>JACAXG010000035.1:6014769-6631946 GCA_018881555.1 Amblyornis subalaris
CTTTCTTTCCCTCTTTCTTTCTTTCTTTCTTTTTCTTTCCTTTTTCTTTCTTTTTCTCTTTCTTTCTTTCTTTCTTTCTTCCTTTTTCTTTTCCTTTCTTCCTTCCTTCCTTCCTTCCTTCCTTCCTTCCTTCCTTCCTTCCTTCCTTCCTTCCTTTCCTTCTTTCCTACTTCTTTTTTTTCCCCAAAATCTGTCAATACTGATGTGGATTTCTAGGATAGATGTTTGAAATGTCTCTTGGTCTGACTATGATCCATTTGTCTGAATCTCATAGCATCTGTCTCTGATATGCAGCTGTGTAATCCTTATGACTGGCTGAACACCATGGCCATGGGCTGCAAAGTCTCGGTGTGCTGCGAATGCACTCAGACTGTTCAAACCAGCCCCAAAGCTTAGATACCTGACTTCAAAGTGGTGGGTCAGTTGTTGTCTGCTCCTACAGCCAACACAAACAAGCTGAGGCTGTAGCTTTGTATTGCACGCTATGACTAACTTGAGAAAACCAGATTTGACTTCCAGGCTGGATCCTAAGCAGGATTTTGTTGCCCAGTGATCCAGATTCTGGACATTGGTCCAGAATATCTCCAGAACCACAAGTCTACAGTGGTGCTATGGTCAGGATACCACAGCATTGCAAAGGACAGGAACAAAGTCAACAGTTTCTGGTTACCCTCATCTGCAGTAGACCAGCTTCCTAATAGAAATGGAGTTAAAAGAATAGAGAACAGGTTCTCAAGCCCTGTAGCATGACAGACTTCTTCAATTTTCACTACAAAAAAGGATACTGAGGTTCCAGAGTATGTCCAGAGAAAGGCAATGAAGCTACTGAAGGGTCTGGAGCACAAGACTTGTGAGGGATCTGAGGTTATTTAGCCTGGAGAAAAAGAGGCTGAGGAGAATGTATTGCTCTCTACAACTGTCTGAAAGGAGGTTGTAGCCAGGTGGGGGTCAATCTCTTCTCCCAGGTAACAAGTGACATGACAAGAAGAAATTGCCTCAAGTTGCACCACGGGAGGTTTAGATCAGATATTAAGGAAAAATGCATCACTGAAAGGGTGGTCAACCACTGGCACAGGCTGCCCAGGGAAATGATGGAGTTACCATCCCTGGAGGTGTTTAAAAGACATGTAGATGCGGTGCCTAGGGAGAGGGTGGCCGTGGCAGAGTCAGATTAATGGTTAATGGTTGGAGTAAATCGTCTTGGAGGTCTTGGAAGTCTCTTCCCACCTAAACCACTCTATGATTTTCTGATTCTATGACTTTTTGACTTACTTAAATATGAAATGGGTGGTTTTCAACTACAGCAGAAGTCCCTTACTGATTTCTGCTTGACAAATTAGAACTTCAAAGAGAAGAAGAAGGCACACTGTTTATTCACTGGGAAGACTGTACTTCTCTGACAGAAGGAGTGGAAACTACTAAAGAACCATCAGTAAGTGAGCACTATCAACAAAAATCCAAAGCAAGTTGTTACACTTTTAAGCAGATTTTTCATACCTATTTTTTAATATACATTCAAACCTAAGTTATGCTACCCAAAAATTTCCTATATGTCTGCAAAGGTCATCATGAAGGAGCTTAATTTCTTTTTAGATGGCTGTAACATATATTCATCAGTTTTTTAAACATATATGGCATTACTGTAGGGAATGTGACTACTAACAAAGTATGACCACTCACATAATTATTCAGACCATTATGGAAGAGTTACTTCTTGAAAATCTTACCCTGCAGCCCTTTTTGGAAGCATGACCAAAGCCAGGCATTCAAAAAGTCATCAAATTATATCCCACAAATCACAGGAGTGACTCTGAAATTCAGGTTGTGATATTTTTAATATGCTTTTAAAAAATGATTTAAGTAAGATTTCAGAGTTACCCATATATATTTATTTTCTTCTCTTATTTCTGTTATAGGCCTGGAGAAAAAAATATATCAATTGAAAAGTAGATTTAAATTGGACTGGGTCACAGAATTAAATTATGCCACAAATAAGTTCCCTGAAATAGCAATTTTTGCTTTCAGAGTTTTAGTTTTATGCAGTAAGGAATCAGATAATAGCTCTTTTCACTTAACGCAAAGATTGGGCTTTTGTTTGGGTTTTTTTGCTCACTGCTCTGCAGATGAAAAATAAAATAAAAGATAATAGACAGCTTGCAGGATTATCAAAACTGCTAGTTACCATGCCAAAATGACTGAATAAAGTTCTTTGAAATTTCTTATTATTTGCCATGCTTTACTGACTAAAGAAAACCCCACAGTTTTCAGTTCTAAAACACAAAATGTCTGTGTGCTCATTAAAGCATCTTACGTTACTTCTGCTCCTAGAGTGCCAGATTCCCATATCTGTGCTTCTCCATCTCCCAAAAAAGCCATCAAAATTTATTTTCACATAACATATCCTCGAAGTTTAGTTATGCGACATTCAGCTCTGCACATTTCAGCTACTTTTTAATGTTGTTTGAAGATCAAACAGGGTTTAACCAATCAGTAGTAGATATAGAGGATTTATCTGCAACCACACTATGCTGTTCCTTTAATACCTTTCAGCAACATAAGTGCTTACATCCTAATAGGTTTTTAGCTTAAGATCTAATCATCCACTCTTGAATTAAGATGCTTGAATGAAGCCAACTCATTTGGAACTAAGCACTTTAATGTCAACAGAGACATATGGTATTGAGACTGAATTACAAAGGATCTCTTCTGAGCCATCTATTACGGAAGCAAGACTAAGACTCCAGCATTATTATTAGTTTACTCATTTATTTGCTAGCAAATAATTGAGAGTAAGATCTTCTTAAGAAAGTGGAAATGGTCTAATAATTGCAGTCTGGTGGTATAGTACATTCCCGTGTGCATTGATTAAATCTCCCCCATCCATACTTTATGGTACTATGCTCATTGGAAAAATCCCCTTCTGAAACTGAAAGAAACAAACAAAATATGCAACGAAACAACTCTAGCACAATGATTAAAATTCTAAGTTATCAGCAGTAACGTCAAGTCCTCTAACATTTATTGAGAACTCTAGACATCTCCTTGCCCAGAATTATTTAAGTCTTATTATCTGACAAAATATTTCTTTAAGGAGTTGTTCATGACAAAATTTATGCAATAAATAACACCCCCTCATCAAATACAAAGTTAAAAGCAGAGGCTCTCTTTTGTTCTCAAGCTGGTCCACTCTCTCTTGTCTCAACATGATGCTGAGAAAATATGCTAGAGTAAACTCCTGTAGCATCAGTAGGAAAAAACGAAGTGGACATCCTCCCACATTTTTTGTTTATGGAACAAAAAGAGCAAACAAACAAACAAACAAACAAAGCAATACAAACTGAAACTGAAAGTGCATTTTTCTGAGATGGTCCTTTTAAGTAGAACCCAGCAGCTTTTAAATCATATAATTATTTATGATCATATAATTGCTGCCAAGATGTGGTGTTTAAATACCATTTTGTGTCTGAGATAAACTGCAAAGTTTTGTTATAATACTACCAACACTTTTGTCTACACTTGTAAGAAAGATATGGTTAGACAATAAGGTTGCATTATCTATTTAAGCCATGTGTAACTAAGGGCTTCAGCAGACAGTGATCATCTCTCTGAACTGCCATTTATTGCATAAATGCATTTCTACTCTTGGCTCAGTAAAACTGCAATGTGGGCTGTCATTACAGTCCACATGCTTTTCCTCTTCAAAGGCAAATATGGTCCAAAAGGCAGAACTGTCTCCTCTCTGTCACCACAATAAACACCTGGCAAATATGATTGCAGAAGTAAAAAGATGCAGTACAGTTCCAACAGAAACATCAGCCACTCCCATACTGTGAAGGGTTGGTTTCACCGGAAACTGTACAGAAAAAACATGATCATGCATTAGATGGTTTTCAGAAGACTTTCAACTTGGCAAATTTAAGAAACCTCCTCTCTTTCTGAATATAGAGATCTTCCTATAAAATCTTGTTGGCATGGGAAAAATTGCTTACAATTTTCTTTATTTTTGCTAAATATTATATCTAAGTACACTGATTTGCTAATAGCTAAAAAGCTCTATTTTTGATGTTGGAATCTATGTTGTTAACTACCTCAGAGGCAGAAAAAGCAGTTTAAAAAAACCATTAATTTCCAAAAAGTTCTGCAAAGCAAACTTTCCTATTAAAAACATCAGAAAGCAGGAAAGTTCTTGTCATTGTCTAAATGCAACCATTATGAAAGTGACTTTAAGAATAGTCTGCGTTGTAGTACAGCACAGTTTAGTAAAGCCCACCTGAAGAACTGCCATTGCATTCCTCCCTGTGAACACACAGTTCTGGTTTTGTTTTGGCTTAATTGTGCTGGTTTGCTTCAGCTTACTTTTTATCATTTCCAAAGCTTATATTTAAGGTGGATCATGAGCTGTCAGCTAAGTCTCACTGAGGTCTCAGCGGGGGCCTGGCTGCAATTAGACGCTGTACCAGTCAGACCACAAATCCAGGTCCTGTTCTCAGTTTATATTCAGTGCAAGTAGCACACAGACACACACCCCAGAGAGAAATGCGGCCTTTGGCATGTGCCAATTTGGCAAAGCCGATTCTTTAGCAGGGAAAGAGGCAAGCGACGCAGAAAACATCAAGAAACAGGGGGGTTTTATTCCTGAATATTTTCTCCACAAAGAACTGGGGGAATTTTGAGCATCTTCAACCTGAAGAGCTCTTTTTTTGTTATCTTGATCTCTTGTACAGATAGATTGAAACACTGAGGGGTTCTGTGACTAGCATGCCTGAAATTCTAAAGGGGACCATGGAGACAGCTGACATTGTGAGTGATTTCTTCCCAACTGGCAAAAACTGTATCTGTCACTTTGGGAAGCTTTTCTTCCAAGGACCAGAAACAAAATTTTTAGTGAACGAAAGCAATATAACAACATGATGTCATCAATCCTGATCCAACTATTACTGGATTCATTCACAGAGGCTTACATAACATATGAAGGAAAGGTGTTTGTAAGGATACTGGAGAAATCTGTTCTGATTCTCTTTGAAGAGTAACTAGTATTTCTTCACAGTCTAATTTTTTGTACTAATTATTTCAGGGGTCATTGGAGAGATTAATGCTAAAATAAGGAGGAGGAGAGGAACAGACTTGAGGGGATGAATAGCAGCTGTGGTGTAGAAATCTACCAGACAGTAATTGCACAAGTCCTTAAATACCCAGAACTCAATCTGAAACCTTCTCTGGTGTAGAAAGGCATGTGACAGAAAGGCCTCATTTCAGCATCACCAGGAAGTCTTTTGTTCACTTACACAGAGCCTCTCTTGCTCAGGAGCTCACATACAGGGCATCAGCTTTCAGCTCTAAAGAAGGTAATGGCACATGGTGGTACTAAGCCAACACCGACAAACTGAAAGCACAGCCAAGCAAAAATGTACCACCCTTGGACTAGTTTCCTACCAAGATCCACCTGCTAACTTTTGTGTAGGAATACAATACAGTGTGCAATCCTGACGAGATACTAGGCAACAGTAAAAATACAACAGGACATCTTTTGTGTGTACAGGTCAATTTTAAAAATAATTTTTTGTTGGTTATTCGCTGAGAGAAATGCCACAAAGTCTGATAAAATTAACTTGTCATAAATGAGAACTTCGTGCGAAAATGCACAAAAGTTTGTTACTTTTAAAGGAATGAGAGCATGTGTCCACTTTTCAATTTATTCTGAAACACATCTTTATTGTGAAGATAAACATAGGTATGTCCATTTAAAAGTTTAGATCATAATGTGCTACAACTAGTAAATAAAAGCAGACCCTTACTTCTGAGATCAGAATAAAGCCTCTGAAGAAGGAATGAATGACTTCACACAGTAAAAGTCTAACTATGACAGTATTTATAATAAGTACAAAATAATTTCCATAGCCAACATCTATGATACTAAACTCTCTAGGTTTTCGGCCAGTCTTTACATTCAAAATATTTTTTCCTTGCAAAAGCCTGTACTCCTTTCTGAACTGCAAAGCAACGTTTCATATTTTGCTGCCATTCTCACGAGCCACCACGTGAGGGACTCGAGGACTCTTTTGTCCTATATTTGCAAACCAGATTTATACCCACATTAGACCTATTGCTTATGTTAAAATAAACACTTTTGGGAAAATATCTCTGCACTTGTCATCAGTAATGCTGATAACACATGCAGGAGATTTTACTGCAGCAAATCAAATTCATCTGTTTATATTGTGAGGTGATGGAAGTAGATGGTGGTAGCTTACAGACGAAAAAATTCACAAAATGGAACCTATTTTTTTTAAATAAAAATATTAACAGTGATAAATCCCACCATTTTTCTTCCTTGTTTAGGCAGAGGAAACTTTCATTCTGCTAATTTAATATATGCACGATATGCCTCTAAAGCATATATTTCATTTGTTCTAAGCACAGAACTGACGTGAACAAAGGAGAATATCAACAGGAAATATCTGCATCACCAATGACAGGGGAAAATTTTACCCAGAGTTTTTGTGCTGTTTTAGAATCAAATATGACTATACCTGGATATGCTTAAACCCTACTCCCTGATGAAGCTTCAGACAGAGATTTGTAAAAGTTAAGATTTTCCTACATGGTATCCCTGCAAATCAAACTAAGGAATTTTGACACATGCAAGCTGTAAGCAGATGAATCCTTTTTTCAGAGTACAATTATAGACAATAGCTGTGCAAGAACAACTCCAAGATCATGTGGGAATCATATCTATTGTTTCAGAAGTGGAATAGCCATGTCAGCCAGGCACAATGCCATACTGATGAAGTAACTCATCTTCACAGTTCAGGGAAATCTGAGGAATTGCTGTACTATATTGCATTATGTGGCAAGGAAATGCTGTCCACATTCAAGTGCGTGTTCAAACAACTGATTTTTTCTTTAAAAAGGCATGTTCTTGACTTGAATTTTCTAAATGGAAGTCAGATACGAGCAAGAAAACACAATACATAGTTCTCACTCTTAGTCATCTGGCTGACAGATCATCATGGCTTTTAATTTGACTTACTAGTTTGGACTAAAAACAAACAAATAAACAAAAAAGGTGTCTTATTTTTTCTAGGATTTAAAGTAAGATAGCTGACTTCAGGAAAAGAACATACCGTTTTTTTCATGAAGACAAATGCAACATTTTTGTTTCAAATACGGACTAAAGTAAAAATTATTTGAAGTTGAAATCATTTCGTTGGAGAGTAAAATACAGCCAAAGGACTTGAAAGTGGAAAGAAATTGAAAAATAAGCCAAACCAACTGAAAAGAAATAGAAAAGAACTATTGCACATAATTATCTAAATGAAATATGATTTTTAGATATCTATCCATCTAAATATATATGCATGTAAGTTATGAAAAAACAGAAGGACTTGAAAGTCTCACACTGTTTTTCCTCAATCATGAATAGAAAGGCCCTCATGACACCTCATAAAACCTGGGGGTTTTAAAATGGTTTCTACTACTAAGCTGTTCCCTCATTGCACAGAATGCTAGCAGAAAGTTAATGCAGCCACAGAGAACAAAACCTTTTGCTTTCTCATAGATACATGAGAAAAAACCCAGAAAAATATACAGCATACTGTTCCTGCAGAGTTTCGGTTGTCTACGACCCTTTGCCTACATTGCTTACAATCTTTGCAGTGTGGAAACTGCTGCTCAGATACAACACCATGCACAGGGAGACTGTGCTCAGCTGACATGGGTATGCTATGTAATATTAAACACTTCTCTATTAGTAACACTGGACATTCTCTGTAGAAAACAAAGACCTAAAAGACAGAAGAGTTGCCATATTTCCCAGTCCTAGGAAATCTAAACTTCCTTGTCATAAGGAAAAAAGGTTTGTAAAACAGATGTGTCATATCTATTATCTGTAACCCCAAATGCAGAGAGGTGTTTGGAAACCCAGTGAAGAGTAGCTAGCACTTGCCAACAGGTGTATCATGCTGCGGTCAGTGTTCTTTTACACTTCCAGGTACCAGAATGGATAATATAGGGCCATTAAGACCAGAAAATTATACTATAAATTACTAATTGCTGCAAACAATCTGTCAGTGCAGATCTGTTTAAACAAAGCTGGTATTCATCCACTGGGAAAAGGAAGTGTCATCTCCCAAATGCATGCATGCACATGTGTACATGAGAAGTATTCTAATGACGATATTCATAAAAAATTGCTAAACTTTGACACAAACAAAATATTTATCATGCATTCTCTTGGGCCATCTACCTGGGGCATTTATCTAATGAACATTATAAATAAAGCACTGCAGATGCTCTGTGGACACACACCTCTTCAAGTGCTGGCAGAGCTGTAGTTGTAACAGAATGTTAAAGTACACAACAAGCAAAATTAGATGTGTTTGTGACATCAGTTTTTAATTATTTTCTTGTTTTGTTCCCTCTGCTTTTCCTTGTTCAGCCAGCAAAGACTTGGCAATGTCTGCACCATCCATGTGATGTCCTTACCCTGTAACTGTCATGAGCAGCATTTTAACCTTGTTATTCAGCTATTTAGGAACTTGCTCTTGCTAGTGTTATTCCTTTTGCTGTTTATTTTGTGGCTTGATCAAGAATGCTGAATGTCCCACACTCAGCCTTTCACAGGATTAGGCCATTTTTTTGTCCTGTGGTAAGAACAAAAATCTTGGTCCCACATTCACTCCTTGAGGAATCTCATTCCACTTCACTATCTCCTCTGCTGGACAGGAAACATCAGAGTTTCCATTTTTATTTTCTTTCCAGAATAGACAACTCCCTTCACACTAGGTCAAGTGTTTCTCTGAGGTTCCTGTGGACTGTATCCACAGAGTAATATTGTGCAGTCAAATAAATTAAAGAAATTGTGTTTACATTAACCTTTTGGTGTTTATAAAGCAAATATTTGCTTTATAAACAGATGTATACTTCTATTTTCAGTGGCTTTTTTCATGAAGTCTTTCTTAAGAAACACTCTTCATAGCCTGCCTCATTGATAGAGATTATCTTTATAGCTTCTCCAGCAATGACCAACATTCAGGGAAATAACTTTAATATCCACAGGACCAAATGTTCTCTCTTCCTTGCTTGAAAACAATGTGATTCAGGGAATTCTATTAATGCTCACATACAGTTTAGTTTAAAAATTTTGGTTTCTTCTGCCAAAACCTTTATGTTCAGAGACTGCAAAATGCTAGTTTTGTTTGTCCTTGCAAATCTTTTTTTTTAGGTTTACTAAATCTTGGCAAAATATTGGTAAAATATTTCATTTTACCTATCAGAAAGTTCTGAAGAACATTACTCCTAGATGACACCTTCTAAACTTCCTTACAGTTTACCTTCACCAGTTTACCTGTTCCCATTAATTTTCACCAATGCCACGGTTATGCAGCACTCTAAGTGAAGACCATGAAAACATGGGGCTTCAAGGCCACTTCACAGGGGGAGTTTTGGCTTGTTTTCCTTTCACCCTTCTCAGCTCCCACACAGGTGACTAGAGAAGCATCCTTACTGTTCCCATTAACTGAACTGCTAGACATGGGAAGTATAATACGAAGGAGTATGTCAACAAGATGACTTTTTTTTAGGAAAGACTGTATCAGGTTTTTTTGCTCTTTCTCTTGAAAGATCAGTGTAAGGCCTATTTTCTCTTCTTATTGCAATTAACATTCTTCCTAAAACACAATCTGTCCTCCTACTTGCAGAACTTCTACTTCGCATGACTTCTTGTTTCCCACTCCTCTGGTGTAAAACATCACAGTTTGTAGTTGTAACTATAAATATAGGATCAAACAGGTCTTGGTTACACTAGAACCGGAACTATCTGTCATTGCCTTAATGTTCTGGCTTTTTTTTTTCCCCCTCAAAAAACAAACATGTAACATTTGTGCACACATGTATACAAACATTGTGAAAAAACCCTTTGTTTGCCTTTGGTTAATGGCTCATTCACGAACTTTCTGTCTTGTTTCAATTCCTTCTTTGCCCTCAAGACTACACTGTGATCATACTCAAGACCCTGCTTGCAGCATGAGACTTACACTACATGAAAATTGCTCCCAGCACAAACGCAGAGAGAGAATGAGTACTTGGAAGAAAATGTTCAAACAAACAATCTCAAGACTAATTAAACAAAAAGATAAAGGAGGAAACTACCTAGGAAATGGCACACAAAATTGATAGAGGAAAAAAATGTGTATTTCTTCATAGACTTCTGAATCTGCCTAAAGTTTACAGATTTACGAAACTACAGAACTAAAGTTTGTGCGCTAAATCCTGCAAGGCTTCTGCCTAACTGATTGCTCCACATGAATTCTTTGATGCTTATAGACAGACAAGATTGGAAGAAATGCTAACATCTACAGATAAAACATAGATAACAAAGAAAAGGAAGCAACGAAACACAGTTTTGCATGCCAAACCTTTTGTTTGAAGCATACAGGAGGAGTTAGATGGAATGAAGACAAGGTCGTGGTTTCAGTACTGGTCTGTGTCCAGTTTTGGCTGCACAGTACGGGATGGACCCCACAAATTGGCTGAAGTTATAGGGAGACCACTGAGGCAGTGGGGCTGGAGCCTTTGACCTGGAAGGAGAGTTTGCAGGACCGGGGCTGGTTCAGCTGGGACTCAGGGCACCCAGCAGCATTCCTGGCAGCGGGAGGAGTGTAGGGAGAGGATGCAGCTGGGATCTTCACAGTGGTGCATGGCGGAAGGGTCAGCAGCAGCAACACAAGCTGACAATGAGGGGGAGTTCACATCCTGTCTGGGAGAAGCCCTGGCCAGCCCAGTCTGAGGTCATGGCTGAGCTCATGGCTCAGCCTGCCTGGAGGGACTCTTCATTCCCCAGTCTGCAATTCTGTGATTTATTACTGGAAAACACGGGTGGTGTACTTGGATTTCTCTCAACCCTAGGTTACTTCCCTCCCCCTCATCTCTTTCCACAAGTTCTGAAAACAAAAACAAAATGAAAAAAACCCAGGAGGTTCCAATTAGATATCCTTTCTTGATGAGACCTGGATGGCGAGAAACAAATCACCTTGGACTCATTTAAGCAAAGCACAGTAATTAAACTAGGCAGCAAACATGAGAGAATATTTAATTATCCTATTCCAAAATATCTAATTTAGTTAACAAGACTTTCACAAGTTGAGTGGCAAGAATCAGAAGTCTCCATTTGATGGCATATGAAGACTCTGACAAGCTGAGTACAAAAAGCAATAGACACAGAAATGTTTCTCCAAACAAAGCATAATGCACAAAGACAAGCTCTTTCTTCATTCATTCTGGTTTGTACATCTTTATGAAAAAAACTTCAAGGATCAGCACAGGCATTGTACATTTAGTCATAAATATGTGATTTTAGAAAATCTTCCTCTGTCTCATGTGTAGACACATATATATATAGACATAGACGTAAATGCGTATCTATACATACGTGTGTGTATATATACATGTATGTGTGCATATATATTACTCTTTCTAGGGAGATGTATATAAGATCTCCTTAAACGAGCTCTTAGGTGATTCAGAAAACCCATTATGGCTGAGGATTGGGACAAAATCGTAGTATAGTATTGGCACACCTGCCACAGTGAGATTTTGCTGAATCCTCCACTAGAGAGTTAAGCCAGTAATACAATTGCTGTGCACTTTCTAATTGAATGTGTTGGCAAGGCACATACATAGATAACTAATCACGTAGATATTTCAGAAACAAATAACTGAAAATCACAAATGTGAAGGGCCTTTCCTTAGAGGTGTAGTAATTTAATTACTTAGAGAAAGATTTTTTTATTCTAGAGATATCACCATGCGATGAAGACAAGACATTAATTGCTAACACCCTTTTCTCCCCCTCATTTCACTGTATATGCTCCTATGTGCACAAAGCGGGTACGGCTGAGTCTAGCTTATACCACTACCCCATCAAGCAGGACAAGAAAAACTGATATGAAATAGAGCAGTCTTAAGTCTGCCACATAAGAGAACTCAGAGGCATAACCACCAGCTAGTTGGATTACCATTTGACTGAATTTTCTTAAATCCATTCTGGCATCCTTCTATTCTGGGCTGACTGATGCATGTTTTATTACAGTCTAAGATGCTAAGATGCTGTAAAACCTCACAAGAGAAGCAACAGCTCCCTTTGAATTTAGTTAGCATTTCATTATAAATAAAACAGGCAGACTGAAACCTGTGCTAAGTCTTAACATTCATTTAGCAGATGTCTTGTTGTACAGAGATGTACATGGTGTTCAGCACTCCTACCCCAAAAGGATGGAGAACAACCCCTAGCCGTTTATATTATTTTACAGACTGTTACGCGTGGACACCTTCTGTGTCATTCTCTTTCTTATTTTTTTTTCCAGAGTCCTGGTTGTTAGCCAGGTCATATAGTTTTTACCCTGCTTATATGTTCATATGTGTGAGCTCACTTCTGTGTGTTTGCATGCACACATATACCTTCTGACAGCCTAGAACAGTCTTAGCTGCACTTAGAAGGATGTGTGAACCCACAACATGGAAAGATCCAAGTCCTGGCGAGCATCATGTTGTGGAATGAAGAAGGGCCTGTTGCACCCACGGGCACGTGTGCCTCTCCTCCTCCTGACAGCTTGCCCATCACCTGCAGAGGCCTCGGCTGTGCACCAGCTCTGGGAACAATCTGTTGCAGCCACAAAGACAGAAATGTCTGAGCCATGGCAGTATTTTCATCTAGTTTGTCACGTTGTGAGACGTGGGGAGACAATGGGGATTGTTAGTGTAATCTGCTGACACACCAAGGTTATACCAATAAGCCCATTAAAAAGAATTGCCAGAAGAGTGATTTCAGAAAGGTTCAAAACAGTTCCTAGGAACCTAGAATAGCAAGTGATTTCCAGTCAAAATACGACTGACCACTGGAGAGAGGGCAAAAAATAAAAAACCAATCAAGTCCAAAGTTTTTCTTGTTTCCAGCTCAGCACACAGTTTTGTTCAAATGCCCGAAGCTTCAGAATTGCATGTGTGTAGGCAGGTAAAAAATACCTTCTATGAAAGGCTTTATTACTCATGGAAAAGAATGGTCTAATACAACACAAATACTGCAGTATCATAAACATCAAATCATTGTAGTTTTCAGAGATGCCACCATCTTATGTCAAGAACGTGCCATTTACTTCGAAGAACTGTATTAAGATGACTCAGTGACTCATTCACCTATTATGCACAAGCACTCTTTTTATCTGTTAGTGTTTACTAAGTTACTTACTAGTTGGGAAGTTGGGGTTTTTTGATACAAAACATAGAGAGCCTTCTTTTGAATAGCACTATTTCTTTGCTGAATGAAATACATTCAGATCAGTTTATAGGAGTAAATCTTTGAGAAGCAGACAACTAAGATAACCATGACAATACTAAGCCAGTACTTCTAGTCCACTACTTGTAAAAACCTGCTTGTCTGGATTTTTCAATGGTGATTTTGTTCAAATACACTGTGGAGGATGTAGCCTTCTAATAAAAAGTTATGTTGAGTTTTTCACTCTGACAAATCCCATAGCATTCTACCGTTGCTAATCCTCTGGCCTCTCAGACAAGACACAAAAGTATGACTACTCACATAACACAATTCACAAATTAGATAATTCACAAATTAGGACTTAAATGCAATTTCCAGATACAGCCCATATTTTGCAGCCATCTTGGAATTTTACAGAAGACATTATACACAGAGAGCTACTAAAATGGACTAAGATACTGACTTGGGGAAAAGTTACGTGAGATATATTTTTAAAAAATCCTTTCACTTTTGAGTAAAAGCAAATTTTTAACATCTAGGCAGAACTGACTAAACCACAAAAAGAGGCCTTTGTTTAAAATGGAAACATTTTTGTTTTCCTCAGTTACTTACTTTCCTGCAGTTCAACCACAACAGAGTTTTTGAAGCTGTGTTATAAATGCCTGACAATTGTGGTTGGAAATACGGACCATCCTATAACTAGCACAGGAAGGCTGGATACAGCCATTGCTGCAAAGCATACCTCTGAGAAACAGGATAACAGGAAATCAAAGCAAATAGCAGAGGGCTTTAGCAAGAGGACATCTCCAGACAGAATCTATAGTGTTATTTATTGTCTTCTGTTTTACAGCAGGAGAATAATGTCCCTTCCATATCTGATTCAGCTGGCAGGAGCTTGGTTTAGTACCTGTCTCTCCATGTCAGCCAAAAATTTAAAAAATGAATTTGTTCTTTCAGATGGAAAGATGAAACTTTTACTTCTGATTCCTGCTTGGTGGAAAAATAATTTAGCAATTCAGCTACCACATCTATGGAACAAAGGCTATGAGCAAAATACCAGAAGTATGCTTGTAACCTCAATTTATGAGCTTTCACAGCAAAATAGCCACGAGACCTATTTGTCCTATTCTCCTTCCCTCTCAAACTTATTTAATTTACCCTTCACAAATGCTTCCTCTAACTTCCTCACCAAACTTTTTTTTCCAGCTGCTCTAAAGGCTTTTGGACACTGAGCATTCCTTAATGCCTTGATCCTGTCTTGAATCAGTCCAAAGGAGCTCACCAAGAAAACATCACTGATTCGTCACTGTTTAACACATACAACGTACCTTGCACTTTTATTGTCACTGTTCTTTATGAATTTCAGCTTTATATTTCCAAAAGTTTTGTGCTTGTTATATACAGTCTCAGCTCCACTTCTGAACTAGCTTCATATCACTTAGTTCTTATTAAGGGATGAGGACTTCACTGTATTTCACTCACAGCAAACAAACAAGCTTAGTGTTAAACAGCACACATTTATCCCCTCCTTGGGCCCAGGTAGATTACTAAGTAAAATCTAATCAGCAGAGAAACAAACAAGAAGATGAGTGAGAAACAAATGGCTGTTTCCCTGAAACTCTGGGTCATAATGTTTAAACATCCATTCATTTGGGTTACAAAGGTGGTCAAACACAGGAAAATTATTAGGAAAGCACGCCTGAGAGAAACTTCCTGGGTTATTGAACTTCACCTTCTCCTGTTACGGATCCTCTTTCATCCTCAAGCTATACATGTTCCTCATGTATCACCATAGGCATTGCAGCAGGTTTTTATTTGTCTTTGCCTTGAAGGACTTACTTTCTCCCTCTGTAGTCCTGCCAGTTTTCTAGATGTGCAGCAGACATAAGTGACTTTTACACATCTTTTCTGACTATTGATGCTCTAGGTCATGCTGGCTTCAGAGTCACAGTGAAGTTGAGACCAAACACCTCAGTACCCAGATGCATGAAGATGTTCAAAATGAGTGAGTAGGGGGCAGTTGTAAGCTGCCATCACCTACGGCTATTGCTGGTTTACAGTAGATTCTGCAGCCTCACTACAAGTCTTAGCATAATGTTGTTACTTCAGAAATTGTTTGGCAGCTCTACTGGAAAGGATTGAACTGGTGCAATTATGCTTCTGATTCAGCAGGAATTCTGGAAAATCAGAGTTGAGAAAATTTTGACAAACCGCCATGTTCATGCTCCTCTTACTGTTACCTAATATATCTTGTATCTCTTCTATAGATGAAAAAGCTACCCATGACATCAGCTGTGCCAAAATACATTTTTCCTTAATCAAAGGAGTTGCTGCCAATAGTTTGTAAGAGCCTCTTCTCTTTCACAGTCTGTTGTGTTCCAAAAACTCTACTATGCCTCTACATTTTTTATTAAAAGGAACATCTGAAAAAAGACAAGGGTTTTTCTTATCTGTGAATGCCTTAGGTTGTCCTTTTGCTATTTGCTAAGCAAAAAGACACATGTGGAGCCATTCCAACTCTTTAAGAAAACAATATGGAGTTCATTCACATGTATGTACACAATAGCAATCTGCTTGTGCTGTTGTGCAGAGAAAAAGGACAAGATAATTACATCCTGTCTAGCATGCTGATAAAAACACATTAGTAAAAAAAAAAAGAAAAAGAAAGAAAAAAGATAACGTGTGATAAAATCAGAAGGGTCCCAGAACAAGCCATTGGAGACCTGAACTGAGGACACTTGATACAGCTGAGTCAATACTGTCTTTGTTGCTTTCAACTTTCATTTTGCTATCTATATGAATAGAAGCCTTTTCTATATAGGGGTAGCAATGGCAGTAGTAATTGAACTCTCTGAGATGTCTTTCTTCGTATTTAATAAAGGAATTCTTTTATAATTTTCATTTTTGAGGACAGAGTAGAAGTTATAAAACTGGAATTTCTCTGTGAATATCAAGCCTCTCCTTAAAGATGAGAGTAATTATACTTCTCTTTTTCACAGGCAATCAGGTATTAGAATAATAGGGCCCTTATTAATTATCTGTCTAAAATACTAGACAAAAAGTTCCACAGTGCACATAAAAAACAGGTGAAGAAATAAACAAGATTTAAGGCAAAATGCCCTTCCCTTTCCATGCAGAAGGAGCTGAGATTATGAAATTTCACAGTGTAAGCCAAAACTCAGTTTTAGTAAATTTCTTCATGAACATTTACCAAGGAGGGAGCAATTGCTCAGATAGGAGAACTTTAGACAAATAAGGGTAATACAAACAAAATGCAGAGGTACTCTGACAGCAAATGTGACCAGTCCTGCTGCTGAACTGCTAGAGTACAGCACTGCTGATGATGCATACCCTGAGCAGCCAGATACCACATCCCAGCCTAATTTTGGTGCCAGCCTCAGGGCAGCATTCTGGAATAGCACCTCGTGTACACCTCTTGCAGTACTAAGACTGAAACACCTTGACTGTATCAAACTTTGCTGGGAAGAAATAGCTTGCACTCCATCTGAAGTCACAGATGCTACATAGAGATCAAGGAAACAGAGTCCAAGCCTCCACTCTTCATGAAATGAGACAAAACCTATGGTGCCATGGACAAAGTGTCTGGTCTGCTCTTCTTTCCTTGCCAAAGCAATAATCTCATCAACATGTTTAAGAATGGCAGCAAGGTCCAAAAGTAACTTTATTTATAAACCATTGTACTAGGCTTGCAGATAAAAGCATACAGTAGAAGATTGTGAGGTTCACATCAGGTGAATACAGCATAGATAGAACCCTATTTTCATAGTTTCAATGGTTTTCTTCCTCAGCTCTTCAAGCCACGTCATCCACCTGTCCCTCCATGAAAACCATAAATCCAAATTTCATGCTTGTAGAAAACAAGACATGGACAACCTAAAGTGGTGTTGTTGCAGAGAAGGTTTGTGATGCAAAAGAACTCACCACTGTGGGCTTCTGAGTTCCATTCTGCTTCCTCAGATCTACAGGACCATTTTTCTTCAGGACACAGCATCTGGAAACTCTGCATCTCCGAAATACAAATTGGTGCAGCGTGTTTCACTTAATAGTAGGTGGAGGGCTTCAGAGTCTTTAAGACACTGGCACCAATATAACTATTCTGGTTTAATCAGATTTACTTCTGAATTACGTCTCTAAAAGGCCACGATTTCACCAGCTTTAACTTAGAATGTAGTTTATATTTGATTAGCCACCATCTAAAAGCCTCAGGTATTTAAGGCCTTTAATGTAAGACCTTAAAGATTATTCTACTTTTCAAGTTTTCAATTATTTTTGTTTGGTTTTTTCTCTATGTATTTAGGCTTCAGGGAAAGGTTTCTTTCATTAATTGCTTGGAAGATGAAAAAACTGTTACTGTAAATTTAGCTAGCAATAGAGGGAGCAAAAAGAGTGGGATATGGTCTCTTAACTACAAAGCAAAATTTAAAAAATAATTGTAAGAGCAGATCAGACAAATAGAAGTATAATATCCATTTGCAAGGTGAACCTCTCTCTGCTTATAAAGTTAGTTTCACAGCATTATAATGTAACTAAACTGTGTGATAATGATATAAAATACTTCTCTGAACTGAAGACTCTCTGGTCATTCTTGATCCTACTACTCATTTCACTACTAAACCCAGCAAGCTCAGTAAGCAGTGAATATTTTCCAAATAATATCCGTTAATAATGAGTTCTATTAGTTAATCCCATAGCATATCAAACAGTATTTGTGTGTATCTCTCATGAATGTATCCCATCTCACTGAGTGCCACTTCAGTGACATATAATATGAGTGGTATGGTTCAGCTAGAAGAGACTTAACACCTGATAATCTAATCCAACTGCCAGTGGCATAAATCAGTTGCCTTCCTTACAACTTGGAACATTTATATTTCTGTTATATACCCTCTCACTCACCTGCTGCCAACCTAAGTAATCCTAGTCCTTTTAATCTCTTCTCTAAACCGACATAGTCTCCTGTGGCTGTATAATTTGTGCCATGGGAACAGAAGGAGAGCAGCAGCCAGTGCTTTTCTGACCAGGCCAGCTCTTGCTTTTCTCCCAATAGACTTAGAAGGATAGGGGAGGGGGAAGAAAAAAAAGGGGAGGGGAGGGGGAAATCCTACTTAGTGCCAGTCATGAGGTGATTATGAACAGTTCTGGCTGTGAGTGAGTGCTAAGAATAACCAGAGATAATATCAACAGGATTGACAGGGACTCTGGGTGCACAGAACACCAGAGCACCAGTTCTCACTCAAAAACAATTTAAAAAGACACACAAAAAGTTGCCAACTTGGAAGTGTCTTTCAGAAAACTATCACTTTTCTGGACCGATGTGTGTGACTGCATGTGTTCAACTGCTCATCCTCACTCGTAAGTAGTCGAAAGAAGGAGAGCTTCTAATCTTATTCTAAGCACTAATAAGTACATAGGCTTCATTACCAAGTTTTTAAAGCAGGGATAAACTTGGTCATTATGATTAGTAATTTGGTGAAAATGGAGAGCAAACTGACTTTTCCTTTGAAACATATGCTGCTACTCACCTGGTTGTTAGTTCAAGTTTCAGATTAATTACAGAAGTTCCTGAAGTACTCCTGAAAAAGTCTTTTCTACAGGAATTCTTTCAGTCCCCGTTTGGTGAGGGTGAACTGTAGGCAGTTCAAACTCTTGTATTACATTCAGGTCTCGGGTTTCTTGCAGAACTGAATTCCTGAAGTCTGTTGTGTAATGCACTAACACAGTTTCAAAGTACTCTTTCTCACATATACCTCAAGTAAACACGGGACTACAGTTAAGCAGTGAAACATCTGCAGTCCAGTTAAGCAGTGAAACATCTGCAGTCAAACACAGAACACAACTGAAAAGCATCATTCAGATTTATAGATACGTAGAAATATATGTAGATATGTAGAAATATACGTAGATATATAGAAATATGTGGAATATTTATGAATCTTTAATAAAAGTAATGCAGACAAAAACTCTCTTGTTCTCTTACCAAAACATTCCTGAAGTCAAAATCATTTAGTTCCTATAGAAATCTTCCTCAATGCAGTGCCAATATAAATTACTCAGCAGACAGATCAGTAAGTCAATTTCTTAAGAATATATTAACAGTCAGAGGAAAGTGGCATTAATCTAAAGAAACTCTGAGATTTCTGAGGAAATTTCACTGAAGTTACTACGCAATTTCTTTATAGATACAATAAAAGTTATATGAAATGACACCTAAAACGATGGTAACTCAACAGAACAAAAGAACAACCCTTTAATCAGATAAACTACATGTGAGACGACATACCTATTTAGATAGCCTGCTTCAGATGTCTGCTACAGACAGAAATCCCTCCCTAAACTCCACTGTTTGGGTAGCTTTTGGCTATACAAGGAGGCTATGGCCACTTGCTCAGATGTAGATGTCTACACCACAGCAAACTCTCTCCACCAGATAAATCCCTCCCTACGCATTGCTGTGAATGAGCCAGAGCAATGTTTTTGTGCAATTTTGCTTCTGGTCTGTCGCCAAGAAAAATCATCAGGTGAAATGCTAGGATGTGTGGCAACTGCTATTATTAGCCTATCACCATGGGATTCACCTGGCATGTTGATTTATGGACAAGGATTATTCTCAATTCTATCTCAAGAATAAAATGAGCCAACCTGAAAGCTACTGGAAAGTAAAGTCATAAATACTATCCCTTTGTCAAACAGTTCCTTCACCTCAGTAATTTCAAACAAGATTTATTATCTCTGTTTCAAGCAGTTGCTATATTAAACTTAACTTACAGACAGCCAAGACCATTACCATTCCAAAGAGGACTGAATATACCTGAGTGTTAAGTGCAGTGAACTAGGTTTTAGTTCAAAACGCTGGGTATTATCATTTAATTCCAGCAGTGGCTTGGAGTAAAGCAACAAAATTTACTGTACTACCCAAAAGCACATACAGTGAAACCAGTACTGCCCCAAAAGTGAGGATGCAGTTTCCAGGTGAGGAGCTGTAACTTCGTGAAATGCTTTTTAAAAGTTGCTTGTGGTTGTCTGATCACATCTCTTACTTCTGTGTACCCTCTATTCTAAGACACTATGATAGGAAGAATTCAACTACTTAGAAGATATGCTATGGCTTTGAATATGTTTTCGGATCTGACTATGACCAGCTGAGACACTTCTAGAGGTAAGAATGCTGTGCAACCTAATACTGTAAATACTTTTCATTTAAACATTAAATCAATTATGAAAATACTTGACACACTTCTCATCCAAGCAGGGATTTGAGCTGTCTGGGAATTCTTGTTGAAACAGCATTTTTCTCAAAAAGGCCAAATAATCCCAATAAAAAATTTCAATAGAAAATTAACCATTTAAATAAAACCTTAACCCAAAAAAGAGGCCAAATAGACTTTTTTATTAAATAAGAAAGAGGGAGAAAGAGTGGGCAAAAAAAGAAGCAGCTGGTGTCTAGGGTACATCATCAGTGTGGGAAACCCAATTTACCACCTTTATTCTCCTTCAGATGAAAGGTGTATCCCCCAAATTTCATTTTTTTCCCAGTTGTTAAATTATCTTGAAGTGAGTCTCTGACTCCATTTTGTACATGTGTAATTAAAAAATAGTACTGCAGTCACTGACTGTGCATCTGTTTATTTCAGGTATGGCAGAGCAGGGAATTTAATCTTGTGTTATATTTTCCTGTATATCAGCATAACATACAAGTTACTGTCTGCCCATCTGTGAGCCATCTTCTCTGTCTCTCTGCCTCCCACCCTCCCACCGCCCCCCTTTTCAGTCCTAAGGAGAAAACAAACAAAAAAGGAAATGTTTTTCACTGATCTGATGTAGAAAATACTTGAAGCTTGGGAAGTTTAGAGAGGAAAACCAAATTACATCCACAACAAGTGTAAAAATAGTTGCAAAATCTACATACTACTACTTTTTATAAAGTAAGCATTTCGTAATTTTTAGTTGCTATATTTTTCATTGTTTCCTACCTACTCAGCTCCGCCAAAACCAAAGATAGGAATATAGGTATGATAAAACTGCCACCGTGGAGGGCTTTTGGAGCTTTTCCTTTTTCAGAAAAAATGACCCTTCTGTTCAGTGTAAGGCTTGGCATAAGGGGTCCAGTACTTATTACTGTGCAAATTCATCCACAGAACATTGACATTGAATTTTGCTTAAATCAAAATTCCTATTGTGTACTTTTGGGAGTACTTCAGGAACTCAGAGTTTCTATGTCTCTCCTTCCTTAGCTGCTATATATATATATATATATATATATATATATATATATACACACATTATACACACACACACACACACACATATATATACATTTATATATACATATATGTATACATTTTTTTTATTAGGAGGGGAAGCTTGCTTAATTTCTGTTCTGTGTGCATTTAATGGTAGTTAAGAAAAGATGTTTTATGACACTTCTCCTGCCTGGCAGGAGGGTTCAGCACCAAGCAGAAGTGCTAATGAATTTAGATTCAGCAACAGTGCCCAGCCTTCTCGGCTAAAGTGCGTGTTCTAATTCTTCAGCCATGGAGTGCATCTGTACCACGAACTGGGCAAAGAGATATGCTCCATGTAAGTTAGTTTAAGAAACATAAGTACAAGACATAGAGGTCATCACACAATAAATTGACCCACTTCTTTTTCAGAGAAAGTTTGATTATGTTTAAAGCCTTTTACATTATGTTGCCATGCATATTGTGGATATTCCTATAATGACTACTTAGGCCTTATTCTAATGGTGTACTTAAAGGTGTGGGTTTCTGTTCTGTTTTCTCTGATGGCAGAATTATATTTTCTCTTTTCAGGTAAAGACATTAGGAGATGCACTCAATCATGCCGTCCCTTAAATGACAGTCTCCTATCCTTCTTTCTGTTGAAAAGGGTATTTCCTTGAATATTTGTCCTGATCACTATAGCATTTTGAAAACCAGTATATTTGGGCTGTCTGTAGGAACAGGGAGATTCTCAAATACAATCCCTACTGCTATGTGACATTGTTAAACATAACTGTCCTTTCTTTACTCAGTTATGCTTTTGGGAAATATTTATGTATTGAATTTCAGCAGACATCCTCCAGTTTCTCTAGTATGGCAGATCATCATGCAAAAGAAGATTAATTTAAAGTTAAATGCTAGCAATATCAAGATAGGCTTTGTGTGAAAATGAAATGAAAATATATCCAGCCACTAAATGTCTGAGCACTCTGCGGTGTTCATAAACACATCTACAAATGATTAAGTAGGCTGTTGTGTTGAACTCACAAGGTATTGCTTGGAAGGCAAAATTAACCTACAGCAGCAGAGACTTTTCGAGCTTGAGAAGCAGCAGCCTTGAGAAAATGAAAATGTTTTCAGAATGTAGCCTGAACACTTTCTCAGCAACATGAAGCCTGACTGAACTCATGTAATTGCTTTTCATAAGGTCGTCCATCCCATCGAAGGTAGTTGTGCTTCAACGCTATCTCATGGTCTGACACCTAGGAAGACAAATAGGTCTCTCAAACTGCTAGGCTGCTGTTGACCTTGCATTTCTATCTTACAGAACACTTCTATGCGGAAGTTCAGATCCATGACTGATGCACAGTCTTTTCAGCCCCTACTATAAAAACACTGAAAAGCCTCACAGGCTGCTTTGAGAAAGATCAGAATTATTTTTGTCCTACCTCCACAATGCAATGCCTTTTGCCTGTTTTTCATCCTTCCCTCTTTGCACATACAGTGTATATGCAAATACATTTTCCCCTGGGGGAGAGAAGTATGAGAGTGTATGAATAAAAGTTTTTCAATGCCTGATGACATAAAAGGACCCAAATGAAACAGAAGTTCAGAACTCTGTCAGAGGCAAGACTGATTTAAATTTTGGATTAGGCCTCCAAATGAATAGATGTCATAATTATAGGTCCTATAAGAACAGGCAATGTGTGTGAGGTATGTATAAAACTGCCTCATTGTGTAATGTCCCTGCACTCTTCAAATTAGATCTGCCTCTACACACTGTAATATCTATTGTACTTTAATTTCAGTGACTAACCAGCATTACTTTGAAATTACACCATCTAACCAAGAACTGCTTGGTTCTACTGAGGAAATTGTATACCATAGCAATACTACAGTACCGCATTGCAGCTATAAATAATAACAATACAGGGAATTCTTGAAAAAAAAAATTGTAGGCAAAGGCACACCTGGTAATAGTTTTCCTAATCTGGCATTTAAAACAGCCACAAAATCTGCTTTCAAAGTTTTGAGTGACTACCACAAAGTAGGGAAGAAAAGTGTTGTCTATCTGGATCATAGCCTTAAAATAGAAAGCATCTTAGAGTATTTTTTTAACATAGTCATATTCAACCCTTGTTTTTTTTTAAGAAAGCACTCACATAACCCAGACATACTTTAATTATTAAGAAAACAGCTATACCAAATGCTAAAACACTGAGAGTCAATTACATTTTAAACTACAGCAAAGGCCTTCAAATCTATTTTTTCCTACCCAACTAGTTTATGTTTGTTAGCAATACCGTGGACGTAAGCATACACCATCTAGTTCTCTTTTAGCCTGAAATGAGCCTAATTTCGGAAAAAAAATCCTTGAAGTGTCTCTACTGTGTAGTGTATTAGTCACCCTATCTTTTACAGATTAAGCTCTTTGGCATTATAGGAGAAATCATCTGCTGCATACTGGCATCAAGCAAAAGCAGATTCATAAACTCTGCCCTTAATCTCTATTTCAGTTTTCTTCCAATTAGAAACAATCTTTCTCTGATACTCTAATTAATACTTACACATTAAAATATTAGGCATTATAGCAGAAATCATCTGTTATATTCTTGAATAAAGCAAAACTAGGTTTGTAAGCCCTTGCCCTTAATCTTTCTTTCAATTTTCTTCCATTTAAAAAACATCTTTCCCCAATACTCTAATTAATGCAAATGATATTCATGATTAGTTAGTATTATGCTAATCTGAGCCCCAAATTTCCCTAAATCTACATGGTGTTGTCTGAGTACCAGATTGCTTTGGGTTCCTAAGTAAAATTACATTAGCCTGCCAGCTGTACAAAACACCATGATAGAGTAGAAATCCAAGCAAATCATCAAGATTACATTAGTTTTGTTTCTTAATGAACAACTGTTTGCATTAGGGATTACAGACAAATTATGATTTTCCTCTCTGTACCCAGGCAGCCAGGCATCTGTTGAGAAGTTTCATTTTTTTTCCTGACTAAATAGATTGAGGAGAGCTAAGACAGAGAGACGAGTCTAATATTTCACGTAATTGAATTTTTTCCATTACAAAGCAATCAGCACTCTGGGGCTCACTGCTAACCTTGAATTCTCTCTTCCACTCCAGCCTGGAATGCAGGAGAAACCAGAGTGGCTTTATTTTTTAGAGATCTGTCAGTCACCCAGCTTCTCCTCTCTTCCTACAGAAGCAGATTATGTACTTTAGAGACATACCTGCTTGCTGTTACACTTCAAACCTGTTTCCCAAACCATGCTTCTGCCATTCCTGCTGCTCTGCTGTATAAACTGTGCATAGCCAAAAAGCATCATGTGTGGAAAACGGAGCATCGGGCTCATGCCTCAGTCTGCGTTAACAGGGCACACAGGGAAACTAAGCCAGGCAAAGTTGGCTGATAATGAACATGGTACAACCAAGACTGCTAATCTTTAAAGTGCAACAAAGAAGAACAGCTCTGTGTACGTACACAATTCAGCAGCCTGTTCAAGTTTGTAACATGCTTGTTATTATGTTCTGCTTGATTCAATTATGCTCCTAGTGTACAGGTTTACTCATTCTTCCATGCACTAATCTCGTCCCCAGAACTCACATTGTGACAGGTCATTATTGTTGGCGAAAATGTAGGACGCTGATAGGAAAAGAAAGGCTCTGATACATTCATCATTGTGTATCAAGACCTGCTGATTACAAGGTACAAGTAACAAGTTAATTGTGGATCAATCTGTAGAATGCAGGACAGTAAAGGGTGGGTAAATCACCATTCACATCTTGAATGACAACACAAAGCAGCAGCAAAATAATTCTGCACGATTTCTTTCCTGGTGTCAAAACCTGTTTTAATATTACAGCTCACTCTTGGCCTGTACAGAGCATCAGATGTATAAAAATGTGCACCAAAGGGCACTGCAACTGTTGTGGAATTTACTAAGAAACCTTACCTGAATATGCTCCAGAACACAACCTCCTCTTTACTTCCTTCAAAGGTCAGTTTAAGCAGTCTTAATTAGCTTTAGTGACAACATATGAAGTAAAGATGTAAATTAAAGTGACAATTATCTTTTCTATTTATAGTCAATAATGGACGTTTCAGATTTTCTGCTGTACTCTTTCAAGTTTCTTATTGCAAACTACTGCAGAAAAATACTACTCTAAATCTGATTTTATATGCTGTCAAAAGGAAACAAATCTAAAAATATCTGCATATGAAGTCTCCAACAAATGTTACTAAGGCTATCATGTTATAAAACTCATTTAAGAGCTTATGGAAAATCTGAGTAACTTCCAAAATGCTTTGGAAAAATTATTTATTAGGATACCTTGTCTGAAACAGGTAAGCTACATTTCTGTCTTCACTGGGTCTTATTAGATGCAGCTGTTTAAATTGAAGCAAGATGAAATCAGGCCTTCTACTTGAGAAGCTGCCTAAGAGCCAATTCGTATTTTCCCTTCCATGCTTGTCACATTTTGTACTTCTGTATGGATATTGTTTTGCTGTCAATAATGTGTACAGAAAATTAAAATAGTCACTAAAGTTAGTCAAGGAGGGAATGATCTTCACTTCATACCAGGAAATTTCTAATTACACATCAGTATCACTAGGGATGTAGAGATTGACAAACACCGTATCAAAAATACCAGGGAGTATAGCATATAAATAGAATCATTCACTCCAAGAATCAAAAACATGTTTCAGAGATAAAGCCCTCTAAAATTTCTGCTGTAGTAAAAGGTATTGATGAGACCATTAGATGGACCTGAATAGTTAATATGCTACTCAGTGTAGACATTCTCTCAATTAATGATATGTCAGTTTGCTTGTTGATTTGTGAAAGAACACAAACAATTAATTATATTCTGCCCTATCTCTTTTCAGTGAGATATCTTGAGATAATTCTAGTAGCACTATGGAAAAACACATCTGGATGAAGTGTTCTGAAGATTGCTGTACTACATTAACTTTGGTAAGGGTTTTTAGTAATTCAGAACTTATCTGTCATTGCTATTAACACATTCAAGTTGCACTAAAGTAAGATTTTACACCAACCATTTGGGCAGCAGCATTAACCATAATGTAATTTTACCTGAGCAAGAATAAAAGAACTTCTCTCTTCTCTCACTGACAAAGGCAGTCTCAGCCTTAGATGACACTCATAATGTTTTCCCCTCTGGAATAATTTCCAGGTTCATAACTAGTTTCATTGAAAAGAATAGATTTTTATGACAAGTCACAGCATGAAGCTGAAGCAAGACACATCACTAATAGGATTAAAGTGAAAAGCATGTTGGTGGGAATGAACTGAAATGGCTACTGAAGACTTCAATAATAATTCAAATGAACCAAATGGCTAACTGAGTACAGATTCTGCCCCAAGAGTCCTAACCTGTCTCTCAAACTTGCTAATTACCAGTACCAAGGATAGAAAACTCTTGGGCTTTAGGAGGGTGTTATGTGGTTGTACAGCTGAGGTTCAAGCCCAGGTGTAAAGGGGAAGCCAGTGCTGCTGCTGCCTTTGCCGTCATTGCTGGGTGGATAGATGGCAGCCTTCAGGTCAGATCCATTTAATACCGTCTCCTAATGCTGGGCCTGTGAAAGGGCACTCAAAAATAAATTTGATTGGCAGGCCAAGTAACCTGATGATACGGTTATACAGACTTATGTGGACTATATTCTCCTTTCTTAGCATGACAGGGCCCTAGATTGCTGTTACAGCCAGGAAGATGACTGTTCTGTGAAAGCAAAGGCTGATGTAGTAACAGACCACAGCAACACTGTGGCCAGCAGACAAACAACCACCACCACATTGCCCTCCAGTATCCTCAAGGATTCCACTAAGCCTTGATTTACAAACACACATGCAGGAATAGTGCTGTGGCTGGGATGTTGAGGCAGTAAGTTCTGCTTAAGAAACGTCAGTGTGTCTGCAGAGTTGTTCTGAGGGATAAAAACCTCATCAGACTTCCAGGGTGGTGCAAAAAATCTCAGTGCTTTCTGAAACTATAAGAACTTTTACTGTGAGGTAGCACAGCGACGCCTTCATACATGGAATGAGCACAGTCAGTTATTTCTGGTGAGTCTTGTTTAATATCCTTTAACAGGTGATTTTAAAGGTGCTATAAAAGCAGAGTTTCTCAAAATATGAAGAAGATAGTTAGAACAAACAAACACAAGTCTGCCAGAGCAAATGGAATATGACTGATTAAATGGGACAACTTGGCAGTGCCACAATAGGAAGATGAAGCATTTCAAGTATTTAACTGGTTTAGTTTAAAGACCCAGTATTAAAGAATTCAGTTGATCCTCTATTTGATTTTAAACCTGAATTTAGCTACTATATTGCATCCACAATTCTCAGAACCATCAGGTTTTGGTAAAAGCTTTATTTTACAGATTGCTTGCCCTAAATGAAAGACCACATAACTTTATTGGCTGAAATTTATTACATGGAATAAATCAAAAGTCTTTATTATATGGAAGAAGTTAAGATCCTTCTGCCTCATTTTCTTGAGCACTGTAAAAATTTATACCTAGTCTAACCTCTCTAAGCACAACCTTTCCTTGACCTACAAAGAATTAAGTTCACTTCCACTGGAAGGTAATATTCTTCAAGATCCCTAAGAAGTGACTAATCACTTAAAATGATGCTACGTAGAAAATCTCCCCATCAGTATTGAATATCTTTGAGAAACTAACACTCCACAGTGACACTTGACATTGAACCTTTGCTTGACAACACAGATCTATCACTATACAACTCTAAGGACAGAAATTTTAGATTACATTGAACATTCAGAGGAACATTTAGATGACATTGCAAGGTACGAGATCCATTAAAATATTGGTTGTGTGGTTTTGTTTTGAATTCTGGACAGCAGTAGTAAAATTTTTAAGACATTTAATTGCATCCCTGTATAACAGCACAAAGTGGTAAAGTTGCAGTTCATAAAGAAAATCAAAGCTCCTTTCTAACCCTATTGGGCTTACAGGTTTGAAAGAACTCAATTTATTCGTTCTCAATGCAGCTTTTTCTTCTTCAAACTATCTTTGCCTTGACACTACAATCTGAGTGCCAATTCTAGCTAACACCTTGCACATTGCATCTCTTATTTGCAATCACTAAAGGAGTGACCTTCTCATTTTTTTTACAAGTAACTACTATTTCTAAATTAAATGGCAAGAAGAAATTGCAGAGAGCTTCAGCTGTCTTTAATTTAGCTCTTCCCTTTCCTGATCTTGCTTCATTCAAGATTGTAATTCTATTGTCTTACGCTAGGATCCTGAAAATATATCTTGAAGAGTAAATATTAATTTTAAATCTATCTCTATCAGAGTGTAGAAAACTCAGCTTTATTTCTTCATGATTTTGACTAAATAGTCATCAAGTAACACTGGAGACCATAAATTCCAGCAAGAAAGCCACCTTTTTACACATAATAATTAAAAAAGAAAAAAATGGAGCAAAGAAAACAAGTATCTGGGAAAGAAAAGGAAAGTGAAAGAATGAAGTGATAACTTCAGAACAGAAAAAGCAACTTTATTATGAGTTGCATAGGATTTCTGTAGGTCCTACGGAAGATTCAGCTACAGCGCAGTGCCATATGCTGCTTGGAACACACATTTCCCCAGTCATAACACATGTTCAGATAAGTTACAAAGGAAAACTATAATTGAACCGGTACACAAAACATCAATGTTAATTACATCTTGAATGTTAATTACATCTTTACACAACTACAATTGTGTAAATTACAAACACTTTACAGAAAATACAATTACATTTCACATGCTGTAGAGAGATGCTTTAGAATTCAATAGTTGCTTTCTCCTGATTTTAGTGAACTTTGGATCATGCCTTAAGCCAACGCAGTGCACACACATTTAGATACACGTTTAGATATCACAAGCACACCTACACACAAACAAATGTTTATAACACTGTTGATGCACAGCTTTCATGATAACAAAACTGTTAACATTGCCAGAGTGAGCAGACAAAAGGAGGCACTATCAGACTCTCAGGGTAGAGTGCCTCCTGGATACAAGCATGAAGCACAAGCACAAAAAGTCACTTTGCTGAGAAGGTGCTGCAACTTCTAAACACCCCACAGCAGCAAATCTAACTGGAAATACATATATAACATGTCTAAAGACAGAGAGGAGTGAGAAAAATATGTGCTTGTCGATAAGCACAAATATATTTTTCTTGGTTAAAAGGAAACATTTTTTAAAAAATCAGCAATGAAGGAGTATTAAAGGATCAACAACACCTTAATTCTACATTAGTGCAAACTGTTAGTATGTGTGTAGTGTTAGTATGAGCACTTATACTACGTTTTTTCCTTGATGAAGGATTATTCCCCCATTCCATAATAAAAAACATTAAATATTAGAAATGAGCATGCATTCGATTTTTACAGTTCTCCACACAGATCTTTCTGATTTTAAACAAACTTATTCTGAGTTGTCCAATTATACATAGTACCTGAGCCAAATATTTATTATAGACAGAAATGCAATGGTTCTGAACAGGAACTAAAACCTATATACATATAATGTCTCATAAGCCTAACAAACATATCTTCATAGATATCTTTTGGCTCATCCATCAGAATAAGCATTACACAGTCAGTAAAGGATCTTGCAGTACATTGTGTACATTCTTGGTACTTTCATGTAAGGAAAATTGAACAACAGCTTACGGATATAACCTTATATTGTTTTACCCACTCCACCCCCTGAAATTTATAGAATTAAGATATTGTGTTCTAGGTCCATGAATAAGCACAGCATGTTCAATATGTCTACAGTTATACTGACATTTGTTTCTAAATCATTTAATTAAAAGTCATTATTGAGAACAAAGGATTCATTAACAAGCTGTACATCTGAACAAGTGATGGACTTGCTGTGTTATGAATATCATTTTAATCCAAATTAGAAAACTGCACAGATGTGCTGCTGCAAAATATTGACATACTGCAACTCCCCTGGAATGTGATTAACATTTGTGTTAAACCAAAAAGTACATTAAAACCTGGATTTACTAATAAATTTAGGATTGGAATAATTCTTTTTAATGCTGAAATATAGCATCTAAATTGTTATTATTTTAACCTCCATTTGGGATTATATGCCCTATTAATACAGCCTTAATACTATGTGATCAACTTTGTACTGACAGACCTTTTGTTCCAAGATTTTATGATATTTTTTGACCATCAGATCAAGCCATTAAGCATAAGAAAATGTGGTGTATTTACAACAAATCAGAATTTTTTCACTGTCTCTGGATTGTTCTTAATAAAACCTGGGATTTCAATACTTTTTCTCTGAGAGTTTGAATAGATATTTTTTCATTATCTTACACACAGATGCATGTAAATGTGTACAAAAGTAGGATTTTGAGATTAGGAAGAACAGATTTTCTTTCAAATATGTATTTTACCGCTACAAAATTGCATGAAAATGACCTGAAAACCAGAGACACAGGTTCAGATTTAGGCACAGATTTAACAAAATTGCTTTCAATAGATGTCTCAGATGTAAATATTTGGGAACTTTTCCCACAAGAAAAACCCAAAAGCCTATTAGCAATGCCACAAACTTCTGTAAATAGCTACTTAGATTTTAATTTCCAGATCTGTAAAGTGGTAAATTATTAAATGTGCAAAGTTAATCACAAAACATAATTATGACTGTAATCCCAAACTAGCCTTTTGTCATTAATGGGGGGACAATGAAAAAATATCTAGTGTTTCTATAGGTATCATTCTCTCCATCACCCTCATCAACATTCCTCCTCAGTTTGTAAATGGAGATTTTACAGTCAAAAAAAATTTCTAGATTATTTCCCAGCTGTACTGAATAGTACTTGATATGTAAGTTCTGTCTCTTCACTTCATGTTCTTTCCCTCAGCACAAAATTTAATGCAAAAATAATATGATGCACAACTCAGATGGTCACATTTACACCATCTGAAAGAAAGAGATAATCAGTTAACAATTTTCCATATATTCAGTTATTTAATATATTAAAAGTTTACTTTTGTTTGCACTTGGTTGTTTATTGCATTCTCAGTAAAACTTTTGCCCTTTTGTATTTTAGTAAATATGTCTCCGTTCAGGAGAACACAGATGGAGAGTGTGTAATTTCTGTTTGTTTGGTTTTTCCCTGACAAATCATTTGTTGTTATTGTAGCTAAATAAAAGAATATGAAGGAAATAAAGAGTAAGATAGGAAACAATAAACAGTCTAAAAAGTTAACGGTCATTTAATTGAATTTAAAGAAAAAGACAAAATTTTGTCTTTCTTGATGAGAATAGTTCAACGTGATTACTTTAAAAATATCAAAAGCCAATATTTTAGGATTATTCAAACAAAACTTGATACTTATATTTCCATGCTGCAAAATAGTTATAGACAGTTTCTGTGTAATGAAAACCACCCACCAAGTTTATAATGATGCCTGTCATAATAGCATTTGTTAATTAACTTTCTTATAACGATGACTAACCATCTTATACTATATCTCCTGCTCCCCACAAGGCATTTACAATTCAGTGTTTACAATCATTCAAGAAAACCAGAAGCAGAAAGCTGAAGAAAGCTGTCTTCCTTGTTTTTTCACTCAGAAGTCTTAATGTTTCACTTACACTGCATATTTCTGATAGGAATTTACTGTAAATAATTATACAATAAACTCTGTGATAATATTTTGTACACTACGGCATTGAAGCATGAAGTTTTTCTTCTTAGATAGAAAACAATTCGTATTGTACATGGCTTTGCCTTAGATTTTACAGCTGCAAATTTATAAGTTAGAAAAACGATGCAAAATAGAATGCATAGCTAAAATATCATTGGATTTTTACCCATACTTAATAGTCAAGCATTCTTAAACTGCCTTTCCAAAGTGTGCATGAAATACACACTCATGACAATGAACATTTATATTACAGGTATTTTACAGATTACCATTCAGGATAAAATACTACAGTGAAAGTATTGATTTTCTTTTCCCTTTGGAAGCAATGCCGTCTCACTGAAAGTTATCCTTAGTGAACACTATATTAAACTTAAGAAGTGCTCCTTAATACAAGCAAGCTTTGAACATGCAATATTAAGGAAATCTGCTATGCAAACATTTCATAGTGTCTATGTCTAAACATCCATCAGCCACTTTACAGCAGTTCTCAATAATGTACAAACTTACAAGAAAGACTGATTAGAGATCTAAACATTAATCTAAACATAATACTAAGCAGTATAACCCCCAGCAAAATAGCATGTTCACAAAATAGCTTTTTATATCTACATTCTACTGTTCTTTTTAAAGTTACCACAGTAGTTCAACAAGTAGCAAAGACAGAAAAACTCTCCTTCCCTGTATTCAGAAAGTACAGAAACAATCACAAATAATAAACATAATTTAAATTAAATACTCCCTTCAGGTTTGATACGCTCACTGAAGGCACGTATCAACATCCACTTTTGGAAAGATAACGAAGTCCTTGCAAAGCAGTGTAGGAAGGCAGTTATAATCAGAAACCTGCCTTCTGTCCAGGCATTGGGATGTGCTATCCACTGGTGCTCCCCAGACCCACTGCCCAAGCATAAAGTGCCTATTGTCTCAGCACTGTACTAATTGTAAAAATGCAGTGCATGCAGTAAGCATAATAATTATCCAGACAAACAAGCAAAGGCCATCAATGAAGGAATGAAAAGGGTAAAAATATGTGACCAGACAAAGCAACCCAAGAATGAAATTAATATTCATAATGGAATGCAAGCCAGCCGAATGTCCCTTTCGTGGCATGGCTATTGCATACAAGAGACCATTGTCCTCAAGCAACAAACGTTTTTCTCCAGTATATGGAGAAAATTTCATGTAGCTCTGCTGAGGAGAAAAGCTTTTCATTCGCAAAATACTTTCTCCCGGCCCCACTGTTTTGATTAAGTAAAGTTTTGGGCTCCTTTGCCTGGTAACATTAAAAAAAGTTGTCTCTCGGGGTCCACCCTTCCCTGAGCTCCGTAAGGTTTGCTTTTTTTCCTCCTCTCTGCTTTCATTTGCAGCTGTATAAATATGAACAAAAAAGCCATGCTCATCCAAACAAAGAAAAAATGGACTGAATATGCATATCCTCATTAACTAAATTTAATTATGACAAGCGGCATATTAATCAGTAGTTGCTCCAGTTACTGCATTCATTGGTAGGGAGGAGGACTCCAAATTAAAGAGAAGCGTGGGGGACAATCGCATGGTAATTAGGAGGCTGCTCACAACATGATACAATACACTTTCTAAATAATTATTCAGAGGAAACAGAATAAAGAGGCAGATTACTCTATTTTTAAGACCAACTCAAGAACAATTAGCCAAGAGTATGATGACAAGGCTGCTTTCTTTTTTTCCGTGACTGCTTCCACCTCCACATTCTCATACTAACTAGCTTGGCAAACACTGAAAAATTTGCATTTCATGGGGTGGAAGGGTGGGGGGGAAGAAAAAAAAAAAAGGATAGAGAGCTGAGAAGAAGAAATAAAATGGAGAAAGAAAAAGAAAAATCCCATGCTGTACTTGCTGCTGTCTTAAAAAGAAGGCCCATGTCCCTACAGCAGCAGAGAAACCCTATCTAGCTCACTGTGATGTTAGGAGCTCTGAAGAGTCACTGAGCTGGAGCTGGAAACTGCGCGATCTGAACTTTGCAGCACGTGCATTGCAACAGTGAAGGAGGAGTTCAGAAAGAAAAAAAAAAAGCTTCCAGGGAGAGGAAAAAAAAAGTTATCACACCAACTTACCATCCACCAGGTCCTGGCTGACATGTCATAGCAAAGCTGCCATTTTATGGAGCTGTCCGACGCTTTCCCTGCCATTACGCTGTCAGCAACCTTCATCAGATGCAGCTCAATGGAAGATAAGACACCTAATCAAGAAAACATCAGCAGTGGCTTGCTGGGCTACATGTAGGCCAATCCTTATCACACTGCATCATGGGAAAAGCTCCTTTATTAGCAAGAACTCCAACCTCATTGATATAAATACAAGGATCAGGTCTTTTCTTCCTTTTTTTTTTTTCTTTTTGTCTGAAGGGATTGGTGAACCAGCCAGCGTTCTTTGTGTATCATGTGTACACCAGTTTAGTGTCTCGCAAGTGGGCGGCTAGCCGCATTGCTGGGCTACACAGACTTAAGTTTATTTGCATTCTTCTCGGTTGTATATTGTTTGACATGGTCCATGGTCAGCTCTGAGTGTAAGAAAGGAGCGGGAAGAAACTATTCCGAATCAGCATCTCCCCCAAGAAGGGCAGGAGGGTTTGGCGTCACGGCGGGGGCCCGGCCCAGAGGTTGGAGCACACGTGTGTGCACACGCGGGTCTGGGCACTCGCACACGCGTGCACAGGCGGGCGCCCGGGAACACACAGGTAGCAGCTGCAGCTGGATGCAGCAGGGGCTGCCAAAGGCTACAAACTCTGGAACTGGACATATGGAAACTGTTTAACTCTTTGCAATCAGCCTTTAACGAGACATAGGAAGGCTGTAAGTCCTCAGGAGGAGAGGGGAGGGGGCGCAGTTAGGATATCAGTGCCACAGACTTTCCCCCCCTCGCTTCCCATGGATGCTCTTGATCTCCTGTGCTCTAGATGATCTAGCTGGGAAGGGGGAGGTGAGTGGGCAGGGAACTATTTTAATCACAGCTCCCTCCTGCCCCACAGCTTCAGGTCATCTGACTCCTCTACATACTGCCACCAGGGTGAGAAGGCATTCTTCCTGCAAAGTTTTCCATGCAGGGCTTTTCCCCTATTAGAAAATTTGTAATTCCCCGAAGGAAAGACTAGCTTAGAAGAACAAATAATTCTGACTCTGTTTTAAGGTGCAGAAAAGAAAAAGTACATACATAAGCACACAGAGGAAATCAATAAAGCGTTGCTTATATTTAAATGGGATACACAGAAAGACCAGGATTTGCTAGTCCTGGCTGAAGTGATCGACATCAGTTTTACTGATGTATTGCAGATTGTGTATGTGCGCTAGCAATAAGTCCCTCTTTAGCAAAAAACAGAACAAAACAATCCCCTTCTCCACATTTCTGAAATTTTATCTTTAAAATTAACACATTAAAATAAGAACAACAATAACAGTAATAACAACAAAGCAGCAGCAGCAACAACAACTGCTGTTGTTGTTATTATTATAATAATAATTATTATTGTTGTTGTTGTTATTATTATTATTATTATTATTATTATTATTATTATTATTATTATTATTTCTTTTTTTTTGTTTTCCCCTTCCACGCAGGTCAACTCCTGAGTTAAGGGCCCATTTATTTAAGTCCGGAAACACTGACAGCACCTAATGAAATGACTCTGTGAGTGAGTCCAGAATGCTGACAGCAGAACAGCTCTGTAGCAACACCCGGTACATCAAAAGATTAAAGCCGTTTTCCCTTCTCCATGTGTGCCATTGAAGTCAGTTTGCAGCCTCAGTTTCTCAGTTGTTTTAAATACATTGATGAGGCCAGCATCAAAAAAATCAGACAAAGAATTAATGGGAACTTTGGACATCCTAGTCTTCTAAATTTATGTAACTCTTTTTCTAGAAGAGCTCTGTGCAATAGATGAGGATGTTTCCTTTTTCATTTCGGCTACATCACAATGGTCAATTGGGACATGAGAAAATTTCTGCATATTGGAAAATCTGCCTATCGTCAGGTGCTGTGCGATGGCTCAGCACACTTAGAGTGCACAGGAGGCATTAACTCTGGCTCTGTCCCCTACATCCTGCTCTAACAACCTGGCTATGTGATAAACATTATAAAGTATGGAGAGCACCAGCAGCAGAGTTTCATCCAGTTTTTGGCAAGCAGTGCGCAGGCAGATGTCCTGAGGCTGAATCTTTCATGTGGCCTTCACTACTAAGTTCATCATGGTGAGACTGCAGATAGCAGTCAACACCGGGTGTGAGATAAACCCTGGATGTGTGCTTTCACACATAACCTCTAACCCCATACATAGTAACAAGCACATTTGCCAGCACAAGGAAAAATGGGACTAACATAAAGAGGCAGATTCTCTGCAGTTTCCCACCCACTGAACTCTGATCACAGGTGAAGAGACCAATTGCTTCAGCCACTAATCTGCCTTACTAGGGCAATTCACAAATCCCCAGCAGCACTGTGACGGCTGGGAGTGTGAGCCCACACTTTAGGTAATCGTGAGCCACTTCACTGTGCTTAAAAGAGGATAAAAGTTTTATCACACTGTAGCTAGCTGAGGGGTCTCAAGCTGCTCTCAGATGTCCAGCCTACAGCAGATCCAATCTTGCAGCAACCTCTTCTACAGAGTCTTCAGCGAACAATCGAGCTGCTCCATCCCAGAGCTCCTCAAGTTTCTGGGAGACTACACGTCTTCTATAGGTGCAAGCACCACATGGATATTTGCATTTGTACATCCAGTAAAGATAGAATTAATGATGAGCCTCCCTTCTGTTGCTGCATGTTGCCTTCCGGCATTAGCTGACGGCAGAATGGGGACTTCTGGCACTTAGGAAAACAATGCCTGCAGCGCTGGTCAGTGTGTGCTTCCCCTACACATGCTGCTCCCATGCCTTCTCCTGCCTGCTGGGAGGTCTGCCTTTCTCCCAGCCATGTCTGTTTTGCAGATGGGATTTTTAAAATGCTGTAATATGTAGGAAGACACCTCATTTCCTATGTGGCTTGAAGAAACAGTCACACCCAAGACAGACACAAATATGTAAGTGGACAAAATCTTTCAGATGACCTCTTTCTCCTTTTAGAAAAAGAGAGATTTATGAAGAAAGCATATGGTACAATATGCTTGTTACATAATGAATGTCATGCTTGTTAATAATGAATTTCAAGATTATTCAAACTTCCACATTGATAGAAGTTTGGAGTTTTTTAAGCTGGAATAAATCGAATTTTCAAGTGAGCTGGATGATTCGAATTAATTTTTCAAGCGAATTTGACCCAATTTTTTTTTTTTGGCTAAGCATTTTTAAAAACATTTTCAAAGGAAGAAGACATATATGAAAATATAAAATTTGGCAGAACTAAAATCTGGTTCATATTTAAAACAAATAAAATGCAAGCAAGTTCACCCACTTCTAATACTTGTCTTCCTAACACAGTAAGAAATAACTGCCAATCTGGCTGTTCCCTAGGGGTTTCGATTTTTGTAAGGTTTGTTTTTTCTAGGCTGGCTCAGCTGTGACTCTACTCAAGGGAACATATCCATTTCGTATCCAGAAGGGAACTCTTAAGAAGCCTTCAGGAATGCTTTAATATATTTCTATAAGGTCCCAACACCTACTAATAGAGAGGCTCAAAGAAAGAATTCACAGTACGCTGCTCTGGAGGATAGGCAGTGCTGGCACAGAGTGACCCAAACTAGTATTGTAGATTCAAGTAATTACAGAGAACACACTCATCCACACTTGCACACACTTGTTGGTCCTGGGTTGAAGCTGGAAGACCAGTCCCAGCCATTTCCAGTGACAGATTTTACAAGTTTTAGGTAGCACCCTCTAGTGCTCCCTTCTTTCACCAGGTGCACATGCAGCCCTGCCTCAGCCCTTCATGGGAATCCAGAAGGATTGCTGGTCTCCAGAGCCTAGCAGCTCTTGGGACATTTCCCCATGTTGCTCCTCAGCATATACTTTTCCTGTTTCTCCTGTTGTTTTCTGGTAAATATTTTGATTTAGCATCATTGGCAGCTGCAAAACCCACTGAAATAAACTCACACAGAAACATCCTTTATGGCACCAGGCCCTTTCATTTCTATGAAGAGAGCAGTACGTGGCTACAGAAGCCTGACAATCCACTGCTTTCAACTGAGTTATGTCCTCTGGAAAATATAAATTGGATTATACCATTATAATGTGGCAGTAATGGGGGTGGGGAATAATTGCTATTAACTTTGCTTAGCCTTTCCATTTCTCCTTATTTGACATTAGTAAAGAGACAAATAAAGCTTTTAAAAAATTAAAAATAATCAAACCATGGCAGTATCTGCCCAAGCAACATCTTTGCTGACTGCCAGAGTGATGAAAGGCATCATTCCTACCAAGCCCTTTACTGGGCAACTTACAGCCAGACACTTCCACCTAAGCATTCTCTTTCTTGTGGGTAGAAATAGTTCCTCTCTTGTGAAGTTCTATGGTGCCCAAGAAGTGGCAGGGTGCTTCCAGGAATGTGGAGAGCTCCATAGTTAAGTCACAAAGAGTCCTGGCAAAGAGGATCCAGCAGAAGCCACAGCAGTTTCACTGAAATTAAAAAGGAAGGCCGACAGAGGCTGACTAGTAGTGCCTGTCCAATACTCTTACTTTCTCTCCCATCACAAGTGCCTGCTAGTCTTCCAGGCCTCGCACAGCACTTCTTTGGGACAGGCAGAAAACAGAGGGTGGCAGGTGCCATCTGAGGTGGACAAGCTGGCTTCCAAAAGGCTAGAGACTCAGTTCCCAGTCTGATGACATTCAGGAACAAAAATAATGCTACCGTATAGCTTGCAAATAGCTTTTTGAAGTAATAGATGTTAAGTGCTGACTAGCAAGGCAAAAAAGTTAAGTGAAAACTGCTGTTTTATTCAAAACTACACATCAGTCAAACTGAGGGCAAAACTGAGAGCAAAAAATATATGGTTTAACTTGAAAAATGAGTAATGATACAATTTCAGTATGTTCAAGGAACTGATGCAGGTCATGTATATATGTATATGTGCTTGTGGACTACGATACCTTGCAAATTGGGTGGGAGACAGACAGACAGACAATGATAGACACATCCCCAGAACTGGAGGGTTCAATTGTACATTCTAAACCAGCCCAAGAAAATTATTCATTTGCATTCTTTCCGTTGAAATCCATGTACAATAATGAATCCACTGCACAATAAATAAAAACGCAGAAGTTCTAGTATTCTTTTAGATTTATTTTTAAAAAGTTTATGAAATGCAGTATGTAACTTCTTTCATGTCTAAAAGGACTTTCCCCAAAGGAAAACCATTATTCAAAGGTAAAGGTGGAGTTACACTTGCCATTTAAAAAAAAATGTTTGATCTTTAAGAATTGTGTGTCTCACACAAGTGTTCTTTATTCACTAAGTGCCCTGTTCCATGAGGAGGGTAGCCTTTAATGTTCAGTACAGGATAATACTCTAGCCATCTCAATTGTGGATTGGATTTCATCCCTATGAGCTATGTGAGAATCATACAAATCTGAATTGTATCCCCTGAGATTCAGTGCTAAGAAGCCAGTAATAAATGGACATCATTATGCTGCCTGTTCACAATCTCCTTAGAAGAAGGGATGGATTCTTTTCACCTTCTCTTTGAACAGAGGGGCATACTGATTGGCTTTATCAAATACAGTGCACTTTTGTAACTGGATGTGGAGCAGGCACTTTGCTTACAGCCCATCTCCAGTTCGGTGGCTGCCAAAACAGCTCTATCCGCCAAGACCAGAACGTGGTGCTCACTGTGCACTGGCGTGAACAGTGCAATGCAGAGGGCTCTAGGGAAATCCATGCCCTTACCCCACACTGCACTGCAAATCTGGGCAAAGAACAAAAAAAAAGCAAAGCTGATTGCTCCCCTTTCCTTGGGCACTGTAAGCAGGAAAGGTTTGGCAGCCAAACCCACCCCTCAGCAGTCACTCCTTGTCATTTCACTGCATAGCTGCCCCTTTTGCACAACTCCGCTCGAAGACTGAGGTGCCACTGTGCCCTCACAGCCATGCCGAGTGCACTCAAGGTGGACAGGGGTGTTGAGGATACCGTTGGCCTCAAAGCCAGCACCTGCCTCTGGAGCAAGCATGCCACTTGTGCTATTCAGAAACTGTATATGCCACATATATATCAGTTGACAACTTCTGCTGTTCTTTCAACTAGCTCTGTGCCATTTCTTTCACACCTCACAATTTCTAATCAGTTCTGGACTTCTCCAGGCTAACTCAGTTTATTACTGGATACATTAAATGCTATAAAAAAGTCTAGATGGATTTCCTGTATTTAATATGCCATGGAACTCAATTATCTTTGGAAAAAATAGGCTGGCATATTTTCTTGCTTCGACACATTCCTACTATATTTTAGTTCCATTTTACATTCATTTTCACAACTTTAGTTGTTGCCGATATATCTTTCTATATGACAAAAATGGCGGTTTGGTGTGAGGGGAGGCTAGCTTCAAGACCTGTGGTGCCTTGTCTTCCCTTTCAACTTGGTTGTTTCCTTTGCTTGTGCCCAGTCAGAAGTGGCAACCTTTTGCTCCTGATTTGATAGACTTAAAATCTTTGTTACTGGTTTTGCAGTTCTGTATGTTGGCTTGTATTGGGTTTTTGTGGCAAGGGTCTGGTAGCAGGGGGGCTACAGAGGTGGCTTCTGTGCGAAGCTGCTGGAAGCTTCCCCCATGTCCAGCAGGGCCAATGTCAGCCAGCTCAAAGACAGACCTGGCACTGGCCAAGGCTGAGCCCATCAGCAATGGTAGTAACACCTCTGTGATAACACATTAAAGAAGGGGAAAAAAAGTTATTGCACAGAAGCAATTGCAGCCAGAGAAGAGAGGAGAGAAACAGCCCTGCAGACACCAAGTTCAGTGCAGAAGGAGGGACAGGAGGTACTCCAGGCTCAGCCAGAGCTGAGATTCCCCTGCAGCCTGTGGTGCAGACCATGGTGAAGCAGCTGTGCCCCTGCAGCCCATGGAGGACGATGGTGGAGCAGAGGTCCACCTTCAGCCCATGAAGGAGCCTCATGGGCAGGAACCCAAAAGATGGCTGTGATCTCATGGAAAACCCATTCTGTGCAGGGTCTGTGGCCTTGTGGAGAGAGGAGCCCATTCCAGAGCAGGTTTGCTGACAGGACTTGTGACCCCATGGGGGACCCATGCTAGAGCAGGCTGTTTCTGAAGGACTGCACCCCATGGAAAGTGACTCGTGCTGGACCAGTTTATGAAGAACTGCAGCCCAAAGGAAGGACTGGGAGTGGAGAAGTTCATGTCTCCTATGGGAAGGACCCCACACTGGGGAAGGACTTCTTTCCCTGAGCAGCAGCAGAAGCAACATGTGATGAACTGACTGTAACCCCCATTCTCCATCTCCCTGCACTGCTGGTGGGGAGGAGGTAGAGAACCAGCGATAAAATTAAGCCCAGGAAGGATGGAGGAATAGAGAAAAGGTGTTTTTAGGATTTGTTTTTCTTCTCACTATCCTGCTCTGATTTTGATTAGTAATAAATTCAGCTAATATCCCCAAGTTGGCTGTTTTGCCCTTGGTAACAATTTGTGAGCGATCTCCCCCTGTCCTTATCTCAACTCAGGAGCCTTTAGTTCTATTTTCCCTCCAGCTGAGGAGGAGGGTGACAGAGCAGCTTTGGTGGGCACCTGGCATCCAGTCACGGTCAACCCATAACAGGGCTTCTGGGGCCACTCGGCCAAAAGCAAGCAGGTCTGACACTGAGTGTGTAGTCACCACATATATTGAGTAGCCTGCTTTTCCTCTATCAGCTGGTTAGGTATGAGGACTACTTACTCTTGGGTAAGATTCACAACCAGCAATCAATGCTCCTTAGCTAAAGATTGTCCAGGTAACCTCTCAGCATGGCAGACCACACTTGGGATGGGAAGAACATGCTGGATAACTGGCTAAGGGACAGGAATTTTCCTATGTGGTTGCATAGCAGCTCCAGGCCCTTACACTAAATTCTCCCAGGGCAGAGGGCATGGCGGGTGCCTTGGTCTCAGTGCTGGCCAGGGTCTGAAGATCGCACAGCTGGAGCAGAAAATATGGTCTCCACCAGTTTTACTTGATGAAACAAAATTCCTGAGGAAGTGAAGGGGAAAGAAAGGGGAAGACACTGTTCCAGCTCATTTCTTTCAAGGATATTTGTATTTAGTTTCTGTATTTCATTTCAATGTTTTTGCTAGAATGACATTAAAGGGGTTTGTAATTAGACATGAGGCACAGATAATGGAGTCTCCTTGGTTTGGGGGGCATCATGCATCTGTGTTGCTGAGAATAACCCAATGGTATTGGTGTAGCTACTGGCTTATCTCTGAGTAAGACTTATAGTTATCTTCATTCCACCTGGCTGCCCAGGTAGTAACAGTTAAGGATTTCCCCATGGCGAGCATTTTCATGCTCTTTCACATCCTCCGACAGTTCAAAATCTGAAAGCCTGTTTTACTTGTAAAGAGAAAACTACAGAGGCAGGATTAAGCTTTATCTAGGGTTAGGCATTGTGGCACAGCTGCAGTTGATTTCACCTGATTATATTACACAACTGAAGAGAGAAAAAGGGGAGAATGGGCCAGGACTAGAGGAAAAATTCCTTTGTGAAAGATCTAAGAACTCTATTTCCTGTTAACTCCCCTGGACTGATCAATGTTTTTGACAGCATATGCCAGCAAAAGGAATCCTCCTTATTTCACGTTGATAGTAGTCATAATCCCCGCCAGATGCTAGGCAAGAATTCTGACTTCACTCAGCACCAGGCTGGGTCAGTCCCAGCACTGTTCTGTGACGAATGCTAATGCACTATCTGTATGAGCTCCTAGCTGCAGGAAGGCAGGAAGCACAGGAGGCTTTTAAACAGTGTTCATGCCCGACACTGTGAGAGTCTCTACTGCTGAAGACAGTAAGTTGTGCTATTCAGGAACCGAGCATGTGTCTTTCTTGGCATAAGGTTGATTTCTCTTTGGTCCTCCAACAGATCACCACTATGAGTCCCACACAGGGGGTATAGAAGCAATCTCTGTAGATGTAAGATGTTAAAGTAAGACTTGGGATTTCTTTGCAAGTCTTGTTCTGTTGGAGTGTCTGTCCAGTTGTTCAAAGGACTGCATTTGCCATAATCTTCTCTTCAACATTCTGTCCTGCTCAGTTCAGGTAAGTCGGTGCTGTCCCAGCAAACAGCACTTCAGGTTGTTCCTCAGGCTGTAGCCCATGGTAGGCAAGCCAGATGCATCAAGGGTCAATGCAGACACATTTTGCTTTGAGTTTTGGTGCCAGATCATTGGACCTCAAACTGGTATCTGTCTGATGCTAGAGGGGAGGATTGAGTTTTCCCAAAAAAGCACTAGCTGGACTGAGCAGTTATTAGTATCCCTGTGACTACAGGCATGTGATTTGGCTACCCATCCATATGTGCTGCTGGTTATCAATGCTTGCTACTATTGTGACTTGATATGAGTTTTGGCCTGCCTTGTTGTTTAGGGGGTTTTTTACATATTCATGTGTTTCTGCATCTTCGTTTTGTCCAATTTTACCAGATAAAGGTTAGCATATTGTGGGCAGAGCATGAAGCAACCCAACTAACTGACAAATCCTCTGCTGCCACATTAGATACCCTAAACCTGCAGGAAAAAGCAAACATGGTGAATTAGAAGTCCACAGAGTGCTCAGTGGTGCAGTACGAGGAGAAGCTAGCCCCATTTCTTTCAGCTCATCATCTTTCCATAACCCAATGAAGCACAGAACAACAAACTACAACAGAGAAGAGCAAGCTGTGTGTAAATAGAAAGAAATGTAACATTTAACTGAGTTCACATCTGGGAAAATTTTTACCTGTCTGAAAACTGCTTCAGGGTCTCAGCAGTGTCTAATTTTTAAAGCTTGTTCCTGAAAGGACTTCATATAATAATGTAGCTCAATTCATCTAGGCAACTTAAATTTCTAAGGACATACAGACAAATTGAATGAATCACTCCAACCACCTAGCCAGGTCCTCTGGGTGATAATAATCAAAACATACTCAGTTAATGATACAGATTCTTACCTTCAAATGCCCATTGGCCTTTGTAAAATACCTTCACAAAATTTATGGATTGAGGTAGCGAATCCTGCAGAGAGTTCACTAAACCCACCATTCTGTCGTCCTCACAAACTAATTTCACAGTGCATATTTGCCATCCATTTTACGTGATAAATACAGCTCACAATACATAGCATTGGTTTAGTACACAACCACCACTGTAATACCATATAGAACTTCACATTCAAAAGTTTTAGAAATAATAACTGAAAGTGCATTCAAGGTATGTTTCCCAAAACCTTTATTAGACCTAGCAATGATAAGTGGGCATGTGGAGCCTCATCAGTGGTCTCCTAGATGAAGACATAATACCTTTCATTCATGCCCCACACAACACCACCAGGAACAGACTAATGAACAGACAGGGAGTATTAGTGAAGATAAAGGCTTACTGAAATAACACAAGCATGGTTCACACCCTTTGAAAATAATTGCTTTTGGAAACTTGAGGTCCAGAGGCTGCAAAAATGTCTTCTTAGCACCACTTTGCCAACAGCAGAGCTTGTGTGCCTAAACTGAGATTTCAAAAAATACTGACTGAAAGTTGCTTTGAGTGAGAACGTAAAGTGAAATGGCATTGATTCAACAATGTGAAAAACGTTCTGTTGAAACATACTTCAGACCCAAATATTTTGTTGTAAGAAAAGTCCAATTTAAGCTCTCATTTTCTATTGAGAAAGTCTATCTATTGTGTTAGATACTTTAAAACTTGAGCTAAGCAGGACAAAATCAGATGTTCCAGAGCATTCTGATTTCACTGAACAGTTATGAATCAGGTCCTGAAAAATTATTTGTTTAATTCAGTGTGTGCATCTCCTTGTATTCATTTACTGAGGTCCAGGCATATCTTTACCCTGGAAAGCTGCAAGGAAAGCTGTGTTTATGCAGCAGGCACTCAGACACTATGCTGCTGAGATGTTCAAAGTTCTCATTAAAAAGGTGTAAGATGCTCACATGGTCACAATCCTTCTCCTTTATCTAAGAAGCTACAGAGGTTGTTGAGTTCACCCTGTACAAGTTCTCCATTTAGGTACTCAGTAGAACATCAGCAAATATGTGTTAGGATTTTATAGTTTAAATTTTATGTGACTCTTTCCACAAGGCAGCTCTTTTAGAAGGGATTGCACAATCCTTCAGCTACCAATTCTCATTTGTCTTTTGGTATGGGCCAAGCCACTGTCTAATTGGAAGATGATAAAAAGTGGAGTGCTTAAGTTCCACCTGACATCAAGCATTTGTTTCATGTGACAATACACGAGTCCTTTGACCTGAAAGAAACTTAAGGAGTCTGTCAGAGAAAAGAGAAACTCCTGTTCAGGTATCTCACCTGGGGAAGCAGAGCAGTACCCAGGCTTCCTACAGGGAAAAGAATTCCTAACCGCTTCCTCTGTGCTGGTAACAAAAATTTTATTTCTCTGACTTTATAAGGCACTCCTCTCCCCCCTACAGGGAGACGCTGCTCTGAGACATGGAGGATGGTGCTAGATCTCTCTGTTCACATGAAAAAACAAGCAAGACGAAAGAAGGGTCACAGAGCCACACTGCTACTCATAGACTCCTCTGCAGCACTGTCTCTGCCTGGTGTGCTGTAGCTGCAGTGCTGTTACTTCCTCTATCTGAAAACAATACTAGGTTAAAAATCCATGTTTTATTCCTCAGACAAGGTTTCTAACTCTCCAAGATGCAGGAAAAAATATTTTTAAAAAGTAAAGAACACACTTGGACTGCTGGAAAAAGCATTGCATCTCCTTTCCTAGTTCATATACATTGCTGTGGCTTCTCACCACCCAAGGATACAAAGGTAGTACCTGCTGCATTTGACTCTAGGAATATTTTTTTCAGAGTTATGAGGATATGAGATCATTTGACTAGTCTAATTAAAAAAAACCCTCTTGGCTTTTTTGTTCAGGGAGTATGAAGGTAAAAGAACCATAGAAGAGGGAAACCATATTATGATTTTTCAGTGTCAGATTAAAAAAACCTTGACATAAAGCTGAACAGCTGATGATGCTGAAGATGTACTAGTGGTGAATGAAGAGACTTACAATTAAAATTTCCAGTCCTGGCTGTTGGTGACAAATAATCAGAATTATATCTCATTCCACATATGCAAAAATGTATATGTGCAGCATCCTCATCAACACATGCTGCACATATGCATTTTTGTAGAAATACACCCTGTATAAGTAACTGCATAGAAAGGAGCCAAATTGGATGCAGAAAGGTGTTCTCAATTTCCCTACAAGTAATTTCTATAATAAAGGCATGTACATAAAACTTCACTATTTGAAAGCAAAATAAATTTATCTCAAATGATCACCTATGACACGCTTATCAGTTATCCTTCAATTTAATCCAAATTCAAAAGTAGAAAACTAAATACAATTTCTTATGTGATCTTTCTTCTTCATCATTGGTGTACCCAAAAAGTTTATCGGGATGAGCTGAAAAACACACATACTTCAAATTCCAGTCAGCTATGCACTGCTGGATGTTAGGCAGTCCAAATTCCTTATGTGACCTGTGGGATATGGCTGTTTCCCCTGAAGCGGATTATCCAGGTTTCTGTGACCTAGATAGTACACCTTCAGCATTGTAGCTTTGCACAACTCCCACTTTGGAAACCCAGGTGTCTCCGCAAAGAGAACCAGAGGTCACACAGAGAACTGAAGGCAGATATTCTGAGTCCCGGCCTTGCAGTCTAACCCAGTGAGTTAGCATCCATTAGTTATCAAAACAAATTATCAAACTCGACCTCTATAGGGCTCAAATTACTGCACTGTCTGCATTTACACCTCTTACACTTTATACTTACCAAAAAAGAGGAGCCCATTACCCACATGACAGCCAACAGACCATGGATTTGGGGGGATTTTGGCCACAGCTACAGGAAAGTCCTAGCTTCATGGAACAACAGTGAGGTTCGGAAGCATATCCTAATCACCAATATCATGTTATATTTGGGGATAAATGATTACTTGAGCTTGAAAGAGTTGTTATTCCTCAGCAGCACCTGTCCAGTTTATTTTATGTTCATCTCCATGCAACTGAAGTACAGCTTTTTGACTTACTGCACACAAAGCCTTTGCTGCACATGTCTGTTCTTACACTAATCTTCAGCAAAGGGAATGATTTTGAGATGGGAAGTCTAATGAGAAAAATATTGTGAAACTACAGGACATACAAAGAATGTGCTGTAGCTGATACAAATTATGGCCTGGGTTTTTTCAAATTAGTTTAGCTTTATTTTATTCAGACTAACACATCCTCCATCCTTCCTCAAGCCTGTTTACTCAGCTGGAAGTACACAGGGTCCAATTTTCCCTCCACTGCCGTTCCACGCTAGTATTATTTCAGCTCATATGGGTAATTAGCCAGACTGCAGGCATGTTTGCATGTATTTGTTCATCTTTACTACCTGGCCACCTCTGAAAATGAATTTATAGGCTCAAAGTACTGTTTCATTCAGTTTATAAAAGGACAAAACGCATCAAGATATACATTCAGGAGCTTTAAGCACTAAAAATACTGGAGTGTGCACATTAAAATTATTTTTATGGGCAACTCGGAATAGATCCCTGTTTCCAAACATTGAAAAGATAGCATGCACTCACACAAGTCAGTTGTATCTAATTTGTAAATACTAAATAAATTTCATATCAGAGATATCCAGATTTGAAACTTTTATGTGGGGATAAAGGCCCATAGAAATTTCAGGCAAGAAAAACTAAAGCTTTGGCAGCAGGTAAGAACAGCTTTTTCAGGAATATGCACAGAACACAGAATTTTACAGGCTGGTTTTATGCAGTTGTGGAAGGATCCCTAAGGAAGTGATTTTTATTACTGTTATTAGCAGAATCCGGTTCTTGGGTTGAAACAGAAGACGCCATGCCTGTACCAAAAACCACCATCATGTAGTTTGTGCTTTCTTATTCATGAAGTGACACAGTTCAGCTATTTTAATCATTTCCTTGCAGGCACAACCACTGTTTTTTTCTTGGATTCATTAGTTTTGCAGTGGATCTTCCCAGGTGTCTAAAATCTTCCCTTTACTTCTCCTAAAGCTGAGACTATTGCTCACACCACACCCAGAAGCTTTTGTTTTATTGCTGTTTAAAACTTTTTCCTGTGGCCACTGCTGAACTTCTTTTTACATGTTTAAAACCAGTATTTCGTTTGAAATAGACCAAAATGTGTGAAACTTCTCTGCATCAAAATCTGACATAAATTAACATGTACACAAAATAGAAGAGCTGTAGATTCAGATTCATTTAACTCTCTCAAAAACTGCTCCAAGGATGAATAAACATATTGTATAAAAAAATACCAGCCAAAGATTAACAAAAACCCAAACTATTTTTGCAATTTGAAAAATGGCAATTTATATAAATTTTAGTTTATACCTACATCAGAGGTTCCTACTCTGGTTGGAACTGTGATTATGTGGGCAAGAAATTTAACCAATACTGGAACAATACTGTAAGTTTTCAATGCTTCCACCAACATTCAACTTTTCTCTTAAAAGCAAACAACAAAGCCCAGATAATAAGTACATCACTAACTATTCAGCAGTTTTTCACAGTTCATTTTTTCAAAACAATCCTTTGGGATTATAGCTTATTTGCTTGTCACAATAAAAAATATACAGCAATAAGAGTAATTTATAACAAAATTAGGAAAATCTACAAACAGATTTGAAAAATATTAGCAAACTATTAAGAGAACTTTAAATCAATATAAACGAAATTCAGAGGAGAGGAAGAAACTTTTTTTATTTAAAAATAAGATTAAAAAAATACAGGACAGAAGAATTCTCAATAGGAATGAAAAAAAAAAAAAGCTATAACTTAAATCAATTTTGAAAAACCCCAAAGAAATATTACATGAATGAAATAAACAAAGATAAACAAAAACCAATACATTGCTTACCAGCTGAACATACTCTTGCATTTTCAGATTTGATTAAAAAAATACCAGGTGAGCTTTCCTGTTTTGATATTATTCAGTCACTCACCTCATACATTACCCATTCAGCCATAACCAGTGTTAAACCTCATAATTTTCAACAACTCCAGTATGAACATTATTCAGCAATATTTGAAAACAGCCAAGATTAAACTAAGAACAAATGAATAAAACTCAATCACATGCCCATGTGTGAGCTACAAAATTCAGAATGTTAACTTACAAAAATCAGTATTAATTTCCTGCCTGTTAAGGAGACAGAGTGATAATTTTCCATCTGGAGACTACACTGTGATATTCAGATACCAGTCTTGGGAATGCGCATAGAAATACTTACCCAGAAATGCACAGAAATTAGAAGTTACATTTCATATTTTCTAACTTCAAAACCACATTTCTACTGTAAATAGAAGTTATTCTTAGAGTTATAAAGGTGATACTTAGATGGCCCGTGTTGCAACAACTGGCTTTAATCACTCCGCCATAGTCTGGGCAAGACACAAGATACCACTGGATGATTTCAGCAGAACTGAAATCTCAGGCCTAATGCAGTCCACAGATGCAAGTATTTCAATGCCTCCTAAGTTCAAAAGCGCAGCCACTGAGAAAGCAGTAAAAAAATCTTTTAAAGAACAACAAGTATCCAGTCACATAGTATGTCCCTTAAGAATGGACGCTGTATTTAGAAGTACTTTCTTCCCAAAAGCAATTCCTAGCATTATTCAGCAACACACAGTTAGTTTTGAGGTCCTACTAGTTCAACTAATTTGCAGTTAGATTCAACTTATTAGTGGTAGAGAATCACCTCCCTCAACATGTTAGCCACACTTCTTACAATGCAGCCCAGAATACAGGTGATTCCCTGTGCTGGAAGTGCACATTACCAGCTTGCGGTGAGCTTCTCATCAACCAAACATGGTAACTTGAACAATGAAATATCCTCAATTCTGAATGTGAATGACAATGTGATTTGTCATGATGTCCTGGTTTTGGCTGGGGTAGAGTTAATTTTCTTCAGAGTAGCTAGTGTGGGTCTATGTTTCGGATTAGTGCTGGAAAGAGCGTTGATAACACAGGGATGTTTTCCTTATGGCTGAGCAGTGCTTACACAGCGCCAGGGCCTTCTTTGCTCCTTACACAATCCCACCATTGAGGAGGCTGGGGGTGCACAAGGATTTGGGAGGGGACACAGCTGGGACAGCTGACCCCGACTGATTCCAGGGGTATTCCATACCACATAGTGCCACGCTCAGCAAAAAGAGCTGGGGGAAGGAGGAATGTGTGACTGTTTGGAGTGATGGCGTTTGTCTTCACTGTCACATGTGCTGCAGCCCTGCTTTCCCACAGTTGCCTGAACACCTGCCTGACCAAGGGAAGCAGTGAATTAATTCCTTATTTTACTTCGCTTGTGTGCCTGACTTTTGCTTTACCTGTCAAACATATTGATTGTCTGTATCTCGACCCATGAGTTTTCACACTTTTCCAATTCTTTCCCTCATCCTGTTTTGGGGCAAATGACTGAGCGGCTGCATAGTGCTTACTTGCTGGCTGAGGTTAAACCAGGGCATGTGACATTCCACTTGGTGTTTTATTAACCATGTATTTATAGAGTAATGGATCAAAATAAACTATCAGGAATATCTGAAGAACAGCTCAGAAGATATTTTAAAACAGTTATGTATATTAATAAAGACTAATGCAGAGAAAATTTATTCTTAAAATTCCAAGTATATGAAAATTCAAGACCCACAACTCCTCCTCAAGAGTGAAAATGATAGTGTACCTGAACTACTCTATCAGTTGTGTGATGGAACCTTTACTTCAAAGCAACAGATTCACAGACATTATTTAATGCATTATCTTTTATTTTAGACATCAGGATTTTTCAAATGAAATTTGATGAAATGAAAATAAATCAGCTACTTTCAAATGTTTTCAGGGAGGGGTTCATTGGATCTTTAAGTTCTCTTTGTGCCTCTCAGGAAATCAAATATTGCCAAGTCAGAAGATAATATCCACTTTTCTCAATAAAGCACGTGTTGTTTTGATATTATATTAGGATGAAATTCAGTAACATTGTCTATAAGACTTTTTAAATGCATAACAATCACAAACACTAATAAATCTTAAGGATGCAGTTTCTACAGAAACAAAAAATCATAAGAAAGACCTGGAGGGAAAGAAAGGAAAGGTTGGAAGGATTCTAGAATTTTGAGGTTTGAAGGATTTCAAATTGGATCATAAAAGTCTATCTGATTTTTCCTGACTGAACAACTCTTTCTGAGCATTAATTTCAGAAACATTACTGAGAGAAACTAAGAACATTATAGGGTCAGTTAAATTTAAAAAAAAGTTATTATGTTTACCATTTTAGAGGCCTCTCATTCAAAGAATAAAGTTCAGTAGTACCTCCTAAAACATCAAGCCTCTCCAAATTCTCCCCTCTGTCCTCCAAATACTTAGAAAAGGGACAGAAAAGAACTAGCAGTCTTAATCATGTTACATATTGATTACTAATGTAATGGTTAATAGGAGACTGAGAAAAAGTAGATTTACAAAGGAAGTTCAACAATATGGAAACATTTGAGAAATCGTGAATCTGCGAAATTAGCACTTTCGTTTGAGAATCGGGCAAGATTTTCACGGATATCATTTGCTGGAATGCGTAACTGATACTCCAGTCTCCAGGTTCGTCTTCCAGTCATTTAAGTAAGCGCCTTGGAATTTACAGGTTTTCTGATTTCCCTTTCGCAGCCGTTCGAGAGGGAGGTGGATCGGCCCTGGAGGCTTTGGGGGGTGTGCGGGGTCCCGGGAAGTGGCTCCGCGGCCCCACAGCCGCCGCGCGCACGGCGGGCGACAGGGGGCGCGCGGCGGTGCCGGGACGCGGCCGCTCGCCCCGGGGCTCGTCCCGGGGCTCACCCACCCAACGGCACCATTCCTGAGCTGCCCACCGGCCACAAGGACTGCCTGGCCCTTTGCAACCTGCGGTTCTGCTGTGACGCACGCCTGCACCACAGGTTTGGTGCTCCATGCACGGTGGCATTGACTGAAACAGGGATCCTGGGAAACAGAACACACAATTACATGCCCCACGACAAATATACCAAAACTAGTTAAATTCTTCGTTCTGTTTCTGAATAAGGTTCAGAACTGTATAATCTGCTATGGTAACTGATTAGCACTAAAAACTTCAAACTGTTTCGCTCATGGAACATTTAAATACTGGCAGGGAAAATGAAATATTATTTTCCTGTATATTCCAGAGACTAGAATTCGTGTGTGTGTGTGTGTGTGTGCATGTGTGTGTGTGTGAGGGGTGGGATAAAAAAAAAATAGAACCATTATTTTATTATGTATATCCACATTCTTTTCAATTTCAATCACTGCTCCAGTCTTTTAGTCTTTTCACCCATTTCCTCAAGCTTCTTTTTTTTAGATATTGCTGCCAATACCACTTTAAAGAAAGTCTAAGCTCACTGGGAACGGCATGAAAAAGAATAGTTGAACATTAGGCTTGAAATTTAAATTAATAAAACATTGCACCTATTTTTAAAAGGATAGGAAAAGTAAAGTTGAATCAAATGTTAGACGTTCACAAAAATTTGAAGTTCAAGTAATTTTTAAGATGCACTTTTTGTAACTTTCAATGGATCATCAAAATCTGTTAATTCAATAAAGGGACGCCCAGCATTGGCAGTAACTGTATTAAGACTTTAAAAGAGTTGATCTAAAAATTTGTTGCAAACACCAGTCATGATGATTCCCACCCTTCTTTTTTGAATTAACAGTTCACAAATAAACTATTGCTTCCTGCACAATCTACATATATTAAATCCTGATTTTGTGTCTTTTATTGTGTCCAGTTGCATGGCTGCTATTTAAGGTGTGTCCTAGTCCTGTTGGACAATACAACACAGTAAGCAGTATAACTGAAAACACTAAAGCTGTGAATTTCTCCTAGATTTTTCACAATCTCAAGCTGATACTTGTATAGATACAGAGGGCTAAGGTAAGTACAGTAACTTTTCCAGATACAGTAAGTAACTTTTCCAGATACAGGAAGACCGAGCTGGTACTTTGGCAATCGTTGTCACTTACTAGATCTGAAGGATGCTTTCTTTGGTTAACTGCTTCCATACTTAAAGGAACAGCACGTCAACATAATACCCTATTAAATGAGTTAATGTACTTCACTGTACATGTTAGTAGCAAATCTATATTTATGTATAAATATTTTTAAATACTTTTATTGTCAATATACAAACACTTAGACCAATTCCAGCTCATCATGACAAAAGAAAAGTAAATATAAAATTTTTAACTTTATTGACAATATACTCTTTTTTATGGTACATTACGCTAACTAACTACATCTGTATTTTTAGAAAGTAATCATTCTAGTATCTGCACCATGCAACTTCTTTACTGATTATTGCTGATTAAAATCCTTGGAATATAGGGAGAACATGCTTTCTATCTGCATAGTTTACCTGAAATATTTAATCCCTCTCACTGACATAAAGATATGAACACTTCTCACTAACATCGTATCTAGGCTGAAAAATAACTGAAAGATGTTAGATTTCTCTATGTAAACACACACATTTACGTGCATTTATAAAACTTCTGAGAGAAAGGTTTAGGAAGTAGTCTGCTTCAGTTTTAAATGTTACCTTTTATAGTGTGGTGCTGCAGGATTACTTTTGCATATCATAAATAACTGTCAGTATCAGGGAATTTTAAACACATGTAGCAGGAAAAAAAGACATTATTATTATTATCTAGACAGACCTAGTATTAAAAACACTAAAAAAAAATCCAAGGCAGAATAAGACACTTAGTGAGAAATCTAACCATCAATGTAAACATCAGTGCTTACTAAAAAAAAAAAAACGAAGGAAAAAGAAAGAAAAAAGAAAAGAAACAAAAAGGAGCCAGTAACAAATCGTATGAAGACTACATTCCAGTTGTTTGCTTTTGGCATTAACCTCAAAAACAAACGGAATCTCTTTGGGAAGCTAATTTGAAAGTAAATACACATAAAGTTAAACAATCAACTTGCATTAATCTCAGAACAGAATCAAGACCATTATTAAAATAATGCCTGGGGCACACTGTGATGTCTATGACTGGATTTTAATTGACTTGAAGACTGTCACAGTCCTATTATCAAAAAACCTGTAACGCACTTCCAGCATGGAGGACCCATCTGTGCCCACCATCCATCTGTTTAGACATGATTGGCAAAATGGTAGGGAACTCGCAGTGGTTGCCTCTGCCTGAAAGGAATAAACCACAGGATCTTCCAGTGAGTGCCAAAAACTTCTGAGAAGGTCTGCTGCCATGGCTTTCGGGGCCTCGATCTACAGAAGACAGCATTATTAGTGAAAGACAGCATGCCCACAGTGCACTTCAGTCAGCTACAACAACGTAGGTTGGCTGGGGATCCATTACTGGACTCTGATGAATTGTGTCCAAGCATCACAAATACAACTTTTATTTCATTACAACACGCAGCTGAGACTTAACTTTGGAGAACAGAAACTATCTGTGCCATCAATCAAGCCAACACAACTTTTGAAGCAGAGGAGACCTCAGAACCAATGAAATGTATGTCAAAACACAACAGAAAGTATCTTTTGATCTGTACTTTTGAAAGAAAATATAGTTCCAGAGACTTTGGGTAGGGAAAGAATGGGAACAACGTGAGGCTACTTTGCACACAACCAATATTAAAAGATTAGTGAGCTGCTATTAGAAATAGAAGTATAGAACACATACCATGCAAAATCATCTTAACAAAGTGCCTTTAGTTCCTTTACTGTCTCAGCCAGTTTAGAAAAACAGCTACTCCCTTAGCATTTCAGCAGTGTAGAAATGTTACAGAACTTACATGTCTTCACAACAGTTTGACATTTTTTCTATACTTGTTGTGTCCTGTTGAAGAAAAGACAATAAAAATGTATTTATTTACATTCCTAGCTTTTAAAATGTCATTAGGAAAGCAAGTAAATTAAGCAGGGAATTAATTATTAGTGTACACTGCTTTGACATTAATTCAATAGCTTGCATATTAGACACATGCCATATTAGTTTTAAATGAATGTGAGATTACATGCACAAATTTTACTCAGCCTGTTAAATGATTTTTACAAACATGATATGAAACTATACTTTGTAGTTTGACTGCAATACCGAAGAATGTCAACAAAAACTTACAGCATTACTACAGCTAAAATTAATTCAAATATTACAATTAATTCATGAGACATTTAGAAGCAATGTGTATAAGGTACACTTTTGCCGTGCTTTCCACAAGCACTCATTCCTAACTGGGAGTAGTCCACTGAGATAACCACACAAAAAGTAAGTAAAACGCAACTATTAACAGCTGTAGTCAGAAGTTTCAAAACCATTATCTTTATGAGTATTATAATGCAAACAGCACTACTGGAAATATACCATGAGTTTCTACAGTTCCTATAGTTAAATACTAAATATAAAAATTATGCTCTTAAAATATTACAAAAGCTCAATAATGAGCAGAATGAAGGCAACCCTGAAGCTAATAGCAACTTAAATTCATACTTTACTTTTCTTAACATGATTTAGTAAGTCCCAAAGTTTTATAATTAAAAAATCAATTTTAGCTTAGATCATCCCCAAATAAAACTTTTGAAAGTACCAACAGTACTCTTTTCTCACTTTTCACTATGTATTTCACCAAAAAGCTTCCTTTGTGAGTATCACGTAGGGTTTTCAATACACGTTTCTAGTTCATTATGTCCCAAAATCACTTGTGAACTTCAAAACACAATTAATTGAAATATTTCTCATGGTTTAAACTCCTTTTCAGTGGTAGTTAGATATTTCCCTCTACTTTTCATTGATTCAGGCACGCACATAATGCACCTGTCAGATTACAGTAACATTTGAATAAGACCAAGAGCTAGTCTCAATTGTACCCACCATATAGAGACACAAGGACTGTGGTTTAATTAGGCAGCAACTTCATTGTCATCTGGAAACACTACCTAGCAATAAAAACCATACTGTGTTCATTGATTGTTCCTGCCATCAGTGCATGCAATTCAGTGCAGGCACTGCTGGGACTCTGCCACTATCTTTCATGAAGTTTTAAGGAGGAAGGGTGAAATGTGAGTGGGAAATAATGTACAGGAAGCTGATTGCCTGCTCCACCAGACATGGGTGGCCTCAACTCCGTTGCCAATTTTTGTCCTTCTAATCCACTTCCCAGCTCTGATGAGTTTTGGAACAGAATCCCGTAACACACGCTAAACAGCAAAATTCTTAATTCTGTCCATGACCTACCCAGCTGAATTCCAGACGCACCATGGCAAAGGAGATAGCTCCCCTTTTCTCATGCCAACCCACCAGGATGCACAAGTTCTTTCCCCAGAAGTTTGTGTAGAAGAGGTATGCCCACAGCAGATTACATAAATCATTCCGGCCCCATCGCTAGGTGGGTTTTAACACCCACTCAGCAGTGAGGGAGGAAAGGACTGGAGGCAGCAAACTGTAAATACTGTCTGTTGTTTTGATTCCCACAGATAAACTGTAGCTCCTTTCACCTCACAGGCCTGCCTTCCCTCACCTGCTGCAAGTTTCAGGAAAGCATTACAAGACACAAGTCTTTCCCCTTGTTAGGGCAGGACCTGACTACACAGCAAAGGGATATTTTGCTTCTTTGGACTGGCTTTTTGTTCAGCTTCTGTCAGAACAAAAACCACCTTTGCTGACCACAGAAATTCATACATAGCTTTTTGAATAAAAAGGATTAAGCGAAAAAGAGATTACTTCCCTGGCATTTCAGCAAGGTGGTAACAGCATTTTCATGAGATGCTACAGCTCCTTCTGTAACTGCAAAATATCTCAGCTCTGTGAATTATTCTGTGGTCAACTCAAAGCTATCTATCCAATAGAACAAAATAATATTGGCATGTTTGAAAGCAATAATGGCAAATGGTCTTTTGTAAAACAACCACTTGCTAGTCCAGACTCTAAACCTATCTGTAGCTATGGAAGATTTATGCTATCATTTAAAAAAAGGAGCCTTTAAACCAGCTCTGGGTGCAGAAGTAACATGACTAAATACCTTAAATATGGCTTTTTGCTATGTTTCAGCAGATTGCTTATTCATTAATACATTTGTATTGCTCTCTAAAATACTGTGAGATTTTTGGAGGAATTCACAGGTTGGGAACAGGAGGTTGTATTTAATTTTAGACGTTGTCATGGCATGTCATCAAGACATGAAAGATTCTCATCAGAGTTTGCCTCCCTCAAAAATGTAAGCCATTAAATTAAGTTAAAGCACCAAAACATGAACCGCAGAACTTCCTTCCTTCCTGCCTTCCTGCCTTCCTTCCTTCCTTCCTTCCTTCCTTCCTTCCTTCCTTCCTTCCTTCCTTCCCCACTCCCCTTCCCTTAAAATGCCAACATATACTTTAGATTACTTTTGCTTTAAAGCAAAGGATTTGAGACTGAGCAGCAAGTCCTTTGTTTCTGGGATACTTTTTCAGAATTAAAAAAAATTTAGAGCCACACTTGAAAAGCTGTCAACTAGGAAAGAAACATTGCTCTGAAGTTTGGCTTCTTAACAAGTGCTAGTGACTGAACTTACGAAACTAAATGTCCCTCATAGCTTCCCTCCCCCAACATTGCTGCTGAACAGGCTCATTTGAATGTACTTTCATTTGAGAGTGAACCACTTTACCTTTTCACATGAAAGTGAAACTTCACAGCACCCCAGGAAAGTCAGTAGCCCCTCTGGAGACAGGAGATGAAGGAAAAGGAGAGGACCACAGTTGAGTTTTGACCTGTTATTTAAGGCTTTCTTCCCAGACATGAATTTTTCTCCTTTTGGAGACAGAGGACCAGAATAACCACTATTCTTCTGAATGACAATGTGGTCTGCTCATTAACACATCTCACAAATGGCTTTCAACCAGAATATCATCTCTCTTAATTATGCATTTGATGTATGCTAAGGTTTTGCTACAACATCAGAATTACTGTGTTCAGCCTAAGAGGCTTTGGCTGTCTGCATCTACTATCAGATTGGATTACTATTAATACAAATAGAACTCTGCTAAGATTTTTTTTTTCCAGACTCACAGCTAATGCTAACGTTAAAACCTTTTGGAGAACTGGCACTCATCCAAAAGTTTAAAACAACTTGGTATGAGCAAACATAGCATATCTAAGGAGTCCTAGTAATCTCTAAAAATCCCTTAAAATTTACAATTGACTACAAAATGAAATTGACAAATGCACAACTGATTAATTTCACACAATGGATCACCTGGATCCTCAAAGTCATCATCCAGATTGGAAATACAAATTTTGCCTGCACCTGGTTTTTCAGAGATACATAGCAATGATAAGCATTTTAAAGCAACTAGAGGAAAAAAATCATACCTTAGTGACATAGGCAAAAGAAATTAGAGGAAACAAACACAGGAATCATTAACAATGTATCAGTTTAAAACAACAGAAAAAGGGCCAAGTGTTCAGATTCTGCTGAGGGGAGCAGAAATGTGGGTTTTTTTCACTTTGAGGACATACTACAAGTCTGTAAGAGCAGCTTGTTTACTCTAAGTGAAGTAAACTACTGCCACAGCTAAGACTGCTACAAAAGGAAGGAGAAGAATGGAGAAAGACATATGTAAAAGCACCTACAGAGTTCTGCAAACCAACTTCAGATTCACTCGCAAATGAATGCACCCACATCAGCTCCTTAGGGAACTGTATCTTTCACATCTATGTTTTTATTTAGCATAACCAACTGCCTAAAAAGAAAATTAAAAGGATCAGACGCACTGTTTAACAAACCGTGCTATAGGATGGGTTTCATCATGAACTAATTCAGCACGAAAAAAGCACATGTAAACAATATTTTTCGCTTACTGATTCATGTTTTCCAAAGCATAAACTGTAATTTGTAACTGACAGGACTAAGTCCAAAGTATGCAGCCACAATCTCTGGTTCAATTTTTTCTTTTGTGTTTGCTTAAAGTGACATGAAATCATTACAGCTCTCTTTAATACCTGCAGTACAAGAAGGTAAGCATTATGCCATGCTTTTAGTACTTTCAAACGTTCGGTATAGGTGAATCATGAGAAAAGTATGATGAAGCAGAAAAAGAAAAATCGAAACTTGCAAGCCTTCCTGTATTTGCAGCCTTTGCTTTGATCTGAAAGTTCAAGACAACACATCCTTTATCTAAATGGAGTTTTTTTCCATCTATCTAACATCCTTTCATGGTGTGTATGCAAGTGAGAGGTGAGCAAGTGAAGAATGTAAAATACTGAACACAGAAAGAATACATCGTATTTCAGAAATTTTCCTATTTTTGGCATTAAATACATTTTGGGTTTACTTTTGGCCACTTTTTAGCGTTGTTTTCTTAATGTAGACTTCTCATATAATATAATATGATTAATTGTATCAATTATAATAATGTTCAGCCTGAAAATTATCCATTCTGCTTTAACTTTATATGCCTATATCAGGCTCCTGCTGAATGAAAAATGAAGCTACACTCTGTTACATCTATGGAATAGTCCTGCACTCCTCTATGCTCTGATTAATTTAGTTAAAGAGAGTTCCCATTTATTTATCAGATACCAGAAAATGATTCAATGAAAACTTTTGATAAGAAATGAGGGACACATCTCAAAGGAGGCAACAAAAGCAGATTTCTTAACTTCAGGCTATTTCAAATCCATGGTGTGTTTGGTGCAGATAGCTGTATGACAACAAGACACATGACAAAACATATTATACTTATTGATACTTACAAATACCTTCTTAAGACAAAAATATCAGGGGAAAAAACACTTAAGAAAGCTAGTTGTTGATCTTCTTCACACAGAAGCCATTTTAATGGTCTGATGTCTAAATCTGACAAGCAACATGTAAACAAAATATACTCAGCCCCTGGAAGACTCAAACATTATTTTTATAGTTACTTACCTTCAAGTGGTTAAAGGTACTTCCTTTACTATTAGAAAAATACATTTGTAAAAGGACTTCCTTATTGAGTGATGAACCAGGGATAATTTTGGCATGATATTCTATGGTATTTTATACTCCTTGCACAGTACAAAATCTCTTTCATTAAATTTTATAATTTGCATTTTTTCCTTATAATATTGTAAATTATTGATTTCAATAGAAGTATTCAAATTTAAGACCATGCAGTGACCTCAATAAAAGAGATGAGATCTTTTGCTACCTGAGTTTCTTACACTTGCATTTATTCCTACATTTTAGGAATAGATGGGTTCTTTTAAATAAACTAGTATTTTATTTTTATGGTAAATATGTATTTAAAACCGTCAGGATACATTCATTGAAAATGTTAAAGAAATTGCAAGTCGATTTGAGAAAAATAAGGTAAAGATACAAAAGAATTTACACAGTTAACAAAATCGTATTCAAAGACCAGGACATTACTAATTCCTGAGAATTTAATTTATAGCACTTTATGCAGTCTTCTAACAGGAGATCTACCTACAAGTGGATGAAAGGTAGAGACATGAAAAGGAGAAGGGATAAGAGTAATGAGGAAGAGGAAGACAGACAATATTAACATTAAGTTATTTTCTGTTAGTAACTTCCAGTTACTATTTGGGTTTATAGTTTATATACCCTTTGCTCTTCCTCTAGAATTACTTTATATCTTACACTATATTATAGCCACATAAAGAATGCAATTGCCTGGAAATCCTAATTTCCCCTACCAATCCTAATTTTTAATATGCTAAACTTAATTATGAGGATTAATAGTTCCTTGATTACACTTCTGCCATGTTTGAAAAAACAGGAAAAGCCCTTAGTATTCACTAATCAAAATAGTATTTAATAGATTATCTGATTAAAGATATGATTACAAATATTTTTAATTACAAGATACTTATTTTTAAAGACAAAAAGTATTTCAGCACAACTAGATCACTTGTCACTCTGCATATTAAATCAGCAATGGATCAATACTATGAAACATGTGAAGACTTAAAAAGCCCTTGATTTTATTAACAATAACTGCAGCTACATTTTCATTATTTTGCAACTCAATCTTTGTAAAAAGGTTGAAAAAATACCTAGTAAAATACACTTCCTTCTTTAAGATGAAAAGGAGAAATACTGCAACAAAAAAAGCAAGTATCAACATTTTCAAATGCTTCTAAGGGGAAAAATGTATGTGGTAGTCACCATATTGTGCACCAGACAGGCTGTTGAACACCATTTTCCCTTCCATCTTTCCTAAAGCAAATAAAGGGAAATTTCTCTTTTCCACATCCAGAAAGTACTCATGCAACAGGATACCGGCATATCACTGTACACCATTCAAACAGTTAATTAACAGGAAACCCCGGTAGCATTAATTAAATTAATAAAGTCACTGTCCACTTAGTTTATGATAATACATCCACTACCTTGCACAAAGACCACATGGTATCTATTAAATTTATAAAAGCCCATCCATTAAATAGTTCTGCCCCAGAGAAACAAGTTAATTACCAAATAATTTCAATGAAAAGTTTTTCTCTGCAATACTAGCATAAATCACACTAAATCATACTTAATGTACTGTAGTGGAAAAATTAAGAAAAATTTTTTTCTTCCATAGAAATAGTTTCTTAGAACATATGGAAAAATGAAAATAGTTTACTGTTTGAAATAAAAACAATCAAAGGTAATCCTTTAAAATTAGGGTTCAGATTAGTCTCTGCAAAGGATGCTGTTTAACTGAAACATCTGGTAGTGTTACATTGAGAGACAGGCCTTTTTTAACTTTGGAAATGAGATTAGTAGATCAGTTATTTGTAAGTGTCCAAGTAATTTCTAATTATTTTATCTGGGTCACAGATAATCCGCTTTTACAGGGCTCCCACAATGACATCAGAGGATCACTGTTGAACTGATTATCCTGTTACCTTCCACCATCCATGGGAAGACCGGATTTTCCTTTTGTACAGAGAAAGAGAAAGAAGTGGCTGATTGCTTCAGACAGGTGGCAGCCAACAAAATAAAGAACACCACAGATCTTGAGAGGAAGAAAATCTCACATATGCAAAAGGTACCAGCTTTTGAAAAAATGGTCAACAAACAGAATACTTCTTAGTAGTGTCTGGTGCAATTTAAAAACTAGATAGGAACAAATATCATAATAATCAAGACAAGCCATTGCTTAAAAAATAGCATGCCATATTATTTATTACATGTTGTGTAGAAATGTCTTGTAGATCAAACACAACCAATATCAGAATCTTATAGTATAAATAGAAAAACTGGGTTTTATCATCATTTAACTCTTAAAGTGAAAGACATACAGAAGTACTTTCTTGAATCTAAAATGGAATATGGGCAAAAGAAATGCAAATGCCAATGTTAATCTTCTACTAATATACACATAAACATCCTGAAAGTTCCACCTTTTTTTAAAAAGCCTGAAAGAACCTGCTCTTTTTAAAAGAGCTCTGTACCTCCAAAAATCATACATCAGAAACAATCTGGTATTGATAAAAGAGACTTTTTTTCCCTAGATGAATTTATGCCTTTTCCTATGAATAAATTAATAAACAGGGTAGTTACAGTGTTTTGAGGAAAACAAACATCTGTTACATATAAAAATGAGAGAAAAAATTCTTAAAAAACACGTGTCAAGAAAATATGTCTTGAGAAAGCAAGCAAGTTTCTGGGTACTTGATTTAGCTTCCCAATAAATTTTATTATTTCATACAACTACATGAAAAAAAGCAATTGGAAATAAAAATTAGTAACACAGATACATCCTTCTCAATACTTTCTTCTAGCTAAAGTGCAAAATACTCTTTTCTAGACAGACTTCGTATTTGTCACTGCAGTACAAGGTCATAACAGGTGTAGACAGTTGTTGCAGAAGACAGCTTCTCTGGATTTTTTTTGCAGAAAATTTTAAAACTTTCTGAAATTGACAAAGTGACAATTTACCTATAAATAATAATTTTACTACTTATGACAAACCACCAACAAAAAAACCACGTCTACCTTCATGGAGTTTTAAAGTGTCTATACTAGAGCTATCTTATTACCCTGTAGTGATTGAGGCCAAAGACCAACACCTGCCTGTGGAGAACAAGTAGCTAGAGGAGGTCTGAAGTAAAGAGTAACAATAATCTTTAAAATTGTTACTCTCAGTAGGAGAGTAGAAGGGCTGCACTCTTCTAAGGTGCAACTGACAAAATTCTTTTTGATATGTTTTTGTTTGTTTGTTTTGCTTAAGTTTTATGCTCAGTTTGCTTCTACTTTTAAAATAATGTCATTAAAAAACATCATGTTGCCTGAGAATGTAAGAACATAGACTCATTTCCAGTTAAGGAATACAAAATTCCAAATTGTACTACAAGAAATGACAGAGCATAGAGGAGTAGTAAAACAAGTAACAAACATAGGAGACAAGCAGGCCTTCAACATAAACGCATGATCATTTTGGAAATTACATCAGACAGTGTTTTCTCCATGGGTGAAACAGATTTCTTCCATCCAGTTCTCTAAAAACTTGAAAATTATAAGAAGACATTTTTATGCTGACATTTTAAGCGGAGTATCTTCTTAGGATCCTAGAGTTCCTAAATTAGGATTTTTAATTTCTCCCTATTTCATAGGTCTATGAATTAGAGAGAATCTAGATACTTCTATTTCCAATGTATCCAAATAAAACTTCCCCAAGACTAAGGTAAGGTACATGCTAATACAAGTGTTTAAATTCAGGATGATGACAGAGGCAAACAGAGCTCAAGGAAAGCAACTGGAGGAGGATGAAAAGAGCCATGTGCCCCTTCTGATAGAAGTGTGTTTCACATATGCTAGTTTCTAGGGAGAAAGCACTAATCCTGTATACAGAGGCCACCTCAGCTGCTCCCGTCTTCATCGGAACAATTCATGTCAAAAGTTCCTCTAAGGACAGTTTTTGCCAACCAGCTGTTCTCCTCTCATTGTAGGAAGTCACCTCCTTTGCTCTTTGGCTTCCTGGGCCTCCAAATGAGTTATGAATAGCCTTGTGCTAATGATACCCTAACAGTGACATCACAATAAGAGAGGTGGTAAATGCACTCAGAGAAATTACTGTGTGGTACATTACTTGGTCTATTAATCACCTTATCAAGCAGTACAGCCTCCAGAACATTCTCTCTGTAAGAGCCAGATTTTAGTACACAAGTTACAAAGTTTTCATTTTTACCAGAGAGCACATTTTTTCCAAGCACCTTAGTATCTGTCGAACACACGTGAAGCAGGATAACAGCAGAATACATGCATATGTAGAATATACACACATTTTTCTTTTAAAAAAGACCTTTTAAAAAATTGATCTACTGCGATAACCAATGACAGTTATGCAATGATATGCACAAATCACTCAACTGTGCAACAACCCTGAATTTTGCAAAGTGCCAACACACATGGCAGAATACTTCATAATGTGCTGCTTTGCTTTTCTGTTTTAGCTACTGCCCCGTTCCAGAAAAGCATGCTGGAGGATATCAGATATATTCTTTCCATTAGGCATTCCGCTGGGCATTTTATGACTTCTGAAAAAATTTATCAAGGAGAAGAAAATGCCAATCCTACAAAAACCTATGAAAAACTTCTCGTTCTTACAGTTTGTCAACCTACCACTTAGGTCAATTTAAGTAAAGTGTAACTCTGCTTCTAAAAAGGTCTCATCACACAAATTTATTCTACACATTAAACTTTATCCATCTTGGTGGCAAAAGTATAAACCTCTGTAAATACAAACACCAAGAATTTGGGATTTTTTTAATAAGCATGTCCAATATTCATGGAAAGAAACGAGACTTAGCTTTATATTACTAAGATGAAACAAAACTATTGGTTTAATTTCTGGAAAATTATGTAATGATGGTCAAGCATGTTTACCTTATGGAGAATCAGAAAGTCTTGTTACAAAAGGGTTAAAGTTTGATGAATCTTAGACTTATTTTTCTTTCCAAAAATTTTTGCAGCATTTGAAATGCAGGTAATACTAATGTTAAGCCCCAACAAACCTGAACTTCCTGGACTCATTAAACAACAGTCTGCATTCACCAAAGTTTAGATCACAGAGTTGCAAATGTCTCTACTATTTCAAAATAGCTTTTTTCTAGGAGCTGTGGAATTAATCTTGGTTTATGTTAAACTGCAAGCAGAGGCACAGAGCGTGAACTAGGCAAATGTGTATTACCAATCCTCCCATACAAGCACAAGAGTTGCTTTGCCTTCTTCAAAAGGCCCATGCTCTTGTCCCTTGCACACATCTCAAGGCAGCTTCAGCAATCACTGAAATTAACGCTCTCAAGAACAGCTATGGAGCAATTCATATGACATGCATGCTTTAACTGTACATATCCATGCCTCCAAGCATCTTGAGTTTCTTTCAAATTAACTTTGTCTGCACTATTACATTTTAATGATTGTGTTCTGCTGTTAAGTTTTGATCTATACCTTATACTAAGTTAAGTCTAATTTCATCATTAATTCCATATTTAAAACGGAGCTCATTTCAGATACAATTTGCTTAATTTACACAGGAGGGTTAGATGCTGAAGTGTAACGCCAGCACAGTACACAGTATAAACATCACTGCTTGTTATTGTTCATGATTCATCGCTTCTGTAGGATTTGAATGTCTTGCACACTCAGTGTGCTCAGCACTGTGGGTGGATATACCAGTTTCTTTCCTTCCCTATTCTATCATCACAGGCATGTCTTTGGGAAGCCTGCAGAGAAACTACTAACTCACATGCTGCCCACTCCTCTGCCTTTACCACTGGCTTGCCAAAGCTGTTAGTGCTTATGAAGGAAGCAAGTCCCCACACTACAATGCTGGCAATCAAAAACCATTTTTACAGAGAGTTTCTGACACTACTTGCAGACTAAGCACAACTGCACCAAACAGACGTGCTTTGTTCGTTTGAAGTTTGACTGGTTGTTGCCAAGCAGATTTCCTCAAAACGACTGCATTGTTTATTCTTGCCAATTCTGTATTTACGAAGAAAGGAATGAAAAGGGAGGAGATGATTGTGCTGCTTGTATGAAATGCTTTGAGTGGGGGATGGACTACACGACCTACATTCTTCAATGAGTCAATGCGACAGCATCCACATGGTATGAATGAATTAGTGTTCTGAGATATACTAGTAATGGATTTCTACTTCCACAGCAATCCCATCAAGCTTAAAAACTTGTCCATATGACAACAGCTCCTCTGCTATGGGGGGATAGACAGGGTGCAGTGAGAGGCCTTAATGAAGATTTGTACTTTTCAGCATCTGCCTCTCACAGACCATCCACATCCACAATTACTGTAGTGTGTTTGTTTCACGAAGTTTGGCAAAGACAATAAAAGAGAGTATCCAGGCATACTGCAGCTCAGGGATTATGATTTAAGCAGAAAAAAGGGGCTGGACTTGAACATGCTATTAGCTCACACCAGTTCCATTGTAGTTGCCAGCACTGTAAGTGAATAGGATGTACTTCACAATATATTCTACAACTGACAGAGAAAGAAAAGGCTTTACAGCAGTTTATAAGAGTGCAATGGGGGCAGCAGCCTGAAAGTGCTAAGGCTCAGGACAGTGAAGTTGCACCTGGGCATTCACACCTGTTGCAGAGGTAGCACAGCTGGTATCCTGTATCAGAACAGAAAGATCCCAGGTTTCAGGTGTATTTGACAGGAACAGGTTCAGTCTGAGAGGTTTTATTTCACATGCAGTAATAGTACCTGAATGGATACTGATGGTCACTGCTAAAATTTAGTCCAACTTCTGGCAGTACGCAGAACGCAATTATGGACTTAGGGTCTATTCCTTGTTTTCTTCTGTATCTTATCTGTGGTTTAGGACTGACCACATAGGCTGTCTGATCCTTCTCATATATATCCATTTAACAGAAACTAAAAAGACGTCCGTATTTCAGTATCTGAACAACTAGGCTCACTGCGTTTCTGTCTTTCTGTCTCTCCTGTTACTGGTGAGCAGAATTCAGACGTCTCACCACTTCAGGTAGATAGTCAGCATAGTGGTGGTTTAGAAAAATATCCCAGTTCTAGAGGATGCAGACACAAAGGTGGTATGCCAACATTTAAACAGGCAAGAAAAACCTGTCAGCAAGACCCTGGAACAGAAATCAGGCACACAGTAAAGGTGCACAAAGGTAAAGCTATTGACCTGGGGGTTGAGAATAAGTGCAGAAAGCACTGGTCTGGCAGAGCAGCTGGAGAATGGCAAAAATAAGAGACAGAATAGCTACCATCACAGAAGCAGCAAAAGACAGTAAACTTCTGTAAAGGCAATACAGTAGAACAAAAAAGCAGTATTATTGTTTTATCTAATGGAACTAAAAACTATACAGTAATTTTTGTCCTTTATTCCATCCAAAAGAATTACACAATACAGTTAGGTTTTCCATTATGTACCTACAACGGTTAATACTGTGCAAACCTTCCTAATTCCAAAATGAAATCTCAGGCAGATGTCACAGTTGAAGACACAAAGATGCTGTCATCTTGTACTTTATCGTCTTCGAAAAAAAGTTCAGCAGGCAAGATTACACATCCTTTCAGACATGTACTGATCCAACCAATGTACTCTCTGCAGTGTTGAACAATATTTTCAACATTTGTACGGATCCTTAAGATAACTTTCAAGGATTTGCTGGCAGCTATTAACTTCTAATGTACAGAATAGGATGTTACATGAAAAAAGCTTGTTTCTTGTACATATTTCTTACATTACCAAATTCCCTTAACTAGAAAAATTTTCGATGCAGAGGATTCTTTTTCTGTACCTCTAAATACAGAATATGCATCTGGACTGCAAACTAAAGACATGAACATAAGCATACTTTTCAAAACACTTTAAAAAGAGTCGGTGTTCTCAGAATATGTGATTTATCAGTGGGCCTCACTGTCATGTAATTTAGATCAGGGCACACAGAGTTTAAAATACAAACAAAAATCAAAACACACAACTACATACCTTGTACACTGCACAATCCCAGGACAAGGTATGGATTTGTTTTACTAATACAAATCAGGAAATGGACTTGATAGGTGGAATTTTTACACACTTGTTTTTTAGAAGGCTTCTTAAGACTTCACCGGTGTCAAGAGTCCTGACAGATGAGACATCAAACACGTGCCTCATAGTGCAAGTGTTTTTCTAGTCTCCCCTTGAATGCAATCTGCTTTTCTGCTTTTACTAATTGTACTGAAAATAAAACTAATAGATACTTCTGAAATTAGATACTTACAGTGAAAATACCCATTAGCTGAGTGTAAAAGAGTCGACTTATTCCACCTAATATTATTAGACCCATGAAGGCAGATATTCTGAGGAGAGCAAGTTCATGTCTAAAAACAAAAACATCCTAGAACAAGACAGAAAGAAGAGAGAGACTTTAGCAGTTACAAATTAATTAAAGTCTGAACCAAGTGGAAATACTAGACAAGAGGTGTAAGAGGTGTTCTCAAAGACAGCTGAAGGCAAATAGATTTTGAGCTACATTGCAAGTCATCAATGTATTTATTTATGTACTAAAAGTAGAAACTAATAACCTTTTATTTATACATGTTAACAGTTGGAGTTTTATTTTGCCAGACTGTTAAAAAAATTCCTTCAAGTATTTAAGGTTTTGGGAATAGACCAAGCTCAAAGGGGTTAATCCTGAATCTTCCATCTCAAACTGTGCCAGATTACTACACACAACCTACATAAGATGGAAAAACCATTCTGTTAAACAGTCTGATTTATCAAGACTCTTATACCTCAGCTACCAGACACAGCACATTTCGTTTTCACATCACCTCTTTTGTAAGAAAATAAACAACATTCCAAGCTTGACTCTTGAAGATTGTACCAACAAAGTCCAAGAATCTATATAGGATGGTTCTCACCATAGTGCTGTCTATTATCCAACATAAACTTATCTCCATCTTTTAAATTTTGGCCTTGAGTGGATTACCATAACTTTGGATAAAGGTGCACAGTAAAGATGCTTCAGGGTACAGGACAATCTGTATATATTGGATCAGCTGCACTGGAAAGACTGTTCTCACCCAGCAGAAAGTATGAAAAGCCTTAGAGAGTGTTATAGAATATCTTCAATGGATAGAACACCTTATTTTTATCACAGGAAAACATTTTTACGTGGCAGTTACATCAGGTGTACTGCGAGTTCAGACCCCATTCTCTTATTTGTAAGTTACAATTATGTTCTCAAGGCTGTCTTTTGAATATACACATCTGTTTTTCCACTTACAAGAGCTAGCTCACAGCAGGAAAGTATTAAAACCTTTCAAGTACACTTTAAATTACAACCAGAATATAAAAGAGGACTGAAAAAAAACCACCAACCAAAACCCAACAAAACTGCTTATGTTCAACCACTAGGACTTGACAAACAAGGATTCTTAGATACTGGGTTTTAATTAAACAGAGAACAGTTCGAGCAAATTATGTTTAGCAAAAAAAAAAAAAAAATTTGATTTCTCATTTAAATTATTTGCACGCAGGTGAAAAACATAAACCCAGAGAAAAAAGTTTATACTGCCTACTAAAGCTGTGAAGAAAGTGATTATTTAATGAACAAGTAGAAATCACTAGTTAAGCAGCTAAAACAAAAAACAATCCCCAACAGTCTTTTCTGAACCATGGCAATAGTGCATCCCCTCCCCGCTTAGTTAATATTGGACTTCTTGCCACTGTAGAAAAGATATTAATTTCCATTTTTTTAACTCTTCTTACTAACTTAAGGAGCTAATTCAAAGTTAAATCAACTCAAAAGCAGTCATACTATTTTTTATTTCTCTTTCCATTAGCTGATGCAAGCTTTAAAAAAAAGCAAGGTAAGACAACTACTACTAGCTGTAAAATACTTGCTTTTCACATCTTCATAGGTATGTTCTATTATATTAGAAATGTTTTGAGATATTCAAGCTCAACTTCACCGAAAACAGAAACATGTAAGAGAAGAGTGCCAACAGCAAAGTTACATTCTGAATCTAGCATCACACTCCCCCACTAGCATCCCCTGCAGCACTAATTTAGAAGAGTTCCTTCTCTTGAGCATCATCTTCAGCATGAAAAAAATACATCACCCAAGATATAACAAAAGAAAATTCTAGCATACAGAAGAGAGGTTGCATTTTCATCTGACTCTTCTAACCCATGCCCACCTAGAGGTACAAAAAAGGACAGACCTTTCACACTAAATATCACAGAATCATGAATCACAGAATGGCCTGTGTTGGAAAGGACATTAAAGATCACCTAGTCCCAACCCCCCTGCTGTGGACTGGAACACCTTTCACTACAGCAGGTTGCTAAGAGCTCCAACAAATCTTAACATTTCCAGGGACGGGGCCTTAAACATTTCCAGGGACAGGGCGTCCATAAAATCCCTGGGCAGCTTCTTCCAGTGTCTCCTTAGCCTCTGCGCAAAGAATTTCTTCCTAATATAAAACCTAAAACTACTCTCTTTCACTTTGAAGCAATTCCCACTTGTTCTGCCACTATATGCTCCTGTAAATAGACCCTCTCCACCTCTCTTGTAGGTACCCTTAGGTAAAGGAAGGCTGCAATTAGGTCACCCCAAACCCGTGTCTTTTCCAAGCTGAACAAACTCAATTCACAGAGTCACAGAATCGTAGGGTTGGAAGGGATCTCTGGAGATCATCCAGTCTAACACCCCTACCAAGGCAAGGTCACCTACAGCAGGTCACACAGGAATGCATCCAGGTGGATTTTGAGTATCTCCACAGAGGAAGACTCCACAACCTCCCTGGGCAGCCTGTTCCAGTGCTCTGCCACCCTCAGCATAAAGACGTTTTTCCTCACGTTGAGGTGAAACTTCTCATGACTTAGTCTACAGCCACTGCTCCTCATCCTGTTGCTGGACACCAATGAAAAGAGTCTGGCACCATCCTCCTGACACCCACTTTTGAGATACTTATATGTATTGATGGGATCCTTTCTCAGTCTTCTCTTCTCCAGACTGAACAGGCCCAGCTCCTGCACTCTCTCCTCCTAAGAGAGGTGCTCCAGACCCCTGATCATCCTTGTGACCCTCCACTGGACCCTGTCCAATACGTCCTTGTCTTTCTTGTACTGAAGAGGCCAGAACAAACACAGCCCTCCAGATGTGGCCTTACCTCCCCTGACCTGCTGTCCACAGTCTTCCCAATGCACCCCAGGATCACACTGGCCCTCCTGATTTGTCATTCACCAAGAGGATGATCCCAGGTTGTTCTCTGCAGAGCTGCTCTGTAGGAGGTCAGCCCCAGCCTGTACTGGCACTTGGGGCTGTTCCTCCCCAGGTGCAGGACCCAACACTTGCCCTTGTTGAACCTCATCAGGTTTCTCTCTGCCCAACTCTCTGGCCAATCAAGGTCCCACGGAACAGCAGCACAGCCTTCAGGTGGATCAGCCACTCCCCCCAGTTTCGTGCCACCAGCAAACTTGCTGAGGATGCATTTGATCCCTTCCTCCAGGATGCTGATAAACGAGTAAGGCTGGACCCACTATTGATCCCTGGGGAACACCACTGACTGCAGGCCTCCAGCTGGATTCTGCTCTGCTGATCACGACCCTCTGAGCTCTGCCATTCAGCCAGGTCTTGATGCACCTCAGGGCCCATTCATCTAACCCACACTTCCTGAGTTTACCTGTGAGGATGTTATGGGAGACAGTGTCAAAAGCCTTGCTGAAGTTGAGGTAGACAACATCCACTGCTCTCCCCTTGTCAACCCATTGTGCCAGGCTATTAGAGAAGGCCCTCAGATCGGTCAAAAACAATTTGCCTTTCGTGATGACCTCCAGCGTGATCTGTTCCATCACCCTTCCAGGGACGGAGGTGAGGCTGGCTGGTAGTTTCCTGCATCCTCTTTTCTGCCCTTTCTGAAGATGGGAGTGACATTGGCTTTCCTCCAGTCAATGGGCACCTCTTCTTTTCTCCATTATTTTTCAAAGAAGATGCAGAGTGACTTAGCAACAACAACTGCCAGCTCCTTCTGCAACCGTGGGTGCATCCCATCAATGGATTATGGATGTTAAGTCTGCCTAGCCGATCTCTAACCTAACCTTCCTAACCTAACCTAACCTAGCCAAGCCAAAGTCTTCCTTTCTCCAGTCTTCCTCTCTTACCTCCAAGGTCCGCAATTCCTGAAGGATAGCCTCAGCAGTACAGTCTGAGGCAAAGAAGGAATTCAGTAATTCTGCCTTCTCTTTGTCTTCTCTCACCAGGATGCCCATCTTATTCAGCAGCAACCCCACATTTTCCCTAATCTTTCTTCTGCTGCTGATGTACTTGTAGATGCACTTCTTCTTGTTCTTAATATCCCTCGACAGACTCAGTTTCAAGCGGTCCTTGAGCTTCCTTGTTGCATCCCTGCATTTCCCGTTGATATTCCTATATTCCTCCCCTATGGCCTCTCTCTTTTTCCACATCCCTTGTAAATCAAAGTCCCTGAGGCAATTATGACCTGGAAATCAATACTGGGCCCTCAAATCGTACAGAGAGGACAGCATTTTTCTATAGAAAACCAAGGTATATGCAGTAATTGAGGGTTTTGGTAAACAGACCATAATAACAGAACTACTTTCACAATTCTGCATTGTAACAGAAATATCTAACACCATGAAAACAGAAAAAAAGACCATTTTAAAAAACCATTTAAATCACAATAATAACAATTGTGTATGTAGGATGCTGCAGCTTTGCATAAAAACTCAACCCTATTTCGTTTTATTATTCCTTCTTAGAACTGACAAAAACATTTTTTTCAGCCAAGAAGAAGAATCAAAACTATAATCAACCAAGACTAGTCAATAATTAACCAATCCCTCTCTCAATGTATTTTGAACAGATCCTCTTCTTCAAACACCACTTAGGATTCACCAGCCTCAGTGCAATGAGAGTACTGAGATATGTGATTTTGGAGTTTGGAGTGCAGGCTATCTGTGCTAACAGAAAGAACCATACAGACTGAGCCCCAAAGCACACACACAGATTACCTGACATCACCAATGCATGAACTCTTAGCTCTCATGTCACAACAGGGTTTTGTGCCATAGCAGCTTTTTCTACATTGGGCCAGGCTGTCATATATGGCCTTGGCTCAGATGTTAAATGCACACTCTTAACAACATGAGACTTGCCCTTCAGGTAGCTCCTCTCTCCTCTCTTTTATGTCAACTCCACAGCCTAACTGCTCTGTCAAAACTTCAGTTTGCATGGGTTGCTGCCACTGCCTTTCTACTTAGCATTTCCTACACCACTCAGACGTGCACTCCACCTTGGCTGCTGCCTGTCCTAAAGGTTTTTAAGTTCCATTTAGCTGCTACTTCTATCCATTCAGTCAAACTGTAACGATTCTTAGTTACCCATAAAAATGGATGGAAAAGTGTACAATAGAAACTTGTGACAAAATATGTGTAGGTCTATAGGATTATGTCAAAAAATGGACTACAAACCATAAGAACTGGCATCTTTATCTTAATAGGCAATACCAAAACATGCTACAGAAAGCAAGTCTCTGTGACAGATAAATATGAGGCTTCCTCAACCCAACAGCAGAACAAATGCCACATCCTCATTTGTGAGCATCAAACATTACAGATGATCCCTACAATGAATGCTACCACTGACTAGAACAACAGCTATTACAGCTTTATGCTATAATGCAGGAGAGATGGCAAAAACAATGATGGGTCCAGCTCTAGATCATACTCCATTATAAGATCATTGCTTCCAAATTCAACTTTCTTTTTACTCTACTAACAATAACAACAAAAACGCATGAAAACATGTAACAGGTCCCTACAATGTGCGTTACTGTGTTATTTTCAAGGATTTATAGGATCCCTTTAAAACAGCACACTGTAGTGAGGACAGAGCTTTCAGCAGGAAATACAGGACTATTTGCTCCAGAAGAGAATATCTTCATAATTTTTCATTTACAATGGAAGACTGATTTATTCAATCTTTATTCTTTACTGAAATATGACACACAGAGCTTAATATACAAAGAAAATATTAAGATACCTCATCTTTCTCTTGAGAAATGATATTTTGTGTAACACATGCTAACCTGCTTGTCTGTACTCAGCTGAAATGCCTGGGATGTCTGTGCCAGCCTGGTGATTAAGTCAGTCTATCAACTTGGCTATCACAAAATCAGTGTAGAATACAGAAGAAAGTCAAGCTGTCAGATTTCAGAAACCAAACTAAAAAATACAGACTGCAGATTATGTAGGAAGAAAGAGGAAGGACTTAGTTCAATATTTATATACTGCACTTATAACTATACCATAGGGGAGCAGGATTGGGTTGGTTTTGCAGAACACTGAGCACAAAAATTTTGATGTTCTCATTTTTTTAAAAAACTCTCACATCCTGTACATAATTTCAGGATTCTAAGAGAAAAGGTTTCCTTTAGATTTTCTTCACAATATAAATGGACTTTGGAGGATACATATTTCCAGATTTTAATTAATATTAGTTACTGCATAATATTGAAATTAATACTACTGAAAAAAAATCCTTTCCCAAAGTCAAATACAATTACTTGTAATTGCAGAAACAGGAACAAAATAAAACTAAACCAGAGCAAAGGGACCTAGGTTTTCATATGTATGGGGTTTTTGCTATGACAATTATTGTAGCAGCATTTCTAGCAAACAGAATGTATCAGCAGAATTTCTTTTGGTTAAAGGATTAAAGGCCTTCTATAAATCAGGTAAAATATACTGCCAAAGCATTTACTTTTGCAATTTGACCAGCTGTGTCTAGAATCTATGCCAGCACAGCCATGGAGAAAGCAACCGTGTAGTGATGAGAAGTCTAGTATTTATTCTTCTCGTCTCGCTATTCACAAAATTGACTACTTCCTAAAAGATACAGGCTTCCCAACATTGATATTTTTTAATGAAGATGTAAAATTAAGAACTTTCCTGTGTTAAGCCTCTGAAAATCACCAAAGCCTGCAGAAGAACCAATATATGTTTTTCTTGTGCTATCATCCCTCACAGACAATTTAATTACCATCTCCTTCATTTCTAGCAGTAACTGCACTCCTCCTGCTGGACAAACCGAGGCAGCAACCACAATCCATCTTTCCGGCAGTGTATCAATTACAAGAACCAAGAATATTATGAAGCAATTTTTTGCAGTAAGAGGAGAAGCTGAAAGATTTCTATAGAAACAGCTTCCTCCATTACCTTTAAAGCTATCACCCTTAACTCAATACACTTAATTAAAAAGTTTTGGGGTCTTCTTTCTTGACCTTTAAAAATAAAAACACAAATTTTAATTCAGAAAGAAATACATGCTGATCAAACTTTCACAATGCATTAATCAGTGCTGTAATAAAACTATTATTTCACAACAGCACTAAAAGCAATTTTATTTCTACAGCTTCTGTCTTATATCCAAAGAACAAAAATTTAGATGAAGGCACATTGCCAAAAAATTCACAAGTATTTTTAATGAGCAAGAATAAGCTTATTCCAGATGGCTGTTTAGAAAAAAAATTATCCAGTTCTTTGAATTTGTGCTGAACGCTAGTCCCTGTCAATTCAGAAAATGTAAGCTCTCGTTTACAGCCAAAATTTCAAAAAGAACCGCACTTCTGTGAAAGGTGGAAGGTACTGCACTCTCTGGAATGCTGTGGTACTTCAGCTTTAATTGATATATGAAGATAAAAAGAATCTTGCAAAATGCTTGCCTAAAACCCTAACTAATACTAAGCCAATCTTCTCACTGGTCCTGTTCATTTGGTGTCAAAAATTCATAGTTCTGACAAATTATTCTGTGGCACAAAGCTATATGGCATCACATCCTTAGCAAGACTTCAAAAAGTCAGCTTCATGGGACTCTGATGTCATCTTTCAGGCAAATATATTGACTAGGCATGCCAACAAACTATTTTTAATTTTCTCTACTCCAGTATGTACCCCCCAGTTCTGCAGCTGAAAAACTGGGAAAGCTAAATACTAATCAGTGTTACACTATACTTAACAAAGGTCTGAACAGACCAGACCTGTTGTGTCTACTGTTTTTCTATATTGTATAAACATATTTATCTCCTGGGGCACAGAATACTCTATACTATAATACAGATCCACTTTTTAAAAGGAAAAGTGTCATTTGAAATGTCCACATATGCAAATTGATACAGCCAAAAAAGCCCCAGGCAACACTAAACAAAACTAAGCAGAACAAAGTAGTCCATTTCTTTCATGACTCTAAGTAAACTTAGGCAGCCAAACACAGGAACCTGATCCATTCTTTAGGAAAACACATTAAAATGGGTTAAAATAATTATTGCACATGTATTCTGCCTCCTAACCTGTCACCTGTCAAAGGGTACATATTAAAAGTAGACCTCTCTCCAAAAGACTTGAAATGAATCCAGTTATACCAGCAAGAACAAGTTTTACTCATACCCATTTTTTTAACTGCCACCATTAATAACTATTTATTATTACCTCTTTAGGTATTGTAAAACATCTGAAGTAAACATGATTTCCCTTTCCCTCTCTCGCACAGACCACCTTCAAGCAAATAATTTGGTTACCTTTCATACTACTTTCAAAAAGCAAGGCTAACAGACAGAACTTTGGTTCATTACCTAAACACAGTGTAATTACACAAAGTAAGTCAGAGCACTCAGAAAACTCTCACAATAAAAAGCAAATACTCTACCATTATACTGTTAGAAGCTTACAGGTCTGTTTCAGTGCCTGTGGAAAGATGCTCCAAGCAGATAGCAAATTCTTCTCTGTTTCATATTTCCAGAGTCCCCTCAATGATTTAAACGCAAGTATTGATATAGATGTAAAAAAATAATTAAATTCCATAAGAATAGAAGTTTTTTGAAGAAAGATTTACAGAAATCCTCAACTTCAGTACCTTCCATATAATACAAAGTTGGTATCTATGACTTTGAATATAGCAGTTTTATCAGTTCTGGATTGTCCAAGGAATACAGCCTTCCTACATTTTCAGCTCTCCTTTGCACATCATCTCCACATACAATTTTATGGAAACATCACATCATCCACTTCAGACTGATACAGGAGCAAATAAGTAGCTTGGATGACTGTGCTCCATCCTTTTCCAGAATTAGAATTTTTCACAAAGTGAAATTCTTATATCCTTTAGGATACAAACTTTAGTTGTTCAACAAAACAGAAAATGGGACTTGTCTTACCCACAATGAAACATCAGTCTGCGGCAGCCTTGAAAGATGAGTATGACATCCCCAGCAGAGAGTACGCTGGGGTGTCACATCAACACAAATTTTAAAAATCTGCTGCACCTCAGTACTCGGAAAAAATCTCAACAAAATTTAGAGCACACTGCCAATATCTGAGATGATCTTAACCTCTTCATTTATGACATTTGGAATGTTACCTAATTTTGAATATGTTTTAAACTTGTTTTCTAGGTTTTTCTCTTTAGGACACTTGTATTTGTTATAGTCCAGTACAAACACAAAGTTCATTCCACATTTTGAGTATAAGTTTTTATGCCTCTTCATGAGCAAGATCACATAAGGTTCCTTCAAAAGAAAGAGTTCTAGCTTTGCTGTTCTGGCACTTTTAAGCAAACCTGTTCAATATTCTGAACATTACAGATAATAGACATAAATGAACACCAGACACAACGACTTTACAACCTAAGTTTCGTAATGGAAGAAATTCTTTAATATTTTACTCTACTCCAATCTGTAAGTCCATTTTCTCTGTGTGTACAACTGCCTTTTACTGATGACAAGACATCATATATATATATATATATATATAATACCATACGTAAATATTATATATAGTCCACATAAAACAAACCAAACTTAATTCTCTCTTAACCCACATAACATTTCCAAAGCAACACAAAATGCTGCTACAAAACCAAAGTATATTTTTCCCCTTGCAGAATGATCATATGTTTTTCTCCTTTCTTTTTGGCACTATCAGCATTTTTAAACAGGGTATTAGGATAGATATATACTCTGCATAAATTTGCTCTGGAGAAAGTAAAAGGAAATTTGAATATATCTAAAGTAGTTACCTTACTTCTTCCCAGTACTCATAATCACTTCCAAAGAAACCTAACTGGTTCTATCTTCCTTTCCCGGATTTCTAAGAAAACTAGTGTTGTGTTTTTAACACAGAGAAATCATATGTCCTTTCTGAAAAATATTTTGTTACTTACCATAAATCAGTTTGCTTATGTAACAACATATATCTAGTTGAACTCTTCACTGTCAACAACCGAGCCACCAGAAACATATAGTAACTAGATGCCAAAACAAATTATATTGCAATACTAACTATTTGTTCGCTTCATAGAGAAAACAGATTCTTACCCAGTTTTCTTTTTTCAGAGGCAAAAAGTAGTAGTAATGGCAGAAATCAAGTATCAGCGTATAGGAACTAAGGATCTGGGTGTAGAAACACAGCTGTAAAAACAGCCAGTGATTGTCTTCACCAACACAATTATTAATCCTGCAGACAAACAAAGTGTATATATATAAAGACAAATACAAATACTTTAACACTGAAGTTATGATACTGTGAATAAAAGACTTTATGATTATTTATGGACCAAACATAGGAACTACTGCACCGTCACTTAAAGTGTAGGATGCACTACCGAGATCACTGCTTAGAAGAGGAAACACATTTCTCCGTATTTTCATACAGCAAAGATACTACCGCAACTTTAAATAAAACTTCAGTAATAAAATTGGTTTTTTAAAGTCTGCAAAATTTCACAGTGATGTGTATTATCTTCTGCTACTCGACACATTTCACAGGTTGCGAACTACGTAGACTCCAAAAACTGGAAATGCAAACAAATTGTTTAAAATAAATGTGATCACAGGCTACCCCAATAACAAATAAATATGACTTAGAAAAGAACCAAAGGCACAGAAGACAACACATCCCTATTCAGAAACTCCTTCTGCATACTCCAACATGAAGGAGTAAAGCAATCACAAGGCTGCTAGCTATATTAAGTACAAGATCAAACACCTTTGAAATTGAGCTGCACAGAAGTGACGTGGATGCAATTTCATACAAGCATTGGCACAGACATCGGTACCAAGCTAAGTCAAAATGACAGAAGCACTATACTAGCACTATTTTTTGAAGTAGCAAAAACTTGGCAAAAAAGGCAGTTTGAAAAATGGCTAAACCAACATAAGAGGATTCTGATGTCAACTCTGTCCTCAGCAGTTTGTCTTGCTGGAAATGATACCTCAAAACTACTTTCAGAAATGTTTCTTTTCACTTACTCTGAGTTTTACTGGTAGACGTATGAAAGCTCAAAGTTGTTCCTTCCCTGCTCTAAATGCGTAAATGATTAAGTGCTGCTGGGAAAGAAGTACGACTAATGAGCAGCAGTCAAGACCACAAACTTCAAAATGATTCACTGAAACAACAGTAGATTATTAGAAGAAATGTCCTGGTTTTACCATGGACAGTGGTGATCCATCCTTCTTACACAATGTCCACAGCGACTGCAATGGTGTGAACGCTTTGGTCTCATCATATTGCATTTGTTACATAACTCCCAATATTCTCGTTCTAGGTGAAAATGAAAAGACATGTTAGAGAGATTTAAACTCAGTAATGTGTGCTCATAATAACCCTGTATGCTTGTGATTCTAATTAAAAAAAAATCTTACTATGATCTGAGAAGGATAAGCACCACATAAAAAACTTTTTCCCAGTGTGACCTTAGTTAAACTGGAAGATATTACTCCTACTCTGTGCCAGTTTCCTTCTCCAAAATGCTCTCTCTTCCTGTAAATTTCAACAAAGTAGTTATTACAGTGCAAAAACTGTCACTCAAACAAAGAAGACTGTAACTCAATTATTTTCTTACACTTCTACAGTGAAAAAAATTATCTGCTAGACTGAATCATGATACAATCTCCCTGCCATTCCCAAACCTCCTGAGGAATTACTGCTACTGCTAGCTAACTAAAATATGATACACAACAAACACTCCAAGAGCATCTTCCACCTCAAAATATGTTAAGACATGCATCTCACCACATGCAATTTTACCCATAAGGCAATCCAAAAAAACAGAGGCTAGACTTGTATTTACAAATATACACTATTTTTAGATTACTAATGTGAGATTCTTTAAAAGCTAATCTCCAGAGCTACTGAGTAGTTGAAAGTACCAGGAGCTACTATTGCTCAGTTTAGCTATTATTTATCTCAAATTGCACCATTCAAATTAGAGGAATTCTCTGAAAATGAAAATTCAAATTATACGTTCAGAAATTTCATCTTCTTATGGGAAACAAATAAGATAAACACTGCAATAATTCCAGTCACAAAAGCATATATTTTCTGTTTTTAAGGAAAACAGATGGCTGATTGAAAAACTTAAATACTTTGACTGGTTGTTTCTACCTAAATAAACTTTTTTTGATGGCAGGAATTTCTTAAATCTCAGGAGTTTAAAAAAAAAAAAAAAAAGGAAAAAAGCTTAGTATTTACAGTAGGGCATTCTCAAATTTTAGAGCATAAAACACGGTCCCTATGTAAACAAAACAAAGTTAAATTTAGCACTTCTGAGCCACCTGCAGGCAGCTCTAATCTGGTCTTGCTTGCTGCAAAATAACATTTGGACACTAGAAGTAAAGAAGCCCAATATCTGAGATCATTAAACTAGTAATAATGACAGATGGAAGCTGATTTACAATCTGTTCCCATAAAACCAGTGTCACAAAGATGTCACTTGCTAACAGGGTAGCTACCAGAAGAGTTCAGAAATACCCCAACTCACTTTTTAATACAATTTATACTATGCAAAAATGTATCCTCCTATCAATCTAGAGAATATTAGAGAACTGAAGAGCTACTTCCAAAAGTGCAAAACCCCTGATATATCACACATCAAATCAAAATATCAAAGTCATGGTCTAGCCTAAACGTTTCACCTCCAGAAGTATCTATAAATTATCACTGCCATATGGAATGAATGGAGCACCAGAGGTTTGTGAGCTATTCAAAGAGACATCTTAAATTACAAAGCAACATTTTGGGTACAAAGGGAATTTGAACTGGTCCTAGTATTTTGAAGGTAAATGAACATTCCGATAAATGTGACTGTCTGCAACTGTAGCAAGAGTCTTCACTCTCCAGCTCAGGTTGCAAAATCCATGTTGTTCTTCCTGCAGCAAAAACTCTGGCTTCAGAATCCAAGTCTGACACTCCTTACATTTTAGTGGATCAAACGATCAGTTGCCAGGAGCAAAAAGAACACTGGTATGAGATTTTCTGCAATTAGTGTTACACATCTGAACCCCAGCAAGATACATCCCTTTCTACTATCAAGTGCCTACTTCGTGCACATCATAACATCAGCACTAAGGCTAAAAAAATGATGTTTCCAAACATTTCATCCCAGATTTTCACTAACATCAGGAAGAGAGAGGAAAATTTTATTCCTGGCATCCACCACATCTCAAGACAAGACTGAAATATTCACCCTTGCTGCATCAGATACATTTTCTATATTCAAGAAATGTTATCTGCTAATGTGACAAAGCTCACGCTGTTTAACAGCCCTACTCCATTCTAAACTGTTATGTAAAAGCTCTGTGCATTAGATAAACACCTTAATAGCATCCAACAGTTCATAAAAATACTGTCTTTCTCTGTGGAGAATCATTAAGATTTCAAATTTCCTCCAACTCCTGCAGTACTGGACACCTTACAGGAATTGCGGCATAAATTTACAAGGACAGAAAGAAATTGCCCCGTTAAGTTGTTTCTCTATAGAAATGCAATGTAATTAGCACCATGGACATTTTTTGGTTAACACTCCATACAAACATAAGACAATGGGGTAAAAAAGCATAGAATTTTCTGAAAAATTTGTTGAAAAACCATTTTTAGCATTGTATAAATCTAATTAGAAGAAAGCTACAGAATTAAAATAACTAACCATCTCTAAACGTTTTTCATTAAATATTATCACGTTAGTAGTATATGCCATATGTTTCAAAGTCTAGAAGGTAAAAAAATTATTCCTGTGGAAAAGTTTCCTAGCAGAAGATCCTACATAACCGAACTTTCTGGTGGAATACAAGCTTTTGAAAAAGAAGCTTTGAGACCATACAAGGAAAAGTGCTAGAAATTTACAACTTGAAAACAGTAACATACTAACTCTGTTCAGCTGCAACAGCACATGGTTTTCATTACATCTCACAAAGTCAAATTTATTCATAATTATTTTGAGGATATTAAAATAACTTTTATTCAAGTATATAGAAACAACTTCATGTACCTGTAATTGGTATCTTTGGATTTTCAGGTAGCTTTCCTGGATCCGCTACTGAGGCTCTAAATAATGAAGCTATACAAAACAATGAGCAGAAGTAATAACCTAAAAAAATAAACAAGCATTTGTTAGTCTTTATCAGGTATACAAAGTGCACTACATCAAAAATACAGATGCTCCAGCACTGAGTTGGAAATTACTCAGCCTTTTTATTCAATTCCAGGTATATTTTTGATACTATATAAGTATATAACATTAAGTACTGCCCAGCCTTGTTAAGGGAGAGAAAAAAGTAGTAAACTGTTCTGATACCACCAGCAGGATGCTACTATGACCATACTACTGTTTTTAAGAAGTTCCTCCACTGCCTTATCAAATAAACACCAACCACTCCACACCCCAAAGCCTCCATATGAAAGATATCTCCGATAGTCCATCTTCACTTCAAAATTTGTTCCACCCATAATTCAAGCCTTTTTCCCACCAAAACCTAATAGCATAACTCATATGAGCTGACCCACCCAGGGATGTATGACTAAAAAAATACAGTTTGTCGCCAGTAATCAGTACTACCACCCCAAATTCTAACAAGCACTGAGACGCAGACCTGAAATCCTGTCAACAAGTTCTAAGTACAGGACCTGAAAGCCACATTCAGGCTTTTCACCAGTTTCCACACTAACAAGTTCTACCATAACACCTTTGAACTGAAGTGTTTCAGCTTCTCAGAACACAAAAATGTAAGATGCATCCCACTACTCTTATCCTTTATCTTACCTTTTGTCTTTATCTTTCACCTTAGCCTTTATTTTCTGGCTTTTTTCATGTACATCAAGTAGAGATACTATTTTATTAGTAGAAAAATGTTAAAATTACTTACAAAAAACTGCCACAACTGAAATATTGCCCTCTTCATAATGAGGAAAAAGGATGACCTTTGGAATGAAGATTGTATTGTAGAGCCAGACGAAGATAATTACGCCCATGCAGCACCAACCCTGAGGGTCAACCACAAAGTGAATTCGTTGCCCCATTGAACACAAACAGGTAATAAATTGTCACGACCCAGGAAGAAAAGATAATCCTAAAGAGATAAATGAAAAAATATTAAAAAATAAACAAAAGGAAAAAAAATAAAGAGTAAATTAACCAGCATAGTGCAACCTACAGGGTTCCACATGCATTCAAATAAGAAAGGAAAAACCTGTCAGCTATTGACTCAAGGAATTACATAAAAACTAACAAATATTTCACATACATTTTTTGAGCATCAGGTAGCAAAACACTTTATGATTTCATTAATTAGTTATATCTGGCTAAAAAGTAACATTTATCATCGAGATGCAAGTAAAACCACTACCTGGGAAAACTATTAAGTAATACATAAAGCAAGCAACTTGTCAGTCAGGTGGCAGCAGCAAAGGATATAAATATTAAAGAAAAGGCTTCCATCAAAATAAAAAGGTTGCAAAGCAAACGAGAAATATAGCGGATGATTTATGTTATACAAAGATTCACCCCACCTATCTATTTTAGTCTCCCCCTAAATTTCATGATTGTTTATTAAAAGCTTTTATGCTAAACTATGAATTTGGTTTTTCCTTGCTTAAAAAACCCCCTTCATGACATTTATAGCAAACCAAAAGAGAAAGAAATCACTACCCTAGCATCTTTCACACAGATTATTGAAAATATCACACAATAGTACATTTTCTATTAATCACATTCAAGGTTTTCATTCTTACATTTATTTTAGTGTGCTGGGTTCTTTTTTGTTTTAGACTGAAGAAACCCCACCAAGTCCTACAATGTGAACTTCTGAGCTTCATAAACTGATCTCCATAACAAAACAGCACTAAGACCTAACCACTATTCAGCAGAACCTTCAAGGGAGGGATTACTACTGTTATTTTTTTCGTCAGGCTACCTTCATACATATATTTTAATATTGCAACACACACATAAATCCCAATCTACTCTTCTACCCATTAGTTTCCTGATTTCTGGGCTTCAGGAATCTTGTCCATTTCAAATTTATTTCCTTCCATTCCTTTCAGCTTCTACTTGTTGCACTGAAATTTTGGTTATCAGTCAGACATCTGTGTTTCCACGGGTTTTGCTTACTTGTTTCATGTTTGCCTGTTCTCAACTGCATTAGCAGTTTCTTTACTTAATGTTATTTGCGAGTTTCATTAATGTCTTGTTTTCTTCTTTTTCTAGATCTCTAATCAAAATCAGACCCAAACAAACTGTCTTTTTCCACACTTCTCATTTGCACTACTTATCATAACCCTTTGTTCGATATCTTCTAATGCAACTGTTCCAATTCAATTATAGCAGAGCAATAAATGTTTAATTTAATCCTAAAAATACACCAAATTTCCTAACATTTGCTTTCAGAACCATGTTGTATATTGAATAAAGCTGCTATGCTGTTAAAATTGTTTTTCAGTTCATGATAATCGTAAACCTATTTAGGCCTGTAGTCTCTTTTAATACGTAGCATGCGTGCACCACCAGCTATTACATACCTGGTATTAACACACTACACACATATGTACAGTTTCTAGACATAAAATGATGTGGTATTATACTCCTGAATCTGCCTGTTCTTAACGTGTCTGTCTTGTAAGCTAGGTTTGGCAATCATCAAGCAGACAAGCTGTGGGAGAAGGTGAGCAGACTGTACAACATCAGGGGTGCTGAAAAAGAGATGGACCAGATCCCCACCAAGTTCCTGCAAGTACAGGAACCCTCACTGTACCAACGCGAAGCAGACAGAGCCTCAGCTTGTCAAGCTGGACATGGAGATGCAGAGTGCAGCAAAGTTTGGGAGCCTGTGAGTTCCAGCACCAGGGGGATGGTTCCTGCTCCACTGGCAGCTCTGATCTACACAGCAGGCTCAGTGCCCTGGCAGCAGACATGGACAGGAAGCTCTGTCCAAGAAAGCCTCTGAGCCATCTGTGCCTGAGTCCTGTGGCAGTATAGGAAAGAAGGCGTAAGGAATAGTGGTGGGAACTTCCTGTTTCAGGGACAGACATCTCTGCTTGCCCAACCTCTCACCTGGCAAAGTAGGCTGCTTGCCAGGGACCTGGGTCCTGGATAGGCTTTAGTGAGGCTGGTAGTAGTCTGGCCCTCAGACTATTATGCTGCTCTTCCATACAGGTACCATGGACATAGACAGGGGAGACCAGGACCATACCAAGCATGACAACATGGTTCACAGGGTGTTGGCCAAAGCCTGGTAGCCAACTGGCATCTCATTCATCCTGCTGGTGAAGGGGGAGGACTTGAGGAGAAGCAGATAGATCCTGCAGATGAACAAATGGTTGTGCACCTTTTACATCCATAGGACCTTTTATGAGGATCAAGAACTGAGGGTGAAGGGGAACAGGATCCACCTGAAATTACGTGAGGTAAAAGTGTCTTTGCCAAGAGGCTGGTCAATCTGCTCAGGGAAGGAATAGACGATATTCCTGATGATAGAGGAAGGTGGTGACCTCTGAATGAGCAAGGAAGTGGTGGTCAGTGCTTGCAAGGAAAGGATGCAGGATGATGTGGACAACAGAGATTTATAACCAACCAAACCAAACCAAGGTGAAGTGGGGCTTCATCAAGTGTGTGCACACACCTGATACAGGAACACCACTTAGGTGCACTAGCATGGGGTTAGGAAAACCAGAGTCCTTCTGGACTTGAATCTGGTGAGGGATTGTCCTGGATTAGTCATATATTCTACTACCACCCACAAAAGCTGGATAAATTCAGTTATACACCTGGTCCCTGATGGACTCCTTATCTCTACTGAGATAAGCGTTCTGGGCACCACCCATCCTGGTTATCTGATCTCAGCTAATGGCCCATTAGCACCACCCATCCTGGTTAACGGCCCGATCTTGGAGTTGGAATGTCAGAACACCATAAGGACCATCCAAGCTCAGAGGACCATGGGGATCATCCAAGCTCATTACCGAAGCAACCAACAGAACATCTGGAAGATCCTCTTCCATTGTGAAAGTCCCCACCCTTGGGGGAGGTGCCAGCCAAGAAACACAGCATAAAACAAGGGTTTAGGATGAGAGAAAACACCCTCTACTCGACGGGACTGCACTCTTGGGACTCCACTCTTGACAGGACTCTCGACTCGACTCGACTCGACTGGACTCCACTCCTCAGAATTGGATTCAGCTAGCTACTCCACTCCACTCCTCGGAATTGGACTCAGCTACTCCACTACTGCGACCGGACTACTAGGCCTTTCTGCAGGACCAGTGCCTAACTGGACTACACAGCTACCACTCTGGTCAGCAGGGTATCGGGTTGTACCGTGACTCTGTCAGTTTGTTTAAGCCTGTGTTTCTGTATTATTGCATTTATTTTAACCTTTTTTATTAAAATAGTAATTTTGACCTAAAATCTCTTGAGGTATTTTGTGTGGGGTTAATTTCCCCTGCTGGTTTACAGTCAAACCAGCACAGGGATATGAAGTTACAAGAGAAAGCTTTTTACAGGTACATGAGCAGCATAAGAAAGGCTAGGGGAAATGTCAGCCTGCTGCTGAAAATATAAAATTACACAAAAATGCCAACGCGCCTTTTTTACCTTGCTCTTTATGGGTAAGACCTGCCTTCTGGAATCACAGATCCCTGAGACCAGTGGGAAAGTCCGGAGGATGACTTACTCTGAGTGGAAGATCAGATAACGAAATTTTTTGAGTAAACTGGACCTAACACTTTCACAGGACCTGATGAGATGCCGCCCTGAGTGCTGAGAGAGCTGGCCTTGTCACTGTGAGGTCATTCTCAGTTATGTTTGAAAGTTTTAAGCTGATGTGTGATGTTCCAGAAGACTCAACAAAACAAGTGTCAACCCTGTTTTCAAGGACAAGAAGGAGGATCCAGGCAACTACAGGCCTCCTAGCCTGTACCCTGGGAAGATGAAGGAAAGGATCCTGGAAACTACTTCCAAACACATGAAGGACAAGAAGTTGACTGGGAGTAATCACCACGGATTTACACAAGGAAAATCACGCAGACTGACAGAAACATAGAGGCCAAAAAAACCAAAGGTAGCTAGAAACACTGCTGACTACTGAGGAATCCATCTGTTTTCCATCTTACCAGAGCAGCACACAGCACTTCCTCAGAACGGGAAATAACAGCGCAACAAACAAAACAGAGAGATATAATCACTGAAATACTTCTTCTGAGTGACCTACTAAGTATAATATGTGAGCAATAAGCAGTGAGAGAGATTCGGGAGTAAATAGTAAGAATGCCTATCAAGGAAATATATCCCAAATTTTTATCACTCAATGACTAATTTTTGACTGCATGACCATATTCACTTTTATAATTAAAAAATGAAAACAAACATCACCCATCCTCAAACCTATACCTTGGATAGCAAATTCCACAATTAAGTCCGAACTATGCAAATACAGGCTTCACTCTCAAGATAGAGAGATTGTTCATCACTGTCTTCTGTATCTTCTGAAAGAGAAAATAGTGTGATACACAAACAACCATTGTCACTTGTTTGAAAGGCAGCATATAAAAGGTTAACTTCTATTCTGTTTTTCAAACCTTACCTTACTGAGCAGAGCCCTCTCCAAATTGACATATTGATTCTAACTAGCATTCCTCAAACTCAGTTCTAGACCATTTCACAATTTTAATATAGATTTAAAATTATGCAAGTGTTCAGAGAAAGCTCTATGTAAAACTGTACTGCTGCCAGTGTATTTCAGTTACACATATTTGCTTCCTGTATGCCTATGATGATACATTTTTATATTTTTCATTATACTCTTGTCAGCAATATTGAATAAAGACTGTTAATATATTGATTAACTGCAGAAAAGTGTGCTTTTCCCCCACTTTTTCTTGGTTTATGTACCCTGCATAAATATATAAAATGAGAAAATCTAACATGTGCACCATCTGATACTTAGGTAAGAAGTACTAGATTAAAATTTAAGTCACAAACAAGGTAATTTATTAGTTTTTCAAATACAATGTCAAAAGAAGACACAACTGATCACAAATAATTTTGTTCTTTAGAATTTCTGATAAGAAAAACTCCAGTATGCAAGGAAAAAAATTCTATGAGCAGGTTTACAACAAATAAACTGAAGGGAAAAATTAAGTCACGCTCAGTATTCATACAAGCAATGAAATTTTCCAAGCATTTTCCATGGAAATAATTTAGGAGAAAATACACAACAGTAATGTTAGTGGTTTTGTGGTTTTCTTCCTTCATACCCTAATTTATAGCCATTTTTTCTAAACAAACAATTCAAACACAAATAATTTTAAAGTCCTCAGTAGCTGTGCCTCTGAAAAGCTTCTGCTTCACCAAGACATGACTGAGCCTTTCCTACATCCTCAAGAATTGTTCTTGCCTTTCCAAAAAATACTTTTATTATAGGATGCCTGGACAGCAATTTTTCCTAACCCTTTTCTTTCTGCCAGATTCCATTAATGGAATAATAAACTCAGTATTTTGTTCACTACAATCACCTGCAATATGACTCTTCATGTGACATCCACTGAATAATGAGACCACAGAATATGTGAGGCAGGCAGAAAGTCAATTCCAAGAAATGAGAAAGTTCTGTGCTAACCAGAAAATTGCTTTAATAGACTTATTTGAATGCAAACTTAGGAAAAAAAAGTATACTATTTTGCATCAAGACTGTCCCAAAGCATACTTAGAAAACTGTATTTCATGAATACACCCAACACAAGCAGTACTTAATTTCTCACCCTAAGAAGCATGCAAGTCAGCTCTGGGGACATCCTGCTCCTTGCACATTCATGGGTGCTGCACTGATACAGAACTAGAAATTGTGCCTCACTTTAACCCTGCTCATTAAGAAAAATAAGACTTCTGAAATCTGACTTGTAGAACTTTTTTACAAATCCTTGAACAAGTCCAGAACAACACAGATCAGTAATTTATTGTATTGTTCACTGTGAAACACAATTTTAAGACCCCACACAAACTGAACAATACTACACTCAATAATTCACACTTGTAGCATGGAAAAAACACCACTTTCTAAAAAGGCTGTACCATAAGCAAATCAGAAACAGAAACTGAGAGTAGAAACACAAGAGACACACTTCTGATAATATTTGTGATAGCTAAGGCAAGAACAATCAACAGCCTCCCTCAATTTGTGGATCCAGCTGCAGTTTTAGACCAGTGACTTTCCTGAATCTGAAGAATTACTGCCAACGATTACTGATACTGACACTGTATTAAAAATACATTTCACCGGGAAAAAAAAAAGTGGAGTTGAACCAATCAACTACACTACTTTCAACTAGATTTTAAAGAAGTCATGCTCTGTTATCAACTGTCAGAATACAACTGTCATCAAGCTTTTTGCAACTCTTCTGTTTAACAAAACAGAAGCGTATCTGAAGCGCGAGTTAACATAAGCAACAGCATATTTTTGCTATGACAAAACCCCAGACACCTGGCGTTCCCATGTTCATACAATGGATGGTTGTAGCACAAACCTTGGCACTATGCAGTTAGGTGGCAGCTGACAGGTTTGTTAAGGTAGGCAAGACATTCTCACCCAGTTATTTTTCATTGCTAGGATCTAGCAAAGCGTACCTGTAAACATCTGCTGCATCCATGAAAGATGTCACTTGGGCTTGGGCAGGGATGTGGCTTGATGTTAATGTATATACACTGTGACCTCCTGATCACAAATTCATAAAAACTATCTTCGCCTACTGCTGACCAAAGAGCCACTTGTAGACAGTACTATATTATGTTACTTAGGAACATTACTGTTTGGATCGTCAATCTCGAGGGAATGAAAACCTACGATTTCATCTGACTAACTACTGGAGCTGCGAAATGAAAGTGTAAGGCCACGGGAGGCCAAGGCCGCTGCATTTCCTTGTGCCGTGCTGCTGGAGCACACAGCCAATTAGCCTCACATGTCTCTCCTACTACCACCTCAACAGCAGCGAACGCCCTCCTCCTTTTCAGCACAACCAGCACCCTGGAGCTGCGTGAAAGCGACAGCAGCATTTCCTTATTTCATAGCTGGGGAGATACGCCCCAAGCCTGCCCAGAGTTTCCCTTCCCAGCTCCCTACACAGACAACAGCAACGCTGAAGCGGAGGTCCGAAGATGAAGAAGCCCCGCGGGGGCCCGCCCACGGCGGCGGGGCCATGCCCGAGGGACCCGGGCCGCCGCCCCGCCGCCCGCGCCCGCATCCCTCCCGCCGGCCCGGCCCTCCCGCAGCCCCGCTCCCGGGGCGCGGGGGCTCGCGCGCGCCGACCCCCGCCCGGGCACGCGGCGGAACCAACCGTGGGCTTCCGCCGCTCCAGCCGCGCGTGCGCGCCCGCAGCGCCGCGGCGGGGTAGGACCGCGCCCGGCAGGGAGGAATGAGGGAGCGGCGGAGGCAGAGCCGGAGTTCGAACCCGCCCGGGACGAACCCGGCTGCCCTCCTGGCCGAGGAACGCGGGCGCCTCGCGTCGCCTCGCCTCGTACTGCGAGAGGCACTCACACGGCGAGTGCGGCGGGGGCCGGTACCTCGGCCCGTGTGCCCCATACGCCGGTGGCCGAGCGGCCGCTTTTCCCCGGGGTTGGCGCTGCTTGTCACAGGCCCGTTCCCGGGCACAGACTTCAGTCAGCATGAGCCCTTCTCTACCCTTCGTATCTGCAGGATCTCTTTGCAATCCCTGACAAAACATGAACGCTGTAGAAAAGGCCTCTGCCTCGGTCTCCAGGCCGCTGCTGGAAGAATCTATCAGCTGCACCAACTAGGCCTCGTAATATGAAGTTGTATGAACTCAATAGTATAAACTCATGCCAGCTTTCTTAAGAGGCCCTTACTTTACCTTGTATACTGCATAACCACGATAACTGGGAGGCCCCAGCTCACTGCAAGGAGGAGGACAGCCCCCACCTTGAAGATAAGGACCTTTGGTCTCTCAGAATCTGAAAGCCATTTATGAAGAAGAAAGGTGCTCCTGGACTACCAAGATAACACCAAAATCCCAGTCCTTTCAACACCTCTGACAAAACCCTCCCATTACGTGGCATCATAGGTAGCTGTAGCAAGACCAACTCCAGGAACATCTAAATCAAGAAAGAATCAGATGTATGATGACACCATAGATTTATAGCTGATTTTCAACATAGTAGTATGAATGTGTTATGTAATGAGTAGTCAAATCCTGTTGTATACTAATGCATCAAAGTTATAAGAACCTTAAAACACATTCAGTGTGCCCTGATTTGAATGGGACACTTCATGCCCATGGATAAAGAATTCTTGTAATTCTGTACTTTGCATCCTGGCCTTTCTTCTCCGTCAGCACAGACCAGTTGCAACATTTTCATGACATTCAGGTCCCCTGCTGTGCTGTGCTCTTTGCTCACATAGGGCCCTTACATGGGCATAGAAGCCAATCTTTGTTTTAAAGAGACAATTAGACCCGCGAGGGATTAGCTGTGGCTAAGAGCCACAGACAGCTTGTAAAGGACAAAATTTTCAGTGTTCCCAGCTGGGAATCATGCCTTGAGCACCCATTGCTGATGCACATATATGATCTTTTGGCTACCTAAAGGTATCCCCATCTGTCTGAGTGGCATAGTTCCCACTGTAAATCGATGGGCTCTTACCCTGGAGCCTTTTTCCTTCATAATGATGGATGAAATGGACGAAGAGTAATGTGGTGAACACCACCAATGCAGAAAACTCTTATCACTGATCATATTCTTTCTAAAACTTAATCATAACATGATCATTCTGAAAAAAAAAACGGAACCCAAAAAGTCAGATTAGTGTTTAGGTAGTTTTCAAGGTTTTGTCAAGACTTTTGTACCTTGTCTTGGTTTATGTGTCCACAGTCTTCTGTTATACAGGGCAATTGTTAACATTTCAACCTAAAGTTGCTCTGAACTTGAACATAGATATTTATAGCAGAAACTGGAGGTTGTCTGGAAGGAGAAGGAAGCATGTTCAAGGTAAACCACAGGAGAGTACTTCCTCAAGAGCAACCTGTATATGTCTCTAGGAGCAGGTAACACTGAAAATAATAGACATATTAATTGGACTATTAAATACAAGACAAAAGGAATAACTGAATGTGGTGTTGTAGTAAAAAACAGCCTCTGGCTCCATTTCATGACTAATTTCATACATGTATTTGTGTCTATTTGTAAAAGACCTAATAAGCTATGAAAACTTTTCACTGATTTGAAGAATTAATTTTGATGGAGGAAAAAAACCAGACCAAAACAATCAAGAAGTTTAAAGGAAACCATGGACTTGGGAAGTAAAATGGAAATACAAGCAAAAAACATAGTATAATCAATGAAGTTTTCATGTAGAATGAAAAAGAATCAGTCAGTAATATTATCTTCCATTTGCATATCAGATGCTTGCATTTCTGTAGTGGTGCACTGATAATAGCCAGTCATTATACCTGTAGACCTGCCAGACAGGCTGTATTTTTCTGTTTTCTACTCAGGAATGTCCAGAGTAAACACAGGTTGTGGAACAAGGGCAGTTGTCTTTTCTGGCTTAGTCATCAGCACAGCAGTCCCCTTTTGTTAATGCTTCCTTTGAGGAAGCACATTGCAGGAGGAAAAGGTGGTTGTGTGCTGGACTTCCCAATTGAAAAGTCTCAGCCTGTAGATATTACCTAACACTATTGCCAGAATACCAATCCAAATAGATAGATAATGAGGCTTTGTGGTGAACTCCATTCTGAGTGAAAAAACATACCTAGGGGAAACACTAACTTTGCATATGGACTTTACATGAAATCCAATATGGATGTATTACACAAAGATTATTAAAAATCTGCAAAATTATTCACCTTCTTCAGCACTGAATATTGCACAATAGCGTAGAATTCCTCTTGGAGTTTCTGATGTCTGTGTTGTGTTGTTGTTGCTGTTTATAAATTACCACAGGAGCCACCAGCTGTTGTCCTATAAATTTTATTGGCACTCTGTAAATATTAAATCAGCCTGCTAAAATCAAGGCATGTGCAGTAACAGCTGATGCTCTGTTATGGAGAGCACATGCAAGAGAGAGGTGTGCACTGTGACTCCCGTGATTCTTACAGCTTGTAAGCCCCTTGCTTCTTGAGACTGTTTTCCAGGATTCATTCTGAGCCCATGAGTTCCCCTTGACCAACACGCAGAAGGGGCATTGTCTGTGCACAAATATGAACTGAGCTGAGAAGTCAGCCTTCTCAGCAGTGCTTAGTTTCCCACATCCTTCTGAAATGTGCAGTTTGTTACTACCATTTTCCTGCTCACTTTCTTGTAAACCTTGGTGACATACATAGGAGACTTGTATCTTGTAGCAGAATTCTTGATGTTGTGAAGATCCATGTAATGAAGACAAATGTCTGTGTCCATGAAACAGCATGCTGAAACAAAACCTCTTGTGGCTCAGAAGTTTTGTCAGTCACAATGCGACATATTGAGGATCAGGCTGTAGATGTGTTTTGCTTATTGATGGGGGCGCTTTAAAAGGACACAGCAGTAGAAAGCATGGTCTTATTTTACTAGAAATAATAAGGCAACACAGTAGTAAAATGATACATGTAGCAAAACTATGAGCTTACTATGCACTCGGCTTTAGCAACAAGCAAAAATAAGCAAGGTAATGCACCTAATCATTACTATACAAGAGAAAGGATAGTGATTTAGAAAGATACATCACCGATTGCCTAAATAGTTACCATCATCCAGAGTCCACAGTCAGTGGGGAGCCCCGTTTCGCAGCGAAGACCTGGAGAACCCTTCCCAGCAACTGGGAAATCCTTCGCAGTGTGTCCACCCGTAGGTGAGGTCTCCGGTTCACCCAAAAGGGGGTCCAGCTTTTATAGGCCCAAATCAGCAAGTCGAAGTGACTTGATCATATTTTTAGCACAGAACACCTGGATTTGATGGCACACATCCCGACCAGCCAGGGCCAGGGCTTGGCCAGAGCCCAGACCTTGGCTGGGAGGGTTTTCCCCTAAAATACTCTATAAACAAGCCTTTATTCATTTCAATTGGGAAGGTTTCTTAAAATGATACATTTCTTGCAGATAACTACACAAAGTTATGTGAAAGTTTCTAAGGTAGATGATTTGGTGTTAAACAAGCATAAGTGTCTTTGTCATCTATTTTTAGCTAAATACTACTGATAGTGTTGGTCACACAGTGCCCAGGATTCATCTTGTAAGTCAACTCAGGCCTCAGCACATAAAGATGTTAAAGGAAAATATGTCTCGGGCTCCATTTTCTCTCTGACTTAATACCCAGAAAAATCAAAGGAAGGTATATTTTCCAATCTGTCTGCCTCTATAATAGACACAGTGAAATTTACTGATCTTGCAGCCCAGGTAGATTACATGGGGTGCTAATGTAGACCAGGCAGCAGTCTAATTTAGGGAGTTAATTTTCATCTTAGCCACTTCAGTGGTGTAAGGAAGTCTGTTCAGTTAGCATCCAGCTGCAGATGTCTTAGTATTAGCTCTTCTAATGCCTCTCTTCCTCCAAGAGTTGCTGTCTAAAGACCAGGCAGGGCAACAGACTGCTTGAATGTCCCACATCTATTACAGCATGAGGTGAGTTTGAACAAGCTTTAGCAGATAATCTCTTGTTCAGAAGGCAGCCTAGGTACATGCCTGCTAGGTTTGAACACCCTGACTGTGGGCTGCAGCCACCAGCAGGTCAGACTAAATGACTGGTAAAAGCAGTATGTTAAACCAGGAAAATGAAAATGCCTCCAAAAAGCCCTTAGAGGAACATCAGGCTAGCCCTGACTTACTTTTTTATTTATTATTGTTATCATTATTGTTGTTGTTATAATTATTATCATCATCATTGTTACTATTACTGTTATCATTCTTACCATTATTATCATTAGTTTTGATGACGATTCATTTTTTACTTTCCAAGTTATAGTGCATTTTGCTGGTGCCATGGAGCCTGAAGCACTGTAAACAGGACAGTTTTGTTCTCAACGTTGACAGTTAAACTTTTATCAATATTCTTGCAGTAGTGCCAGCTACAGAGTCTTCTAATCCCCATTGTTTCTAACCAGAGAAGAGGAAGCATGGACAGCTGTTAGGAAATTATTTCAGGTGAGGTGAAAGTGGTGTTTACATACCAGATATTCATGGTTACATGCCAGATATTCAAGGACTTAGGTTTAGCACAATAGAAAATGCAAAATGTTTATAATTCACTACCGGTGTTTCCTGTTTCTACTGGTAAACTGTCTGATGGAGGACCCAAAGTAGCCCTAACTTCCACACCTCTTAAAAATGCACCATCATGCACATGCTTCTGGGTGCATTGTGTGGCATCTACAGCTCCAGCTGGATCCCTGCAAATCTCTGGGGCCTGATGGGATTCATCCAAGAATCCTCAAAGAGCTGGCTGATATAATTGCAAAACCTCTCACGATTTTTGAGAGGTCTTGGAAATCCGGGATGGTCCCAGCTGACTGGAAGCTGAAGAACATTGTCCAGTTTTCAAGAATGGCAAGACAGAGGACCCCAGAAACTACAGACCTGTCAGTCTCACTTCAGTGCCTAGTGAAATTATGGAGATTGTTCTGGGAGGTATTGAAAAACACCTGAAGGACAACATATTCATTGGTCACAACCAGCACGGCTTTATGAGAGGAATGTCCTGCTTATCCAACCTGATTTCCTTTTATGGCAAGGTAACCCACTCAATTGATGAAGGGAAGCCAGTTGATGTTATCTTTTTGGATTTCAGTAAATCTTTTGATGCTATCTCTCACAGGATCCTTCTGGACAAAATGTCCAGCACACAGCTGGATAAACACATCATGTGATGGGTGAGCTGCTGGCTCATGGGTCGGGCACAAGATGTTACAGTGAATGGGGTGACATCAGAGTGGTGATCTGTCACTACTGTGATTCCACAGGACTCCATCCTCAGCTGTGTGCTCTTCAACACCTTCAGAAATTACTTGGATGCAGAACTGGAAGGGATACTAAGCAAATTCACAGATGATACAAAGCTGGGAGGAGTTGTTGACTCCCTAGAAGGCAGGGAGGGCCTGCAGAGAGAGCTGGACAAAGTGAACCTGGGCAATCACCAACCATATGAAGTTCAACAAGATACAGTGCCGGATTCTTCACCTGGGATGGGGCAACCCTGGATGTATGGATAGACTGGGGAATAAGATATTGGAAAGCAGCGTTGTGGAAAGGAACTGGGGGTCCTGTTTTACAGAAAGTTGAATATGAGTCAGCAGTGCCCTGGCAGCCAGGAAGGCCAACCATGTCCTGGGGTGCATCAGGCACAGCATCGCCAGCTGGGCAACGGAGGGAATTGTCTTGCTCTGCTCTGCACTGGGGCAGCTTCACCTTGAGTATTGTGTCTGCTTTTGGTCACCTCAATATGAGAAAGATATTAAGTTGTTAGAGAGCATCCAAAGGAGGGCAACAAGTGTGGTGAAGGGCCTTGAGGGGAAGCCTTATGAGGAGCAGCTGAGGAAGTCACTTGGTCTGTTCAACCTGGAGAAGAGGAAACTGAGGGAAGACCTCATTTTGCTTGACAGCTCCTTGTGAAGGAAATGGGAGGGGCAGACAGTCATCTCTTTTCTGTGGTGACCAGTGACAGGACCCAAGGGAATGACCTGAAGTGTCAGAGGATGTTTAGGTTGGATAGGAGGAAAAGGTTCTTCCCCCAGAGGGTGATTGGGCACTGGAACAGCTCCCCAGGGAAGTGTAAAAGCACCAATCTGACAGAGTTCAAGAAATGTTTGGACAATACTCTCAGACACATGGTGTGACTCTTGGGCTGTTCTGTGCAGGGTCAGGAGTTGGGCTCAATGATCCTTACAGGTCACTTCCAACTCAGCATATTCTGTGATTTTGTGATCCCAGACATGATGTGATTGTGCAGCTGTATAGACTGGCAGAGAGCTTCTATCTGAGTAAGTAATCTTCTTGTTTTGCTATTGCCGCAAGGAGTACATTTAGGAGAAAGCACTGCAAGATAATTCACCACCTACCAGTAAAAGCTAGTCAGCTGAGAGCCATGGGGTTAGTCATGAATGTTTCATAGGTGGTGAACAAAGTACCAAGCACAGCATGACATGCAGCTTCAGAGACTTTTCGCTGGAATATATGGTTGTGCAGAATTCAATAAGAGTTTGAGGTAACTCTTGTGTTTGATGTATTTACAGGCCTTAAAGCTGGTTGCATTAATTGCACACTTTAAAGAGTAACCTGGACTGAAGATTTACTTTGCTAAAGCAATAGGAAAAAACCAGCACTTCTCTTCAATTATTTTCTTTGTAAAGCACACCCATTTGAAAAAGAGACAGTGGGACACATAAAGGGGCAGAATTGTAGAAACTGTACTAAGAATTGATCTGAATTTTCAGAGAGCTCTGCAACTATAGCTTAGTCTTGTTTTGTAACATAGGTTTGCACAAGGAGTGCTCTAAAATAGATCACATTAACAGCACTTACAATGTAAGCATGGATGCACTGGAAGAGCTTTCATTACAGAAAGCATGCAAGCTCTGAGCAGACACAACTAGGGTTTGTTGCTACAATGATGTTACTACTGAAAGCATCCATGTAGTGATATGGATCACACTCCTCACCTTTCTGATCCACAATGTTCTGCTTGTAGAGGCCATCATTATGCTGAGAGAACAAAATCCTGTTACCCCCTGGATACAGCATATTCCTAATATGGATTTTTTAAAGGCTGAGAAATCTGATCCAATTAACACGTTGATCGATTTTACAGAATACTGTGCTAATTACATGCAACCAGTCATTGCTGGGTTAGTCAAACATGCATCCAAAAAACCTACAGCACTAATCTAATTAGCAATTACTACAGCTGTCATTACCTTTTTTCACCTACTTTTAAGCTGTGCAAATTCACACTAAGTATCTCATCCTGCAAACTCCTTACATGAATAACTTTCTTTGAGTGCAATAATGCTTCCATGCAGAAGGAGATTTAAAAATTGGGCTGAATACTTTGCAGTGCACAAGATAACTTTGGTTCAGCCATCCTCATGATACAATCATAGTGTATCTGTTAGTTGTGTCAAAATTACAAGACTGAAAGATTTTTCTTTTTAATTGACTCATGATCTTTCTGGGGATGTATGTAGGTCCTACCTTCAAGTGTTTCTCTGCAAGTATCAAACCTAAAAACATAACTTGCATTTCAGAAAACAAATAAGAAAATGCAGACAAACATATATTCAGACAGCTTTAAAATATGCTTCAAACGTTCTGAGTAAAACATCTCAGAAGACTTGGCTTTTTCAGATTTAAAAGAAAAAGTCATCAATGAAGACAAAAAAGTTGAGAACTTTAAGGTTTTGTGTGCTTTTCTTCCTTAGGCTGGATTAAAAATGAACACAAATTTTCACACACAATACAGGGATGATAAGACCTTAGTAACTAGTTACTTGGAATGACATTATATATCATGCCATAGCATATAAACAGCCATATCTAGTTTGCACATCAGTCCTTTGTGTAAAATAATAGAGAGAAGACTTTTTTCAGATTTAGTACGCAGTTTTTATTATTTAAAAACAGGTTTATATATAATAAAAGGTAACTATATACTAATCTTCAATTCATTCCCTGCAAGTGACCTGCAGAAGCAAACACCTTCAGATTCAGTGTCAGAACATAATTCAGATGCAATTTTGAGTAAATATTCAAAATGGGCCTTGCACTCCAAAGCCATGCTGCATGTGTTTTCTGACAGAATATTAAAATGCTTCTAATCCCATTGCTGTTCAAATACAAGGAATTATTTACCCAGCCCTTGAATTTGAAAAGCTAAGTCAATAGTGATTTACTAAAAAAAACTAAAAAAAAAAGCTATGACAGTTTAACAACAGTGGCCCAGGTCTGAGACCAGATTTCCAGAGGACTGAAAAAACTGGCTCAGAAATAGGCTGAACTGTAGTTGCTGGAAGCTGATCTCTGTCTGGTGTGCAAGGTCTGCAAGACAAATCCAGAGAGAAGCAGCTGAAGAGAGCAGGAAAGCCAGCAGTTCAGCTAACAGCCACTGGTGCTGTGTTGTTTAGCAATAGACTGGGACCCTACTTAGCAGAGTTCTCTCAGCTGTTCTGGTAAAGCTCTTAAGGTATTGCCATGATGATAAAGTCCTTCTTGGATTTTTTGTCACACAAATGCCTTTTCTGCTTTAGTTTAAGTGTCGAGAACATTATTTAAACTTTATCTTAGATTCACTGACAGTGTTAAAATTCATCAGACTGGAAAATGTGCATTGTCTTTCCACAGTGAATTTAAATAATAATAATAAAAATAGCAATAACAATAACAACAACAACAACAATAATAATAACGGCAACAGACCATTCATCTATGATGTTTTCTGTGGGAGTATAGCATTTTTTGTATTTTTTTCTCCTCCTGCAGTGTAACACTTTCAGTAAAAATAAAGGTACAGAGCAAATGCAGGCATGTAGAAAAGAGAGCAAGTGGTTTCTATGGCAAAATATCCTTTGCAACCATTATCTATTGGTGTAAATTGTGTGGTATATTAGTTTTCAATGGGAACTGAACTCCAACTGGGAGCAGTCAGTATGACATTAACTTGTCACAGCTTTCTATGTACCTCATATCCATTTAAGTTTTACACTCTCCAGCCATTATCTTGATGTAAAAGTAGACCTCTTTTTGCAGGGAACAGACTAAAATCTCATCTTTGTTGCCAATATAGCTATATTGGCACTCCCTGCAAGCAAAGGCAATGAAAACAAGTCAACGTTCAGTTTTTGCACAGATAAATCGTGTTAGTTCTTCAGCCTTTGTTTACTAGCATCCTAGAAACAGTGATAGGAACGGTGGAAAAATTTCTAAAGCTTTCTCTTGTTAAAGTAAGGCCTTTACACATAAGCCCAGTAATTTCATCTGCTTTTCTTTAACAGCTGCAGGGAAACATCTGTTACATTTTAAAGTTATTGTTGAAACAGAGAAGATCATGTAGAAAGTCTACATTTTTAATATTTTTGTGTACTACAGTGATGACAACTTGTTTGGGTTTTTTAATTGGCACATTCTTATGAGCAAGTTAAGAGGTACTTTGCACAGGTTAATTGTGCTCATGTGTGTTTGCGTACAGGTCTGACAGTAGAGATCCAATCACAGGGTCTTTAATCTTCCGAGTCTCACATTTACACTCTTCTACAATCATGATTTCTTTGACCACTGGAACAGAATCAGTACAGTTGAGATCCAGGTGCTTCATGGAGTACTTGCTGGGCAAACAATGAGAACAAAAGGTATACAGACGATCTTCTGGACCAGGAACATGAAAGGAACTACATTTTCCAAAACACAGATTATTCTGTACTGTCACCTTCTCACAGCTGTTATGAGTAACACCCTGAAACAGAAAGCAGTTCAAGGTTTCTGGAACAGAAATGGCCCATGGACTTTGCTAGAAGGCATGATCAAAAAAAACAGAATTTAAAAAACACTGCATTTTTTTCTTCTCAGAACAAATAGTGCAGGTTTCTAGGCCACATCTATATGTATATATGCTGTGTGAAATAAATTTAGTTCTGGATATGAAAAGAAATGGTCCTTGATGGACTGTGATTACAGAAACACTGAGAATAAGTGGTGACTGACAAGAAATACAGCACTTTTACCTGTACTATTTGCTTGTCTTGATGTTACAATATGGCAGAATGGCTTCATCTATGCATGGGGCAATTTACCAGTTCTTCAGAATTCTTAGCACAGAATTAGGCTTAAGTATCAGTTTTCTAATTAATACAAGAGGAAAGAATCCTTGCTCAGCTGTAAGAAAGCAAGCAGTGTCTCCTGTAAATTCTGGTTCTGGTTCTATATATACACATGTATGCATATGTATACATACACATACTTATCTATATCTGTATCATCTGTATCTATATCTAGAGAGAGAGAGAGATTGTAATTCAGATCTACAAACAGTTGAGATGTATATTCATTGAATGGATAGTTACTCATCACTTCTCTGCTTGCTTAGGCTGTGTCAGAACACCTTTGCATAAAAAATAAATAACTCTATGAAAATCGAGTGTGTGGCTTTCCAGTGCTGCAATTTAGCAGTTTGCCTCATCAGACTAAAGCTTTTCCTTCAGTGTGTTTCAGCTGCTTATCATGTACAAGTGTTCTGAAGCCCTGTGACTTAGCCACTGAAAAACCCCATGTCTCTTTAGTTGCTGATTACAAGAGACAGGGGAAAGAGCATGTTTATTGATCTTGGATACCTATTCTTACCTGGGCAAAAGGCAGGGTTCTGCAGTTTTCTTGGTGCATTTCATTGGTCTTGATTGGCAGGACAACCTCCTCAGATGCTGAATTTTTCCTTAACATGAAGTGGTCCCAAAATTTCTTGGCATCTTTCCTGTAGGGAGATTGAGACTCTCTCTTGCTGGAATAATGGGGTAGAGAGAAGTTTTCCACAGGAGAGATCTCTCTGGTTGCTGCCCAGGTTCTCAGATCTTGGTCTGCGTGGAGTTCTACATTGGGAAGAATGAATCTGGACATCTTTTTCTCCTCTTTCTTTTCACTTCCAGATGCTGTCTGTGGAATTGATACAAAAAAGCTTGGTACTCCGAGGGTCTCGTCAACACCTACTGGGTTCTCTCTTTCTAGCTCAGGAAAACTCTGACTTTCAAACAGATTTTTGCCCAGGTAGAAAAAGTGCTGAAATGGCCTTCTGCTTTTCCTTTGCTGTGAATTTCCCTGTGGCTCTGTAGCTCCAAGACATGAGAGCACTAACATCTGAAGGAGAAGCAGTGACATGATCCTGGAAAGTGCAACCCTGTAGACCTGCTGCAATTGCAATGAATGTAGTTTGCCAGCTTTATATGAGAGCCTACTGTCAGATTATGGCAGAGGAGAGGAGGGTTCAGGGGAGACGCTGGTGTGGCTAATTGCATTCATTTACTGTAGATTACAATTATGATAGGGGAGTTTGTGCTAATGAAACTCTGCTCTCAATCTGAATTATGTGTATTAGACGTTCCTATCTAAAATCTAGTAACCCAGGATGTTGAGAAGGACAGAAGGAATCAACAGGAGGAAATGTTTGGATAAGGTGTCTAGTTTAGGCCAAGGAATTAAGAAAACATTTGAAGTTGTGTATTAGAATGTTCAATGTGCTCTTCATTGTTTATTTTGACTTTCCATTCCATAGAGCCAGAGACTGTCAAAACAGGGAGTGTTATTTTCATTACAATAGGAAAAGGCAAGCTGATTGAAGTTGCTAAAACACTAAGCTGGATCTTGAGACATCAAATCAGACTGTGTTTTCAAAAGTTAAGTCTAACTTTGGTCTTTCAGATTTGGGATATGACCGAAGGTCTGCACCATTGACAGACTGGTGCTCAGAAATCGGCAGAATCTGTCAGGGAGCACTAGCCATTGCTTCATCTTCCTCACAGCAGGTTTGCAGCTGCTGGAGTGCAGATGTGTCACTAGCACAGAGCAAAAGATATCAGGGTGAAGAAACTGCATCCCAGATTCTCAAAAATTAACTGACAGTGCCACATCCTGTTCAGGCACCAAAGCCACTCTAGGCATCTTATAAGTTTGGTAAACAAAATGAACATTTAAGTAAAACATATTAGAAAAGACATATTTTATGATTCTAGCTATCAGTGTCTCAACAGAAATATGTAGAGACTACTAGACCTTGAAATAGAGGCATCTTTTGCAAAATTACCATTCAATGCAACATATAAGAAAAAAAATCTGCTAGAATAGCATGTAGAGAAAGGTTTTGGGAGAAGTAAAGGTATTTTCAATAAACATTGCAAAAAGTGATCCTAATATTAAGATACTGAAAAGAAATTTTGCTTCAAATACTTTGCCATTTCAGTACCCTAATCTCTACACACTCCTGTTTCTACTGAAGTCTGTCAATAGACTCTAAAGTTTGTATTCTTGAAAGCTTAGGTGGTGTGTACTAGATGTATGAAGTTATTTGACTGTACTTTCCAGGGAATTACTGTATTGCCTAGAACTGCTGTTTGAATCCTCACATCATATCTGTGTTGGCCTGAACTTGGACTGAAGCAGTTCACTTTTGTAACTAAAATTCCTTGTATTTCATGTGTATTGGTAACAGTCATTCAAAACTATTCGGCAAAATTAAGAACATTAAATTTTGAGTTTTCCTTCTTTTTTTCCTCCTTGTTTTAGTTGCTGAAGAGTCCCAAGACTGCGCTGATACTCAGACCCATGTATTATATTGTGTTATATTGACACAGAGGACCTAACACGTTTGCCAAGGCCTTTCAAACATGAAATGTGGCTGTTTGAAGTGACATATATTTTTGCAGATCATTAAGGGTGTCTCTATTGATGCACAGATAAAAATTAAGTAAGTGGTAGAACTGGAATGATTGGGCTGCCCAGACTATCTAAATTAAACTGGCCTGGGTTATTGGTGTAGTGCAAATGTTAACAAGGAATGTATAAAAATGATAGTGTTGACATATATGTATAGGTGTTTTGCTGCTAATGTTACATTGCAGTGCAATGGCAATGAAAAAAACCTGTTCAAGATCAGAATCCATTCCTGGCACACACTATTCTATCCTGTAATACACAGCAAGAAGAAAGGCCTTTGAGGGCTTCAGATGTAAATGCACAAAGTATCATTTACAGAAGAGTAGGAAAGAAGACTGAAGCAGAGCAGTGTCAGCTAGTGACTCTGCAAGCTGCTCCACAACCCAAAGGCTGATAAAAGAGCTCTCTTCACTTCTAGGTCAAGGCAGTTCTAGTTCTTGGGTTTTCTTGGATGGTTTTACCTAAGATCTGATGAGAGCCAAAAGCAGCATTCCAGCTCTGGTTCTGCCAGGCAAGTCTAACAGTGTTCCTTCAGGCCTACAGTAGTACACTATGGCTGCTTTCCAAGAGGCAAAGTTGCTAATGCGTGGGACCTGGTACCTCTGGGCATGGTTTGTTCAATACCTAAATACTGCCTAAACTTGTTTTGAGGTAGGCTGCTTCTATAACTGTGCAGAGGTAGCAGATCCCTCCTCAGCCTCTCAACTCGGGCAGGAGCCTGCCTGCATTACAGGAAGGTATCCCATCTCAGACAGCAAGCTCAGAGAGTCATTCTGAAGTTAAAACTAGTAAGCATTTGCAAGTCTCTTTGTGGTGACATCAACTGCATAGACCAATAATTGACTACAGGGATTGGACTGGGCACAAAATCGTTATGTTTCAAATAGAGTTGATCTCAGATTTCAAAAAAAACCCAATGCTGTTACTTTTCTCAAAACTTGTTTTCCTGCCTGATTACCCTTTCATATAAGCATAGAACATGTTTCCACTGTATTTTGGTTGTTAAATCTTGTGGCTAAATTCAGCAGTGTCTTTCAAGCAGGCTTTGATTTGCCTTCATAGTAGCAATTTATTCAGGACATTCTGTTTTCACTAGAAATAGTCACTGTGAATGTTTGCCCATCCTTTTAAAACTGTCAGGTCTGTAGATGACAAGTGCTATGCAAATGCAAAGTGGTATTATTCATTTGTTTCAGAGCTGGAGTTTATTTAGTCATTATGGACATAAACTGAGTAATTATCTATGCTGCCAGTTGATGCCTAAAAATAATTCTTGGGCAGTGCTTGAATTACTTGCCTTCTGTTGAGCTAAATAGTCTCATCATACCATGATTGATGATTAAATCATTAAAATGGATTTTATATATTACAGTCCAATTCAATAACTTATCATTTTCAAAACACATCCTATGCAGACAAACTTGTATCCAGATATATCTTTTACAGATCCCATATGAAAACCTCAAAACTAATGAATTATCATTATGCGGTTTATTCTCTAATTATTATACTTATCAAAGAAGGCCATCTGTGGTCTTTGTTTTACTGAGTTTCAGGGAAACAGATCACATACAAGCCTCATGGGAAATTTTGAATTATGAAACCACAAGTCTTTTAACAAGGTATGAGATGAAAGAACAGACAATAGGTTTGTTTAGTTTTGTAGCTGCAATGTTAGATACTCTACATCATTAACTCCCCCTTTACTATTCTGTTTCAAGTCCTCTGTTGCATTGTTTCTTTCTTCACTCATTTATATTTTCCTGTTCACATTTCTCTGTTTCTTTTCTGTGTTCTGACAACAGAATCGAGAACAGCATTAAGTTTCAAACTGCAGCCAATATGGAGGTGCTCATAAACGTTTGTTTGTGTCTGCAGTGGGGCTAGGATGAGCGTCCTTTCATGTACATACCTGGCTGTAGGTATGTACACAGGATGCAATGGATGGTTCTCTCTCTGTTAAAATGGACAGACCACTAGGTTTTGTACAGGTGTTCACCTTCTGAAGCATCTCTTGAATGGTACTGCCTAATTGACGGTGTATCCTGTTCCAGACCCAGCCTGAGGAGTTCTGTTGGCTATGTGATTGCTGTGAGTTACTAAGCTGTGGCACAGGGACAAAGAGTCTGGGAAAACCTGTGGAATAGGAAAGAAAGAGTCTGGGCAAAGACACATTTCAGTTTTCAGGAAGATGCATCTTCTTAGATTGTTGTGAATAATTTGAGAGAGTGAGGTTGTTCACTGAAGAATTTGACAACAGAAGTTTGTAATGTAATCCAAAGAAGAACATGCAGATAAGATTCCTTTTATTAATGTAAAAATCTATTTGCACTTCTCTTAAAATTTCATCTGTATGAATAAAACTACATTCTTTTGCTCACTGTGCAATATTTCAGATACCAGACTCTTAATCACAAAGTCACAGAATCATTAGGGCTGGAAGGGACCTCTGGAGATCATCCAGTCCAACATCCCTACCAAGGCAAGGTCACCTACAGCAGGTCACACAGGAATGCATCCAGGTGGATTTCGAGTATCTCCACAGAGGAAGACTCCACAACCTCCCTGGGCAGCCTGTTCCAGTGCTCTGCCACCCTCAACATAAAGACGTTTTTCCTCATGTTGAGGTGAAACTTCTCATGACTTAGTCTACGGCCATTGCTCCTCATCCTGTTGCTGGACTCCACTGAAAAGAGTCTGGCACCATCCTCCTGACACCCACTTTTGAGATACTTATATGTATTGATGGGATCCTTTCTCAGTCTTCTCTTCTCCAGACTGAACAGGCCCAGCTCCTGCACTCTCTCCTCATAAAAGAGATGCTCCAAACTCCTGATCATCCTTGTGACCCTCCACTGGACCCTCTCAAGTAGCTCCTTAATCTCTCTTGTGTAGAGGAGCCCAGAACTGGGCTCCAGAACAGCACTCCAGATGTGGCTTCACTAGGGCTGAGCAGAGGGACAGGATCACTTCCCTGGACCTGCTGGCCACAGTCTTCCCAATGCACCCTAGAATAATGTTGGCCCTTCTGGCTACAAAGACAGATTGACAGCTCATGGACAACTTGTGATCCCCCAAAAGTCCCAAGTCCTTCTCCGCAGAGCTGCTCTGTAGGAGGTCAGCCCCAGCCTGTACTGGCACTGTTCCTCCCCAGGTGCAGGACCCAACACTTGCCCTTGTTGAACCTCATCAGGTTTCTCTCTGCCCAACTCTCTGGCCAATCAAGATCCCATGGAACAGCAGCACAGACTTCAGGTGGATCAGCCACTCCCCCCAGTTTCATGTCACCAGCAAACTTGCATTTGATCCCTTCCTCCAGGTCCCTGGTCAACAAGTTGAATAAGGCTGGACCCAGTACTGATCCCTGGGGAACACCACTGACTGCAGGCCTCCAGCTGGATTCTGCTCTGCTGATCACGACCCTCTGAGCTCTGCCATTCAGCCAGGTCTTGATGCACCTCAGGGCCCATTCATCTAACGCACACTTCCTGAGCTTACCTGTGAGGATGTTATGGGAGACAGTGTCAAAAGCCTTGCTGAAGTTGAGGTAGACAACATGCCCTTGTCAACCCATCGTGCCAGGCTATTAGAGAAGGCCATCAGATTGGTCAAAAATGATTTGCCTTTGGTGAATCCATGCTGACTACTCCTGATGACCTTCTTTTGTTTTACATGCTTGAGGATGACCTCCAGCGTGATCTGTTCCATCACCCTTCCAGGGACGGAGGTGAGGCTGGCTGGTAGTTTCCTGCATCCTCTTTTCTGCCCTTTCTGAAGATGGGAGTGACACTGGCTTTCTTCCTGTCGACAGGCACCTCTCCTTTTCTCCATTATATTTCAAAGAAGGTGCAGAGTGACTTAGCAACAACAACTGCCAGCTCCCTCTACAACTGTGGGTGCATCTCATCAGAGCCCATGTGTTGATGGGTGTTAAGTCTGCCCAGTCGATGTATAACCAAACCCTCTACAACCAGGGGGAAGTCTTCCTTTCTCCAGTCTTCCTCTCTTGCCTCCAAGGTCTGGGATTCCAGAAGAAGGGCCTAAGCAATGAAGTCTGAGGCAGAGAAGGCATTCAGTAATTCCACCTTCTCTGTGTATTCCATCGTCAGGACACCCACAATATTCCTATAGTTCTCCCATATGGCATCTCTCTTTTTAGCACATCCTGTAAATTTCTTTGTTCCATCCGGGATTTGCTAGAAGCTCCCTGCTCATCTCTGCAGGTCTCCTGCAAGCTTTATTTGGTTTCTTGCTCGTGGGGATACATTGGTCTTGAGTTTGGAGGAATGCTGAATTATTGACCAGCTCTCCTGGACTCCCTTGTCTTCTGTATCCCTAACCGATGGGATTCCTCTAATTAGATCCTATTGATTAGGACTACTTCTGTTTGAAAACAATACATTACCTCAATGCCAAAAAACAAAACAAAACAAAAAACAAAGCCTCTTGTGTTCTGGTCATTTAAGTGTCTGATACAGAGAATAGTGTTTAAGCAGTGTAGAGTAGCAGAGTTATCTGTATCCATCAGCAGAGCTTCTTAAAGGGTAATAGAGGAAAACTGCCTCTCTCCCCTGAAGATAACTGAGGTTACTGAGGGACAATGACTTTTTTCACACTCTTCTTCAAATGAAGAATCATATTAAAATTCATTTTTATAGACTGGCAGTCTTTCTTAAATTCATTTTTCTTGTATACCTGCTTGCAGATCTGTAACTTAGATTGGATTTATTTTTCAAAATAAGCAGCATTCTCTCTTAAAATAAAGAGCATTTTCTCTTTTGAATGGGGTTAACTCACACTACAAATGTCCTTATAGTATCAATTCAAGAATAGGCCCAAGCAGAAGAAAAAAACAAAATCAGAAACTGCATAGAGTGAACAGCAGGTGTATTATACTTTACTGTAAGTGCATTTCTACTATGCTAAACACCATAGCTTTTATCAAAAAGAGATAGAAAACAACCTCTTGTGAGATTTTGAAGTGAAGAAATTCACATTCACCAAAATACATTTTGGGTTTTTTTAATTAAGACACAAAACAGAGTTAAATGTAACAATGTATACAGTGTTCTGAATACAAGAATTACAGTGACAGTCTTGTGAAGTAAATAATGTAGAATCACAGTATTCACTGAATCTTATGCGTAATTCTCTCAAAGTTATTTTTATAATTTGAGTGAATAAAGATTTGAAGACATTCAGTAAGCTTCTGTGTGTAGAAAAAAAGATCTGTAAAACTCTTCTGATATTTTTCAGACTAAAAACTTGATATTTGTAGAGTTAATAAAAACTCAAATGTTTTACAATATTTTGGTTCAGAAGAAGCACTCCTGTGACCAGTTGCCTATCCATTTTTTTCATAGCCATCGTCTTTGAGTCAACTACTTCCCAGTCAAATTTGTTTGAAATATTGGCATATTTAAAAGATATTTGACAGGGAGTGAAGGTGGTCTAAAGTGACAAGCACACACTGTGCTCATGTAGCCCATCCCTCTATAGAAATCTAAGCTCACTGGTGGGTTCCTTTCACTGAGCTGTTGCGTCTCAGCTCTGTTGCTCTTGGATATGGATATATGGATAGTTCTGGTGAAATAAATCCTTTATTTATCCAGAAAACGTGACTTTCAACCTTTTGAAATACCCCTGGTGATGCTGACCCTCTAAATACTGATTTTTCCCAGCGTTTACTCAGAGTATAATTAAAAAATACTGAAGATTAAAAAATCCCCAAAGCTCCTCAGGACTGTTAGGCCCATCCTTTACGAAACTTCTTAGAAGCAATAATTTCCTATGTCAACAGAAAAAAAAAATTATTTGTGCTTTCCCTGATTTGAGTATGTTGTATTCTTTGAATTCCAGTATTCTAATAATAAAAATAAAAAATGGAAAAATCTGTGAAAAAATACTTTTTTAAGGACAGAAAAATTAAATTTTATTAGTAAATGTTTCAAACAGTGAAGTGTATTGGAAAAAAATTCAGCAGCCTTTCAGGACAGAAATATACTTGCACTGCAATATAAGAATTTTAGTTTCATTGCTGTATTGTATTAGATACAATTAAACCAGTAAACACATACAGTTTGCACAGATAGCAAACTACTGTGTAGTGAAATTTTCATTCTCTGCAATAACTTTAAAGTGGTTCAAATGAAATACAGAAAAGGGAAAATTTCCCATACTCACAAAAGCAAACCTGAGGTCACTGTTAAGTCAGACAGCATGAGTCATTTATTAGTTACTGATCAAGTAACAACCGCCTTTGTCAAAATTCACTCTCCATTTATATCATTCATTTATTAAATAATTGGGAGAGGTATTTGAATAATCTCAATAGGCTTTATCAAATTAGCACCAATAAATTCTACAGCTTTTACTAAAAGAAGGTCCTAAAGAAATGAAAGTTTATGTTTATGTCTCAGTCAATTTTCCCTGGAATTTCAGAACACAGGACCAAGAGATCTCGAGAGCGCTTTTTTAGACGCTAATTTTTTCTGTAATGAAAACTATTAGAAATAAAATCAGGTCTAAAACCAGGTACTCAGGAGTATTTGGTTTGGAGACAAGTAGCGTATCTATGTTGATCTAGAAAACTCCTTAAACAAAAGAGTTAGTGTCTAGCAAAAGTGTCTAGAAACCTGTCATAAATACTACCATGGGAAAAAAAAAAAAAAAAAGAGAGAAATCCTGGAAATACTTTTGTCTGCATCTGTTGATAGCAACAATAAAGGTGAGGAGGTTCTGTCCACAGTGCAATTTACTCTGATTTTGTGACGCACTCATGTTTATTGGCAACAGTCCTTTCAGAAAGGTTATTTCCTATATACAAAGACTGTTCAGCTACTCGCGTGCGTATTGATTTGTCCCAGGCAAGGAGGAAAAATGAGTAACCCGTGCACACCAGAGGCAAGGAGGAGGAATATGTAACCCCTGAAATAATGTCCCTTGGCCCAGAAAGGAGAGATGATACTGCTGCATCTGTCCCTTGCATGACTGAGAAATTGCTGTGGGGAACCCCAGAAGGAGGTTTTGCAACTCTGGTGCAAAATTGATCCAGAGGCTGGCTAAATAGATGAGCAAGGGAAGGATCAACTGCTGGCAGCAGGCAGGCAGATGGGAAGGATGAGGGTTCATAGGTACAGGGCAAATTCACCCCACTCAGTACCAGACCAACTGTCACACACTGGGCAAAGAAAGAGTTTGAGGGGAGCTTTGATTTTTTTTTTTAAGAAGCCTGTGCCTGGTTCCTTGGTTTTTGTTTTTGTTTTTGTTTTTGTTTTATTTTAAGGCTGGCAGTAAAAAGGTCCGAAAGCAAGCTTTTGACAGGTCAAAAACAAATTACCTATAATGTTACAAAATGGATACACTGCAATTATATGTATCTAAAATAATAAGTTATAGCCAGCTGTTTTTTTATTAATTGCTGGGTTTTAAGCCTTTCTCAGAAATAATCTGGATTTTTAAATATTATTTTTAAAAACCTCAAATCCCTAATAAGGACTTAGATTAATACTTTTCAAAAGCCATAGCTGCATTACTACAAAGTATGTGTCACTATTACATTGGTTTATACACACATAGAAATCCTATTGATGTTCATGTATCACTGGATATCCCAAGATAATATTCTAGGATTAAGCTTCAATATTTTTTTGAATAAATCATCATTTGCTATAACATTAGATTTAGAAATGTCCCATTATTTAATTGAGCTAAAAATTACACCACCATCCTGCAATTCGGGAAAAAAAAAAAAAAGAAAAGAAAAATTTTGCTTAGGAATGTGAAACGATATGCAACTCTGTGTGGGCAGATCCATTAGGTTCCGAAGCTGGCCTTGGGAGGTAGAAGAAATACAAGGCTTTGCTCCTGTTGGTAGTCTGTCACTAAGTCCAGCCATTGGTACTTTTGTAAGACATTGTAGTAGGGCATCCACCAAAGAAGCCCCAGTACTTACATGTTGTCACTCCCCTCATCACCCAAGAGGACCTGTTATCACCCAAGAGGACCTGCTTTTAGCCAACAGTCTGCCCTCATTTCCAAACCGAGCTGTCTTCCTGTTTTTGTGACTGTAGGGTAAAGCTGTGGTTCACAACCCCTCCTTAAGAGCAAAACAAACCAACTGATGTGCTACTTTCTTTAAAAGAAAAAGTAATTTTACACAGAAATGTGATAAAGCCTTGAGACCCAGCTCTTTGGTATAAAAATGCATGTGAGTAAGTGACAAATCAAAGTCTTTGGGGAGACTTTAAACTGGACTTAATTTTTGCAACTGATCTCTGTACCTTGGTTAGAGGCCAGTGCATCTGCACCTCTGGCAGCATATAAAATAAACCTGGCTGATAATTAGGACAGTTTTCTAATTGCAGATAACATACTGAAACAGCATAAATGCCTATATGCTTTCAGAGGCATCCTCCATCCATTACAACTTTCTTGAACATATATAGCTGTTTGGTTTGACCTTCTTGCAGTCAGTTGCTTGCCATTTTCCTCGCTTCTGCACAAATACACAATTTCTTCCTCTCACTGGAAAGTGATAGGAACCTCTTCTCCAGTTTATGTAGGTAACAGGTTCTCCTCCATTCCACTCCCACTGTCCAGGATTGACTTGGTCATTCAAGCCTGTGTGAAATCAGTAAGACCAAATCAGTGATGTTTATTGTTGCTGGAGCCGGATGCCAGAGAGTCATGTTGTTCTATGCCTTTGTTAAGAAATGCTTTCAATTTCTTGCTGAGAGAAAAAAAATCTGGTAGAACACAAGCAAAACACATTTTAATTAAACAGTGTTTAATTAGGCTACTTGAATCACAGTTAGTGCCACCTGAATAAAGAAAAATATACTTTTCTGTGGTAGTGCCTATCTAAAATGGTTTTTTTTTTCTTACATCTATTACATGTCTATCATGTTTCCCTTTTGATACTTGAAATAGCAAGGAGGATATTATATTCTAGTCTGGGCAGCATCAGATGCCTTCAGATTTCTTCTGAATATAAAATTCTGCAGATTTTTGTAGACCTTGTTTACACTGTTTAAATTAACAGTTGTACAATTAGCTTGTGGTGATTAGTACAACATAAAACATATCTTTTCACTTAGCCTCTGAGTTACTAAGACCAATATGGGAGGCATAAGTTCAGACATGACCTGTCTTCTTTGGAGAGACCAAGATCAGAAAATTGACATAACACTCTAGTAGTCTGTCAGCACAGCTTAGTTCTCTCAGGTTAACAAAATTATGATACCATTAAACGTGATCCAAAACTAACTGTATTTTTTAAAGTCAATTTAGTATAGCTAGTAAATCCATCTCATAAAATCCTAACAGCTGATAATTGTAGTTCAAAATTGGAAAAAAAGAACCAAACTCAGGACAGTATAGCAGAAACAAGAAGGGTTAGAAGAAAGCAATAGCACTAGTATATGAGCTAAGGCACTCATTCACAGAAAGGAGGTAGTAAGAAGACCTGTCTGAATTCTTTCCATTTCTCATTAAATGTAACATGCATAATAAGAAATAGCTAAATCTGAAATGATATGATGAAAGGTTCTTTAGCTGATCATCTAATTAATTCATAAGATTTCTAACACAAGACAACACCATTAAATTAGCGGTAACTTAAATAGTTATTTTACGTTAAAACAAAACAAAAGAAAAAGCTGAATTAGCGATACATAATGTAACAGTCAAAAGAAAGATAAGATAAACAAAAGTGTAGGAGCTCCACCAGAACTATTTTCATCAGCTTGTGTTAAGATAGGAAAGGTTTCAAGACAAAAACAGTCCAGAAATAGGCATCATGATAAACTCATCTTTTTAACAAAGACTTATAAAAGTAGCCAGGTAAATTATGGCTTTTGGTTTATGCCTTGCTCTAAAATAATAAAAGCAGAAGAAATCTGAGGACAATGCTTGAATTGCTTCAGCAGTTTCTGCTTTTCAAGGTGCACAGGAACTGCAATCCAAGAGGGGACTGGCAGCCAGTGTACTTGCCTATCCAAAAGGGCATCCTCCCACTGAAGTCCCACAGCCACTGCATGTGTTGTTCATTAGCCACACTTGTTAGACTCCCCAGGTATCTAGGCTCAACGAGAGAGGACAGAGTAATTAGCATTCCACAGAGTGACAGACAGCTCCCATCAATTTATCAACAACAGGCGCTGGTTGTAGTATAAAGCATATAAATAACAAGTCACAGGGAAACCACGACTTACTGGCATGAAAGAATAAATACATGAATATAAGGTTTTAAAATTGTGGATTACTTGGAAAGGAACCAAAGTCCTAGTCTGAGTTTCTTAACAGAAAAATTAAATCAGCTGAGCAACTGAAAGAAATGTATACAGGAAATACGTGACTCATACTCACAAACTGTGTTTTAAACCATTGGCACCATTATTGATACCTTATTTTCCATAAAATAATAAACTTCCTAAACTAAAATACAAGCCTCTGAAAGATACAGCTTCACCTATTTGGTAGTAGAGTAGAAGATATCTTTTTTAATCATGTTCTGACAAGACTGAAGCTTTGAATAAGACATATAAGTGGTAGTGTAGTTCTGAGAAGTAATCATAGAATCACAAAATCATAGAATATCCTGAGTTGGAAGGGACCAACAAGGATCACTGAAATCTAATTCCTTGCCCTGCACAAGGCAGTCCCAAGAATCACACTATGAGCCTGAGAGCATTGTACACTTCTTGAACTCTGTCAGGCTGGTGCTGTGGTCAGTTCCATGGGCAGGCTGTTCCAGTGCCCGATCACCCTCTGAGTGAAAAACCTTCTCATAATACCTAACCTAAATCTCCCCTGTCACAGTGGCACATGTGACCTCTAAAATCAACATTCAGGCTGTTACGTCATTCCCCCCATTTCCTTCCTCCGCCTTTATGCCACCCACTTTCTTTTCTTGTATTTTCATCCTTCTCAGTTTTGGCTTTCAGTTGAGACATTCTGATTTTCCATCCTTCTGTGAACCTGCACTCAGTAAATGCAGGTACACCGTGGATTTCCCCAGTTGCTCTTCACAAGAAATTTGGTATCTGAAAAGGCTCTGGGAAGCAGCACATCCTTCAGAGGGTTGTCTGCAACGGCTACACATTTAGTTCAGATCAGAGAGAAGCTGTGGTATGTATTCAGCAGACTATTTCTGAATTAAGTCAATGCATAAGCTCTACTCTGTATTTGTACTTATAGTATCCCAATTTCAAAGGAGGATTTGCAAACCCTAGACACTGAGTGGCTTTGCCACTGACAAGTCTACCAGCCAGTACCAAACATACAAGCACCAGAAGGCTGCTCTGAAGCCATTTAGGCATCAGGCTAAATCCTTAGGCGTTAAGAGACAAATGGCATTCTTCACATATGCCAGGAACTGTTGGTGCCTCAACTTTCTTATTTATCCATCTTTCTGTCTAGGTTGATATCATGTCACCTTTTTACATATCATACTTGCTGTTGCCATCCCTCTGATGCTGAGCCTCTGGTGCTGACATTTCTGTTGTCCCATATTTATGACTGCCGCTCAATCTAAAAGTGATGCCAACCCCTTCAGCCTCCTGGAATATCCCATGTTGTTTGCCTTGATAGGGTCAAAGCAAACAACACTGCTTATCCAAACATGTTTTAAGAGAGAAAAAAATCTTTTCCAGCAGCAGAATAGGTAAATGGTATTATGAAGATTTTTCTAATGTCATTATTTTTGCCTGATAGCAGAGACAGAAGATCACTCTTGCTCCAGATGAGGTAAAGACTGTCTTCTTTAAGAGCTGGGGCAATAACCAGGCCTCAAGAATGGCATAGCAGACTTGAGCTCACAAGGGAGACCATGACCAGATGTTGGAGTGAAAGCCCACTATTAAGCCTGTTGCCCAGTTAGAGACCTATGCCTGGAGCTCCATTCCTGTTACTGCCCTTTATCTCTTCTAAGAGTACTGACCCATGGATTCCATATGATGCCACACAAGATGGGGAAGCAGGAAAAATTTACGTAAGGAGAAGTTCAAAATAGTAGTCCACAATATTCTGCACATTTCCTACTGCACAAAATCTGGACCATTCCTTAATCTGGGCCCAGAGGGTCAGAATATGAAATAAATTCTTTGTGTTGCTGAGTGGGGGTGCTCCTGCTGCAAAGGCCTCTTCCGTTATCACTGCAGGACAACCAAAGCAGCAGGGAATGGAGTCGCCCTCTGCTCCAGGCTGCGTGGTGGATCTGCCGAGGCCTGCAGGACAGCTGGGTGCCAGCCCTCGTTTGTGCAATCTCAGCTGCCCTGGGGCAAGCACCGCGCCGTAACACAGCACTCTCTGAGCTACAGGGCCACGTGTAAAGGATCTCGCTCACACCTGTGGACATTGTCCTCACCTAGAGGTGAGGCAAAATGGCCTCAGAACTCTCTGGTAAGGGTCGGGTTTGTGCACCCGCTTGTGGTAGAGGCTCCCAAAACTGCACCCAGTGAAGATCTCAGCAGGGATTCAGCTGTACCTCTCATCACAGTGAGACGTGCCTCTATGTCCCAAGGCTGACATGCTTCCACCCCTCTGGGCCTATCTGCCAGGGACTGAATCTCCAGTGAGCTAGGAAACAAAGCTGTTACACTGACAAATGCTGTTGGAAAGTTTTGTACTCCATCTTCTTCTGCAGACAGAGTCCAGGAAAGCAGCATTAGTTAATTCCGGTGTCCTCCCAGGCTTATCCTGTTTCAGCACCATTCCCCCTCCCAGTGACTGTGGTTGCACTGACCAAACATGGGGCTGAGAAGAGGTTTGGGCAGCAGTCTCTGTGGTATCACTACTAGGTGAGCAAGAGCAAAAATAGAGCATTTTATCTGGCTTCTGTTTAAGACACTCAAACCCCAGGAACTGAGTAATTTATTTTAGGTAAGCATATCTTACTCCTGTCATTTTGATTGTCTTAGAAAACGTGAAAACAAAAAGCATCAATCTGTGTCAGTAACTGCTCTATACTTTGTGACACACAGGGGTGGTTTGAGCAATAACAGTTTCAGACTTTTACTTCAGTCCATGAACCAGGGAGAGATTTCAGCACTTTGGAAGGAAAGCACTGCAATAATTATAACATTATCTAATCTTTTCTCTAATAGGAGTGCTTTCTAAATACAGCTTGAGAAACATACATTACTTAAAAGAGAACAACTGTTCTAATTGTTACACTTAGTTAGGGGGTTTGTGTATTGTAGGGAAGTGAGAACCATCCTGAAAGAACATACCACTTCCGATAATATTACTTACTGAACCTCAAGGCACAGCGTCAGACACCAGAAATGACAAGATAATGTTATTTATGGAGTTGTGTACTCTAACACTTCCTAATGTAAATTGTTCAAGATAAGGGGTTATAATGCCTTATTTGGGGGGGGGAGGACCAACAAAAAAAAAAAAACACCAAAACCAACCCGCAACAAACCCACACACATCACATTTTCCTGTGCTAAAATGTCCATTTGAAATTGTCCCCATGTGCTTTAGAATTTTTGTTATTGGGACAAGAGCATCCTTTATCTTAGAGCAGTTACACAAACCAAGGAAACATTTTGGGTGGCTATTGACCTTGAAGTATTATATGGAAAACACTTAGCACAAAGACTTTACTGATTTTCCATTAAATTATCCAATACATTTAAAAGAGTCTTGTACCATTTTGGTAAATTTAACTTCAGCAAAAGCACACTTGACTAGGTATGAACGTCTCCACAGGATAGAATATTTTTTTGAACTGCTGTAGTAAATCCATGTCCTATACTGATGTTGAAGGGGGTGGAGGGTGACTGAGAGGCTGTGCTTATCTCAGTCTTTGGTTTAGTCACCTAGGGAGTTATCCTGATGCCTTGAAATACATGTCTAGTGTTGCTCACAACACCTTGTGGTATTCAGAACGTTCACATGAGAGTGGCAGACATGATGCAGAGCTAGCAGGAGCCCTGCACTTCCAGAGTGGCGGTTGAGAGTCAGACAGCACACACAAGGCCTTTGAAATGACTCTAGGTACCTGGACCCCTATGCTGGAGTCACTCACAATAGTATATTAAACCAGTCACTGAGAGAATCGGTATTAGGAGAGGAGGGCTGCTGTCCGGCTTTGCACTAAGCAACACTGAGCCATCATGAAGGATCTCGCCTATTACTTTAGATGTGGTTCTGCCTGTGATTCCCGAGGACTGAGGCCACATGTAGCTAATATAGTAACACCAAACAAAGTAACATGTCCTGCCTTATGTAGCTAGCAGTAAAGAACCTGAAATCTAATCATATTTGAGCTTCAATTAAATGTTCAACTTCAAAAAGATAAAGGTATAATATGACTAACAAGGCAAAACACACAACTGTAGGTTCTGTCTATGCAGTGCTATTCCATCCCTTTAGTGGCAGATGGCAGCAGTGAAGCCATCTCACATGCAAGTGAGCCCTGCTGCACTGACCCTTGGGGAGGACATGTTCCTATTGGATAAACAAAAACTGTGGCATAAATCACCAAAATTGCTTCTAAATCAGGCTGCTGTGGGATCACTCAGCCGTAATATCCCCCAGATGCTTCTCTTCACATTGCCAAGAGCCTCTTCATGCATACAAACAAAGCTAGAGAAACGAGTTCTTAAACCTCCTTTCTCTCCAGTGTATTGGAGAAGGGTTGGAAATAGTGCAAGATTTTCACAGCAATTAACTGAGATTTCCCTGGCCCGCAATCCCAGTATGACATTGACATGCAGAAACTTGCATCAAGACAAGCACATATTTGTGTCTGCTTCTATCCCTGCGCATGGAAAGTAAAGAAGAGTTTTGTGTACCACCTGCAACAAATGAATGCAATGTATGTCAATAGAAACTCAAATAGGTCTGCATAAGCCCATGCATATATGGTTATGTCCAGACAACAACTGCTTCCACAATAAATTGATAACATTGCTTTGATGGAATAGAATCATAGAATATCAGGTTGGAAGGAACATCAAGGATCATCTGGTCCAACCTTTCTTGGCAAAAGCACAGTCCAGACAAGATGGGCCAGCACCCTGTCCAGCTGAACCTTAAAAGTGTCTGATGTTGGGGAATCCACCACCTCCCTGGGGAGATTATTCTAACGGCTGATCTCATTGTGAAAAAAAATTTCCCTGGCGTCTGATTGGAATTTCCCCAGGAGTAACTTGTTTCCATAGCTGCTCATCTTTTCTATGTAACTCCTTTTAAAAAGGGAGTCTCCATCTTCTTTATAGCTACCCTTTAAATACTGAAACATGGTGATAACGGCTTCCCTAAGCCTTCTTTCTTCACGTGGCACGCTTTATGGTCCTTCAATCATCATTGTGGTCCCTCTCCAGACACTCTCCAGCCTGCCCACTTTTGTACACTTTTTGTATAGCCTGTTCCCAAGTCCATCATCTCAGGAAAGCAAGGTTGTCTCAAAGGAGGTGGGAGGTTGGTTACTTGGAGACTGTTCGTGAATCAACTATAACAATGCTTGTGCTCTTTTGCCTGTTCTGTATAATAGAAAAATTCTAGCAAGACAAATGAATAGGAGCTTAAAATGATGCCATTTTTGTAGTAATAAAAAATTATTCTTTTTTTCAGTGAAATTGGCCGACTTACTGAAAGTCAATTCTAATATTTTCATTTAATATCTAATATTTGTTGGATCTGTTAAAAATTGAGCACTGACCTTCATGTTGGTTTTATTTCCCTGTTGGAAACATTTAAATGTCAATAGAATCAGTATTAATAACAGAAACATCACAATTAGTGGTGGTGTTGATTGCTGGAGGAGCTGGGAAAAAGCACAAAATAAAATTTAATAAGTTATGTTCTTGTACCACATTCAAGTGTGTTCCTGGAGTTGTGCTTTTGAAAATCAGTTCCAGATGGAGGCCAGGAGTACTCCATTTATCAGGATAAAGCTTCCTCAGTCTATGCTAGTATGACATTAATTGAATTATCACTGCCCTAGGATTCATTTCCTTGTTGATTCAGTGATATGCCTTGATTTTTTGTGTAGTTTTTTAACACTGTCATTCACTTACTGTTGCTTACATTTATTTACTTTTATTCAGTTTAATATCTACATTGCACACTATAGACTTCATCAAGAAGTTATCACCTACAAAAAATATGGATCACCAAGAGCACATTCTTTTAGGAGATAGGAAACACCTCCCAGTAGAATGACATATGGTCCCAAGGGATCAACTGAATGTTGAAGCTTTCAGAAAAAAAAAAAAAAATATTCACAATTTATAGCTTTGTTTGGATAAGTAGCATAATAAAAGCGGGAAATAACCAACAATTTCAGGAGCTGAAGCTGTAAGTAAACCAAGTAATAATGTAAAATTTGCAGTGAGCTCACAAGAACACATAACATTTACATTTTAGTAAAGAATATCTCCCATAAGCTAGGAGGTATTAGAATCAAGAATTTTCTTTTGCATATTACCAAGACAACATAATCTGGCATAACTGAGTGGAATGAATCAATGTTTGCTATGCATGCTCGGCCATGATTCAGGTTTCCAGCACATCCTCCCACTACTTACGGAATATTCTGTTTCTTTCATTTCCAAGGCTTCCCTGGTTTGATTTTCCTTTCATGGAGTAATGAAAAGGTCTGTTTAAGCTCCTCCTATTTTTCAGATTGTTTTTATACCTCGGGCTCACAATTCAGCACAAGGTACAGAGCATGCCTGATCCTAGGGCAAGCTTCATGTTACCATGGTTAGTATTTCTTCTAGTGCTTACCTAATACTCCTAAAACTAAAATCACAAAGCAAATGTCCAAAGAGCAAGACTGGCAGGTTTTTTTATTTGTCTCCTACTTTGAGACAATTATTATTATTATTATTATTATTATTATTATTATTATTATTATTATTATTATTATATTTCCTTTAAAAGTCAGAAATGTATCATAAAATTGAATGTTACAGGACCTAGCAACATTTTACTGTTGCTATATCAAGTGGAGGTAGAGCCAAGGAAGTGATGGGTAAGAGAGGATGAAATTCTGAGTCTTTGCTGTGTTTCTCCCCTGCTAAGCTAACTCTTCTGCTAGGAAAATAGCCTCAGTGCAGATGGACATCTTAGGGAATCATGCGTGAATGATCAAAGAGATCATTACAACCTGAAACATTATAAGACTAACAATATTTCTATCATCCACTGGGTCTGAATCCCAGTACTTGTTCAATTTTTTGGGGGAACCGTACAGAACAACCAAAGCTGGGCTTCTCCAAATAAATTTGGCCAAGACCAGCATTCAGCTCAGGACAACAGCACTGCTTAGCAAACGTATTCACATGGAGGTCTCTTACTGTTCTCTGCAAGCCCAAGCAGCAGTGTTCCAGGTGACCTTGTGATTCACTACTAGGAAGTAGCAGCTGCCCTCATGGTAACTCCATCCAGAGGGACATTTCTTCCTGATTACCTCCTAAAATAAAAGAGGAAAAGGCAGAACAGACTTGTCTGTGCACAGAGAGTCTGTGCACTAGTGCCCAGAATTAAACTGAGCGTGAACTTTGGTGTGTATTAATAAGCTACAGCATTGCTTTAAAGATTTAAATAAATAATGCCTGACAGAGGAGCCTACAATTTATAATTAGTATTTTTAATGGTGACAGTAGCCTTCAGTTCCAGAAATCCTCTAAAGAGATTATATGAATTTGAATACCATTTTCTGTCTCGTCCAGTCTGTGCAGGGAATGCAGTGCAGCAAAATTCAGCATGACATCTTAAGTGGTGGAGGGAATGTATGTTTACAGAATACCTAAGTAAGCTAATTTTCCTAACTTCCACCCATTCTCTTACAGACTAACACTGACTGCATATGCCCACCTCGTCACAAGCCCCAAGATACTAGCGCTCACGTGGTTTGTCCAGCAGCACCTGTGGATGACACAGGAAAGGCAACTCCAGCAGACAAGTCCTCATCATATTTCTGGGAAAGTTTTGTTTCTGCTGAAAGCAAACCTGACTCTGGATAACACTTATTCCCTGCTCAAGTAAATAACAGTTACAGGAAGGTCCTTTGCTTTAGGGTATCAGTTGTCATAGACTCCATGCTCTGACTTAGATACATACTCATTTTTACCTTGCTTTGGGAATTCCAGAATTTCCATGTTGTCCCATCACACTGAAATAACTTTTGAGTGCTTTTGTCATAATGCAAGAGACCCTTTAAATCTGGTGTACAGGCCTTTTGAAAAGAGTAGAAGTCCTGGAAAGAAAAAATATCATTTGAACATTTGAAGAAAAATAATTATGCAAAACAAACAAGCAAAATGAAAGAGATTAATTAGGTCCTATATTAAAAATTTATGCCATGAAAACTCTTCAAGGTGTTAAATCAATTTGGAAAACAGCATGACTGAAAACAGATGGTGAAAATGTCCGTGAAAAAAAAGATTTCATACCTTGTGTCTTGATCTTGGTTCAGATGCAAGTTCCGCCTTATCAGCCTGAGGGATTTCTGTCTTCCTAGAGGAGATGACATTTACCTGTGGTTGTGCCTTCTTGTTGGTTTCAACTGAGGAGATGCCATCCTCTATTTTGAGTGACGCAATCCCATGATACTTCATTTTACAGTATCACACACACAAGAGCAGGAGAGGGAAAAGAGAAGGTTAGTACATACATGCAACTCTTAAATAAGCTAGATATAATAAAAATTAATTATAATACAAATTATTGTAATTCAAGGGAAATTACACCAAAGAAAAATAAAGATACATAGGAAAATAAAGTATTGGTGATAACAAATTATAGAGTGATAAACCCTGAAAAGAACAGAATCAGAAAGAAATCAGAGAAACATCTGACCAAGACTCATAATACTCTTACTTTGAAAACCACATCTGTTTCATTTCTAAATACAGATGAAGGATGAACCTGAAAAAGGTAGAACAGCAGAATGAGATGGGCATATTCATGCACTATAGAAGCAAAAAGACTTTATGTAGGACTTACTCCTAGGTTATAAATCATCCAGAGCATGTCTTGGGTTTAGTTCTTTCTCTTTCAGAATAGAAACAGATCACTTCTGAAAGCAGCCATTAAAAAGCACAAATTACAAATGTAATGTGCAGTGTTCATAAAAACAGATTTCAGTAACTTTTAAAGTCACAATAGCAGAAGATTTTTAAATACCTAGCTAAACCAATATAGCGTAAACAGGAAAATCAGTGGGCAAAGTTTAAATAACTGTTCCCTGTTTAAGCTAACATTATTTTCAACTTTAGAACTTCAGTACCAGATGCACAGCTTCTACAGATTTGCCTGGCTCCACTCACTTCTTTCTTCTAACTTACCCATAATTTATACAAGATTAGAAGCTTCATAATTGCTGAAGTTGCTTGATTCCTGTTTCCTCCCCCAACTCTTGTTTTTGTTCCTCTCTTGTATACATGGATCCTCAAAATCAAGTTGGTTTGGTTTTTATTTTTTCCTTACAGTTTTTTTAAATAGCCCTCAGATCTGACTCAGAGCCAACTCAGGTAGTTTATATTATTGTACAGTTAGGTAAGATTGCTACAAAAATAGGACAGCTGAATGAAGATATCACATCACAATAAATTCACAAATCAGTCCATCACTGAACTACGGAAGTGTCTTACTGTTCTGCCATTTCCAGTTACTCTCAGTCTCATCCTTGACCGATTCACCAAGCTGTGCTCCTGCTGCAGGTCCAGTCTGTGCTCTCTCATGCCTTTGGAAGGAGGCAGTGGGATCCCTTCCAAGGAAACATTGCCAGGCCTGGAAGATGATGAGGAGCCTGAGGAAACTGAAAACAGCATGCCTCTCCCCCAGAAGTCATGCTTGCTTTGGCCAGAAGAATGGGAATAGCTGCATTGACCTGAAAGCATAAAAAATGGCAGATGGTCAGTTCTGACTGCATGAGCAGATAACTGGTCATGTTGACATGGGCACATAAGCAGCCTGTCCTTAAAAGTTGGATGATTCTTTCACTTGAAGTAGCTGATTTGCTGTTTGTTCAGTCAACCTTGTTTCTGCGGTTAACTACTACTTGTATATGTATGTTTTTATATGTGATGCATCTACCTACCCACAGGTCAGAATTTTAACCAAGCATCTGCTAAAAATACCTGTTTTCATGCTTGTATTGGGGTTTGAAGTGCTGTGTTTTAGGTAATGGATATACAGGTATCTTTAAGGATCAGTGGTGATACTTCCATCATGACCAAAGAAGTTTCTCCTCGGAAATCCAGGATGCTGTTTTTTTGATGACCTCATTGTGTCATTTAACTCCTGATTTACACTATGAATGTTTAGGAGAAAACAAATCTGAAATTTTAAAAGGACTTTTTATAACATGAAGCCTAATTCAGTGCAACTTGGGTGTTTAAAATATTGTTTCACTAAACACCAGAAGGAAGAATACTTTTCAGCTGTCAGAGGACTCAGCTACTTTGCTAGTTATTTCTGTTTTTCTACAGTTTTTCTGTGTTTCTGTTTGCTACAGTTTTTCTATGTTTCTGTTTGCATAGTTGCCTCTTTTTTGGTGCAATTTTAGGCACACCACATTTGAGCACTGAAAAACACAGTAATAATGCAGTCTTAAAAGCCTAAACTGTGTAATGATCATTGCTGTTTGCTATGAAGTTGTGGACTGTGGTTTTTAAGGGTTAGAAAATATATTGCTAAGAGCTGGGTTAATTTGTTAGGTTTCTTTTTTGAGAGGAAAATTAATCTCTTTTAGAAGTGTGTAACAACTGCTAAATAATAACCGGAAAAAAATTCTAATGGACCTAAAACCAATTTTTCCCACTTTAATAAATGAGAACTGAACTCATGTTGTTATGAAAAGTGGTTTCTTTCCTGGCACCCTTCTCATTTTGTACTCATTGCTTTCTCCATGCTGTGTTTCCTAAGAGGATGCATATGATTGTGTGAGAGAATAAAGGATCTGCAACTGTCGAGCCTGTTTTCTCTAAAGAGAAATTAAGCGGTTTGATCTAACAGTGAGTGTTAGGAACAACTTGTGGTTGAAAATAGGTAGCTACTCAGCCAAGATTGTCCCACCTTCTTAATCATGAAGATCAAAAGAGAATACCTCCTTTTGAGTCCAAAATTTTCACTATAGCTTTTGTCCGTGTGCCAAGAACAGCATTCACAGGGGAGTTCAGAACTACTTCAAAGACTTCATCATCTTCCTCTAATCCATCATAGGTAATTGCTATATTCCACGTCTTGGTTGACATTCCTAACAGAAATAAACATTTTAATTACTCTCTAAGTGCTATTTCAATCAATCAGGATGTCAAAGAAATATATTAATTAACATGTCTGCAGCTAGAATGGAGGAGATTGTGTATGCTATTGTGCTCCTGCCGACTGACTGGATTCCTGCTGTTCTTCCAAATAACTTTGTTTGAATTTGTTCCTGTGCAATGATGATTCAGTTCAAGTGCATACACTGTAACAAAAAGCTGCCGTAGATGTGCAAACTTGCACTGCAATACATAAATTTAGGACTTCCACTGCAATTTTCAAGAGAAAATATGTCATAGGATTTTAATCTGAAAGGCTTAATTTTAGAGATGGAACAGTTATTTAAAATACCTGCAAATGGACCAAAAACTGTGCTAGATTGAAGTGCAACCTTTTGGGCAAATCTTACAGTTGTTTGCAAATTTTTTTCTTAGTTCCTTGTCTTTACTGGGTAACTTCAGGCTGGCATTATTTGAATGAGAAAGGGTCTTGGACACCTTGAATAATTTAAGTTGTACTCAGTTTTGTCTAAATTTTCTCAAGAACTGAAGTCTTTAAAGCATCTCACAGCTCAGCTCAGGGTGAGTCCTACCCAGCATAGTTGTAGAGAGATTAGGAGACATAATTTCAGGCCTTTTGATGTTTTCACTGGTGTAAAAGGACTGTAGACCATCTCATGCTAGTAATAAGGATACCAATTCACGAAGGAAGCCCACAGCACTTCCAGAAAATGAGCTCAAGTGTCTTTAATACTATTCAGCTCCACTAGCTACAGATACATAATAGATTGCACTTTCCAAAGCAAGAGTTTACACTTTTAAAATCTGTTAATTAATTTTAGAGTTATTCAGGGCACTCTTTCATACCTGGATCAAACTGGAGAAGTTTGGAAGGAGTCACTGTAAAGTCCTTTCCCATCATAGCAGATATTTCATTGACCTGAGGAGAAATCAAACAGTAAATGCCATGCTGTGACCCATTTCACCAAACCACTGCGTTCTGCTACATGCTGAAGGTACTGTGCACCTCTCAAAAAGACAGGCCAACCCATACATATGCTCAGGCTGGAAAAAAGATAAAGAGCTGAAGAATAAACCTTGTGATGTGCAACTGTCATTCTGTCCTTGCCCATTGATTAAAAAAAGAAAGCATAATCAAGAAAAATCTGCTCATTTTATAATTTTGCTCATTCCCTTTCAGATTGCTACTTGACAACACCAGGTAACACTGCTGTTCACAATGCTTGGGAACCCTGCCATACCTGTGTCTTGAACAGGCACATCCTGCCATCTCAGAAGAGCAGCAACAACCTGGCCATGTTTTCCTACTTGGCCCTTTGTGTTATCTTGAAAGAAGCATTTGTGCACAGAACTGTCTGTCATCCCCAAAGACTCATTACGATAGACATGAACCTCACGTATGTAAATATAGGGATTCCAGCAACTACCTGAATTTTCATAGGAGACTAACAGAGGACACCAGTTTCTACACTGGGCTTTTGATGCTGGAGTCAGTTTCACTGGTCTGATTAGCCAAGTGACAGCTAGAGTAGAATCATCAGATTGTGTGAAGGGACAGGATGGCCCCTGATGGAGTCAATAGCAAAATTCCCACTGACTTCAGTAGAAGGAAAATCAAAATTGTATTTCTAATTAGGGCTATAATCCTGAGAAACTGTGAGGGGGAAAATTAGTATTCCTCTAGCAAGGGGAGCTGATAAAAGACAGAAATTTCCATTTTATGGAGGAAGAAAATTTGTGAAGGCAAGTTGCACAAAACCTGTTTTACAGAATTACAACCCACAGCTTTCAGTCTAATCTTTTTGACATAAGACAGAGAATGTCATTGAAGATATATGGGGTTTCTTGGTTTTTTCCTAGGCTGTGAACAGTAGGGGGGTAAATGGGGAAGGCTGCTATGGCTGTGTAGTTGAAGCCCCTATAGCTCCTGGCTCCTCCAGCCTGAGAAGGGCAAACAGAAGTCCCAAGGCCCCAGATTACCCAAACCCTGGATTTTAAAGTGGCAGATCCTGGAAACCAAGCTTCTGAACGCAGTTCCAGAGGGAACTGCCTGCTTGTGTTTTTCATCAAAAATGAAACACTGCTCCAAAACTTTCCAGGTTTGGTTAATCAGCACTTCTACTTAAAACTCAGGAAATTTTGTCATAAATATTTTAGCCATCAGTAGCAAGGACAATGTCCCAGTAATTCTGGATTGAATCACAAGGCCTCTTTGATGATTACTTAATTATCTTAAAGTCTGAGGAATGAAATAACAGGCTGTGCTACTTATTATTAAGTTAGGATGTTGGCTTTTGGCTTTACCTTCACGGTTATAAAGGCAGACTCCATCGAGTGTCCTGCCCTGGTGATTTTCAGAGACACCACTGCCATGTTTTCACACACTTCATATTCAGTCTGTAGCATTTCAATCCGAGACCACTGTAGCTCCAGCCTGTGGGAGAGGAACAAACACAGGTGTGAAACAAAGCCACCTCACCAGCCACCCCCAGCCCTTGCTGCTCAGAGGCTGTGTGAGGAGCCATTTCTCTCCCAACTGCTGATTTAGCCAATACACATACTGAGTCTGTATCTCCAAATAACACACTTGTGTGATTTAACTGATTAGGAAGAGGCGGTAGTAAATCTTCCAGACCAGCCCTGATCTACTCTAAACCGCACCTGAACCTTGTTTCACATCCAGAGTCGTTCCGCAGTAACTAACTTTGAGAAGAACAGTTTGTCCATAACACGAACAGGCCAAGACAAGTTATCACTGTTTGTCCTAGTTCCCTTTAACCTTGTAGTTTTATTATACTCTCACTCCCCCAGTCTTTTCTCAGCAATATCCTCCTTCCTGCCCATCTGCCTTCATCTGTTCTCCAACTCTTCTCCTGTACCATATAGGGTATGCTCTAGGACTTTGCTGCCTCTGTGCAAGGGCCTTCCCTGCTTCCCTTACTTTAGTACTCTGCATACTTCGCTCTTCAACCCTTCTCCCTTCTGATTCCAGGTGTCTCATACACTGAGTTTTAGAATTGTTTATTGGCAGGGGGAGAGGGGGTCTGAACCTTGGAAGATTGCATGCTGCATTGGGTAGTCAATAAAGATCTTGCCATTTTAAAAGCTGTGATAAAAATTAGCGAGAGTCAGAGAGCAATGAGAGTGCAAAGAAGAAAAATGAGCTGAGCTATTTACAAAATAATTTGAACTTTTCTAACACTAACTTCTAGGCCTTTCACAGTTAACTAGCTCTTCCACCAGTGGAAGTTTCCTTCTGTCCTTTATCCTCTGATGCTAATTTTGTGGGAAACCCATTTAGAAGCTGATTTGCTTTATTTTTGTTTGAGAAGATGGATGTGCCAGATGCAGTCCAGCAGCATTCAGATAAAAGCTGGGACATCAACAACAAATCATGTCTTTTGAACCAGTGATCATTAGGTGATAAACAGTTTAAATAAAAAAAAATCTCACAAGCTTTCAAATCCAGTATTAAAATATTATTTTTTCACTAAAATCGAATTCCCCTTTGGTCTGCTAGTGGATAACTTCACTATAACTCCTATTTTCTGCAAAAAAGTGGTGTTTTTTGCTGTCTTCCTAAAGCTGTGCTGTGCATTGCTATTCATTTACAAGAAGTCACACTTTCCTGTGAGAAGTGGCATCACATAATGGTGGTTTTAATATCAGTTCATCTGTGAGCCAGCACAGAGCAGCTGGGCAGTGCTCAGGCTGTCTGTGCTTGGATGTGTTTGTGTATGGGGACATCTTTTGGCACAGCACGTAACTGCTTAGGTGCTGCCTCCAGCTCAGCTCTGTCCCTGTCCTCTCTCCAGTGTGCAGGGAAGTGCTCTGCCCCTGGAGCCAGCTGTCTGCTCCTTTTTCTTCGCCCTGAGTGCTGGTTTGTGACCAGCCAGTTTAGCCCAGGAAAAGCATATTGGTAATTTTTTTTCTCAGTTACTTGAGATTAAATAAGTTGGTTGAACATCTAGTCTTATTTTCAGAAATAAAGAGAAACATTGCCTCTGCTGAAGAGCTACTCCCACTTCTGGCTTTTAACATCAAAGCACAGTTCAGATGATGTTCGAATTTTTTGTAATGAGGCTTATCATGTGTCACAAAGAAACTTGGATAATACACCTAATACATGCAGTGGATGACAATGAAGATGCTGTGTGTTCTCTACCTTCTTTCAGTATTCTTTTGCAGAAGTATGGCTCTCATAGCGTTGACATTTGAAAGCATTTTGTTTCAGTACACATTGTAATGTGTACACTCTCCATTGTAATCTCAAGCTTGTGAAAAATGCACTGCCATCAGCACACAGCAACAATGACCTGCAGCTGCAGGAGCATGTTCATGAAGCAGTAGTCCCATTCCTCAGCACCCAGCACTTCATATCCCCAAATGCCCAACTGCCACTAACTCCATTATGTTTCCTTGTGAGGCCTCAAAGGCCCTTGAGAACTGTGACCCCGTCTAAGCCCCAGCTAACCCCTTGTATTTCACCATCTTAAGGGGGAGAAACCTTCTCTACTCTAACAAAAGCAATGGCAGTTTGAGTTGTAACTATGTTCCTGTCTGGGTGCTTCAAGCCCAGCACCAGTTCATTTGCCCCGGGTCATGGCAAGCACAGTGCAGCACAGCACATATCCCCAAAGCTCCGAGCTACCTCTGGGGCGCAGCAGAGTTTCCACTGGCATCTGTCACTTGAAACTCCAAGTTGTCTGAATTCACTTCCTGTGATTGGTTGATGACATAAAGTATGATTTTGCTGTTTAAATCCTTTTGGCTAAATCCTCCCTGAATTAATCCACCTGGAAAAGATGAGTAATATGCAGGTGAACCAAAAGCCTGTTACTAGGAAGCTCATATAGACTCTTTTCAATAGTTCTTTTGTTGAGAATCTAAACTTAGAGAAATGTGGGCTTCTAGCTAAACATCTATTCATTATAAGCCCCTGCCAATCTCTTTGTGTGTAACATGTTTATCAAAAGGCCAAGTTCAATATTAATCTTTTTTTTCTTGATACAAATAAAAAATAGTTTCTCAAGAGCAGCTATTAAAAATGATCTCAAACTCTTTGAATATTCATAACAAACATAAGACTTAGGTTTCATTATAAAATTTTGTTACTATATTCCAACCTTGCCCAAAGTTTGCTAAGAAATTTTGATTCTCTCTATCAACCAAACATTAACAGGGTAGGGCTTGGTCTGGTATGTCCCAAAATATAGAGATTATAGAAAAAAATCACCTGTTGTTGTATTTTCCAGGTAGCCATAACGAGGACCTCTCAAAATCTTAAAAATTATTTTGTCATCTTCTGTATTGGGGTCAGTTGCCCTTAGGGACCTGGCAGTAATATAGATCCCATAATTGCCATTCTTCAGCAGTTCCACATCAGAAAAACAATGGAGACGAGTAATTTTTGGTGCCATTTTGTCCAAATGATCTACCTAAATCAAAGTTAGACATTCATTTTACAGCATCAGGATATTCCCTGTCCTGCTTTTGTTAAAAGCACAGTAGGCAACTCAGGGTGTCAATAGCTACTTTGGCTCACACTCTGCTGCAGACACCTGAGTTCCAGTTAAGTTCTACTTCACATGAGAAGTTTCCAGGCCCAGATTGCCCATCACTTGCCACATGCAGCAGGGTACAGTACACTCTGGGGAAGGTAACACAAATTTTTAGTACCTCTGCCCTGATGTCCCACACTCCCCATAGTCCTCATTTTTGATGTAATTTTTCTTCATAGCAAAAGATAACTCCAGCAAAGGTTTGTCACCCCTGTTTTACAATAACAGTGCCACCTTTCATAACTTCTGATGAATCTTCTAACATTCCTCAATGGTTGTTGCTGTTCCCATATCTCACCCTCTACTGAAACAGCACTCCTCACTCACTATATAACTTGAAACTTTGTCATCAAGAAACATTACTGGCCTCTTCATTAGTAACAGTGTTTTGAAACAAACAGAATTTTGACATACAATGTGATTACGCCTACTTTGTGTACTGAAACATGCCACATAGATACATACATGAAATCATAGCAAACATATCTGAGCCTATGACAAAGTGTGAAGAACTTGAAAATAGGGGAAATGGGAAGTGAACAGAAAGATTCTAGTAAAGAAAGGAAGAATCAGACAGGCGTCTTACAATGACTCTCAGAGAGAAGACAGGATGTCCAGTTGTGGGAGCAAAGAGGCTGTAATTCAAGATTCCTGTGAAATTAAGATCAGTAGTCATCCTCACATCCCCGTGTGTGCAAATCACAGTGTCAGGCACCAAGTGAGGAAGCAGAGCAGGAAGAAATTCAACCCTGCCCATAGCTGGGCTCAACTTTATAGCTGAGATTCTCACATAAAATTTTTAGCATGTAAGTATTAAGTATATAAGTATTTACTTGCTTACAATTATGCATTTTGGCAAGTAGTTAATTCCCCAGGTTAATTATTCATGGAATGCAGAAAGCAAATATTTTAGCTGCACAGTTAAATCATAGACTGCAGCAAGTACCAGTTGTCATCAAAACTGCTATATTTTTGACCTTATCATGCTATTTATCTCTCTTAAGTAGGCCCGTGGTCACACTTGCCTGAATGGTGAATGTCACTGGCTCGCTCTGCACCCTCCCATTCACGATGAAGCCTTGATTAGTCCTATCTGTGGCAACAAATGTAAATCTGTCAGTCTGGGAATTCCCACCTCGGTGCTTGTATGTAACATCCCTATTGTCCACATCTTGCTGTGTGAAATTGTACTGCAGTAGCACAGCCCCACGATAATAGAGATGACCATACTGGGGGAGCTGGGCCAAGAGGAAGGTAAGGTTTTCTTTGGCAGTGTCTGGGTCTGAAAGCAGCAGGACATCAGAAGTAAGAATTGCCATAGTGCCTTCCATTAATCTTAACCCCGTGTTCCTAGATAGTGTGGGCAAAGCGTGGTCAACTGCTTCCAAGGAGATCTTGAATGTCCCATGCATAGTCCTCAGTCCATTGCTGATGATGAATCTGGCAAAAAGAGGCAAGGCAGTCTTCAGCATCTGTTCTTGATTCACCATGTACTGAAATGAAATGATAATGCAGACCTTTACTACAGGACTTGCCTGTGTTGATACTGCAAAAGTAGAAGAGTCGGGTTGAGCACAAACCCAGACAGCGAGTGGAGTGGATGTAAAACTTAAAAACATGAAAGCAGACAGCCAGGTATACAACAAGAATTACAATGCACCTGCAGAGATTGAGCAGACGCCAGAGGAGTGGCCTTGAGGATCCACAGTTATAACAGAGCTGATCTAATCTTCTAGGCTGAGATACAGGTGAAGCAGATCTGAAATGATGGGTTGGCTGGGGGGCATATTGTAGCTTCTGGCATACATACGTATTTTACATATCCTTAAGTTTTATCTTCACTTGGTTACCTGGCAGTGGCACCTGCTTTGTTTACAACTTACAGAAAGAGGTATGTGAAGTGCATAGGACACTGCCTCGACAAGGGTCTATTTTTGGTTTGGTTTGGTTTTGTTTTGGGTTTTCTCTTCACTGTTACAAATCTTTTCTACCCAATGCCCCCAAAACTATCTGAAAAACCAAACTGGAGAAAGATTCCTCCTTATCTCACTTTACGGGTTTGTTTAGGCCTAACTGTATCTTTACATTTTCATATATTCAGAACTGATTTATGTTTCTTTACAAAAGCCAAGTAAGGTTTCACTGAAATACTAAGATATTGGGCAGAACTGTACAAGTTGTTAGGGTAATGTTAAAAACACAGATATCCATAGCATGCTTTTATCAAAGGGTCATATCTGCACAGTTCTTATTCCATGCTGGGAATTTCTATCAATAGCAAAATAGTTTCTTGTAGTTCTCTCTCAAGTAGTGATGTTTCTTTAGATATACTAAAGATTCAATTATTCACTACAGTTAGTTTTCCTTTCAAAACTAGGAGAAAGATAAAGTTTTCCAAGGTTGTACAGAAAAACTATCAGAAGCTGTGCTGTTGTTGACTGGGGTAGAGTTAATTTTTTTCATAGTCAGTTGTATGGGGCTAAGTTTTTTATTTGTGCTGGAAATAGATAACATAAGGAAGCTTGGTTTTGTTACTGCTGAGCAGTGCTTAAACAGCATCAAGGCTTTTTCTGCCCCTCAACTGCACCACCAGTGACTTGCCTGGGAGTGCATAAGGAGCCTGGGAGGGGACACAGCCAGGACAGCTGACTCCAGCTGACCCAAACGATATCCCAGACCATCTGGTGATACGCTCAGTGTATAGACCTGGGGGAAGAAGAAGAAGGAGGAAGGGGGAGACGTTTGGAGTGGTGGCATTTGTCTTCCCAAGTCACTGTTATGCATGATGGAACTCTGCTTTCCTGAGGATGGCTGAACACATGCCTGCCCATGGGAAGTGAATGAATTCTTTGTTTTATTTTACTTGTGTGAGCAGCTTTTGCTTTACCTATTAAACTATCTCTATCTCAACCCATGAGTTTTCTCACTTCCACCTTTCCAATTCTGTCCCCTATCCTACCAGGTGGGGAGTGAGCAAGCAGCTGCATGGTGTTTAGTTGCTGAATGTGGTTAAACCATGACAGAAGCCTACGACCTGGATATGGGTTTTGCCATACAAGTGACAGCATGGTCTGCAGAAATTTATTATTAATTTTAGTTGTGGAGAAAAATAAGGATAAAACCAATCTTTTAGCCTTCAAAATTCATCCTAGATTTCATTGTCAAGGTCATTAATTATGTATTTTTTTCTAAAAAGAATTACATGGAATATTGTCATGCCTGTAATAAAAGCTTTTGAGGGTATATGAAACTAAAAATTGCTTTGAAACTGTCTTGTGATCCTTCGTGTACCATCAACATATAGTATGTATGAGTTACCTGTCTTTCTAAATAAATTTCAGTGATTATACTGCACAGTATATGCAAAAGCATTTTGGAAAGTGGTTTTCACACAGGTTTGTTCTGCCTGAGCCAGTACAGAGTCTGCTTTGCAAAGAAATTTGTTCGTGGTAGAGTGGGACAGTTGTTCCAGACAGTATGAGGGCCAGCCTAGCTGGCTGCTTTCCACCTAACACTCTTCTGCCATACTTAAGTGAAATGGGGACTGGTTGACATTTAGGTAGATTATCTGTTTCCTCTTGGTCTCTTGACTGCAGACCTCCAAGAAGTATTTAAAAAACTACAAGGTCAGCCTAGTCTATTGTTGCGTGACTCAAATGTGAGTGACTTTCAGCAGGTCATGGAGCATCTTACTGTGTCACACAGACTGTCCCTCTAAAACTCTTCATTGCCTTCACCAGCACTGGATGATTAGAGCTTGATCACTCATAAACTGGCAGTATGCCATGAAACAGATGGGAATGAGCATAGGCAGACCAGGGACTATGTAGTAGTTAGAAATATGTTTACTGAGGATGGTATTCCCTGCTGGGAACCTAGAGACATCTGTCTGCACTGACCTAATGCTATTGTGCCAATGGTAAAAGGGTTGTGCTATTTGTAAGCTATCTGAAATCAAATACAGAACTGGAATAATGATGATAAATACTACGCTTAGGAGAAAAAAGGGTAAAGCACCTTCAGTCAAGACCTTAACCTTCTCTCAAAAAGTCTGGAGGATTGCAGCACAGGTGAGTTTCCTCTCATTCTTTTGATTGGTGCAAAAACATTTGGAAGATGTCTCAAACAATATTTAAGTGAAAGATTTAGATAACTCAGTTCATGAAACTGAAGATTCATCCAATCTCCTCCAGAATACCAGATAGGAACAAAGGTCCTGCTTGTATACACTAGACTGAAATTTACAATGCAAATTTCATTCACCACTCAGTTTCACAGGTGATAAAATTGCCTGTGTCCAAGATGTCCCTTTTCTGCACTTTGGGAGATTTTGCTTGTTTATTTCTGGTTTATGTCTTCTTCATAATTTCCTCGGGAATGGAGAGCAGCCAATATTCTCACTCTGATGAAATTTAGGGTACAATTGTCAGGCAAAGTTTGAAGGACATGTTGTATGGTTTGATTTCAGAACTACCAACATTTCGTGCTTTCTGCAGTTTGATGGCAATGGAGTTGGCTATAGGACCTACCATCTGTCATGGCATTTAAAAGATAAAAATGGAATCATAAATAGTGCCAACTAATTACAAAATTGAGCCAGCATGTCAAAATGGAGGACATTAGCATGTTCTTTTAGTATCCTGCTGCCAGCATCTGATGTCAGGTTGCTAATCGCTTGAAGTTGTCTGTCCAAAAAAGCAGTGCCAAATCTTTCTTCCAGGCCAACAGGACCAAACAATACAGGTAAATTTATGTCTGAAGGAAATACTTTAATGGGAAGTAAAAATCTGGTCAGTAAATTCCTCCTCCTCCCATAGTTACCCATATAATTAATGTAACCCTTCCCTGTTGAAATAATAATAGTATTCTGCCAGAATATTTATATGTCTACACAAAACCAAATTATTTTCCAAATTATAACATCAAGGAAGATAATTATTGTGATTAAAATAGTTATCAAGTATCAATATTTATAAAAGCATCATAACCTTACTTTTATAAGGCTGACTCTCTAGTTTAGTTCTTAGCCATTGGCCTAAACAGAAAACATTTGGTTTATCCACATTTGCAATTTCCCTAGAATTGTTTGGTCTGCTTTCAGTAGTGTGATATGGAAGTCATACTGACACAAGTCACTACAACACTGCCCAAATTAGGGCTGGCATGACTGCAGCCTTACTTGCATGAGCTAATTCTAGTTGTGGTCAAAGTGTTTCACAATCAAGAGACATAAAACCAGGGAGTACTTGTTCACTTCTGTTGTCAGTACAAGTGAATCAGACAAATCCCTTAACTAGAATTTCCACCACATTGCATGTGGTGGAAGGGATAGTTTAAAATATTTCATCTGAGGAAAGTTTCAAAATTACTTTTGGGTTAAGTATGGACAATGCTACCTGAGCTGCCCCAGTATCCGGGGGAGGTTTATTTGATGTCTCTATGCCCCACTTGCTTGACTTGCATGCAAAAAAGCTCTCAAACTGGATGATGCAACATGTTCCTGAACTTCGTCATGCGTCACAGAGAAAGCCATTCAGATTACGAATCTATTCTAGGAGAGTGTAAAAAGGTTTTTTTTCTGAACTGCAGCTCTTAGGAGCTCTTAGGAGCTAAATCATTCATTTTTCTTAGTCACAAATGAAAAATAATAAGCTCTTAATTTTGAACTTTAGAGTAAGTCCATCTTCTGTCAAAAGCTGTTTTCAGACTAAATTATCAAAATTAGCAAGAAGTAAGCATTCTTCTTTTAGAAACATTTTCTTTAATTTTGAGCTTTTTCTTTTGCTCTGATTTTGATGTCTTTTACAAAACTGTCCACAAGACTTTGAGCAATACATCTACTCTTTATGTGATGATAACTCATTACATCATTCTACTTTATAACCAAGGGAAGTTAATTTAAGAGAGATATAAGGAAATACTCACTTAGGAATGCATCTAGTATAAACTGTTATAAAGGGAAAGTTTCAGAACCAGGTGAAAATACTTATCATTAGGCTGCTGAACTGGACCTGTAGGTAAACCTATGGATTTACCCCAAAAATTCAAGTGTCTACATGAATTTCTGAGCTATGGTAGTGTCAAAATATATTAAATAGACTGGTTTTCATTATGTTCCGGAATACTTGGGGATTCAAAAAGCCCGTAACCAAAGGAATATGATAAATTATAATAGATAAGAAAGCTGTTATTTAATACCTGAATGGATCAGTTTTACCACATCCAACTGGAGCAAGAAATCAAAGGAAAATTCCCCCAAGTATGTTCTTAGTCCTGCTCTCTCGCTTAAATCTTAACAGCTGTATGTGCCTGGGTGCTATAATAATGTTGAAGCTAGTATAATTGTGTAAGTGTGTCTCTGGCTATGTTTTCAGCATCAATGAGAAAATATTACCAAAGCAGTCCCAACTAGATTTATTGCAGTAGAAGTATATTTGCTGTAAAAATGTTGGGAATTCACACAGAGCCTCCATCTCTTTTTAATAATTTTTGGGAAAATTTTTTTTGCTATTTTGTGTTGCTTTTTGCAGGTTTTTTTAATACCCCAAAAATTCAAGAGGAAGAGTTTGGAGGGTGAGGTACAATGCCTTACCTGAATGCATCTTCAAGAACAACTGCTTTCGCTTTATGAACATAGCAGACGATCTGTCGTGCTACATCCATTTGACTGAAGCTCGTAATGGGGATGCCAGGATAGCTGACGTACTCTATTTGTCCATACTGAGGTGGGGAGATTATCACATAAAGGAGCTCCTCTGGCTTGTCAGTACCATCCAGTGCAAGGAGGACATCAGTTGTAATGTAGCTGCGATCTCCTTTTAGCACTCTAAGGAGTTTCATAAAAACAGCGATGTCTCCTGCAGAATAGACAAAATAACACTAAACTAGTCATATTGAATTGGATTATCTCTTCAGCACTGTTTAGTCACAGGAAAGCCATTACCATTAGAAAAATAATAAGACTGTGGGATTATAGAGAAATTCAGTGTGGAAGGGACTTCAGGATGTTTTTAGTCTGACCTTCTGCTGCAAGCAGGGTCAGCCATGAAATCAGGCATAGCCACATTGCTTGGGGCTTTATCCTACTGGGGCCTGAAAACTGCCAAGGATAAAAAGAGCACAACCTCTTTTGACTCTTCTTCCAATCTTACCAGTGGAAGGTTAAACTTTAGGTTTCTAACAGAGATGCAATAAAAGAAGAGAGACCGTAAGACTATGGAATAAACCTGGGAGAGGTTTCTGAACAGTCTTTTACCTACCTTTTTATATTCTTGCCATTTTTCTGTGCTTTGATTTATTCAGACATAAAGCTATTCTCAGAAGCATATTTTCAGCTCTATTTGAAAAGCAGCTGGGAGTCCGGGGAGGCAAAGTGCAACACATTGCATTTGGCAGAGCCTTTTCAAATCCCAGGACCCAGCTAACAGTGAAATCCAAGCAGTTAAACTTACAGGATCTGCAGGGAGGCTTGCCAGGGCCTATATAGTGCTCAGGAAAGGATCGGGACATGTACTCAAATATCTTTGTATCAGAAACAGGCACTGTAAAACATCAAGTTTAGTGGATCTTTACCCTTTTCCATGTCTTTGATATTTATGTAGAAGTCCACAGCTGGGGATCTGTTGTACCCATCCCAGAGGTAAAATGTGAAGCTGTCTTGTTTCTTGGACCCTACAGCTCCTGTATGGACATATCTCACAAGGTTCATATCCAGCTCTTCCTGAGTGCACTTCATTCCTGTTTGGAGAGTCATCCAGCCTTGTCCTACCTAGAAAGAATAAACATCCTTCATTAAACTGATAGTCTCCCATGTATCCTTCCGAGTTGTGTTTCTTTGTAGTTATATAGACTGTTAGTGGCAGCTACCTGGCTTCCCTTCTATAGGCTCTTTCCTTATAGTATGTTTTGCAAGGCAGCAAATAACTGGAGTTGTTTTCAGGCAGATATAAGGCTGGAGAAGATACAGTGGTCATTAATCAAATAGAGTAATACCGAGTTTAGCCACTTTTACTCCAGCAAATAAATTTCTGCACACTTCTCAGCCAGACAGCAAGATGAAAATGAAATAGTTCCTGACCCCACTTATGTCTTCTATTTCTTAATTTCACATAGCTAGTCTTGGTTCTATATGAAATCATACCTAAAAGGATATCAAAAATAACTTCAGGGAAGCACAGAAATTTAGAGCCCCAGAGGTCCTCAGCTGCAAAAAACCATGAATTATACCATAAAATTTCCTGCTTTTCCAAAGATGGCATAGTCTCCTAAATTGGACTGATCTGTGTAGTTGACATTTAGCTGCAGTGACAGCATCACTAGCTTTGGAGCAAAGGTTATCAAGGACAAAGAGCTAAGATATACGTGTGTACCCTACAGGTTCAAACTGACAGACTCCAGTCAGCAGCTATCTCTTGCTTCAGACTTAATTTACAAGTCTCATGTGATCCACAGATTCATGGAGAGATCCAGCACCAAAATACTTTCCAAGCTCACAGGTTTTAGAAATGGAATTTTTTTTTCTATTACATATGCATGCAATTTAAAAGAGGCATTTTTTTCTGTCTCTGTTCCTTTGTCTTATTTTAAATCAATAGATTATCATCTCTCTTTCGATTTCTAATCTTATTTTTTGCCTTTCCTCTTGATATATCCTCTTCATTGTCTTCCTTTTCCCTTCCTTCCCCCCATGCTTTTCTTCTAATTCATTACTCTTTCACATGCAACTCCTTCTGTGCTTTCTGAACCCTGAAGTAACTGAAGTAAAGGCTTTTTTTTTTTAATGGAGGACTTTTTCCCCCATTCCCTCCCAGCTTTGATGCTTGGTTTTACCCCTTTGTGGTATGATTATCCCAGCATCTCCCTCCATTTTCGCCTCAGATGATCTGCCATGCGTTTTACCTTCCATCTTCTCCTATTGAGGATCTGGGTTTTTAGTGTCAAAGCCTGTAGGACAGCATTATTGTTTAATTCAAATGCTCCTTAAACAATTAAACTGGCCAAGCTGCCTACTTCAAAATATGACAGACATTTGGGAGTAAAGGAAGATGAACTTCATTTTGCCCTGAAAAGAAAGAGTTCTTTGCATGCCTGCTTTTTGTTGAAGTACAAAGACTAACCTTGAGCTGAAGCTGACCATTTTCTGGAATTCTTTCAAATAAGTAGTAAATTCTCTCCCTGGGTGTATCTTTATCTTCTGCTGACAGAACAGCACTAGAAATGATTTGAGTTTCACCTATGTTCACCTCTATATCATTCTTCCTGCAAAAATTAAAAGTCAGGTATTGATGCGATAAAAGGAACCTTTTCAACATGTAATTTCTCTGCCAGAAATATGGATTAGGCAGATGCTGACAGAAATGACAACTGCAGAAAGAATAGAAGGAGGGTACCTATTTCAGTTCAAAAGAGGAAAAGAAAGCAAACAGTGCAGACAAGCTTCTCCTTACAGTGATGAGGAACAACAAAGATACCTACAACAAACTGTGATTTAACATGTCTGTCTTATTCCCCTGAGCCCTATTCTGCTTACCTTCATACAATTTATAGGAAGAAGACAATGTAAACAAATCAAAAGCATTATACATCACTGCTACTATAGAGCACAGCAATACTGGCTCTAAGGATCTGATTGTTCATTTAGGAAAAGACTGTCTTTCAAATGACTAGACTTCATGGCTCACTTTTATCGGTAAAAGACACAACAAAGTTCTAACTAGCTTCTTCTCTATGCTTCTTCTAGCACCCACGTCTCATCCTAAGAAGAAGATCTCAAGGGGAATGTGTGAAGGCCTTACATTCCCGAAGGGTACTCTGATACAGGATGCAATCCAAGAGGTGACAGATTGAGGTTTTGGCAATCACTGTGAATAAGAGGCACTGTTTGCCAAACAAAAACATCCCATCACAGGTTCTTCAGTCTGTTGACCGTAACTAATGGAGATGAGAGCTGAAAATCCCTGAGGTGGAAAGTGCCCCCAGATCAACAAGTAAAAAAAAGCTTACAGGTATTGTCCAACGTTTACCTGTAAAACACTGCACTAGCATAAGGAAGTTTGTACCCTACAGCAAACAAATGTGGCAGCTAAAACATTTCAGTGCCAAACTGAATGTTTTCTTAAAGCACTACTGCTTAAGTACTGGCAGCACACCTCCTCTCAGTGGAAGAGTAACAGGCAGGAGGCAGTAACTTCTTATAAGGAAGTAAGGGAGTAGCTGTCTCACTCTATGCAATTGTTCACCACAGGAATGGCAAGTGATGAGACCTAACATTGCCAGACAGGGCAGCAACAGTTTCTGCTGGGCAAAGCTAAAAACACGTGACTTCTTGCACTTCATCATCTTCTTTTAGAGAGAGAGGGTGGAAAATGACATATCAAGCTATAGCATGTGAGGAACAAATAGGCAATGATCAGTAATCACCAGTACATGATATATGCATACATAAATTATACTCTTTATTCTAACTAAAAATTCTCTCATGTTAGCATTATGTGGTCCTCCATAAAGATTTTAATGAAGAAACTAATATTTGTTATTGCAGGAAGCTCTACAAGGTAAAAAAAAACATTAAAAATTTGTTGCAATGGGAAATGTATGTCTGATCTCAAAATAGGCCAAATACTCTGAGGGATCAGAAATTGCCACTTTAGTGGCAGTCTGCTTAACAGGTTGCGAGTCATTACTGAAATGCAAATTTTAGAGGTTCAGAACTATACACCCAAAACCTCTGGACTCTCAGCTTCCCATCTGCCTGTCTGGGGCTGGAAAACAGTCACAAGGATGGAGGTCCTGATGCTCTGTGACAAGTCATCAGTTGGAGATCCCAAGGGATGACTTCCTTTTTAAAGTGTCCAGGAGGTCTGGCTCTCTTGCAGCCAGCTGCCTATCTATAAATGGTCTGCCAGGCAATTTCTGATCTTGTCTAATTCATTTATGACTCCAAGCTTTGAAGTGTAAGGAAAGTTGGTGTGTACATTTTCAGAAGTTGAATTATGGCCAAGAAAAGGAGTTTTATAATATAAAATAATTATTAATCTGAAAGCCTCTCCCCTGTATCAACCTTGTGGATTCTCTCATGCCAAAATCCAGAGCTGCTTTCAGAGAGGTGTTTTAGGCAGGTTTTTGTCTCAGGGAAGGGGAAAACAGTACTATGATGGTCAGTGTTCAGCAGAGGTGCACAAAGATCGGGACTCTCTGGCAAACATCTCGAAGGAACCTGCGAAAGACTTGACAAGTATTTTTCCCCATACACTTTTATTTTTGCCTTATTCATTTAATATAGAGCGTAACTAAGCCTGCTCTTCTTTCAGTTGTTTTGTTAAAAATTGTTTTGTTAAACAGGCTGATAGAGACCTATGTAGAAAGATCTGTATTGACATTAGTCTGTGACTAGTTACATCTTCCTCTTTGCATCGGTCACCGAGGACGTGGTGAAATAGTGAACATGGTGGTAGGTTGATGGTTGGACTTCATGGTCTTAAAGGCTTTTTCCAACCTAAACGATTCTATGATGCTACAATTTGCTGGTTTTTTCTCTTTTCCATCAATTTATCTGAACACATCCCACTGTCAGAAACAGGGACACATGACTTACTTGCTCAGCACTGGTTTCTCATCATTAACTGGAATGACCTTTACAGAAATGGTTCTGAGGACTTTATGTTTTCCATCTGATAGCTGAATTTTAAAGCTGTCAATGAGGTTTTCAGAGTTGTCATGCATGTACATCAGCTTCATTCCTGTGAGAGGCCAGAAGGGGGAGAAAAATAAGAGAGAAAGAGAGGGAGAGAGAGAATGGGAGAGAGAAATGGAAAGAACAAGTAAATCTGACTCCTGCATTATCCTTCACATCATTTCACTCTTCTTCCATCACCCCTCTACTGTGCCCTAGTCACGGTAAACTTGCCTTGCGAGCCACTGCTGTTCATTAATCTAACAACATACTAGTGACTCAAAGTCACCAGCCTAAGACTGACTCTTCACAAAGGGGTCTCTCTCATTCTGAAAAATTTCCTCTCCTTTCCTCATTCCAAATCCCTTTGACAGGGACTACAGAGAGGGTGATACTGTCAGGCAATGTTTCTCTGTGCTTTAAATAATCCTTAGGGAACTTTAAAGAAGCCTTGGGAAGGACAGTTGGCCTCATGTCTATGACCATGGACAATCAGAAGTTCTGGGCTAAAGGTGGCTTGTTCACAGTCGGGGATAGCAAACAGAAAAAGCCGAGAAAAAGAGCCAAAACCAAGACCTGAGAAGGCAGTGGAATTTGGGGTGGACACCTGATATTTCTGAAGGTTCATATTAGACAGGCAGAGAGACGAAAACTCTTTCCTTGGGTTTTGAGGGCTGAACTGAAATTCAAGTGACAGTGTTGAATTCGTGTCCCTCTTCATACAGATGGATTCCATGTTTCACTAAATAGCCACAGTCTGGAAGAATCCACCACATTCTTAGTGGTATGAAATACACTTTAATCCCATGTACTTGAAATAGATTTGCTGCTTCAAAGCATGTTGACTGATCATGCTAAACTGTAGAGTCCCAATTCATACCTTTATTGCTAGACATAAGAAGGTATATTGCAGCTTTTCAATATCTAAAGGAGGCTTATAGGAAAGATAGAGGGAGCCTTTTTACTAATGCCTGTAGTGATTTAACAAGGGGCAGGAGTAGGTTTAGGTGGGATGTAAGGACAAAATGTTTTGCAGAAAGGGTGGCAAGACACTGGAATAGTTTGTCTAGAGCAGTTGTGGATGCCCCATTCCTGGAAATGTTCGAGGTCAGCTTGAATGGGGCTTTGGGCAACTTGGTCTAGTGGAAGATGTCCCTCCCCATGACAGGGAAGGTGGCTTAGGTAATCCCCAGAGGTCCCTTCCAACACAAAATGTCCTATGATTCTGTGATCATTTAGAGAAATACTTAACCCTGTGATCAGTTAATGTGTTTTTAAATCAGTCTTGCTGTCTCTCTGTTCTAGGTGTTGTCAAATATTTACAAATCTGTTTGATGATGTTACATTATGTTACACTATTCCCTTTTTTTTTTTTCAGGGCAGATGACCTCCCTACTCATATTACTACCGTTTTTGACACATAGGTCTCTCAGGATGATTTTATTGACAGTTCCTAAAATCACTAGACAAGAATAGCTTCAAATAGGACAACTTCCATTCCTAAACATTGTCTTGAAAATAAACATAAGGCAAGTGAACAAATAAATGATGAAGATTCTTTTAGTATGCCACTTGCCCCATTAAAGGAATGAAAGACCAATGTCAGAAGAATGCTGCACCTACCATTTTTCAGTAGTTCCATGGAAAAGTCATGAACAAGCAACGCATGGCTGTGGTGATCGTGGTTAATCAGCTGTTTATAGTGTAGAGTATCATTGCCGTGAACACCATTAATAAGGAAGCCGTACAAGGGCCTCTGCACAACCTCAAATACCAAAGGGTCTTGAGGCACATCTAGATCAACTGCATTGATAACAGACAGATCCAGCTCTTTCATCTCCCCTTCTTGAACCTGAGCGTGAAAGAAAAACATCTAATTCTTTTACATAAAAAGAAATAATAGAATTTTAGTGTGGTTTCCTGAGCAGCGTATTTTTGGGTACAAGTGTATCTCTCAGTTTCCTTCACCTTTTTCCAAGTAGTTTTTTAACCAGCTACTGATTTCAACCAGTTTAAGAGACATAGATAAGTAAATGGTTACAGTGATGAAGAGAGAACCTGAGATAAGAAGTTCATATCTGCCCAAGTTAATAAAAAATATGCTAGGTAAGTCAACACCAAATCAAGTGCTCAGAAATTCACAAAGGAGAAAGCCTTTAAATACATAAAGGTATCTAAAAATACATATAAACTTATACATGCACTCTGTACTTTACAGTAAGACTAGCTTACACTCTCTCTGCCCTCAGAGTTATTTATATTAAAGACGGTCTTCAGAGAGGGGAGAAGCTATGCCAGAAATATAAAAAATACTGTATAAAAATTTTGTGAAAGTTCTTGAGAAACCATAAGAAGCCTAAAGATCTCTCTGCTTTCCAGGTGACATATTTGTTTAAAGATTTCAGCCTCTATTCTATGTAACTGCAAATTTGGAAGAAGAGCTAAACCTGCTCCCATCCCACTGCAGCTCTGTCTTACAGTTTTATGTGGCCTGTTTCCTGAACTAGGCTGAACTACACAAAGTAAGGGAAAGATGCAGAGGAACAGGTGTCAGGACAATGTTCTTATTTATGTTCTTATTTATATTAAAGAGTGTTTTCTGGCTAAAATAATTCTATGACAGGCATTTTGCTTATTTCCTTACAGTAATATTCCTGGCTATGAATTCTGGAACTTCATCATTGGTTGGGCTGATTAGCACAAAAAATGGAGTCTCTGCTGAGCGGTGCAATCCATCAGTGACATAAAGTACAAACTTGTCTGCTGTTGGCTCCATTCGCATGTGCCTGGCTTGTACATAGTTTATATTCATGGATTTCAGGTGCTTCAGCTGAAATGAACCTACAGATTTTAAAGAGAAAATGAGTTAGCACAATATTTTTATGCCTTCTAGTCTTATGCATCATTAACAAAATTGAAACTATGTCTTTTTTCAAAGAATAAGTACCTCGAAGTTCTCTGCCATTTTTTGGCTGTAAGAGTTACAATGCGTAGGTTACTGCAGGACACTAGTCCTTCCCCTGAAACAAAAATATATCATTCTGCTTCTGGTGGGACTGTGAAGCTTCACACTTTTCAGTTCAGTCTGCAAGACTGAGCCCACATAAAAACAACTCAAATAACAGGTAGGAAAAGATCTGAGGTCCAGAGTTCCTTGGTAGTGCTAGGTTAATGGTTGAACATCATGGTTTTTTCCAAGCTAAATTATTCTATGATTAAATGATTCTAATTTCACTGTTGTTTGACTGACAGACCACGAAAATGAGGACTAAATCACTGCTCAGTGATCGCAGGTTTCCAGCTGGAAATACTGCTGAAAGCTGGTAGCCCTACAAAGCATGTCACAATCTGTTCTACTGAGGGTGAAACTGCCTTGCATTGTTTGAAAGTGGACAAGGGAAGAGACCTAAGACACACACCGCCTCTACCCCTTTTTAAAATTTTCCTTGGAAACTAATGTGGGATCCAGGCTGTTGCATTTAATTGACAGATGTGTGGATGAAGGGATGTGGGAGCTTTTCATGGGGGAGTGAAGAGGAAGGCAGGAAGAGCAGATTAATGTCTCATATCATGACTTCTAATAGATCGCAGCTGGAATGCATAAAACAAGGACTGGCTTGTTTACTTCAAGTGCCAATTCTTCACATTTGCAGGGCTTCAGTCTCCCTTTGAACTCCTCACACAAAGTCCCACTGCTCTTCATTTACCAGCACCTGCCTTCCTCAATAAGCCCATATTAATGCCCACACCTGCATCTGCAGCACCAGAGCCCATTGCAGAGCCCTCCTCAAGCCTTCTATATTTCATCTCCTTGATTATCTTAAGTTGTTAAGACTTACCTATACTTATTCCAATGTTGCTCTTCTCAAACCCAGGAGAAGGCAGTATATTTTCAATGTAACCAAACTGGGGAGGAGAAACCAACACAAACTCTAAGTCATCTGCAGTGGAGTCAGGGTCAGTGGCAAACAAATGGCTGGTGGTAAGCATGGCTGAGGAGCCTTCCTCCACCTCAAGGCTTACACCTGTACACAAAAAATATGTTAGGCATTATTGGCCATTGAGCTCATTTTGCTGTTGTATTTGTTAACAAGAATGGAAATAATAACTACAGGGGAAATACAACAAATACTGAATTACTGAGGAGTTTTGTTTTAGTGTTTTCTTCTCTGCTTTCACCAGCAACTCTGCTTTTGCCATCACAGAAGTAAAGAAGAAGGGGATCATGAAATTATTTTACTGGTAAGTTATTAGGTAAGGTTTATATACTGCTCAAAATCAGTTGTTACCTCTGTTTGTCAGAGCATTAATTACATGAAAGCTGTTAAGAATTGTTCATAATGAAAAATTTTTCATGCATCACTGCTTAATTTCCCTGCTGGGACAATGCTTCATTTCCAGAACATTACTTGGGTGAGAGGCTGCAAATTACAGAACTACTGATACATATGCTTAAATGTTCTCTGAGATATATAACATATACCTGATACCTACAAACAAATTACATTAAAAGACACAAGCATATGGAAAACATTCTTTCAATATATATACCACAGACCACACCAAAAACACAGGAAATCAATGGAGATTTCACACAACGGGCTATTGTTGGACTAGATGTACATTATCAACTCTATTTCCATTTTAACTGAGGTTTTTTTATTCTGAAGAGTACTTGTGAAAATGTGGCTTCTCATCTACTAATATATAGCCTATCTTTGTCTTTATTTGCTAATAGAATTAAATATAGGTAATATAGTAGTAATGATTCTCTCCCTTCATGTAAGGCCCAAATTTCTGTTATATACTCTGCATGCAAAGGTAAATAAATATTTCAATTTCTGTTTATCCTTTTGCGATGTATAAACCTGACAACTCTTGAGTCCTAAGTTCAGTTCAGGGACAAGGTATTGATCACTTTTAGCTAGACATAGCTTACATATAGAACCATGGGCATGTAGAGATGGGGGGGAGCAGATCTGAGCACTCCCATCTCTAACCACATGCTTTAAACGTGCAGCTGAAGAGCAACAAGCTCATACTTGCACTGGCAGCTGGATTGGGTGTTTGCACTGTACTAGCAAAATAAAATAAAATCGGTGGAAATTCTGATCTAAAATTTTCATATGCTGATCTCAACTGATTATTTCTAATGCTGAAAATCAAACAACACAAAAACTCTCCTGAGTCTTTAGCCATTATAGTACTGTGTAGCCCACTTTATAATGCTATAGCAAGAGGAAGCTTTCACCAGTTGCAATAGATGGAGGCTGGTTGTCCACTGGAAGTACAGTGATATTAAGGTCATAGACAGGAAATGGATCATGACGTGAAACTGGAGGAGGAGTAGGTCCATCATGACAGCAGTCTTTCACATCTAGGCCAGCCTCATCATCAGAGACAATTAAGGTTAAGATCTCAGTGGAAGGAGTCAGGCCAATCTCCCCACCTGGGAAAAAATATTGCAGTTCAGAAGAAATGTTTTACCAAGTCTTCACGAAGAATAATTTTTATCCTGCAGGGACAGTCTTCAGTATCCAAAGTTAGAAGAAAAAGAAAGCAGCAGCAAAATTACTAGAATTCTCAGTTCTGGCTGGTGGGGGAGCTGTTTGTTTAGAGATTTGGTTTGTTGTTTGTAATAAATTTTAAGCAGCTCAGTTCTATGCTATAACAAGAGGGTGTAGAAAAATGTTAGTATTGTTATAATGTTATTATTGCAATGTTATGATATTATGTTACATTGTAAAAAAATGGCTAATAGTCCTCATGATTCTGTTCTTCGTGCACTAAGGTATGTACAAAATACAGATTGTGTAGAAAAACTGTTTTTTCTGCACTCCTCAAAGAATGTAGGAAAATCTTTCTTTTATATATATGTTCTTCTATGAGTGGTGGTAATATCCATGGTCTTCCAAAAGAAAACTTTTTTATACACCAAGTAATGCATGTATTCCTATATGTTTCTTATCCTTACAAAATGGACTATAACAAGGGCTGTGCTTTATTACTGTACTGTATATTATGCCTATATGTAATCACATTCAAAATGTGGGCTGATACAGGACTGGCAACTGCCACCCCTTGCAGGAAACCTCTGTGATGCAGAGTATTCCAGTTCTCAGCACTTCTGGCAGTGTGTGTCTTGCAATCCTGCAAGATATTATTAATAGGCTGCCTGCAAAGGAAAGGCAGTGACTCCCAGACTCTCTTGCGATTCCTACTGGCAGCATGTTTAATGTCTAGAAATTTGGAGATGAAAAACAGAAACACTACACCCTTCAAGGTAAATCTTCTTTGCCCCTGCGAAATACTGTCATTGAAATACAGTTCCTGATATCTTTAGGATGCAGAAGAAAAGTTTGTTGATGGTGGCCATAATTAAGTACTGCCTTTTCAAACACCAGCTGCTCATTTTAGACAGTGCCAAGCTTGAAAATATTACATCTACTTTCCATGCTAACATGAAATTACACAATAATTAAACAGAAAACCAGAACTTTTGGGAAAAAAAAGACTAAAGTTGTCATTCAGAGATGTAGAAAGGAGAACCCCTTTAATCCTAATGAAAGGATAAAATTAAGTAAGAAAGGAGGTTAACTAGTCCTTGATTTCTGCCAGTAATTTAGGGGAAAAAAGGTACAAACAATAAAACCACAAAATAGCATTTTTTAGCATGAAGAAAATCAGAACTTCATTTATCTTGTATGGGAAGACTATGAACCGTCCGAAACTAGATATCCTTCCAGACTGGAGAGGCATTCAAGAAGTACCAAAGGATTTTTTTACTGTCATGAAGCACATAAAAGTACTCTAGTTTGTACCTAACTTAATAGTTTTGTGAGAACAGTGCAAGATATTTTGTCAGCAACAGTGAAAGAGTTCCTCCAGGACTATGGTGTTTTCATGTACTTGTTCTAATATAATTTTCAGTTCAAGCAGGGATTTGGAGAACATATTAAAACATTTGCTCATGGTCTATCATCAGCCCTCTTTTGAAGCCAGTTCATTTTTTTTTCCCTAATCACAACACATGGTTTCTCAGCAGTTCCTGCTCGGCTTCTGCAAAGGCATGGATTCAGGTTAAGATTTTTTTTTTGCTAAAACCTCTCTGACCACCTTCCAGTCTAATTCTATCCTTAGCTCACTTACTGGTGTGCTTGTATGTGACTAAACCAGCGATGACATCAGCTTGGGAGAAACGATCCACAGCAATACCAGCTTTCCTCACTACCCCGTGGCTGGGCTGGCGGGCCAGCACGAACATCAGTTTCATGTCATCACTGTCTGCATCTGTGGCATAAATGTACTCCGAGGAGAGAACCACTTCTTCACCCTCCAGGCAGCAGAGGACAGGAACAAGGCCTATTCTCATAACAGGTAGCTCATCATTAACAGGCAAAACCTAATCAGAAAAATAATTTAAGATTTTTTTATTTTTCATTTCAGTGGAAGCCAGTGGTTTCAATACACTGCCTTTGCAGCCCAAACTAACAGCATGGTGTCAGTGCCAGAGTACATTGAGCTTTCTCTATGAACAAAAAGTAACCAGCTGAACTAAAAATAAAAAGACATCAGTAAACCAAACTAGATAATTATAGTCTAAGTACAAAGCACAAGTCAAAGCTCCTCTCAAATTTGCCACATGAACCTGAAACCTAGGGTTGAAATGGAAGGCTAACACATCCATTATCTTCCAGTTTCCAAGGTAATGCAAAGACTTTAATAAGTCAAGCTTTGAACATTTTGCCTCTACACAGAAAATTGCTCTCAGAAACACGCAACATGCTGACCTTGACCTGCAGGATGAACTCTACAAAGTGGATGCCATCCGTGGCTGCAAAGAAAACATCATCAGTGAGAGTCTCAGAGCCATCGTGATGATATCTGTGAAAAAAAAAAAATTGAAGAGCTACACAGATTTGTCACAGAAAAAAAAGAATCTGTGCTTTCTGGTCGCGCCCTATAATGTGTATCTTGCCCCATGTAAAAAACTGCTCCCTGTGTAAGGTTGTCCACCTAAGACTGCTGATTCTGGATCAAAGTGTCTCCAAAGAGCTTTTGGGGTCTCCTACAAGAAGAAAACTCCCAAGGTAAACCATACATCAGCCAGGAAAAAGGTTTTCCTAAGGCTTTGTCATATATGTCCTGGCTGCTTGTGAGGTGTTTACCAAATATGTATGTCATGTCTGTGGTAGGTGCCCACTTTTTAACAGATGGAAATAGAGCTGGGGAGCTCTAACTCTGTATGCATGTGTGATGTCTTGTTCTTGCCACAAATAAAGAAGCAAAATTTTTGTCTCCAGATTTATCCGTGTTAACACAAGTTTTCTTGTAAACCAAGTTTAATAAACACACAACCTCCTTAAAAGCAAAAAGCTGGCAACCCGTGCCTTCTTCACAAGAACTGCATGGCTGAAAACAGAATTTGTCTGTTCACCTGCCTGGGGCAGTGCTTTATGGAGAAACCTGTCTAAGGCAGGCTTGGCTGCTAAAACCCATTTCCTGACCCCACAACAGCTCATTTCATGCTGGCATTGCTGTCCCAAGGTTCAGCCAGCAATCTTGGCCTGGAGCAGCTCTGCCAGAGCTGCGGTGAGCACTGCTATCTGTAGCCTCTGCACCTTGCACCACTTCGCTGCAGGCTTTAGCTCGTTCGTCTGAGAGCTTCGGCCACCACAAAAGACAGCCACTGCTCTTCTAACCTGACTGCCAGGGTACGCAGGTCTCCGCAGGAAAACCTGTCGCCTCTGTTCATGGGAATGCCATCCAGCTCCACCACCCCATGCTGCGGCTGCCTCTGCAGGAGCAGGAAGAGATGCTCTCGTTTCGTGTCTGCGTCAGAGATGAGAATATGTCCCTCTGTAACAGGGGTCAGGCCACCCTCTTCCACTCTCAAATGGGTTATAAAAACCTGCAGGGAGGAGAAATGCTGAGCTCTCTTTTCTGCCGCACCTCCAAACATACACCAAACAGGGTAATTCCCATTTTCTCTACTATAAGGATTTGTGACACCTTAAAAAACAAAATGCCAAAGGATATATTCTCTTCTGCTGTGTTCGAAAAACCTAAGGAAGTTACCAGCCATGGGCTATAATATATGCATCCCAGTTCTCAACCCAATCATGAAGGCTTCTAACCTCCATGGGCAATAAGCAACACAAAGTATAGGGATGCAGTTTTGCTAACCAAGTTGTGACATATATGTTTTTGAACAGATACACAGATGCCAAAGGTAGTCCTTAGCTTAATTAGCACCAAAATTCACATTGCACACTCACCAGACTTCACCTTCCACTTCCATCCCAATGCAAGCTATGTGCAAGACACTGAAACCTTGATCCCATGGAAAATTTATTTTTACTTCAGTCAAATCAAGATATTGCTCTGCATTTCTGTTTTTACCCAAAGCAATTTCCAAGTCCTTCCTTCTCACTTGCACCACCAACGTACCTCTGGGGCTTGATTGTCCACAGGAATAATTGTAATATTGAAGCAGATCCCATACAAAGTGCCTCCATGCTGATTGCTGACAGAAAAAATAAACTGGACTTGCTGAGGTTCAGGTCCGATGTCCTGCAGCGGTGGCATGTAAGCAACTTTCATATAGTTCACAGCATGCTACAAAAAGAGAAGAGGAGTGCATGTAAGAGGAGATAATGAAGATATCCATAATTCATGACATTGGGGACCTTTATCACCCCCTGGCTAGGTGTTATCCCAGCCATCGAAATCAACTTCAGAAATTTTGCATGTACTCTTTAGCTACTGTCTATACCTTGATTAAATGCATCTTTAGCTACAAATTAGGTGAGTGCAGGTTCAACTACTCAAACCCACAGCAAAATACATAGACACGGTTTATAAGTGATAGCACAGGTGATGATGCATGACCTTCTTGATGCAGCCCTTTAAAAATGCTGGACCTTTTCTAACTGTTACTTTAAAACAAAAAATTCATAAAAACTGACATCTCCCATAGCAGCTGAATTTGCCCTTGTCAGTGTGAATAGTAACTGTATGTCCTGTGTTCCAGGCCAGTGATAGAGGCTAAAATAATCATCAAAATCTTGCATCCAGATACCCATATTAGGCACACAGTTTATGATTTGTAGGCTCAGAGTTCTCATGGTACTGCGATGATCATTATGCAGCTTTAATCATACAGCAGGGTATAAAACAGGGCACTTTAGTAATACTTATTTGTCAAACTACAAAAGCTTGAAAATGGAACTCCAAAATCCTGAAAAAAGCTGTTCTGGCCTGTTCCATCCTGTACTACATCTACTGGTGGAGACACTGAGAAGACGCAGGAAACTGTTCAAGGTCTCTTTTACACATTTTATGTACTTTTTCCCTCCTCTTACATCATGTGAAGCCAAATTAAGCCTACCCAAGCAACTGTAGTCCCTGCTGTTTTTAGGAGAGTTGTGTTGACATATTGCTAAACTGAAGCATGATAGAAATTAGTTTTAAAATCTGGTATTGAAAGAGCAGAGTTTTGAGAATCGTAAGCAGAGCTCATGATAGTACTGCTCCTAATTTTTCATCTCTTGTTTTCCTGTCAAAAAAAAGCTGTTGAAAATTGTTGTAACTGTTGAAAATTGTTTAGAACTCAGTATGGTGTCAGGTAACATAACAAACCTGAGTAAATGACTGCAGTGCAAGAGCAGCAGGATCCTTGACCAACTTGGGGATGGTGTCCACCATAAACAGCTTCCCGGCATCTGAGTAGCTACACAAATGTACATATGTCACATCTTGGCTAGCAATACCAAACTACAAGAAAAATAGTCACTTAGCTCAATCTTGCATTTTAAATTATCTTCCCACTCCCACTACACTGAAAAGAAAAATATTTTCCTGTCTTCTGTCCTTGTTGTCACACAAAACTGACCACAAGAAACATTTTTCAGGATGATCATGAAAAATCATTTCATATCTTATGAGCAAGCTCTGGAATTGCTGCAAGTGTGTCTCTACTGTCCTGGGTTAACCATAAAAGGATGTATTCTATCACCACCCACATATTTCCTCGATAAACTGGAGACTCCCTGTGCTCATGTGAGGTGGGGTGATGCTCCTTATCTCAACTGAGATAACCATTCCGGCCGACAGCAAGCACCACCCATCCTGAGTAGATTGTCTCGGTTAATGGCCCATTACTGAACTGAGAAGCATGGACGAACAGAACTTCGGAACCATCCTGAGTGGATTATCTCGGTTAGAGGCCCATTACTGAACCAGGTAAACACCAAGCAATGGCATGTCAGAAACCATTTGCTCCCTGAGACCGGGCTCATGTGAGCCCATTACCGAACCAACCAATAGAAGTCGGGAATATCCCCTTCCATTGTGGAAGTCCTCGCCCCTGGGGGAGGTACCAGCCAAGAAACATGACATAAAAGTAGGCTTTGGGATGGCAGAGATCACTGGACTATCAGGACTGGACTATCAGGACTGGACTACCAGATGACTGGAAAGCCAGAGGACTCCAGACCACCACGACTGGACCCTTCACCACTGGACTACCAGAGGACGGGACCACCATCACTGGATACTCAGTGGACCAGGTCTTTCTACAAGATCAGTGCCTAATTGGACTATACAGCTACCACCCTGGTCAGCAGGGTACCAGGTTGCACTGTGACCTTGTGGTTTTTAAGCCAGTTTTTCTTTCTGTATTCATTGCATTTATTTTAACCTTTTCATTAAAATTGTAATTCTGACCCAAATCTCTCTCAAGGCATTTGTGTGGGGTTAATTTCCCCTGCTGGTTACAGTCAAACCAGCACACTCCACACACCCCAGATATCATTTACACCACCTGCAAGTCTAGTCCATCACATTCTTATTACTTGCACGTCTGCATTTGTTTTTAAGTAGAAAAATAAATTATTTCTAATTTCATGCATCTTATAAACTCTGAAATTAACCAGTTTCCAGTAACCCAGCTTTCCAACAGCAGTAAGCAGCAAACTGGATAACCATACGGCTATTTGACTGATGAGGGAAACAGCATAAGTGTACTTCTCCCCCAGCTACATACTGATCCTCTGTTGCTTGAGGTTAAAATTGAAAGTGTTGATCTTCAGCTTAAACCATACAATTTCTGCATTTAAAACTTTCCGTTTAGCAAATTGTTGCTGATGCTGCTAATGAGATTACAGCACCGGTGACATAAACTGCTACTACACCCATTCATTCCATGACCCAATTGCCCCCATAGCCTGTTCTGCCTGTTCTCTGCTCCATAGCTTCCTATTCCATGATCAGGAGTGCTCGACACATATTCTTGAAAAAGCTGTAGCACCTCATCTACTCAGTCCAGGGCAGGCACAGCTCAGCCCCATTCTAACAGTTAGGAGAGGTGCTGTGACTTGTGCTCAAGGCTGTACAGAATACCACGAGTCAGTGTAAAATGCATATCCAACAAAAGAAAGAAAATATTTCACATGATTTCCTGCTTCTTATTTCTTGCTAAACTATGCATTATTTATTTTTTATTACTCTGTGTATTACTTTGTTGCTTTAGGCTCTAGCTCACCCTGAATCATCAACAGGAGGGTTGCATCCAGCTATTGTCACCTGCACTTGCAGCAAACAGATGAAGAACTTGAGGCACAAGCATGTTACTGCCACTGAGCTTGCTCCTCTTACATGGGTTATTCCCCTGTCCCACCTGCAAGGTATGTCAGGTTGCACCTACCCATGGGTGCAAGAGAAAAATGGGGAAGTGGTTATGGTATATGTGAGCTCCCTGTCTTGCTCTTCCACATCTATGAAGTGGAGATGTTTCTTAGTTAGGTGAGCGATCTCAGTCTCCTTAACAACCAGGTGACGGGTCACTCCTGGGGCTTCTCTGGGTAGCTGATCATCCACAGGAATAACGTGCACCATCATCACCTGAAATTGCAGAGACAGTAGAATTGTCAGCCATTCCTCTCAGGAAGAGAGTGTCCCAAGTAGATGTTTACAAACATGCACACAGAAGTAAGTGGATCACTGGAATATGAGAGACAGGATGTGGCTGTCATGCCATATCATGAACACATGAGTAATGGAGGTGTATAACAGTTAAATGCAAAGCTTTTGAATCTTAGTAGTTTCCCTGTAAATTAAATGCAAAGTTAAATTCAGTATGTCGGACTCTTGGGTGAAAAAAATAATCTATTCTCAGTTGACTTCAGAGGGGCTGTCTAATTTGTTTGTACTGTCTCCAAATACAATTTGTGTTCAACATTTCATTTTATAGTGTAGGAAAAAGTCTTTGCAATGTACTTGTCTCTCTGCAGCCAGGGGAAAATTACCACATTGAAAGCAAGAACAAGAAATAGCCCTGAAGAACACTGTGGTGATGACTGTCATCAGAAGAATTCTATACCAGTTTTATTTGAAAGCCTGTCAGAACATGTAAGATATCGGCCATTTGAAGGAAAAATGAAATAGACTGCCAAAGATGCTTCAGTTTCATACCTGTGGCTCTGAGAGATTTGGAGGGTCGTGGCTATCACATAGCACAAACTCAAGGGAATCTTCAAATACTTCTCCTCCCAAATGATGATAATAAATTATTCCATTAAATAAATCCCTCTGAAGAAAACTGTTAACAGCATATCCTGGAATTGAAGAATACATGTTCTGTTGAACAGTCCATGATTTTAATACTACATTGAAATTATGCATTAGCTGTGCAAATAACTGCTGAAGTATAGTGTCTTCTTTTTCATCCTAACTGGAGCAAGTCCTTTGAAATGTTCTGTCATTGTCTTCCACACTCTCTGAAGATCGTCAACAACTTCTTTTCTCTGTCACTTAAAGATCATTCAAAAAAATGAAGCAATGCAGCAAACAGGATGAAATCCCTGTTCAGAAGAGAATTTGCAGGACTAGCAGCCTCTGCAGCTTAGCATAGGAATTTCTGAGCTGATACATGGAAGAAGAGTTGTCTCATGATTAGCATAATTAGCATCATCTGTTAGCTCTGAACTTGTCACAGATCATTGCAGGTAAACTAACTCCTGACTAGCCCAACTTTTTTGCAGGAGAAAAGTACTGTAGGAAAATAGACTCAGAATGGAAGAATTATGAGATACATTGTGTATACAAGTACAGTTATCCTAGCAGAGGTTGACGTTAATTAGTGATGCGGTTTTACACTATAATGAAAGCAATCCAAATTTGCCATTTGTCCTGAGCCAAAATAAGTTGTCTGATTGTAACATTTAATGCATTTTAAAAAGGAGGGAACAAAGAAAAGTGTGCTTTTGTGAACATGTTTCATTACCTGTCAAGTTTGGTCCTGGTTTCTTCATGATTTCTCCAGCCTGTGATGGCTTGGTAATATTGAATAGTATGTAATCATCACTGGAATCCATGTCAGAAGCATGAAGCATGGAGCCCTGAATCAGGACCATCTGTCCCTCATGAACTTCAATGACCACATTGCTGATAAGAAATGGTGGGCTGTCATCTTTAGGGAGGATATTGATTGGAAGTTTATGACGAATACTGTGGGGGCCATCAAAAATTCTGAACACCACGAAGTCCTTAGTAGAATCACTGTCATCATGATGATAGTGAACAACTCCAGCGTGAATGTCAGAAACTGTGAACATGAATCCTTTCCCTCCTGCCAAAACAGTGGAAGAAAATGCATCAAAAATGTGTTGTTCAGGCCAGAGGGGAATATTTCCACCAATATGAAGTTTATCAAGGGAGAGAGATGAACAATGCATTTCTAACTAGAAAAATGAAATGTAACTTCACCTACCAAAACCAAGTTTGTAGGAGTTGGAATAGTTACTAAGAATGAAGAATTTGCAACTGTGGCAGCAGAGAAAATCCTTCAAATGTCACTTAAGATAACTGGAGACATCAAGGATTTTTAACTGTGATTGTTTCCACTTTAATTTCAACCTCTACTTTCTTATCAGAATATTTTACATGTATTTGAAGCATCAGAGAAAAAATGCCTTATAATTAAAACTCAGCATTTCATTACAAGTAAAAAATAATGATTGCGGGTTTTTTGGTATATTGAGGTTATTTTCTATAATATTTATTGAGGTTATTGATATAATATTGTCTATAATCTAGACAATTTTATGCCTCTGCTTCGCTAGACATGTTATGCATACAGACAAATATTCAGACAAATTAAAGGATTCAAGAACTGCAAGCTGGTACTGAAAGGTATGACCTCCCCACAGTCTCCAAGAAAAAAAGCCAAGCATTCCTCTAAGGTTTGACATAAAAAAGGCAGTTGCCAAAAATTGCGGTGATGGTTTCCTTGGCATGTACTTATGTGGACAGATAAAAGAGAATAAGGCTCAGTCACTGGAGAAGAAATACCTACCTCTGTCTGGTGCATGGTAGTCTGAGAAACCCTCAAACTCAGCATGCAAGGACTGCCCCTAGGAGATGGGCCCTGGCTGGCTGCCCAGTGCCTCTGTAACACCATCTCTGGAGCTGAGCTTACGTAGCACTGCTGACACCACACGGTTCCTGTCTGTAGCTTTGCAGAAGGATGATCTTGCAGACACTGATGTACTTGGCAGTAGTTTCCTGAGTTTAAATGTACTTCTGAATACTTTCTATGTTCACTACATTCAAAACATCACCTTTCCCTTTTCTTTAAATACTTGTTTTATGTGTTTAGGTTATGCCTTTTACATGAACACATTTAACTATTGAAAAAACAGCATTAATAGTGGGAGCATGTTCCCACCCTGCCAAGAGCAGTGTGACTTCCATTACAAAACTGTTTTCCCAAGCTCTGTGGCAACTTATGGGCCTCAGAGCAAAACTAGTAATATTGCTAATGCAGAATGCTAATGATTTAGAAGTCTAATTTAATTGCCAATTTTTGAAATACGCTTTAAAGCTGCCAGTAAGTAACAATCATATCCAAATGTTCTCTCTATTTGCCAACAAATCAAAATTACTTGGCATTCCTTAACATCTGCAAGCAAAAATGTAAGAATTGAAAATGTAGCAACTGTTTTTCACCTAAGTCATGCTTCTCAATGAAATCATAGCTGATTTCTTTAAAATTTCATGTTTGGAATGTAAATGTATGTTAAGAAAGTAGAGGTTTAAATACTTAATTTTCGAATATTCCTGTTTTAATCCCCATGCCTAGCATGGTTGTAGCAGAGGAAGGCGGTCAGAAGAGGGAGCAGAGCTGTTGTGTTATCATAGAGATGCTTCCAGCCTCTGGAGCTCAATCAACCTACCTCTCACAGACAGCCGCCCATGCTGTAAACCATCGACTGTAACCAAGCGAACATTTTGGATGTCATCATTGTCTACAATTTGGAAGTGTTGCCATGTGATGGGTCGGGATTGTCCTTCTAGGAGATCGAGGCCTGCAAAGAGCAGAGAGTTACATCACTGTCAGCATCTAATGCTTCTAGAGGTGTTTCCAGCCAGGAAAAAAAAAACCAGAATGTTTAATTCTATCTAAACACCTACATGTGAAAGTCATTCCAGTGGAGATTGAGATTAGATATTAGGAAAAACTTCTTCACTGAAAGAGTGATTAAGCTTTGGAACAAGCTTCCCAGGGACATGGTGGAATCACCGTCCCTGGAAGTAGTCAAAAACCAAGTAGATATGGCACTTCACTATATAGTTTAGTGGGCATGGTGGTATTCAGATAAAGGTTGGACTTGATAATCTTGGTGGTTTTCAACCTTAATAACTTTATGATGCTATGGTTCTAAGACCACTGAAAATCCTGATAATAGCTTTAAACAATACCAACTATTCCACATATTTGTGCTTACTATTGATACTTTTTTATGTATAGTTCATTCTTCAAGAAAATGCTTTATAAATAAATCCTGGTTTTCCTGTAACTCCATTTTTTTCTTTATTTTTCGTACCAGTCAAACGTTAGATCTTTTCCAAGTTGTTGCAACATGTTCCCTCCAAAATGGATAAAGGGAAAAAATAGATTTATGCTCCTTCAGCTTAATGATCCTTAGACTTCAGGTGTAAATCTGAATTTTAGAGCTTGTCAAATATCTCTGTCAAAATGTTATTAATTCTGTAGCAAAATAAACTTGGCAAAAGAGATCTCACCTGTATTCCATGAAACCCGAGGGGCATTTGTATCTGTTGTTCTGATAGAAAGATACACAGTGATTGGTAAACTCCTTTCAAAGTAGAAGTCATGAACTTCAAACTCCACCTGTTGTGAAAACATATAAACTGCTTATTGAAAACTGAAAACCAAATGTACTTTAAAACACATATACTGCATTCTATTCTAAGACATCTTACGGGCTTCTGATAATATGTCGATAAACAAAACTCAATTTAGCTTCTAAAAAGAGCTATGGAAGCTCTGCACTAAACTGAGTATCTGCCTTACTTGCTCTTTGCAGTGAATTCTGTGAAACTTGGTTTGTAATGTGTGAAAATTAAGGAGAAAAATAAGCATTTTCATTGTTGCTTGGGGTACACTGAACTCAGCAAGTAACATAGAACTTTTTTTTCTTAATTTGTAATAATAAAAGGTAGAGGAGATAGGTGAAGACAGGTGCTCTTTTAACAGGTGTAGGATCAGAAATAAATATGAAAGAAAATATATCCACTAGCCTAGAAAAAATAAAATTTAAGAAAAAAAAATGCAAAGTCTGGAGTTGTCCGACTCCGGAACTGTCAAATTCTTGCATCTGCAATCAAACAATGTTGAAAACAATGTTGAAAGCAGGGACAGAGACAAGGCACCCCTTTCCCCAGACTACCTTGCTCTCATTTTCTCTTCAGTTTTATTATTTGAGTACCAACCTTTTGGTTTGATTGGATAATTACTTATGTACCTTATCAGATAGTTATTTCATAACTTACTCCAGAACCTGCAGACAGCAGGCTGATCTCATTCATCATTTGTATCATGCTCCCTGTGTTAGTGACATGCTTTTATTACTCCCAGCAGGAACTGTTGGGATGCCCTTTTTGTTATCCCTATACCACCATTATCACAGCAGGTAGGTTGTCAGGCCAAATAGCAATCCTGACTTTTAACTGGTCCATTTTTCATGACTTGAAATATGTCACCTCTGCACAGGTCACAGGATCAGTACTGTCATGTAGGGACAAAAGCTGTATGGAAAAGGCACCACTGATTTTTCCAAAGGCTCTTGGGTAGATCTACAAGTACTGTTCTTTCACTATTCCTCTTATTAAAAAAAAAAAATTTTAAAAAATCCTGTTTAGATATTTCTCAGTCAGAGGGGCTAAAAATTTTTCAGTGCAAAGACATTCTTGTGTAGTGAGCAATAAACGTTTATTTTGTATTAGATGATTAGGCTGATGAGTCATTGAAGAAAGTGGTAAAATATTTTACCTCTGCTACTGCATTTCTTATGGTTACAGAAATTGTTTTTCCTAAAAAATATCCATTACATGTGATTACATTTATTTCCAGCTTACTTAAGGAGGTGAAAAACAGCAAATGCTGACACATTCCTCTGTTACCTCATAATTCCTCCTCTCTGTGTGGCTGTTATTTGGAGGCTGATAAGCAATGAGCATGTCATTGAGATCTTTCCACGTAAAGGAGCCAACAGGTTTTGTGTGGTCAGAGAGGTGAGTGATAAAGCCCTGTGGAGGTGGCTTGGTAATGTTGAATACAAGCAGGGACTTTGGAGTTTCATTGTCTTCAACATCAATGGTTGAGGTTGTAATAGGGGTTAAAATAAATTGATCTACTTCCAGGATGAACTTTGCCATTGGGGCAGCTTTGGGTTTTTGGTTGGGAAGAGCACCTTTAATTTGAACAGGGAGCCATGCATACTCAGTCTACAAGAGGAAAAAAAATGAAAAAATTGAAAAGGCAAAGTAAAGCAAAAAAATAAATTCAATTTCTTTAGCTTCACATAGCAAAGTGGGGTACATGTTAAAGCAATAATTATTTTTAAAATAAAAACTGAAACATTTTATTAGAAAATGCCTAAAGTAAATATTGAGACTTCATGAATATGATTTTCAGGTTCACTAGTCTCATTTGTGTCCTTAATTTGGGCTGAAACAACTTACTTAATTTGAAGTGAGTTTAATGAATAACTTTATCTGACAGAAACATACACAAGCCATTAATTATTATTAACTGAATATGTTCACACAGCTCTTAACTTATTAATTACTGCATATGCTGAAGTCAGCGTAGATCATGCTGTATAAAAATTGTGGAATCGTGCCAGAATTAATTTTTCTCTCAGGATAAACTACTTATGTCTGGCAAGAATCAACCAGAGGTGTTTCTCTGTAGCCATAATGGTCTAATCATAGAGGCATGGAGATAATGCCTTTCATTTACTTAGCTGGCAAAGTTCTAAGAATGGAAAAAATTTTAAGGCTCTCTATCACTCTTCAAATGCGAAAAGGAGAAACAAATTTATTTTAAAAAAACGCAGGGTGAAAATCAGGCATTGTAAGCTTGCAGGAAAGTCTACCTTGTGCAGGGTTTTGCTTCTGCTGTCTGAGAGATCCAACCTCACGGGAATATAATCGGTGTCAGGCGATAGGGGGTCAAGGTGTCGATACTGAATCCCCATCTTCAGAAATTCTTCACAGCTCATTTTTTTGTTGTGAATGACTCCTAGTCCCAGTGTGCAGCTCCCATTTCTGCACTGTTGGCTGAGGCTGTACTCTGTAACCCAACAACAGCAACAGTGAAACAGTTACAGGAGCAGAAACCAACGTGGGGAGCCTGTCCGTATAGCTAAAGCAACCCTGGGAGAAAGACAGTATGATGAGAATTAGGGCTTCTTTCCTGACTTAATTTCTCCTACAGGATTTTGTTTTCAGCTGACATCTTCCAACTCCATCCTCCCTTGATGTCTTGGTTAGGTGCTGCCTCCAACAACTACCTGTGCTGTTCTAATGTATCTTAGCACTCACAAAGCTGTCACAATGGTCCACACGTCTAGCAGCCAGAAACAGAATCCAATCAGGAAATTATTGACCCAGATCTGTGATCTGCATTGTGCCCCACAAAAACTTCATGTCCCTTTCATGTCCATGGTAGCTCAAGCTGTTCATTAAAATTCACATGACCCACTCTCACACAGCATGTGTGTAACAACCCACTGCTGCAGACATAATCTGCTGGGTGTCTTTGAACATGCTAATGCAAACAACTAAAGCACATCATACTAGTGCCAGGGAAGAAACTCTGTGGCTGATCTCCACGAAATTGCTCTTGCTGCACTTTTCCAGTGGTAAGCTGGCCGTGAGCAGGCAGGTGGGTTTCTGAAGAGATTATGGAAATGGTGCAATCCAGGTTTATCTTCCTGTCATAATCAAAGGTGAGGAAGTTCTTGTCAATCACCCTAGACAGACCGTAGTATTCAGGGACCTCCAAAGCATGGGAGCGCATTTTTATGATGTTACAGTCTGGCTCCAGTAACTGCACATGAAGGGTGAATGTTTCTACAAATGTTTCAGTTTCTGTAAACCTGCAAGTGACAGAAGAAAATGAGTTATGCCACATCCCATCTTCTGTTGCTTTGTGAATTAGGCATTGTCCTCATCTTCTAAACAGAATTACTTGAACTCCTTTCTCTCTTTGCTCTCAAGCCTTGAATTGCCATAACCCAGACCCTGCTTCCCAAATCCCCGTGCTTGTAAGCAGGATGTCTGTGTGAGGGAAGAGGTTACTCGCTGTGTATATGCGAGAGTCTGTCCCCATCAGCAGGACAGCAAAGAATATACAGTACTCTAAAAGTACTGTTGGCACTTTCGACAGCATGATGAAAAATCACTGTTTTTCTGTAATAAGAAAGCAATACAAAATGAGCGTATCTGCAATACTCGGTGAGAAATGTTTCTATAAACAGATGGTCACTTGTTAACTAATGGTGCAGCTACTGGATCTAAGTAGTTGCAACATGTACAGCAGAACACGCTTTTATTGTGAAAAATGAACTGCTTGCTCTTCCTGAGGTCAGCTGGGCACCTCATAACAGTGAAGTGTGATCTCCTGCTGCAGCTTACCTGTACAGCCTAAGCATGACCATGTCTTCATTTAAAATTGGACATCCATTGTGGGTATATTTGACTTCATCAGGAAGGAAGTGACAGTCAAAAACCTATGGAGAAAGAATAGACTGGTACAATACTGTCAAGGACGTTAATTTTGCAGCATCTGTTCCACTTCTCTCTGAGCGCCTGGACTGTATCAGACTGGGGAAACTTTTAATATGTAGTTCGTTTCTGTGAATAGGTATTCACCTGTTCTGTAATGTCGCAGTGAGAGTCAGAGCAATCACTTCAATATGGGACTGCTAGCACTCCACAATTAGAAGGGCAATGGTCATATGTGATTGTTTTGGGCTGCCAAGTTGTCAAGGGTTAGCCTGAAGGCAGGCTCCAGACCCCCATGCTATATTCTTCAGAGGATATGAGATGGCAAAAACATGTATTAAGTACATAACAATTTGCTTTGTAGTTTTAGTGAAAAATCCTAGGGGTGGAGATGTAATTTTGTTCTTCTTTTAGTTCTGGTTTCCTGTGAGTGAATATTGTATTTTAAATGTTTATATTTTTTTAAAACATTTTCCCACAGAGTCAAGAGGTGGAGTGTGCTGGTTAGACCCAGTGTGAAACAAATCTGATTGGTTAAAACAGCTGATGGACAGTTGTATAAGCCACTTGATTTCAGAATACAACTCGTTTTTTTATGTTATTAAAAAACTACACAGGAAGTAACACTCACTTGTTCCCAGCTGCACCCACAAGCGGCAGAGGCCCCCTGTCCCCCCCCCCCCCAGGCCAGGGACTCATGGCCCAGGGGGCCCGGCGGGGGGCCCCGGCCTCACCCCCACCGGTCCCAGAGCCTTGGACCCGAGAGAAGCTGGCCTGTTGCCATCTGGACTGGGACCAAGCAGAAAAACCGAGCCAAACCAAGCAGAAGACTGAGAGGGCCCACGCAGAAGGCAAGAGAAGCCAAGATTTGCAGAGGAAAAAAAAAACCCTCCTTTTCCCTTTCGGAGGTGGATGGTGTTATAAATGAAATTAATGGGCTGGGTATTGCGAAGTTGTATGGTTGTAATGTTGAAATGTGGCCACTGGGCGGGGTGGTAAATGGGAAAATATAAGGGGGTTTCTAGAATGTCCTATGGAGTGATGCAATAGAAGTGAGGTCAATGCTTCAAAAGGGTATTGGTCGAAGGGATGGACCTATCACTGGATGCCCTTGAGAAGGACGGGACTAAGAACCAATAAGACCCCTAGATACGAGCTGTTAGAGGGAGGATTCAAGTGGAACCAATCATGGACTGGCAAAGGCTATAAACACTGTCCCGGGGCCCCGCCCCGGGCCTCTCCTGAGGAGCTTGGGATCCAAGGGCGCACCCAGAGTGCCACTCTGTTGTATTGTTGTTCTGGCTTGCTGAGTGGAGCCTGGGCTACTCCCGGGTTCCCATTTGCAGCTGCTTTTAAATAAACGAGTGGATTCTTCCCTTTTTAACATCCTAGCCTCGTTTACTACAGATGGGTGAGAGCAAAGGGGGACCTTGCTGTTGCAAATAAGGTGAATTGCAGTGAATTAATTAGCAGCTAATAAGACTGTTGCAAAATTGGGTAGCTGCCAATGCAGAAATGCAGTTCAGGGAGAGGAGAGCCTTGAGCTCGGGAAGAGAGCCTGATACAGAATAAAGATGCAGCTGTACAGCTGAATTATCTGATGGGAGCATGTAAACTGTAACAAATACTTCTGTAGGCATTTTCTGCAAATATTAACCTCTTCTCTAAGCCCGAGAGAAAGGAAAGCAGTCATGTGAAGGAGTTAAATACGGAGACCAGCAGACTACCGAGCAAGAAGACAGAAGTGAAACAGGAAGTCCCAGAGGAGGAGCCATTTTTATCAGCATCGGGATTTTCACTTTTCTGTGAGCTGTGTGATCTGTAATACAGCCAACCTAATTTTCTCTGTAACTCACAAAATATGAGACATGGGGGAATTTGAAATTCATCAGCCTAAGATAAGAACATTTTTATGTTGTTGAGCAGATGAAATTGCAGCCTGTAGCGGTTATGAGTAAAAGCAGGAGAAGACTGTACCTTTATTGCCTTTAGGCCGGGGTGACTTATTCTTAAATGCTTAACCCCATCAGACTTTTCTTGTGACCCACAAACTGCCGAGAGTATTGTGGGAGAGAGGATACACCACTGGAAAACCTGGGCGGGTTGTGGTGTTTTCCTGAAGGTTTTGGACCATGTTGAAGACACTCTGTAGGGAGCTATCTTCTGTGGGATGGATCCCACTACACGACAGAAAGAACTCTTTATCCCATAAAGTGGCAATAAGAACTCTTAATCAAAAGATCAGAATCTTATGTTTATGTCCTTTGCATGATCAGTAAGGAAGATTGGGATGTATAGGGAGGAGAACGATATTGTACGTTATGTCTTAATATTTTTTATAATTTTTTTATTCTTTCTATTCTTAGTAGTAGTTAGTAAATAAAATTATTTAATCATTTTTCAAGCTTGCAGCCTGTTTTTGCCGTCTCATGCCCTCTGAAGAATACAGCATGGAGGTCTGGGGTCTACCCTCAGGCTAACCCTTGACTCAAGTCCCTCCCCGGTACAACAAATAGTTTGACCTCATACTTTTTACTACTGCAGCATGTGAAGTAAAGGATGCAGGTGTATCCAGTGGTACATACAGCTGCAGTGATGCTGAAAAGCCAGCAGTTCCAGCATTATAATGTGAAATTTATTGACTTTTAAAGTTGCTCATGGCAATATATACTATATATATTGATTATATAGTAAATCTTGTTTTATGGTCACTACAATTAGACTACAAAAGTATGACCCAGTGAAATTTCTCTGTTAGAAACTTTGTTAACTCAGATTTGTTCCCTGTTTTTGTGATGCTGACTTTGTACCAGTAGCTCTTTTCTAGATCAGATGTCATCTCTGTGCTGTACCAACACCCAGCCCCAAAATCAGTGTAATCCACAGCACAAAGGCAAGCAGATATCTAAATTATCTCTACTAGCTAATTCGAAATAGACTAATTCTTACAACATACCTGATACAGGCAAAATTTGTGAGTCTGTCTGGCCACAGTTTAACCATCTAAGCCAGACACTTTTTTCAGGCAGGTTGATTTATTTAAGAGTTAGTTGACTTGTGAAAACAAGGCGATGAGGAAACATGCCTGACACAAATAGCAAAAAGATTGCTTTATAGAACTCTGACACACCCATTCTTTGGTAAAGGGATTTGGATTCTTAAGCATACAGTTTTTGTGTTCTCAAATACTACAGTTTGCAGGACTGGCATATTACAATTCCCATGCAGTGGTGTTTGTTTACAGAAACACCAGATGAAAGCTCCTAGCATTGATAAGACCATGTCTATGTTATCCTTGGATAATAGGGAATCCCTACACCGTCCAAGGAGGATACTCCTGTTTCATCTCTACAGAGAGACAAGGCATTTTCTAGCCAGCAAGAAACCAAAAGCTGATCACTGCATTTCCTAAGCATTTCACTATGAATCTAAATGTAATTTTGATAGCATTTTTTGGGGGCGGTATTCACCAATGGTTATATGGACTTCCACAGACTAAACTGAAATATGTTCAACATTCACTAATAGACCTAATGAGGCCACAACTAATAGCAATTAATACATGTATATGGCTGACTGACCAGCCACATTTTTTTCCAAAAAAGAAGTAACTTCTTAATGACAGTCATTTTTTAAAATACGAAAAAAAATCATGAAAATTAAGTGCCGTGCTTGAATTATCTTCATTTCCTCAACCTCTTTAGAAGATGGTGAAACGGGTGAGGGACTTTAGTGAAGTTCAAAAATGTTGACTGAAAGTGCAGCTCATAAAGAAAATCTTTGGATGCTTTGAATTTCGGTATAAAAATGATGTAATAATTTAATTCTAAATTAGTTGTTAATGCGTATTTAACTGAAGCGCCTCATGACCACTTTGTGGATTTACGCTAAAGGATATAAGAACTAGTGTCCTTCATTTCTTTCTAGCCATTGCACAGAAATAGAACTTACATCCTTGTATAATGGAAAAATAGTTAGAGATTACCAACTTTCCTTATTACTGAAAGAGTCCACTTCCACTGGAGTTGTTCTCTGATGCTCAAGCTATGTGATAACTCTTCTATCTTCCTAACAATTTTAAAATTTGTTGCCTGCTTTTAACTTTCATCAAAAAGTGCACTGTACAAAGTCATTCTTTTTTTTTCTCTTTTTCTTTTTTAAAGTATTGTGTTAGTTGATTTTCAGACATATATACATGCATCAACCTCTTGGAATAATCTGTAATATATGGTCTTACAGAAAGTATGCTTGATTTTATTTGTTGGCACTGCTTAGAAAGGAAGAACGAGAACAATTTGTGGAAAACTAAATTACTCTCATATGATGAAGGTTTTGACTGTGTTGTGGCTGTTGTGTATTATTTTCAAATGCCACAGAAATATGTGCTTTGCTATTTTTCAAACAAAACCAACAAAAATGTCTTTCTCTTGCTTAATATCCTTTTTTTCTTCATACAAACTCACATAAAGGAACATGATAGTTAAGTAATTAATTGGGTAGTCTTAGATGGTGTTCTACGAAAATGGAAAATAAAATTAAGTAGTTACATCACATACCTTAGAGAAAAAAACAAACCATGTATTATACACAAAACCCACTCATATTGTAGTTTCAGAAGCTTAATGCTGTACACTGAAGGTAAGATTCTTTGCTGTCATAAATCAGTGTAAACCCCTCAAAGTCAATAGGATTTTGGTGACAGAAGGATGTTTCAGGGGACCATGCCAAAGGCTTTACAGAAGCCCAGATGAATATACCCATAGCCCCCCCCTTGTCCACTGATGGAGTCACTCCATCACAGGAGACCACTGGGTTTGTCAGGCGGGTCCTGCCCTTGGTGAAGCCATGCTTGGTGTCACAAATCACCTCCCTGTCCTCCACGTATCTTAGCAAAGCTTCTGGGAGGATCTTTGATGATCTTCCCAGGCACAGATGGGAGGCTGACAGGTAGTTCCCAGGCACAGATGGGAGGCGGACAGCTAGTTCCCAGGGAGGATCTACCCTTTTTAAATGTGGATACTACATTTCCCTTTTTCCGGTCTGGAAACTGGGACTTCACCTGACTGCCATGACTTCAAATATCATGGAATGTGGCTTGGCAACTATGTCGGCCAAATCCCTCAAGACTCTGGGATGCAGTTTACTGGGCCCAATCATATCGAAGAATTAATTTCTTTATTTTCAAGTCATCATTAGTTCCACAACATAATTGATAACAAGGGGATGGAAAATGAAGAATTCTTCCACAAGGTTTGTTACCATTGATGGACAATCAGTTTATATATGTATTAAGACACAATCTGCTTTGCAAAAAGAAACATCTGGTTTATGTTTCCTAATATGTTTTCCTTTTGTATGAACAGGCAACTCTAATTGTCTATAAATTCACTGGGTAAGACAAAGGAGATCAAAATCTTTTCCTAATTACTGTTGAGCTTTGGGTTTTTTTCCCTTCAACTGCTTTTCAATTACAATTTATAATTAAATTGTCATACATTCCTAGAATATTACTCACTTTAATGGTAGTAAACCAGATCATACCAGAGACATTTTCTGACTGCAGAATTTCCTGTAGAAAGATCATGAGTGCACCAGGAGATCCGGACTCTGGCACCTTTATTCAGGAATGGTGAAATCTCAAACATGACCAGCAGGCACAGCCGCTCTCCAGCCTGGTACGCTAGGGCCACCTGCCCAGCAGAGCTCTTCCCTCTACATGAGTGCCTACGGCCTCCAGGAGCCACACTTGACTGCCTGGGAACACATCAGGGCCGTGAAAGAACAGGCACTTAACAGAAGTGGGGCTGGGAGAGGGGAATTCAAGGACCTTATTTGGAAAAGAAGTGTCCTGGGTGTAACATAAATGTGTTCTATCACCATCCACATCACTTCTTGATGAACATCTTGATGATGGTTAATAATGATGCATTCACAGTAGTTGCCCAGTACACACCTGATGCCTCAGGCTACAAGCTGAGAAGAGGCAAACCATATGAGGTGGGGTATTGTTTCTTATCTCAACCGTGATAATTTCCCCCGGGAAACAGCAGCTGTAACAACCCAAGCCACCAGAACTCCAGAATTATCCTATGACTCAGGATTACATCATTTCCATTGTGGAACTCCCTGTCCTGGGGGAGATACCACCTAAGCACCACCAGATATAAGGAAGAGTTTTGGGGACTAAGACACCACCACCACTGGACACCGAGCGGAGAACCTGAACTCCCACAGTAGGACTGCATCTTTCTACAGGACCACTGCTTTCAGCCACCACTTCAACAGGACTGCAACCACTGCCAGACTGTACTGTGACTTTGTCAGTTTAAGCCATTGTTTCTGTATTGTTGCAATTATTTTAGCCTTTTTTATTAAATTGTAACTCCAACCTAAGATCTCTCTCAAAGTTTGTTTGGGATTCATTCTCCCTGCTGGTTTGCATTCAAACCAGCACATATTTTGGCATCCAATGTGAGGCAGGAGAGAAAAGTCAGAATTACAATTTTGCACTACAGAAACTTCATATTTATCATGATGCTTGATGTGTTCACATGAATGTTGTACCTCACTCTATATATATTTCCAAAAGTGGGGAATTATTTTCCTGTCGTAATGCTCCTGTTGAGACCAGGAAAAGGTTTGAAAATTGCTTTGCTGGTATACTATGCCTACTGTATGCTAACATCAGAGGCAATGGACCTCATGCGGAATGTGTATTCACTTCTGTTTGCCTGTCCTAGTCCGGGCGGCTACCTCTGGGGCCTCATTTATAATTGTACCTGGCCTGTGGGGGGAAGGGGAAAGAATGGTTTCTTCCAGCCGGACACTGCAGTTTTTGAAAATGTTGAGTTCCCTCTAGATGCAAAGGACAGAATAATCTTGTTGTTAGTTCTGATTTGTTTTCTCTGAGTTGCTTGCACTGTCTACACCATGATTGCCATCAGGTCAGTGCTTGGGGTGGTACAGCACCTTCAGGAAGAGAAAACAGCTGAGTCAGCAGGCACCATCTCCTCACAAAGCATGGCTGAACCACAGGAAAAAGAGAACACAGCAACAGCCATCACATCCACACAAACTGGCACTGAACCAGAAGGCCACTCTAAGCCCGTAGCAGTCACCCCTGTCCAGAAAAGACCGTCAAGCAGTAAATCAGTCCACATAGTGACTGACGAGGAGGCAGCAGGAACTTCCCACCCAGTGGAAGAGATGGAGCCACAGAGCGTCACTGGCTTTCTATCCCTGGGTGAGATACGGGAGCTGCTGAGGGGGTTCATCCACCAGGCAAATGAGTCCATGCTGACCTGGCTGTTCCACATCTGGGATGCTGCAGCCAACGACACCATCCTGGACGGCAGTGAGGCCAGGCAACTGGGATCCCTGTCCCGGGATGTGGCCATTGACCAGGGGATTTGGAAAACCCAGGAGACTCTCAGCCTCTGGTGCCGACTGCTGTCGAACATGAGGGAAAGATACCTCTCTCTGTAAAGAAGACCTCAGCGTTCAGCAAGGAATATGGAACATGATGGAGCAAGGTATCTGATGCCTGAGGGAATTGGCTGTGCTAGAGGTCGTTTTTTCAGAAGATGAGAGATTCCCTAAGAGCCCGGATGGTGTCCACTGCATGTCACAGATGTGGTTAAAGTTTGCACGGCTGGGACCTGAGATCTACTCCCGGTACTTAGCGACACTGCAGTGGAGGGAAGGAGAGGAAAAGGTGGGCGCACTGGTTAACAAACTGAGGATCTATGAAGACACTGTCACTGCCCCGTTACACAGCCATGTTTCGTCTGTGGAAACCAAGCTGGCCGAGCATGTCCAGAGCCTGGAGGAGAAAATTGAAAAGGACCACCAGAGACTGAGGAAGGAGCTCAAAGAAAGAATTTCCCACTTCTCACCAGCACCAACAAGAGTCTCTGCTATCAGGAGCAGGCGTCCCCCAGCTAAGGAAAGAGGATACACTCTGAGAGGTAACCTCTGGTTTTTGCTTAAGGAGCAGAGAGAAGACATGAGGAAGTGGGACAGAAAACCCACCTCGTCCTTAGCAGCTCATGTGCATGATTCAAAAAAACAAACAACAGCCACAAGAAGCTCATCCAGGGTCAATGCTGCTTCCATCTGTCGTGTACCAGACTCCAGGTGGTACAGAAGGGACGATATAACTGATCCTCTTGAAGGGACCTCAGGATCATATTTACAGCAAGAGAATGCGCATTGTGACCAGAATTAGAGGGGCCCTACTTCTAGCCAGGTAGAAGAAAGGGACAATCGGATCTATTGGACTGTGTGGATCCGATGGCCTGGCACATCAGACCCACAACAGTACACAGCCTTAGTTGACACCAGCGCTCAATGTACTCCAATTCCGTCAAGGTATGTGGGGACAGAATCCATTTCTATTTTTGGGGTGACAGGAGGCTCCCAACAGCTGACTGTATTGGACGCTGAAGTAAGTATGACTGGGAAGGAGTGGCAGAAACACCCCATAGTGACCGGTCCGGAAGCCTCGTGCATCCTCGGCATAGACTATCTGAGGAGTGGGTATTTCAAAGACCCAAAAGGGTATCGCTGGGCCTTTGGGATAGCTGCTGTGGAAATAGAGGAAATTAGACAACCGAATACCTTGCCTCGTCTCTCAGATGATCCCTCTGCTGTGAGACTGCTTTAAGTTGAACAACATGTACTGATCACCCCAACAGCAGGGCATCATTGGCAATACTGCACCGACCGAGGCTCTGTGATTCCCATCCATAAGATGATTCGCAATTTGGAGAGCCAAGGGGTGGTGAGCAAGACCCGTTTACCCTTTAACAGCCCAATATGGCCAGTGTGCAAGTCCAGCAGAGAGTGGAGACTGACTGTGGACTACCATGGCCTGAATGAAGTCACTCCACCACTGAGCGCTGCCGTGCTGGACATGCTGGAGCTCCAGTATGAGCTGGAGTCCAAGGCAGCCAAGTGGTACACGACCATTGACATTGCCAATGCGTTTTTCTCAATTCCATTGGCAGCAGAGTGCAGGCCACAATATGCTTTCACCTAGAGGGGTGTCCAGTACACCTGGAACTGACTGCCCCAGGGGTGGAAGCACAGTCCCGCCATCTGCCACGGACTGATCCAGAATGCACTAGAAAAGGGTGAGGCTCCAGAACACCTCCAATACATTGGTGACATCATCGTATGGGGGAACACAGCAGAAGAAGTTTTTAAGACAGGAGAAAAGATTATGCAGATTCTCCTGAAGTCCGGTTTTGCCATTAAACCTTCAATGGAGGTGATTAACAAAATAACAGCTATGTCCCCACCAACCAACAAAAAGGAAACACAGGCKTTCCTAGGAGCCGTGGGCTTTTGGACAATGCACATCCCGGAGTACAGCAGCATTGTAAGCCTTCTCTACCTCATGATGTGAAAGAAGAACAATTTCCTGTGGGGCCCTGAACAACAGCAGGCTTTTGAACAGACTAAACAGGAGATTGCCCATGCGGTGGCCCTTGGGCCAGTCAGAACAGGGCAGGATGTTAAGAATGTGCTCTACACTGCAGCCGGAGAGAATGGTCCTTCCTGGAGCCTCTGGCAGAAGGGACCTGAGGAGACCTGAGGACAACTTCTCGGCTTCTGGAGTCAGGGGTACAAGGAATCTGAGGCCAGCTACGCCCCAGCAGCTTATGAAGGGGTTTTGAGCTGCCTCAGAAGTGATTGGCACTGAAGCACAGCTGCTTCTGGCAACTAGGGTACGAGTCCTGGGCTGGATGTTCAAAGGGAAGGTCCCTTCAACACATCATGCCATCGATGCCATGTGGAGCAAGTGGATCACTCTGATCACACAATGAGCCTGGATAGGAAATCCTAATCACCCTGGGATTCTGGAAATCATCACAAACTGGCCTGAAGGTGAGAGCTTTGGACTGTCTTCTGAAGAAGAAGAGGAGCAGATGACATGTGCTGAGGAGGCACCACCATATAACCAGCTACCGGAGAGTGAAAGACAATACGCCCTCTTCTCCGATGGTTCGTGCTGGATTGTAGGGACCAACAGGAAATGGAAAGCTGCTGTATGGAGCCCCACATGACAAGTCACACAAACTACCAAGGGTCAAGCTGGGTCAAGTCAGGTTGCAGAGCTTAAAGCCGTCCAGCTGGCTTTGGATATCGCCGAGCAAGAGAAGTGGCTGATACTTTATCTCTACACTGACTCATGGATGGTAGCTAATGCTCTGTGGGGATGGCTGAATCACCAGAGTAAGGCCAACTGGCAATGCAGAGGGAAACCAATTTGGGCTGCTGAGATTTGGCAAGGCATCGCTGCCCGGGCTGAGAAGCTGAACATGAAGGTTCGTCCCGTGGATGCCCATGTACCCAAGGGTCGGGCTAACGAGGAGCATCAGAACAATGAGCAGGTGAATCGAGCTGCCAGGATTAAAGTATTGCGGGTGGATCTGGACTGGCAGCACAAGGGAGAATTATTCCTGGCTCTTTGGGCCCATGATAAGGTATGGTGAATGTACATCTCCTGGGATGTCTTGAAAAGGGCCTCTAACTATGTGCTTGAACCATGTTGGGTTACACACGACAAAGTGGCTGTTTCAACATACTTGCGTCCTACTGCACATAGAGGCTGAGGTGGAAATTGAAAACAAAGTCACTCCTCAGCCAGACAGATTGGCTACAGAAGAGGTTTGCTGTAGGTTTCACATGTAAGCGTCTCTTTTTCTCCTCTTTTTTGTCCTCTCCTTTAGGTTGGATATTAGGAAAAATTTCTTCACTGAAAGGTTGGTCAGGCATTAGGACAGGCAGCCACCAGGAAGTGGTGGAACTACCATACCTGGAAACTTTCAAAAATCATATAGATGTGGCGCTTAGGGACATGGTTTAGTAGTGGACCTGGCAGTGGTGTGTTAATGGTTGGACTCAATGTTCTTCAAGGTCTTTTTCAGCCTTAACAATTCTATGTTTGTATGAATCAAGGACCAACCTATACTGGGGAAGTAGAGGTGGGGTGCTATGGTCAGTGTCCCTATGCTGGCAGAGAACAAGCCCTGGGGTAGTTTCAGCAGATGCACTACGCTTCTTGGGGCTGATCTCTAGAGAAAATCACACACTGTGATCACTGTTCATCACCTCGTGTTTTGCCTGACACACCTCTGCTCCTTAGGAGTGCTGATTTAGCTGAAGTATTTCTCAGTGGTCTGCAAAATAATGGTGATGACCAAGACAGAAGTTTTGAAAAATCTGTTGAGACTGGTGCTCCTTCACCTATCTTCACAGAAGCCACCAAAAACCCTGGAGAAGATGTTTAAAACTATATACATATGCAAACACACAAAAGTGTATGCTCTGTGGCACAAACCAGAATTTTTCAAAAAGCCCAGATCTGTTTGGCTATGGCTCATTAAAACCATTCTTCTTCTACCTATAGCATTGCATCTTCATGTCGGTTACTTTCAACACCTTCCTCCTGTGAGTCAGGTGGGGCAATTTGTAAAGCAGGTGAGTAGCAGTATGGTAATATGTGAAATATATTTCGTTATTCCTACAAGCTTGACATTTGAACAGAAAACAGGATAGTTAATGTATTTGCCATCTGCTAGCAATTTGGCTGTTGTAGACCAGAGCAAACCATGGTGGACACAATGTGCTTATTGTATGTGACTATTTTTTTCTTAATTGCTCCTTAAGTAGTGGCTGCGTGACTAAAATGAAAAATGCTGCTGGGGCTGTGCATTACCCGAGGGGCACTTGTTACCCTCGTGGGAGAAAAATAAGCAGCTGAAAGACTGGAGGATATCTCCTAACTGAAAGTTTTGAAATACCCATTCTTTGCTTGTGAAAAGAGACTTTGACCAGATTCGCTTCTGTGCGCTCATGCTACCGAGATCAGCTTTTGGATTTCAGGGTTGCAGTTCTCTGTCAGCTGTCTACTTAAGCAAAAGCCTGAATCTCACAGACCATTCAGTTTCATGCCTTTTAGTCACTACCCAAAATAGAATCAGTACAGCGCTTTCTAGTTTCTCCCAGACCTGCACACACACGCCAACACTCAAAGCAGCATAATGGAGGCAAATACCTGTGGAGTTAGTTTCCCAACCCTCTGTGTTATTGGCTCATTAATCACAACTTCTATTTTGCAGACATCCTTCTCTTTGGGGATGGAAAACTTGAGGTCATCTTCTGACAGGAAGACAGACTGTCCCTTCATCACTTTCACACCAAGGTTCACACTAATAAAGGAGGAGCACACAACTCTTAACACGACAGGCAGCAGTAGAAACAACCAGCTTTTCTCAAAGGGCTTCATATTATAAGCCGTTTTCAGCAGCAAAAAAATTTCTTAACAAAATGAGTCTTCTTTCTCCACCAGCAGACTTTCACTGTATAATGAAGGTATTATTAGTCACAGGTGAAAATGTATAATATGCTTTCTATTAAAAGGTCCTCCTTGACTGAAATTTGGGAAGGATCCTTTCAAAATACCCTTGGGTTTTTATCAAATTCATTGGTCAAGCCTGACAAAATGATGAATGTGTTCTCAAAGTCCTTTTAAGGTTTGTTAATCCTGAAAAAAAAAAATAAAGAAAGAAAATTGCTATAAGGCATCAAGCAACTATTGGGAAAAAAACAAAACAACAAGTGCACACACAAAAACCTTCCACCATTTCTTACAACTGCAGTTCATTTCAAGCAGCAGCTTAACTTCACCTTTGAATACCATTTGATGCACACATGCTCAGAAAATTAGCTGTCTACCAATGGGAGTTCTCCCTCAGTGGATCAGCTCTCCATGTGAATTCTAGGCACCTTTAATCTGTATGGACATACAAGCCCTTGCTGTGTAGGATCCTTTGTTACTCACCTTTTTAACTGCAGGACTGAGTAGATATTAATAAAACAGTATGAGGTCCAAGTAATTTGAAAGTGCAGAGGTGGTCACTCAGATTAAATATACCAGAAAGTGAGATAAAGGGAGGGTGGCCTTCTGTTAAATCTATTTTCTCTCTGCTGTTGAAGGTGTGAGAAAAAAATCACCCTCTAGTTGAAAATACCTTGCCAGTGCCTCTCTACTCTTCCTACTGTAGTAAGTAACTGTGCCAGGACAGCAGCATAGAAACATGTGATAGGCGTGACAAAGCCGCAATTTTTCTCTAAAATAAAAAAATTCTGAGAAAAATTCAGTGGAAATAGAGAAGAAAAGATAATCTGGAAAAAAAATTACACAAGTTTCTCATGCCCTTAGTTACAGTTAATCTTCATCTTTCATGTTTATAAACTCACATGAAAGCATTTTTTTCCATTAAACAAACACTATTGAAATACTTTTAAGAGCCCAGTTTCTGCAATCCTCCAAAGTAACTGAATCTATAGCCCAGAGAATAAGAAGTGATATTGATTTAATTAAATTCGAGATCATAAGAATTCCAAGACAGTAAAGTATCAACATTCCTTTAGTTTTTTGTAAATTTTTAATGCCCTGACTACTTATTTGCCACAACCTTGCAACAGACAGTGAACTTTCCTGAAAATGACTTAAAAATCAGATCCTTGTATCTCTTTATTTTCTTTGTTGCTGTTAACAGGTAAGTGTTCACTGCACTGTTTCCAGCAGAATGACCTTCTGAACAGCCTATAATTGAATGCAAATATCCACCCAGTTTTAAATTTCATGAAAAAACGGCAGTTCAGAAATTTTTGTAAAATTAATCACTTTCTAAAGTTAGAAAGACAGATCCACTCCACTGCAGATTCAAGACATTGAGACTGACATACATGTAAAGTTAGATGTATGTTGACTATGTAGTCTGGGATGAAAATCTTAGCTCGAGTTTTCTAGCTATTTATCTGAAAGTCTTTCCATTTTGGTTTAAAATACTGCAGCCATACCAGTCTGAAGAAAATCTGAGAGAAAATGTAGAATTCTAGCCAGTGGGAAATGGATGAAATCCATGGTCAGAAATTCAGATAAGAAGAAAATAATTAGGGATTTTAGATTCTGACTAGGACCTGGCAAAGTCCTAAGAGGCAGTTAATGACTCTGACACATAGACCACCCTATGGTTTACATCTGATGACAATGCCAGTAACTCTGTGCTCCATAATAGCAGGCTGAGGCATTCATTTATGGTGCAAAATGCCTTCATTCACAGGCTTTTTTTTACAGGACACCTTAGCAGAAATGATAAAGTTAAAGCCTGGATAGGCTTTCTCCACTCTCACCTGGATAGCTACTGCAAAACCATTTTATAGTTGAGAGACAGCCTCATCACCAGTTCAGAAATGGCACTCATGCAGAGACGTCTGTGTTTCAACTCGACCTGGGCTACAGCCCAGGTTCAGCTGTTTCTGCTGCCTGCCCCTTAAACCCCAGCATGGAGTGTAGCTATAAACCTCAGGCAGAAGCAATGGTTTATTTGTTGCCTTTTCTTACCCTGCACCAAAAACAGAACAGAAAGTCTACAAGAGGAGCCAGGCACATTTTGATCGATTTCATGGTGGGTGTGTGAGACTTTCCCTGCTACAAATTTGGTGGTGTTGTCACTGTGCATTACAGTCTTGCTTTGTCTACTTTTACTTGCAGACACAGCTCCTGTACCACTATGTGTGTGTTTGCCCCATATGTTCCAGCCACTGGCCTTCACTTGAATGCTGCAGGGCTGTCTCCTTAGTGAAGACACAGTGAAGACCTTGGGAAGTATAACCTTGCTTTCTCAATCACTTATCCAATCATAGCAAAATGAAATTACAAGAGATCCTTTCAGCACATAATGACAATAAAAATGAGAAGGTTTTGGGGTGAATGCCATGATATTAACATCCTCCCATGAGTGAAGAAGGTCATTGCCTCAGTGAAGTTATGTGTGCACTACATGGTACTTATGCTGATTGACGGTGACCATGCACTGCTTTCCAGCAGATATACAACTGCTGGTGATGCCACTGTCACATTTTGTGGCTGCTTTGGACTTCCTTACAATCTGCTTGCTTCTCTGACCTTAATACCACAGCTGAACACGATTCACCCCTGCTATTCCTTGGTATGTCACCTGTGTATCCCGAATGGACATACAGCTGAGGCACTGTTTAATTGCAAATGCACCACAATATTTCAGATATAGATTAGTGGCTTAATAAAATAATGGTTTTCATGAGCAACACAGTAGGAGAATCAGTATTGTGAAATTAAGCTGTTTCCTTATCAGCTTTCTAAGGGTCTGTCTTTAGGGCAAAACACCCGAAACAACTCCAGATGCACTATGTGAGAAAGATACCAGCTTTTGTCCTAGAAGTAAAACAGTCATGTCAGTTCAGTGATATCTCATATACTAGTTGTTATCCCTCGGTGGGGATGGAAAACACGATTTATGAGGAGAGGCCAAGACAGCTGGATTTGTTCAGCTCGAAGAAGAGAGGGCTTATTGCTTGTTTTAGACTTCTAACGAAAGAGTGCTTGGGGCACAGTGAAGGGACACACAAACCCACTAAATAGCAACAAGGGAAATTCACATTAGATATTAGAAAAGAAAAAAGAAAAAAAGAAAAGACATAGTGAACAGACAGTGGAGCAAGTTTCACGGAGTCCTCTCAGACATATTTAAAAAACAACTAACTGCGGCCTGAGTTGCTTGATGTAACTTTGAAGCCAGACTTGCCATAAAAACTGGCTGCGTTTGGAGAAAGAGGTTGGACCAGTTACCTGCAGAGGTCCTTTTCACCCTAAATCATGTGCTGACTCTAAGCTGAAAAGACAGAGCCGTCTGACAGCCAGGACTCAAGTTAATTACCTGGTGTATTTTCGCAGAGCACTGCATTATAACCTGCCAACTGTCCAGTAATTCCCATAAGATACAATATAAACCCATACTGGAAGCCTGGAAAATAAATCCCAAAGATGTGCCCAAGGCATTGAACACGGGACACTTGGCAAGGGGAACTCTAAGGAGCCATTCATCTGCTGGCAAACTCCTGCCTGCTCTGAAGATGGCCTGGGAGAAAGGCAGTGGGAGAAGGGGCCTATAAGAGGCAGTGAATTTGACTCTGTAAAGTTGACAAAGGGACATACCAAGCTGGGGACAATGTAGGGGAGGATTTCTGTGAACTTTAGATGTGGTTTGTTAAAAATTTCCTCCAAATGCCAGAACTATTTTTCCCTCAGGGCTGCTGGTGCACATGTGAGAAATGATTCAATGGTTAATTACAAACATTAGTGTTCTCACCAAATACAACTGGTGAGTCTTATTCTGAGGAGAGCTAAATTGATGTAAGTAAAAGACCTATCCAAATTATTTAGATAGCTATCTACCAACGCAAAACAACTGAAAATAAAACCAGAAACAGCACCAGTAAGTCTTCACTTTAATACCTCAAACTTGACTAAAGAACCTGTAATCACTAGTGACCTTGAGCCAAGTCTCAATGACACCTGAAGGTCTTCATCGGGATTTGGATGAGACTTTGAGAGTTTCTCTGAATGTGACAAAATATCTGATTGCCTGGGATATTTCACTGAACAGATGGATCAAAATTGCCCTTTTTTTTGCAAAGCTGGAAGAGGATAATGGAGAATGATTGTTGTGGGCTGGGAGTTGGATTGATTTGTTCTAATGAATACCAGAAAAAGTTTGCAAGAAGCAGAAAGAACATATGAATTTTTTTGAGGATGGGTTTAAAGAAAACAAGTAAGAGCTTTCCATGTCTTCTAGGAAAAAAGATGAATATTATTACACACTTAAAACTTAGCCCAGGGCAATGGAAGGATCATGAGCTATTAATTTAGGGGGTTGTAACTTCAGAATGTGCCCTTAAAACATGTGCCCCTTTGACTGTTTGTTATTTAATGTTTCTATTCCGTGCACTACAATCAAGGATTACAGGTCACGGAAAAGCTAAGTATTTGGCAAGGCATTTGCTGAGTTAAGCAATGGTAGATAATACCCTGTAGGTAGTGACAGCCTGGACACATGTCAACAGCAGAGATGCATTTTGCCTGAGGAAAAGTGCAGTCCTGAGTGAGCTGAGATTATGACTCAGATTATGAATTATTAGAATTCTCTAACTAGCAAAAATGTAACTTGCAAAATCCCCTTTTAGTAACCATTTCAAGAAACTGTGTATAATTATCTGCAGAATTTGTTGGAATCTCAGCAAAACGCAGGGACAGAAACTTATCCCTAAAAGGTGATGGTTTAGAGTCTGGTTCTAGATAAATACGTAGAAATCAGCAGGAAATGTAAAACCTGTATAAGCATGTAGGTGTTGAGGGACACACGTAAACTTTTATGCATACATATGACAAATGAATATCTGCCTAATTCAGACGAACTGAGTCATCTGTCTGAATGTACAGGAAAATGAGAAAATGCTGACAGATCCCTGCTGCAAAATAAGTGTAAAATTTTAAAACATGCATTTAAAAAAAAAGTTATTGCAGCTAAATGAAATATATCCTTTATAAAGACTTACTAATATTAAAAGGTTTTCTTATATATTTCAGGGTTTTTTTCACAATTCTTCTGGTGTGTCTCATTAATAAGACAATTCTAAGCAAAGAAATGTTATTTAGTTCTTCCAAGCTTTTATAAAAGCTAAAGCCACAAAGTTTTATTAGATCTGATAGGAGCAAGCCAGCATAGTTGAGAAATCTATATCAACTTGAACCTTAGAATTAAGTAAGTTGTTTGGAATCGTTAACTTTCAATTTAACTTCTACTAAACTACTGGCAAACAACAGTGTCTTGCTTTCCTCAAAGTTAAAACTGAGCTTTCATCCATTTCGAGTTCAAAAATTACTGTCTGACTGCCCTGTTGAAACACTGAGCAGCAAACTTAACTCTGCAAGCTGTTAAGCACTGTTACAACTACAAACACAACAGCATTCAGTGTGTACAGCAATGAATAAGATACTTACAGGTAGCAGTGTTTCTGCTGGAGGCTGAACATGAGATCATTCTAGAATTAGAGGAAAAATGTATGTCACTGACCCAGTAATTTCTGTTTTAAAAGGCCGGCAGAGAAAGAAATCCAATGAGTGAGCGACAGAGAGAAAGCAGAGAGGGGGAGGGGAGAGAGAAAGATGAAATTCCAGTCTTTCTGGTCAGCTTGGCTGTAGTTTTCTCGGTACTGAAAATCCACAATAAACACTCCTTGTTTGCAAGACTGCTCCTGACTGCAGAGTCCCAAATTACAAATACTTTCGGGCTCCCTATGATAACAGCACTCAGACACGCCTTGTAGTTTTTACACTCAGCAGTGCTTCTCTGGCAGCCAGCCCCAGATCTTCTTTTCCCCTTCTGCTAGTTAAGTCTGCTGAGACTAAAAATTGAGCTGCTGTTACTAAGGTTTGCTCATTTTTCTTGTCTCTGCTTTTGCTAGTTTATTTTCTTCAAAACACACGCATACCCCACCACAGGAGTATTCAAATTTTAATTTTCTTTTTTCCTATTCAGAACAGCGAGAAAGACAAAAAGTATAGGCAAAATCCTACCAACTATTTAATGTCTCATAGGATTCAAGACATCTCTCCAGCCTGCTGTCATGAGATTCATATCAGATTTACAAATTTGACTGGCTGGTGGGATTCTAAAATTTGCTATCACACAGTGGCTCATCGATGCAGCCTGAGGAGTAAACCTGACAGCCCAAATTTTCAGAGCACAGAGACTGTATTGCAAAGTCACAATACAGGGACAGACTAACCTATGTCCATCGCAGGACAGGGACCAAAAGAGCTTTTAACACAGGGTACAAAACGATTTTCAGCCCCATCACAGGACATTGTGACAAGGGCAAGAGGGACAGCATTGGGAAGAGCCACTGACTTCCAGATTGCTTGTGTAAACAGGAGCCAAATCCAGCACAACTGTAATGCTGTAACATATTGTCTCCCTTTGCCCTCCTTCGAACAAGCAAGCTGACTTCAACCCTCATATGGAACCAAAACCACAAGATAAAAATGCAAAACTGAAGTCAATAGGAAGAAAGAAAAGAACCAGCAGATGTTCTTGTGGCATGACTTATGTACTGATGAAGAAAACAGATGACTGTTAAAAATTAAAATTAACTCAAAGCTACACGATGTGTAATGTGATAGAATCTGGCCTATATTTTCTTATGAAAAAAACAGTAGGCAAAAAAATATTTCCTTGAGATACATTACTAGTGTTACGGTGTTACACTGTCCTGGATTTCAGACCACACATTTTATCAGGTTTCAAAAAAATTTGCAATGAATATTTGTCTCCTCTGCGTTGCGTAGATGGCTGTGGGTTAGCCTGTATGTTTGTGTTTTTGCTTGCTGAAATGCAGCTTCTAATTCACTGTGATGAATGGGACCTGTCTGTATCATAGAGTGCTCTGATTAGGATCATCAGCGTAACTGTCCTTACAGGCTGATTAAAAAAGTGGCAACTTCTTTTAAAGTCTGTGACCCATTAATCAATAGTGTCTTTGCAGAATCTTTCTTCAAACTAGCTTTATTACTCCAGCCATGAATTTAGCATCTCGTTTCTCATTGTACTCCTTAACTACAGTTAATTTTTGCAATCTCTCAAGCTCACAGTATCTAAAGGATAGAGCAAAATTACCAAAGCTTTTCTTGAGAAATGCCAGGGCACTGAAGAGAAGACAAGCCTTTTGTACAATGCTGACTCTTTCCATTTCAATGGAAAAAGAGTAGTTCAGTTTCCCATAGATGAAACTTAAGCATGTTATGTATTTTTTATCAATTATGAGTGAAATCATGTAGTACAGACTGTTAATATGAAGGTAATAAGTTAAAAGTTTTCTGCAGGATTTTTTTAACAAGATATATTCAAAACTACCCCCTTTCTTTACAGGCTTCTATTTGAAAGAAAAAGGTTGTACTTGAAACACAAAGCAGTCAAGAACACACACACACACACACTCCCCTCACCCACAATTCCATCTCTTCTCTTTCATTTTGAGTTACATTGATAAGCAATGGCCTAAATCCACATTGTCTGACATTTGCACATTCAGTCAACACTCCTGTAAGGTGGATGAGGTTCTCAAAGTAACAAAGGGCTTGTGCCTGTACTAAACCTGGAGGCTGTACAATAGGAAGAGGAGAAAAAAAATATGATTATTTTCCAGGTATTTACTGCATTACATCAATTTTATTGTGTGAGCAACAATACTTGATTGTAGCAGTCCACTCTTCAGCCTCTAATGCAGACTGAGGAGAACAGAGTGAAAGATCATGTTTAAATGGGGAAATGTTTAATTTACCTTCTTCTTCCTCTCCAGCCCATACACACTCTTTCCATAAAGATTTACTGTGGGAAGGCCATTGAGTGCACTATGTGCCTCCTAAACATAAAAATGCAAGATCAGCAACACAAGGTCTGACAGTGAACACTAAAGTACAGTTAGATATGTTGACAGAGAGCTGATCTTGCAAGTAGCTGTCAATCTGCTCTGTTTCCTTGGAGACTCACCTAGTGGTTCCCATGGTCAAATTCATATAAACACAATAATCTTGCCACCAAAGAAACCCAGCACACTTCCTATAGAAGAAAGAAGGATAATTTGGACTACTGCATGCTTGTGGCGAGAATCACCAGCTGCCTTTTTTTGCACAGCTGTGCATCACCACCACAATTAGGAGGGTTATGCTGCTGCTCCAGCCTATCATCTTCAGCCACAATAACCAAGGGTTTGCAAGCACGAAGTTAATAATGAAATTCACAACCAAACAGTCTGCTGGTTATTTTTCCTCTTTACCCAAAATCATTTTCTGGAGCATTATCAAGCAAGCACTACACAAGATATGCCTTTGAGTTCTCTCCTAGGAGACTGGGGATCTGTTGGTTACCAGGTACAGCCAGGAAGAAACATGCTCACTTTTCACAGTAGAACGCAATTAATATATATAACACAAGAAAAGAAATAGTCCTTGCTGCAGGGAGTACATCCATTTCCTCTTCCACTTCTGAGGCACTGACAAGCTTCATCCAAGACCAAGATACCAGAAAGAGCTTCTCTGCTTGGTAAAACCCTCACTCACCCACAGTCACCAAGTGGCAGTGATGCTCTGGAAGAGTTGTTGCAGTACTGAACTGAACTGAGACATGCCCACACAGAAACATTACAACCTCCAGACTCTTTGTAACACACGTCCTGCCTAACATCCTAGATCGGAACATGGTCCCAGGTGGCTTTGGTGACTTTGATAAAGAACTCAATGGATTGGGGCCTATCAGTCAGAGGATCTGGATTCAGATGACAACTGAACACCTGTTCAGTTACACATCCATGCAGTAACACTCTTACAAGCATGGACGTGCAACAAAGCAGCCTTTGAGATCTGGTAGAGCTGTATCAGGGAAGAGCCTTGGTTCTGGCTGTGTTCCACACGATCATTCTTGTCATTGGGAAAGAAGAGGACTGGGAATTATGTTTAAACACTGCTACTGAGTTTTGTGTGACATGAGTTTAACTCTTCCTGTAATCAACAGTAGGATTGTCAAGTGACACTCCAAATGTGGCAGAGGTTTCTGTGCCAATGAGTCCAAAATGATAAGGCATTACATTGTTGAGTTTCTCTCCTTATAACTATCAGAAAATATTCTTTTCAAAAGACCATTGTCAGAAAAACTTGCCAGCATTTAAAGAATCTCTCAGACACCTAACCTTTAGGGAGATATTTTCAGCTCCAAAAAAATTGATCCCTTGATTTATGAACCATGACATTGTTTTATTGTCTGAAAAAATGAGCTGTGACCTAAATGGAGTTTTAACCTGCACACACCTCCACTAAAGCAATAGAAAGGCAAGCTGTTAAACTTTGGGGAATGAGAGATGTTACCCAGGTCCAATCCACTGACAACAGTCACTTACTAAATACAAGGAAGCCTTTATTTACCCTAATGCAAAGCCTCAAAGAAAATCAGAAAAATTACTGCTATTTAATTCATATTGCATTTAGGGGTTTAGCTTAGGTTAAGTAGCAGGAGGAAACTCTCCACAAGCACATCTGCCCTTCAGCTTCTAACAGGTAAAGAACTTGGCAGACACTTGTCAACAAGTCACCATATTGAGCATAACACCTGAAGTTAAAAATTCTGGATACTGGCTTCAATGCAAGATCTGTAGTCCAGGTTCCTGGAAAGCATTTCATGTCTCAGTTTTCCTATAAAATGAAAATTCCATTCACCTCATTTAATGTTAAATAACCCAATCCATTGATGCCCAATTTGAATCAAAGCTATTTGAAGTCATGTTTGGTCTTAAGGAATCAAGATGCATATTTGTAAATCCTTGAGGTTTTCAACTGGACTACATTGTAGAGAATAACAATGCTATTTATTTCAGGTATAATGGAAAATGTTTATTTTTGTTTACTAAGATTGCTTTCTAAAATAGTGTAGTCTGGGAAAAAAACACCAAAAAACCAAAACCAACCAACCAACCAACAACAAACACGAAGAAAAAAGAGAGCCAAGGTGCTATTTTTGTCTGAGTTACAGCAAATAAAACTAGATTTTTTATAAATCTGGAAATCTAGATGCATTCCAAAAGAATTCTTTGGGTAAAGACAAAAATTCTACAAAACCTGGCATATACCTCAAAGCCTTCTTCTCTGACATTCTCTATAACGATGTTCTAAGCATCTAAGATTATTACAGGAGGCTTGGTAGAGTACATATCTTTATGTAGTATCTTTATGTATATACTTGGTAAAGTACATCATCTTTACAGTAAGTTCCACATGATCAAATGAAGATATGCCATTTGCTTTCATGGAATTCCTTCTAAATTAATATGCTGTATATCTTGGCACAAATAAAATTTCTCCTTATTTGGTGCAGATAGGTTCATCAGGAATGCATTCTGTATTTGTTTAAAATCACAGAATCACTGAATTATTTGGATTGGAGAGGCCTTCAAAAATCATGTAGTCCAATCCAATATTCACTGCAATATTGTAATTACTCATCAAGAGTATTGAGTCTCATAGGCAGTCACTGTAATAGTCTCCTACAGGTCACGCCCCTATTTTCAAATTCTCAACGAGGCAAGTGGTTGCTGTGTGGTTCTCTTTTCTTTCCCATAAGAAAAAATGGAGCACAGTTCCACAATGTACCTCTGCAAGCAAGGGGGCTCGGACTTGTGATCCCTTATTAGGTATTCAGGTACAGTAGGAAAAAGCATGAGGAATGAAAATCAAGGGCATGATGCTTTCAGTATTTTATGTCGTTTTTTGAAATCTTTATTTTTATTAACTGCAACTCTATATATGTCCTATGTGTTTGTGGAAAACTGTTGTCTGATATTTCAGTTAACAGCTAACAAAGCATTGTGTCACAGGTGATACTCTTAATTGAGCCTCATGTAATGTCAAGCAATGAGTCTAAAAATAATCCTCTTCAGTTTTGGATACAGCTTCAGGGAGTAAAGTCATGTATTGCAACACAACAAGCATTAGCATTATAATCTTTATTAATCTCACACAACTTAAAAAGAAATTATTCTAATGCATTAGTGTCTTACATGGAGCACAGCTGTCAGAATATCAAATGCACTGTGTCACTGCCAGCTTCTTCACTGGCAAATACTTGCAGAGAATCTATAATGGCATAGTTCTTGATCAAAGACAAATTATTCATCCTTTTGACTGCAGAAGGAGCACTAGACATAGAGAATGGCATTCTGGAAAATACAACAAGGCAGCACAAAAATATGATTTGTGTCGAGCAGATCAAAAGATCAGAATGTTGCCTGCTATTTGAGATAAATGTGAATGGCATTTCCATGTAAAATTAGTAACTTCTTTGAGAAATCCATACTTTATCTATTATCTCTAATTTTAAACACTTTGATATTTTATCAGAAGTCTTTGTATCTTGAGGCTAGGCCCTCAGTTGTTGCAGAGGGACAGTGAAAGGACATCTTCAAGGACTTTGGCATCTTGGCAACCCCTGCAGTCCTTTGCCTGAATATATCTAGAGCACATCACCACTGCTAAGCTTTCTTCAAATTGTGCATCCATAAGGATCAGCATGCATGCTGTAAATCATGAAAACACCTCTTCATGGCCGTGGTGTTCTTTTCAGAGAAGTGAGAGGGACTAGGCACAGCTGGATACACAGCAGCAAAGTCTTACCTCCATGCTCTCCAAGGCAGCCTCATTGTGGGATGCATGGCCACTGGGGTTTGGGACTATGTGACCATGAGAGGTGGCTTGTCCCTCACTGGACCAGGATAATAAAGACACATAACAGTTTGGTAGGAAGAGAAACTCGGCTACCACTGTTCTTGCAGGACACTTTCTGCAGCATTAAAAGGCATGCTTGTGTGTTTAAGCTTCATCACAGAATTTCAATTCTAGGAATTATAATTATGAGTATTTGTACTTGTGCTCCCAGCACCTATAAAGATATTAACTCTTCCCATTTGTCTTCCAAGCTGCTGCCATACCTTCCTCATCTGCAGTAAAAAGATAAAAGTTAGGCTTTTCAAATCTTCGGGTAGCGTGGTACGAAATGCTCAGCAGCAGCTAAGATGACCATCAGCATTTCTAGTTTTTGAGGGTAGCGACGGTCTGGTCTGTCACGCAGGTGTCACACATGAGGTTCGGCTTTATCCTTTTTTTACCCCTTCCTGGTCACAGAGATCCTAGACAGATTGAGCACCACCAAAATCATCAATCTGGAACCACTGGATACAAGTACTTAATGAAGACACTGGAGGAACGGCAATGTCCCTATAATGGAGGAAATAATTATATTCCCGCTTGTGAAGAGCTGGCCTGTTCTTTAATGTGCCTAACAAAGGATAGAAAAAGCAATTTTTCACACATCAAGAAGCATAGGACAAAATGGGTAAACACTATGTGTTCAAAATATAGGCTGAAAAAAGGCTAAAAATAACCCCAAAACCATGAAGGCCTGTTGCATGCTGGCAGTCTGCCCACTTCCTGTAACAGTGTACACAACTAGGCTTCAAAATGCATGTTCAAAATGCCCATGTTTTTCCCCTGTTTTCTTAAAGTCTGTTGTTCCGTGTCCAATCATTCCACCAAAACCCACAGACCACACATCCTCATTAATGCAGAGGGGGAATTGTTCTCATAATTAAACTACTATCCAATTTATGACGAACTGTAAGACTTTTAGGAACATTACGTTATTGCCATTAAAATAATTTGCACTCGGAAAAGGTTCCTTAGTTGTTTTAATTGAGATCCATCAAAGTGAATTTAATGAGACTCTGGAGATTGTTATCCAAAGTCTCTGAAAACTGAGCCTTTTGTAGGGCTGGTCCTTTATTTTTGCTTTAGACCATAAACAGATTTAAACCACAGTTGGTACCACTGGATTTTCGTCTCAGTTAATGCTTCTAAAGTTTCACTGACTTTCCTTGTTTAGTGCACACTGCCACTGACTATGAAAGCTCTGCAAAAAGTTTTCCAAACAATGTCATAGATTTTAATTTGTATGCTACAGAAGGGTGTAAGTTCTGCAAAGGCAGAATACTTCTCACAAGCATAATCTGATAGGACTAACACATAGCAGATACCACTCGTGACCTCAAGCAGTAGCTCCAGAAAACTATACTTTTTAGGACATTGAAATCGTCCTGTGCTTATTCTTGCACATGCTACACAGAGCATCTAGACTGAAAACGAGGGGTCCTAACCTTCATAAAGAATTTCTCTTACCTCTCAAGTCTACATTTTTACCTACAGCAGTGCTTTAATTCTGAAGACATATTCCAAAACCATTTCAATCCCAAACTGTTCAGTAAAAATGCAGAAGTCTTTAAGCACAGAATAGTGCTTTAATCTGCTATAATCCTCTAAAAAGATTACTTCTGAAGAATTTTCGTATCTTGGCATTCAGCTAAGGTGTTATTAAGATAAGAGGTTAATTAAAGAAAATTGAAGGAGCCTTCTGAGATAGAAGAAGAAAAGAAACCCCACTTGTTTGCACCTACTCAGGATGGCTTAGGGAATTCTAGGAAGGTGTGTTATTTTAGTTGTAACAGCACCAGATCTGATTCTTGCTTGCAACAAATGAAATTAGCAACTGAAAAAGTGAATACTTCTCCAGAAAATCCCCACTGTACATATGGGTATTCCTGTAATTTTTCTACTTTAACGTCAAAGCCCAGCTGTGGCCAAGCAGTATCCACTGTTGTCTGGACAGATACAGACTTAAGGAAGGTAGGACAGAATGGGCAACGCGAGAGGTTTGAGAGATTAATGCCAGAGAGATGTTTTGCTTTTATGCTTTTTAGATTAGCAGCAATTTAGTTTTATACTTTTATATATTAGTAACCCTATAATCCTATAACCTCTATCCTGCAACCTTGTATCCCTTTCCTATAGACAAAATAGAACCAAGTTATTGGCCTTTAAGCATTCCAGAGTTGGACTTGATATCTGAAAAATGAAGCTATTGAAGTAAGCAGAGAATTTCCAATAGAAACTTGCCACAATGAATAGTGTGACAAACTTCTGCTTTTCATTGGACAATATTTCACAACTATGTTACCCTATAATAGTAGAAGCACGAACACCTTTTTGCTCTCTTTTGGACCTTTTGTACCCTTTTTACCTTTGTATAACTTACACTTGCTGGACCCTGCTCGGCAGGATTGGGCCCAAACCCTGCACAGCAGGGGCGGGGGGGGGGAGGGTCCCAGGGCTATCTCTGGGAAAGCTTTGCTTTCTCCGAATTCTTTAATAAATTTTTACTTTTTACCCTCTTATTTGGCCTCAGCCTTTATTTTGCAAACATAAAAGGCATCAAGATAATGTCAAAAAGAAAAGAAGAGGGCAGAACAAAGACTACCTTGGAAAGGAGAGCCTGAAATTCAGGCACCAGCTATGGCTGACAACTTCATGTCACGCAGCCCAAGGCACACCTTTGCTTCAGCATTCTCACTGAACAGCATGTTACTGTTAAGACACAATCTGTGGAGACCAAAGAAATGCTTCCCCAGCCTGACACAGATGTACAAACAGATACAACTCAGCAAGAATTTTATAAGAAATTATGCAAGCAATGCAATTAAGTCAGGCCACTGGAAACAAGGAATAATATTTTCCTTTGTTTTCGAGAACCTGTCTTACGATTACAGTAGATAATACAAGGAGAAGGAGAAATTCTTGAGCAAGAACCTCTAAAAGTCTGAGAAAGAATCTTGAGTAAGTGTTTTGAGTTGTGTTAACTTCATGATCTTCCATATCTGAAAAGGGAAATGGCAAAATACACATCACAAAACACGTGGACACACTGTTAAGAACAGAGACTTTTCTAAAAATTCAGCACATAGTCACTGTAGTTGGTAGATTCTCCTTAAAAAAAAAAAAAACCAACAAACAATTCTTCCTTCTCTTCCTCTTTCACTTTTTTTGCAGTCTTTGTTTTTCTAAGTCTTTAAATGACCAGACATAGCTCCATTTCAGTTTCACCTGGAAGTGCCCAGATTTTATTCACACTGTCTGTTTCTTACTTGAGCCATTCCTGAATTTTTGCTTTGTAAATTGGTAAGCTGTTATCTTAGTTTTCTAAACCTCTGTTCTGTACTAGAATTTAGATGCTTGGTTGCTTTCTGTGTCAATAGAAAATGCATGATACAGAGTTCCCAGGCAGGTGTAAAGGAGAGAGCTCTTTATTACAAAAAACAAGTCTTTTAAAGCAGTTAGCCATTATCAGAGTACATACCATTGAAACACAACAAACAATAATTCAACCAGTCACCATAAGCCATGAGGTGATCATGTGAAAGATATGTAACTTGTTTTCTCTACATCTAAGTTAGCTGAACTGGTTCCCAGAGGCCTTTTTACTTAGCCAAAGTAACAGAAGTGAACCATGATTTTACAAGGGTAAAAAGGCCTTCATTTTGCAAGGTTTTACCTATCCACAACAGCTTTCTCCTTGAATTGGTTCAACATCTATGGATAGTTTAGTTTTCTTTTTTAGTTCTTCTATTTCAAAATTTCAACTGGACAGTGATTCAGAAGTCATTCAGTTTCCTCCCTGCATTGGCCAGAGGATGAACCCAATAAAAAAATTTAAGGGAAATAAATTTTCTTCATTTAAAACATCTTTCCAGCTGAGGTTCTTTACAGAGTAACAGCAAATGATAATTTGGGATGTCTTTTCTCTTGGAAGTTTGTCCAAACAGAATTTTAAATTAGCCAGACAAGGTCTGAGTAAAAAAGCATAAAGAAAGTCTCTCAAGGAGTGTAGTGTGTTGGCCAGAAAAATGTGTGCTTGCATAAAGACCTGGGATGTTGTGGACAAACAGAAATATGAATGAGGGACAAAGAAAGTTGTACCATTTTCTGACGTTCCCGTGCCAAAGGTCAAGGTTAGATCCAAATTTTGAGAGCATTAAATCACATACATTGAACCAGCTCCAGTATTTCAAGGCCACCAACAAACTTCATGAGATCATGGAATGACGGGATGTTCTGGTTTGGAAGGAACCTTAGAGATCATCTATCCTAACCCCTGTGTCATGGACAGTGGTGTCTTTTACAAGATCAGGTTGCTCAAAGTCTTGTTAAACCTCATTTCATAGTATGGGTTGGGGTACATCTTGAGTGTTGTTAGACTGAAATACACAATTACTTTATTAGTAGAGACAGACAGAAGAGAAAGCAGAGCCTGGGCAGAGTGATTAGAGACCTACTCAGCCTTAACAGCAGTACAGTGTGCAGGGCTGCAGGTATGAAAATAAGGGATGAATGCATCTGAGTTTGGATTGCCTATCTCAGTCAGTCACACCTTTGGAAAATGGCACATTCCAGGCTGAATTCAACATCTCACTGAACAATCTCAAAAAATAATCTACCTTAAATTCAAGACTGCTCAGTTTTTTGGAGGCATCTGTGTCCACAAGCCCAAAGGAAGCTTCTCGTGTGGGGCACCATCATCCTGAGCAAACATTGCCTGGCTGGTGTGGAAGGGGTTCACTTGACACCCTCTGATGTGCAGCCATGTCAACATGGAGTTTTGTCCTGGAGGATATACTCTACTTTAAGCAGAAGTAGTGAGCTAAGGCACTACACTAACACTCAGGAGAGCTGTTGTGGCATCTGTTTGTCCCCAGCTCCAGCAGATTGTGACTACCTTTGTCCAGAGGTCCCTGGCCCTGAAGCAGGGTCAGCAGAGGAGGTGGCCTCAGAGCTCCTCAGCAACTTCAGCACAAAAACTGAGATAGCCACCAGGCTATTTTCAGTCACCAGGCAAAACAGCTGAGGGTTTAGAACAGAAAACCAACATGAATTAATCTTTTATTCAAAACAGGTAACTCTACTGGAATCTACAAAAACAGGGCTTTGATCTGACTCTGATTTAAACCTCTAAAAAAAAAAAAGCACTATCATGAGTACATACAGAGTTTTCCAATGGATGAATCTTGGTCCATTTTCAGAAAGATTTGCTCTTTAAACTTCCACACCAAAGACAGTGCCCACTGAGATGGAAGTTCTGCAAAACTGAATTTTTTATAGCTTTTGAGGAGAGATAATCCTTTCCTCCACAGACATAGGTATTGATAGGTCATACTTCCTAGCAGTTTAGTCCATCACCACCTGCAACAACATCACCGGATATTTAAGGAGGCTTCAAAAACTGAGAAAGACAGTTTTTTAAATACACTTTAAAAGTTTTAATGTCACAAAGATGTTGACTGCCCTTAAAATTGCCTGGGAAGAGCACATATTTAAATATGCATTATAGGGTCACCATTAAAAAGTGTACCAAACTCCTCTTCACTAATGTTCAAAGTTTGAACCAGGAAAAGACAAAAGACTCACCAAAGTAATTTACTGAACTACTCAGTCTTGCAGCAAATAGCTTTGTTAAAACAAGCCAATGCAGACATCAATGAAAACTCTGTTAAGAGCTTAGCCAAAAACTGGAGCTTGATTCTTTTAAATCACATACTCAGGTCACATACTGAATTTCACTACATTGAGGCTATTGTATTCTCCTAATTGCTCTTTCATCCTAAGAAAAGGTAGGAAGAATGGTTTCTGAAAGATTAATTAATGTAAAAGTTTGAAAGCATAGCACGAGAAGTTTGCCCCATTTTTAAAACAAATAAACAAACAAACAAAAAATCTCTTATCTTTATTTCCACGCATGCAACATGAGAAATTTGAGCCTGGCTACACTGTTGGGGAGATAATGTTCATAAGTGAGGAGATTCCTCAGTTGGAGCCACTTACATGGCTATGAAGTTTACAGGAAAAGCCATTCAAACACTGCTCAAGCATCCTTTTCTTACTGACTGTTTAGACCAAATGTGTGCACTGCACATATCCTGGGGAAGCCCAGATCATGGCTGCTAGGGCAGCACTCCGCTGACAGAAACCAGCATCAGACAAACCTACTCTTCTCACATGTGCAGCATTGGCTCCAGACCACGTGGCATACGACACCAAAGTGGGAAACTCCAGGCCTCAGCTTGTGTGCACCATCTTGGGCACAGAAAGAGCTGAAGCTCAGTAGTAAATATGGATATGGTGTCAGCTGGGTGGGGCCTTGAGGAGCACAAGGCTGAGGAGCAGGCTGCTAGCAGAAATCCGAGCCATAGCAGACCTCGCTCCTGTGAATGACTGCAAACAACACTCCTTCTTTAGGCATGGCCTGAGCTGGTCCATCTCCTCAGCATGACAGGAAACCAGCCTCATGTGAACTGGCAAGTCTAACTGGGTTGAGAGTGGAGTATGAGGAAACAGCTAACAGTGCATGTTTCTTTCCTTTCACCAAGCCTGTTCCCTTCATTCACAACCCTGATGTAGCACTTTTACAGAAAATTGAGGTGTCAGCTAAACCTCATCCTTCAAACACTTAGTTCAAATGTACAAGCCATTATATGATGTTTTGCTTGTGGCTGAAGAAAGCAATGACCTACATATGCTGTTAACCAGTTTGTGCATCTGGTCAGAAAAAAGTAGTCTAAAACCCTATGGCATTTAGAACCAAAAACCGAAACTACTGGATGGAGAGGAGGGTCATTAGTGCACCTGAGGGATGCAATAATAAACTGGTAATTACTGTACATTATCAAATTTTGGAGGGTTTCAATATTTTTAACAAAAATTTCTCCTTTACATCCTTGATCTCTCTCTAATGTATCTTCCTAATATAGTTCCTCCCCAAAGGGGGACTTGCAGAAGCAGGGAATTGCTTAGTCAAGCTTTTCTAGCCTTCAAGGAAGGATAGCCAATTACATTTACAAGCAACATCTGAAGTTTGAGGGCAAGTTTTTAAACAGACTCAGTGTTTAATGTAAACTAGATGTCGACTTCAGTATTCAATGAAAGCTAGTGTTGGCCAGAAAACACCTCTCACTTCCCCCACATGCCTTTCCCTTTTTCCTGCCTTTCCCTTTTTTCTCCAGCACTATGCAGGATACTGACCAACAAAACAATTGACAAAAGAAATTGTCTGAGAGAAAACCTTTTTTTTTTTCTCTAATGCTGTGCCTTTATTTCCAAAGCTAAACTTAACAGAAATGTTATCAACAGGAGTGCAGGAAAGCTACAAAACTACAGAGTTCTGGTCAGGTTTGAGATGGAAGAACATCTCCACTAAAATAAGTAAGACCTGTGACAATTGTATTAGTGATTTTTACCTTTAGGACCAGGCTTTACTCCTTAGGATCCATAGATTTTGATTGAATATAGAGAAGACAATCATACAAATAGATAAAAGACCTTTTAACTTAACAAATGTTTTTCAGGAGTCTCTACATAAACCAACAGTCTCAGCCAAAACGCATTTTAGACTTCTATTTCTAAAGTATTTATTTGAGTAGCGTTGTACCAATAACAGAAAGTTACTGTGTTTCAAAACAAAAAGAGAAGGGGAAGGTCCTACTGAAGCTATAATTAAAAAAAGTAAAAATTCTTGGTCCAAATGGATGACCTGTCTCTTCTGTGTTGCTGTGTTCACCCCACATTTTCTCATTTCCAGTCTTCATTCAAGCCATAGATGTAACCCTCTGGAGCCTCATTCCTCTCAACTGTGAACCCATCTTCTGACAATTTTTAACACCTTCCTCTTTGTAGTCATCTGTCACAGTGAATCCCCTCAGTCTTGTCAGTACCAGACAGTGCCATGAAATTCCCATGTATATGGCACTTTGCAGCCTTGCATTTGGATATCATCCTGCAATATTCTGATTTGCAGAGGTGCTGAGCATCTGGCAGTTGTTCCCCCCCCCTCCCCCCCCCGCTGCTGTCAGGTGTTAAGGATTTCAGGTCACAACATCACACCAACAGGGACCTGACAATAAGATCAGATTCAGCATTTTTAACAGTGTGTACATTTCAAACTGTATTCTGTCAATGTGCTTTAAAACTAGAAAACCTCAGTTACCTTGATTTTAAACAGTAGTCGAAGACCTGCTTACCCTGCAGGCCAAGTGTCCAACCTGTAGTCCTGCAATGAGTTATTGTCTAGGTGGATCTTTGCACTCTCATGGAGCCTCACTGAAATAAATCTTGTTCTCTCCATTAAGAGTTTGTCAGAGGATTCAAACTTCATCATTTAACAGCAAATCAACAGAAATACTATTAGCAAGCAAAGCAGAAATCCTGCCAGTGTCACAGACCCTGCCAAGCAGATTGTTGATTGCATTTAAAAATTAAATGCAACCACACAGTAATGTCAAACAGAAATGCCTATTTTCATTCTCATGGTGTGTTGAAGGATCCCCTCTATCCTATCTAGCATTCAGCCAGGTCTCAGCAACACAAGAGTGTATTCCCTGCTCTCTCATTTTGCTGGGCTGAGCTCGGGCAGGCAAGAACTAGAAACCAGAAAGGTCATCCCTTTCTGAGTCTGTTTTACAACAGATGGTAACAATCAGCTTTTCCCGGTAAGCACAAATGAAGAATGATGTTTAAATTCTTAGCATCCTCCAGATAACATCTCATGTAAACAGAAGTAAATTGCATGTAAGAAATGTCTTTAAATGTATTTAAAGGGGTGACCTCTATTTCAGCATTCCTCTCTGAAACCAAGACCATGACTTCTTGAATATCCACAGTCTGAGGGGCCTCAAGTTTGTCCTGCTGTATTAACCAAACCAGTTCTTGCTTAGAACACTGCCAGATATTGAAGACAACAGGATATCGAGCAAGTACATCACCCTTCATAAACAAATTAATTGCCAGAGTAACTATTCATACTGGCTTTGCACAATATAATTTGATTCTATAATGAGAACAATCTCTCTTCACTACCTATAGCAAATATTCTTAAAATTAGAAGGCCTGTGTTAGATTCATGTGACTAATGAGCATTCAGTTCTCAGCCTTGCTAAAACAAGATAGCAATATACTGAAAAGTATATTTCTGAAAGACGGGAGATGGGAGGAGCTGGACAGGAATGTTCCCTAAAATAACAAACTGTTAATGATGGTAAGAGTCAACATACTTGACACCTGTTGCATCATTTACAGTTTAACAGCAAAAGAAGCTGTTTGTTTAGGAAATTAAACATAACACTACTCACTGGAAATAAACACATTTCTTTGCTAAAGCTGTTTTATAACTTCCTGATGGTTACACTGCTGAAGCATTTGCTTACTTTGTCAGAAATTTGCCCCTTCACCATGAGAAAAGTGTTTCCCATAATTTTTGCCATGAGCAGAGGGAGCTCAAGGGTCAGGGACCCATCCAGCATATTTCTGTAGGAAAGGCCAAGTAGTATTTTGTCTGCTAGCTTACAATCTTATTTTTTCTGTCTCTTTGTTCTCATCCTTTCACTCCAATTTCCTTTAGGGGAATGTGGAAAAAAAATAGGAAGTTCAAATTTTTGAATATCCTTTAACAAATCCTGCAAAGATGCAAGAGTACAACAGAGAGAGAAGTAGGTCTATTGCAGCAGAAACTCTTTTCCACCTTGGTCAAAACATTAAATCTTGACTGCTTCAAATTGCTTTAAGGTATACAGGAAACTGGCAAAATTGTTTTCTCACTAGAGTCAAGGAATGTAACACCCAAGCAAAAGATATGGTAAAAAGAGGACTTCTGGGGAACTTCTAAGCTTTTTTTTTTAAATCTTCTGTTATCAGCTTTTTATCCTGATTGTAATAATGGTCTGGCTAACACTTTGAAATGTCTTCCTGTTAGTCAAAGAATACATGCTGACAACACATATGTGAGCCTTCTTCTGAGTCAGGAGATCCTTCACCTGAACCAGCACTGAGCAGAGCTCTGATGCTTCTTAGGAAAGAAAACAACCAAAGAGACTCTTTTTAAAATCGGAGAGGTAGTTTAAACGTGCTACATGACTTACCTTGCCCAAGCATGAAACTGTGAACAGTCACATTTTGTAGCCTGAGCTACTAAGTCTATTCTGTGATTAGCATAGCCAGAGACAGCTAGAGTTGAACAAACTGCACTGAGACCTGCACTCACCATAGGCAGCCAGTCGAGTATAATTTTAGTGTATCCTCCCAGACGACTCCATGAAAGGCAGATAACCATCAAACATCAGGCACATCTCCCTTAGACTTTATCTTGATATTCTTTAATTGTCTTAGTGAAATTGTCTTAGCAGTTTTCTCAGAGTGACTGAACATATATGACTTCCCTCTATTGTTTTTACCACACTGCTTTCACCATTTACTCCAGAGGTAGAAGCAAAGGCATGCATGTGGTAAGAGTGACAAAGAAACATTATTATGACCTCTGGGGTGACTCAGCATACTGAGTCTTAAGGGAGTAAAAAAAGATCAGATTCTGTGTTTCTTCTGACAGATACTAAAGCCCCCAAGATAGCCAGAAAACATAACAAGCAAAGGCTGCATTAATCATTTTCAGTGCATTGCACTGTATTATTAGAAGTTTTGCCCCAGACAAGCATTTAAGTGCCAAAAAAAAGAAAAATTCCGTATTATGTGAGATTTAACAATATTTGTTCTGAGCTTCATACATGCAGGAAAAAAAAGTTAAAATAAGGCCCAACAGGAATTAAAATAAACCACAAACTGTGTTCTCATCTACACATTAAGCAGGCAGCATTAGTTTGAACTTTAATCCTATATTAATGAAATACTGAAGGAAAAAAAACAAGCCAACAGTGAATAAAATAATTACAAATAAATATTTGGCAGACTTACAGAAGACAATTAGGGAACACATGTATGCTAATATAGGACACATACCTGTGTAAACAAATATCTATTAAAAGTAACCCACAGGTAACACAGAGACAAAGCTGCAACCTTAAAGTTGACAGAAGCTGCCAATAGAAGTACTATTCAATACATGGTGCAATCATATCAGTGCTTAGACATGCTAATCGAGGGGATACTTAGGCTCCAACAGCCTACATAAACAATTGTCTCTCTTCCCAAACCTCTCAAGGTTAAGCACGAGTTTGGTACAATGGTTAGTGGATGTTCTACAAAATCATTGCTGTCTGCTTTCTGAAACATTAGAATTTTTAGCATGTAGGATTATTTTTTTAAATCTTAGGACTTTGCTTTCATGGAAATAGCAGAGGCTTCTGGAGCTGACAGGTCTGATTCACCAAGTTTGGTTCTGAGTCTAGTCTTGGAGAAATGCAAAGTTCCTGGAGAAATGCGGAGTTCCTGGGCTCTCCAGCAGTCTTTCACTTAAAGGGCAGAGCTTCAGAAAGGCAACTGAACGGGAGAGTAATTGTCTCCTCTTCTGTCCTTGAGAGCTTCGTATCAATTCCAGAAGGGACAGCTGCTTTCCACGCCAACAGAGAAATCTATTCGCATGCAAACATTTGCTGTTTACCGCCATGGATGACATTTTTAGTACATTAAGGCTTAAAAAGGGAGAAAAGAAATACAACTGAAACTTTTTACTCATCAATGGGAAATGTATTGAAGAACCTTCAAAATCTGTAAAATCAGGGTACACCAATACCTGAGCTGTGTTTTTAAGCAGCTGATATGTTCCTGCCCTGAGGAGATCACCAAACAGGGGCAAGCACAAAGGCTTCTCCCATCAAAAGCTGCTAAGCTACTTTGCTCATATGGGATCTCAATGACTTCATTTGATCTCCTGTTCAAGAGTTTTACGTAGTACTACATACATTTGTTACAGACTTTATGCTTGTACAGAAATTCAACTTTTCTTTAAAGAAAATAGTTGGAATGTTGCCAGTTTTAGTTGTCCAGTTTGTTCTGATCCAAAATTACTTTCTTCTAAAATGGACAATAACAAATACTATCCATTCTAATACTAAAATTCATCAGTTTAAAAAAAGAGTTGACACAGGCTTCTCATTAATAACAAAAAATCCTGAGTAAGCACCCTACCTCATTGTATGTTTAATGATTCTGAAGGCCACTAAATAAATCCTGTGAACTGATGCATTTGATTGCTCTTTTGCTCAAATTTATAATTAAAAAAAATATTAAGAACACCAAATACTAAGATCTAATTGTAGTAAATTGTCTTAGCAGGTTGTCTTTTCATCCCCTTTCAGATGAATCTACGTACATACATGAGATATTTCAAGCATGGACTGTACAAGGGCATATCAGGTTCACATCTCTGCCCATAACTTGTCTGGTGCAGTGGTAAAGCAATTTGTTCTGTGTCAGTAACAACATTCATGGCATTGTGCTGATAAGGGAGCCTAGGATGTGATTTATTCCTAGAGCAGCTGAGGATGAAATTCCAGCTGTGTTACATTCTCTTAGTTAAACCAGCTGTAAATTACAGCCAGATCTCTGCAAAAGGCGGGGAGATACTGAAAAGATGAAAAAGGAAAGCATCTCCAGAGACATAGTACCTCACAGGCTCCAGGGCACTTGGCAAAAGGTTTGGCTTGGTTAATGGTCTTCTGTGTGACAAGAAACATATGGCTTTCACACTTGAAAAAGTTCTTGAAAAAACATCTCAGAGAAGGGAACTTTAAACCTCAAGCAGCTACATGTGGTGAAGGGCAAAGGAAGGCAAGGGCAATATCTTACCTGGCAAGATCTAAAACAGCACCAAAAATTCCTCCTGGATCTGGAAACTGAAAATTACAGCTAATGGAAACAAAATGTTATTTTGCTGGGCCATCTCCTGTCTGGGGAGAAATTCTTCCAATAATCATACTGTTGGCAGAAAGAAAAAAAACTTACCCTGTGGTGGGTTTCCACACCTTCCCAGCCTGGTGGATCTGGGTAAAAAGGACCCCAGGCAAAAACGGTTGTCTGCTTAGTAAAAGTATATAGCCACAATGCCTTTGGGAGCTGCTAAATATAAGACAGAATTTGCAGTTGTCAATTGTCCATGGAGAGCCTGCAAACAGACTTGGGCAGGAACTGGTCTCCACCTCCTAATCTGATCTTAGAGAGAAGTAATCTAGCCAGTAAGACAATTCTAGTTCAAACTCAGCCCTGACAAAACACACCACTGAAACACACATAACTCCATAACCAGTGTTTAAACATACTGGAAATAGCTCTCTTTGGTGTTTTTTCCTCCAAGAAACAGATCAACCAGCACTTCTGAAAGCAAGAAGCATTGCTAAAAGTGTGCACTTGACCCAAAGTCATCATTAGAAATGGCTCAAGATGGAATGGATGGAGCTCACCACCCTAACAAAATTTTAGTGACAGCTCAGTGACAAAAACTTGTCAAAGTTTTCAGCAAAAGATAACAGGTTCCTCTTTTGGGCTTTCCATTCAGTAAATATTGTTAGCCAATCTATCTCTCATATACACATATTCTTCACAAAAAAACAGATTTCAGTTTGATCAATAACATTGTACATGGCAAAATACTCACAAACCAACTCACAAACCAATGCAGATCCTAGTAAAACCAGTTTGTTTCAGACATACATCAGAAAAGGAAGGTCAGTCCTGATCACCTTCAGAGAAAAACAGGGATCAGCAAGCAAAGCTGGCACGTAGGGAGGTTTGTGGCAAACCCAGCTAGTTTTGCTGTGAGACTCCTTGTCACAGGGCAATATGGACCATAGTGTTTTACGTCCATTGAAGGGGAGTCTGTGCAGGTTAATGGAGAAGAAAGCCACTGAGCTACAAAGTACACAGAAACCACTTCTGTCTCAGCAAGGTGTGAATGGGAAAGACCAAAGGCTTGAACAAACCAGAGGGTAGGAAGAGGAACAAAGGGGCCGAAATGTATAGTTGCCTCTCTCTTTCTACCATTTTTTCCTCAGCATCCACTTTTGGCACTGTGGGAGGTGGAGCTGAGGATGGAAACCCTTCACAGATCCAATGCAAATTCATTATATTTTTGCAGTCTTTTGAAAAACATATGTTTAAGATGAGAATGAGAATAAAAATAGCTCCCGATAATGACATTAATAACAGGGGTATAGTTCCTTTTTTATTAGGGTCAGTGTTTGCTCTGTAGTAGAAAGAGGACCTTCAGCCAGTGCCTTTTCTGAATAAGTCCTCTCATTTCTATGGAGATATATTACGTCTGGAGATGTAGCTGCAAGGTCACATAAACATATTGACCAGTTGCAGCAAATTTCCAATATAGTACTTAGGAACCTTTTCTACTTTCTGAAAAAAAAATTTAAAAAAAAAAAAACCACAACCAAAACTAAACCAAAAACATAACAACTCAAATAAACTTCAGCTCTATTACTTAAAACAGAAAATATAATTGTTCTTTGGAGTGTTTATCTGATTACCCCTATTTTTAAGTTGCTTTTAGAAAAAATCAACTATTTCTTTCTCCATTTCTTGTTAATCTACTCACCTTCAATCTCCAGGTCCTATTTAGTTTCAAAAAATATCCATTGAAGGTAATCATAAGCAAAACCAAACTATTAGAAAATCACAGCTAAAATGGAACTACAGAAAGGTACACTTTTGCTCACCAATCTGAGTACCATTTCTTTTCTCTCACCATTATACAACCTCTCTGAGGACATGTACATTTGCCAGAGCCAGGGACATTTGACTAAAACTTCTCCTAAGCATGAAGGATGCAGGAAGCAACTGCAAGAGAAGGTTGCTGGAATGTCAACCCCACCCCACCCTGTGTTCTGTGGACAGGGCCGGACCCAGCAGTAAATAGATTTCAGTACTAGTTAAGGGTGATATCTTTCCTGTAATAGATTCAAACAACCCTGATTTAGGTAGTAAGTTTCAATGTTATTGCCTTAAGTGTTTCTGAACTTTTCCAGATGGGTATCATAGGCCAGGCTGTGAATAACAGGTACTGCACAAATACATTGAAAATTCCAGTCTCAAGCTTACTCAGAGACAAGCAAGAAATTGTCTCTGAAAATCTTGCTCACCTGAAAATTTCTGCATGAAAACTCCAGTTGTCACGCTATCTTCTGAAGTCATTAGTGAACAGTGAAATATCTGCCATAAAAAAAGCAACCATCTGTGACAGACCTTGAAATTAATGTGTTTCATTTGATACTATGAATTTTGGTAGATGCAATAACAACTTCTGTAAGTACCTCATTGGAAGGCTAAGCTCACTATATAGCACGGATTTCATCGACTGATGAACAAATCCAAACAAGCTCACAGAGCAGTTGCAGCACTTGCTAGAGGCACGCAGTGAACAAAGCGAGAACTCCCACGGAGAGGGCAGTGATTCCCACCTAACACTGGAATTGGGAAAATGTGTGAGAGAATAACATCTCCATGCAGTAAAGAAAGAATAATGCCAGCAAGACCTTCTCCTCCTCCACCCTGCAGACCAGAAAGTATTTTATTAGCTAACCAGCAAGACCTGCAGTCCGTGGGAGCTGAGAGAGTAAAAGCTGCAAAATTATGTTGCCAGTCTTTCTGGATGACTGAGCTTGACTGCTTAATACAAAATGCAATTCTGACAAGGAGAAACCAGAGATTGATGGGTAAACAAGCCAAACCCTGGCTAAATATAAGGCTTGTTGGCTATAAATTTTGTCTTTCTTATCAGATCCCAGGAAGTGTTAAGGCAATGCAGTGGCAGGAGGTCAGAAAAGCATAAGCAGTCAAACCTTACAAAGTCATTATCTTGCATTTTAACTATGGCAAGTGGGTGCATGTTTTTTCTTCACAGCAGATTTTAAGTAAAAAATACTGGTCAAAATCAGAAAGATGAATAATACCAAAACATTTTATCTCACCAAGGTGCACAGGTTAAAAGCTCCAAAAAGGGCTTCATATCTTGAGTGCTAATTTGTGAAACTACGATTGTGAAGCTATTTCTTGAAATAACTTCCCAATTTGAAAGTGAAGGTAGGTCAATCAAATTAATAACATAATGCACCAACACTAGTTTTGCATTTTGTCCCACAAAAGCACCTTTACAAGTCTGCCTTTTAAGTAGTGACCCTTAATATACTTCATCCCTAATATACCTCTAGTTATAAATGTAACATTGACTCTATTCCTTAGGTGTTTCCATAAATAACTGCATATATTTTGAATAATTAATAATTATAAAATAATTATTTCAAATTATCTAAATAATCCTAGGAAAGGACACAAGAACTGATGCAGAGAATTCGCACAAAGGGGAACACCAAATAATGCAACTATGTGGAAAACCGAGGCTTTTTACAGAATGTGTGTTGAACACAGCCATTCCAGAGAAATTAAAAACAGTTGCTAGAACACCTCTTCCCAGTGGACAAATCAGTGGTAGTATTCATGGGAATATATTTCTTGACATTCCTTCTTGAATTTATATGTGATTCCGGATTCCTTTACAGATTTTCTCCAAAGTGACTTTTTCTGGTCTTTGGATGAGAGAGTTCAATAACAAAATCCCACAGGCAGCTAAAAACGTTGCTGGCAAGCCTTCCAGCTTATAAATGACCAACCAGGTGCCTTGTGAATAGTTTCATTACCTGAGCAATGCATCTCCATTACTAATGAATGAAGAGCAGTCAATTGAGCCATGAATAATAACTACAAATCACAAGAGAAATTACAACCAGACTGATAGTAAGTTACTTGCAATTGTGCTTTCATGCTTTAAATTCCAACAACGTAGCCAGATCAGATATCCAAGTGGGAGAGGAAACAGGATTGTGAAATCCCAGAAATGCCACAGCAAAGGACAGGAGGCATACCTGATATTCACAAGGAAAACTGGCAATCTGTTGACTGCTACTCTGAATTTGCAGACACTGTGCAGCTAGTAGATAAACTGAAGGATGAGGATTATCCATTAAAAACAAACAAACAAATAACATCAAACACAATAAGCCAAAGAAAACATATCAGAGCTTCTGAAAGTCATTTAAATTAAGAATATTATTTTGAAATATATTCAAACAAACACTACAGATGGTAAAAGGCAGTCAGAGGTATATGACTGTATTAATTTCAACCATTTCTCTCTGACAACAACACATAGTGGAAGAGAAGACTCAAATACCTGGAATACCACTGAGACATACATGAACAGACTCCATATCTGCATCAGAGTCAACATTGATTCAGCTGTGTCTGGCATTACACACTGCAAGTCATATCGCACCAATAAGGCAGAAGAAGTCTTCACTGTGCTGCTAGTTGCATTTTCCGTCTTCAACCCTCGTGGAGCCTGGGGTAAGCATTCCCTTTCTCCAGCAGGATGCCTGTCAGATTGCACAGGATGTCAATAAACACCCATCAGTTTTTCTCAAACTTTCTTGCCTTTGGTAAACATGTTGCCTTTGCCAGGACAGGATCCAGAGGAAGGAGATCCTGGCCTGTGAGAGCAGTGCATATTGCTTCAATTTGTTCCATCAACAGGCACAGGTTGCGTGGGCAGGAACCATGCTGTTTGGATCAGATGTAAAAGTCAGCCCAAAGCCTGCGCCACGGAGGAAGAGAGGCCCAGTCGAGTCAGCACTTTGTGAAGCTCTGTTTGTCTTGGCCAGCAGAACAGATAATGGTCTTGAGAGGAGCTATACCTAGACCCTCGGAGCCTCATACTGCCCCTCATGGCAGGGGATATGGGACTCCAACACTGGTGCAGTCTGGGTGGGCTGGTGACTCCTGTAGCCACAGGACTATGCCATGAGGAGCCAGGGCTGGAGCCTCAGCACTGTGCACCTCTCCTCACTCCCACCACTGCCCTGCAGCTGGCGTGTGTGCTGCTCAGTGTAGGCACATGTTGTGACACTGGCTGACCTTGGGTGAACCTCTGATCAGCACAGTCCTCAGCCCAGCCCTCTGAGGGATCTTGGGTTGTGCATGAAAGGACCAGAGAGGACAAGAAACCAAACACTCTTGGTTGGATATAAATGGCCAGGTGAGTATACTTCAGCTAAATCCTCAGGAAAATAGTTTAAGTTATGTTCACTCTCTCTCCCTCCCATGGTCCCTTCCACCCTATAAATCATACTGCATTTCCCAAGACACTCACAGCTGGGCTTCCCAAAGGACACGGTTCTCTTCAGCATGAGCTCCACAACAGATGTGCCTCCTCACCATCTTCTTTCTCAGCATTCAGTTCAACACATGCACCTCAATCTTCTTCCACCCTTCCTTGAAATTCACCCCCAGCATTTTTGCAACTCTTTGTCTTTGATGTCCATTTTCTTCATGCCTCTAAGTATCTGCTTCTTCTTTCCCGACAAACTTACTGCATGAGCTAAGTCAGACCTCTCTTCTTTCTTCTTCCAGAGCTTGCTGAAAGGTCACAGTCTCGCTTCTGGCCTGGTTTCCCAGATGCTTGTGGACATGTCAAACCATGATATCCAGGCACCATCTCTGCTTTCCACTTTTTCCACAGGTGGTGAGTTATAAAATTCAGGCTGCTTTGTTCTTCTTATAACACCAGTCAGAGGCAGACCTTAAGGACCACAATTGCAAAACCTTTCCCCATTTCTGTGCATGAGCCTCCCATATTGATTAGGAGAGGAACATTTTCCTCACAGTGGTACGCTGCACTTGTATTTCACATACAGTACTTTTTTTTCCTTACTGGAATGCATCTTAGTCTCCCATTTTAGCCTCAACAGAGCTAGTGTAAAGATTCCTGTGCCTATTCAGGAAGGCTATGAGCTCCTACTGTTTTGCTTTGCTTCATTAGGGACCAGTTTTCTCCCAGGAAGTATAGCTGCCACGTCATAAACTGAAGGCATAGATGAAAAAAGGAGGAGTTGGTTGCATGCAGAAGGTACATGAGGAAAAAGAGGAGGAAACAATAGTGCCAGACTACAGAGAGGAAATCTCACCTTAAGCCTTGGGATATAACATGATTAAGAGGAACGCAAATTCAGACAGGATTAACAGGTTATATGGGGAATATGCAGGGTATAGAGAGAGCACAAATGAGGAGATAGAAAACAGGGTATTGTATTGTGAAAATGATTACACCAGGTCATTATGTTAATAGATCTACTGAGTATGCAGGTTAAAGGATGAAGAAATACATGGAGGGGGAGGGGGAGAGGGCAGGCGAGGGCTGCCAAGGAGAGTAAAGACTTGATCCAAGGATGAGAAAAGGATTAACAGAGTTCTCCCACGGAAAGCCAATAAGCTTTCCTCAGTTTAAATGGACACTGCAGGTTTGGTTCCTCCAGTTCAAAAAGCAGATGTTAGATTTTAAAAAAAACCTCTCATTATTGTTTCAGGATCTCATGGTTGGAAATGCAAATAAACAGGCACAGAGTAATGAAATTATCTGCCACTGGATGCATGGCTTGTCATCATTACCCCTCAGAAGAGCGAATTCCAGTTCAGACCACAGTTCTTTTCCAATCTGATTGGTTTCAATCTTTCCCCCCAACACACTTCATTCTTGCTAATGAGGAACCAATCTCTTTTTCACAGACCCAGAAACATTCCCACAGAGGACTTACTTGCAGTGGAATAGAGGGCCTTTGTTCTTTGTCTAAATTCAATGTCGTTAAAAATAAGCCGAACAGCTGCAACAACAGCTTCAACCGAACAGTCATCCCAAAGACTGAACCTCTCTGGTTCTTTTCAAATCTTGTGTTAAAATCTCTCTATTGCTTCTTGTTTCTTTCTACAGTTTTCTTCGCTCTCTCTTCCTAGTGTGAGGAAACACCAGAGAACAAGCATCCACACAAAAAATATGCACATTACGTGCACAATAGCTTAAATGTAATAAGAAGTACTTCTAAGATTTTTTGAAGAGTCAGGCCAACCTGCTACAGCCCCTTACACTCTAAACTCTTTTCTTAGTGCCCCTGTGTATCAGACGTCCATTTTGGTTTTTTCCACATGCTCCAGAGAAATAAGTTCCTCTGCAAAGCCCACTGATGCTTAGCAGAAATGTCACTGGTCCATCCTAACGCAGATCCTGCTCTCCATTTCACTGAAGTACTTACGCTGTATCACTGCTTGAACTGGATTACATAATTGGAGGAAACACAGGAGTCATTTTCGTTATATGCTGAAGGGACATCTTAAGTTTCTTGAAGATGACCCTTGTTTCTGTAGTGTGAAGAATGCCATGTGCTCTCCTTACACTTAATAATGATACTGAACAAATGGTTGCATCAGAGGATACTTATTATTCAGAAAGAAATGGCCATGCTTTCTTCTTAGTTTAACTAATGCTTGATCTAAGGAATCAACAAACCAGGCCTGTGTTTCATGGATACATTGTTTTTCTTTTTAAACAGCAAAAAAGGGCTATTTTTCCAGTTGCTTATTCAGTAATCTCAAAGAGCACGACACATAGAAAGTAAATACTCCATTGCAGCAGCTATAGGCTTTTTCACAGTTCAGGCCAGAAAAGAAAATGTTTGAATTAGGAGCAATAATGGCTCCTTTCTGGCAAGTGAAAGAAAGCAAATATTATTTGGACGAGGTCCAAGCAAAGCTTCCCCAGCACATGTTATTTTATCTGAGGTTAAACGTCTGCAAAATAAAAACCCATCCAGCTACAGTTTGTGAAGTTTGCCACCTACTGAGGAAAGCATAGCACAGCAATACCAGAAAAAAATTAAAAAAATTTTTAAATTGTGCTGAAGCTATTCAATGTTATAGACATATTTGCTGTTGTAGACTCATCATAAAGGCTTCTGAACACCTCTAGACAGCTGCCAATGGATCAAATAAACAACAAAAATACTTCTCTTGCTCCTCCTCGTTGATACATAAAGCCTTAAAGACAGTGTTTTATCCTGAATCAGTCCCAGATTTTGTCATGCAAACCTAGAAATGACTGAAAATAATGACTCCCAGCTTCTGCAGGGAACATAATTGCCTAGGGATCTGAGGTGCTGAGATGTTCGGAGTCACAAACTAATAAAAAGTCATGCTGTAGCCGTTTCTAGAATTATATTGGTAATTTTCATTTACTTCAAAGGCCCATAAGAAGCACTGTTAAGAAACAAAGAGTCTGTCTTTACAGCAGAGTTAAATTCAGAAATATCTATTGTGTTTTGTAAAAACCTCTCAGCATGCTTTAGCGTGAAAAGCATACCATATAATGCAGCCCTGGAGCGAGGCATAGGGTCCTTATACAGGATGTGGAGACATCATTGACCATGACAGGGTTGCTTTCATTTCAAATTCACATAGGTAAAATATCTATAAACACAAAAATGCTGTTAATAACCTTAATGGAGCCATGGGACAAAAAAAAAAAAAATCAGAATATAAAAGCTGCAGAAGACTCAGAGCACATCTTGGTATTCCTTAGCATCCGGTCATGAGGGTATACATAAAGCCTCATCAAAATAGTACTCCCCACCTGTGGATGAGTTTGCTGCCTGGCACAGCAGAAAGCAACAGCTTCACAACAAATTTCATCCCCCTCCTGTTGGAGCAGAAATCATCAACCCTGGCTGCTCTCAGGTGGGTATTGTGGATGAAATGGGAGCTTCAGACAAAGTCTATTAAAGAGGCCCTACTGCTGAGTCATGAGGTGCCCCTTGCTTTCTAAACTCATCCTCAGAGAGAGGAGTCTCAGGGTGGCTGGATCTTATTTTAGTCTCATACTGTCAATGGTTTAAGTTTTCATAACTTTGTCCCACAAGTTCTAATGACGGCAAATGAGATATATGTACAAAAAATTATTTATTAAGAGAAATGAACAGACAGAAGATCTGAATCAAAATAGAGTATAAAAGCTAAAAGCACTAGTTATCTATAACAAAAAATGGCAAAGTCCACTATATTAAAGCCAGCAAAAGAAACATTAAGTAGAGGTTTTGGTGTATCTCTCCACACTCCTTTTTGTGTATACTTCTTTTGGAATACTTCCTCCTCTTTATATCAGTCCAAGGGAAGTAACCATGAAGAGGCATTCCAATCTGTGGGAGAAGCACCATGTACTTCAAGTACGTGAAATAATCTAACTGAATGAAAGTATGCCGGACTTTTACAGCAGAAAGAAGTTGGCTGCTGGTCATATGCCTTCAGGTCTGTTCAGTAGCTTATCTGTCAAACCTTACTTCAAAGAGACAGGTGTGTGTTTGAAGAAGGTAAGCCAAGTTGGACTTCTAGCATATCCAACACCAAAAATTACCACTGGCACCTCTGGTAGCTCACCACAAATAGTTGCATTGTTTGTGTCTTCTGACTGGACTCCAGGCCAAGCAGATAAGCTTCACCAAGGTGAAGCATTCTGCCCCAAGTGGGCACCTGTTTGAATCTGGAAATCAGAGCTACCAGGGTCATCTTGCATCAAAAGCAATCACACCATGCCTAGAGCAAAGGAGTACCTCTGCCTGAGGTCACTGCCTGTGACACTGTGACAGTGTCCCCATGGTCGTCTGAATGGAGAGAGTCAGCTGTGCTCACCTCTGCAATAAACCTCTCTGTGTTAGTGCCTGTGCTGCAGCTACAGAGCAAGCATTAACAGGGGAGAAGAAGTGTTCTCAAAGCACACAGAAATTTATAATTCTAAAGTTAACGCTGTTACATGAAATTATTCCACTTAGGAATAATTATTCATTTATTTTAAATAGATGTTTAAATAGCACATGTATATATGAATACATATTTATATGTATGTATGTATCTGCATGAATGTGTGGATATACATCATGGCAACTGATACCAAATAAATACATTTTAATTGAGATATGCATGAAATACGTGTACAACAAAGATGCTTAACAAGGTCCCAGATTCTGGTAAATAGGTAAGGTCATTCAAAGTCATCACCTCTGACAGAAATGGTTCTCCACACTAATACCCACATGCATAAATATCCAGATATGTTTCTTCCTACACAGACAGAAAATCTGTGTTTAGCTGGTACAACCTAAAACCCAGAAGCATTTTTTGACAATAAACCCCAGTTACTACTGCAAGGTTCCAGGAATGTAGTACACTACCCCAATTACTGCACACACAGTGTACTTTTAGCTACACACAAAGACTTAATTCACCACGCGCTGAGCTGGTGTCCACTGCTGTGAACTTCTGTGTCAGCGCTTTCAGAGCCCCACACTGGCACTCATCAAGGCTGCACAGAGCCCATGGCTCTGACACATGCAAGGCAGGAGTGCTCTGCTTCCCAGAGCAGCAGTGGAAAAGGGTAATTGCTGGTCTTCCAGTATATAGGTTGAGAAAGTGACTGGTTGAGTGAATGGGTTCCTTTTTCAGGAGAGAAATTGAATCCCCTGCTGAGATGATCCTGGTCAATCAAATTGTAATGCTACAGCAAAGCTGACATACTCAGTTCACGCTGTGATGAAGAGAACAGTGGCTTCTGGAAAACTTGCCCTGAGAAAATCTTAAAATGTTGGCCCTTACTCTAAAAGCAATTGTTTTTAAAATTATTGTAGTCAATGCAAGATCATGAAATAGATTTGTACACTCTACATATCTTTGGGTTTCTTTCTGGTGGGCTAAATTAAGGCAGGGGAGAAGATTTTCATTTTTTAGTGCATTAAAATTTTTATTTGCAATTGGAAGTCATTTGCCTCAGAATGCCCCATAAAATCAGCTGCACACCCATCTGGCCCTGGTGCTTTATTATCTAATATTTCTTGCAGATCTTCTTTGTTTCTTCTGTGCCACACAGTTTGGCCAACTCTCGTGTCTCCCATAGCAAGAGCAGCAAGGAGCTGTCAGGAGATACCACCTCTCCGGCTTCTGCTATGCTGCCCTCCATGGTCAGAGCATGCACAGCTCTTATCCCAGTAGGCCCTGTTTTACGCTCCTTTCTCATTTTCAGCATCTATCTGGAATCCCCTAGTAGAAAAATTGCAGATTTTTGAAGTTTTGCAACACTTGCTCTCTCTTCTGTGGATGGAGCAAGACATCACTGCATCAGGAACCTTAAGTTCAGTAACAGCATGAGGCCCAGTCTCTATGTGCCGGCGACAGTCGTGCTCCTGCTCTGCTCCAAAATGGGAACAGACCCCAAGTGTGAATTGCATGAAATCCAAATGGGCAATGCACAAGATTCAGAGCTCTAAGACTGAAAACAATTAACCCTCAACAACTCTAAATGTCCAAAGAAGGTTTTCCAGCCCCATACAGCAGTTCCATGCTTTGGATCTGCCAGGTACTGTACCTACAGACCTCCCTACCAAAGTATCCTCTCAGCTGGTATTTTGGCTGTCCACCTTGTCATGTACTCATGCACCCACAGGCAATGCAGCCAAAAAGGCAATGACCAGTTTACTAGGTTTTGGAACCACAAACCTATGACACTGGTTTTTAAAGATGTTTTACCTTGGTGATACCCAGAGGATTTTTTTAGTCTCCAAATCTTGGTTTCTGTTTTTGAGACTACTGTTTCCTCTGTGAGTAACCTTTCTCTATAACCTGCAGATATCTGTATTCAGTCCTCCAACTGATTCTCCAGCAATTAGAAGATTGTCCTCAGTAAGATTACACACATTTCTCAGTTTCTGCTAATCTTATTACAGCTACAGCTATTTCTAACTACCACAGCAATTTGTATTCCCAATTTCAATTAGCTCCTGTAAAGAGCAACCTCTTTTTTTTTCTGTAATTTCAGAATCCTTCTTTGTTGTTTTGTGTTGTCAAGGGTGAGGTTAGCTCCTGGCAGCCATTGCTCTCCCTGAGGAATAGCGTCTTTCCTTGCTGAGAAGTGCTGGTCTTATCATTTAAGTTATTTACTTGGAATAAGATAAAGATAGTAGAGGGGAAGAAAAAAACAAGAGGCTGCAAAATCCCATGATAGGTGTTGTTCCAGAGTCCCTGCCCAGGAGCTTTTGCCCAGTCACTGCAGGTCTGGGGCAGCACAATAAGCCTGCAGTTTCTGCTGTATTCATGTTGATCCTGCCTCTGCCCCTAGCAGGGAGAATGGGATGTTTTCCTTGGTATTGGTGAGGGAGCCCTAACAGCACTCTCCCAGCCCTGTCAGGAGACTAGCTAGTGGGTATTACCTGTCACCACCTACCCCAGCATCCTGCATCAGGAGTATCACTAGCAGCTCTTTCAGGACCTTGTTCTGATTTTGTTGGACTGGTCATAAAATTGTACTAAGCCCCTCTGCGGGGCTTCCTTACTTTTAAAAAACACGTTGTTCAACAGTTACATATTCTTCATTGTGTACTGATACACTTTTATAAACTTTAAAACAAATTATTTAACTGCTTTCTGAAATTGCCTTCCCAGGCAAGATCTAACCTTTGGTAAAGATGCAACCATCCACATCCCCATGGCAGGAGGCAAATCAACATCCATCACCACTTCTTTTGGTGACTGGTTGGAAGATAGAGCACATCAAGCCTAGTTACTAATGAGCCCAATTTTTTTTGAACACCTACACTTGTCACTGGAAAAGTGCCACATCAACCACAATGCCCTATCACCTAATAAAAATAGTACTCACTGTACAGTTCTTTTCAGTAGGCAAGTTTAAAGTCGTGATTTTCTTTACATCGCCTGCCCTGTTTAGTTTCCCTGTTTACCGAGTGCAGGGTGGCATCCATACCATCTGTATGAAGAATGCCTGCAGCATTTTAAGAGGTGTGGAACCTTATGAAAGAGGTTCAAGGCTCTGTTTTTACACGAGTGTGCTTATTACCTTCACATGAACATCAGTAAATATCTTGATTACAACCAGCTCCACCTGCAAATCCTGAGCAGGGATCAGCAGGGGGGAACACTGTGTCATTGATGACTCCGAAACTGGGGTGATCCCAGTCTCTGCTGCTGTGTTTCACTGCCCTGGACTCAGAGGTGGGGGATCATGACCAGGTTTTTCTCACTGAAGGTGTCTTGCCTCACATTCAGCAGAAAAGCTGGTTTTCTTTGCTGACCTCTGGTTCTGGCCATCCTGTATCTCATGCTCTATAATTGAGCAGGCTCACAGTGTCATTTTTTACTATGCAGTCTCAGCTTAAATGCTGTGAATGCAAGAGATGGGCTTATGTGATGCACCTCATGTCCAGCCCGGTGCCAAAGCAGCAGTTCAAGCCTGGAAAGACTGCCTGCCCGGGGTACTCTGCTTAGAGGAGAGTCTCGCCAGAGAAACCCCTTAGCCCATGTCCCAGCGTGCGCTCCCTGGCCAGCAAACATGACTGTGACTGCCCAGCTGCCAGAAGGCTCACTCCATACTACTGTGTGCAGCAACCCCCCTGATAGACCAGCCCAAGGTCTGGTGAGCCTGAGGTCTCCTGCATGGGTTGCAGCAAAACCAAGGTTTTTTTTTCTTTAACAAAGATGCCTTGCAAGGTTTGGCATCTTCTTTTTCTCTCTCACCTGTCCTTGCTCATGCTCACCATGTATGCCTCCCATTAACCAGGGTCACTTCCACACATAGTCAAGCCAGAGAGAATGTGAGCCAACAGCAGGCAAAGCCAGGTGCCCAGGACATGGGCTGCTCCTCTGGCTGTACAGGGTACCCCTGCTGCTTCTGTCTTCAATCCAGAGTGTTGTTTGCCTGCTCTGTGAGCTGCTGGACTGTGTCACAGTGTCTGCTCTCTCCATGTACCTGGCAAAGGGGGAGAGCTGTGCAGAAACCAGCTGATTTAGGCTTGAGTTTTCATAGAGTTGGGAGAAGAGAGAAAAGATAAACTAGGTCTTGTTGAGGGTGGGCAAAGACTATGGAAGAGCGGAGTGGAAAATTTTCTTTGAGCAAGACCACCACCCCTTCCAGCTTCTCTCTTCCAGATTTGAACCCGGGGATGGCCCAGACCCATAGAAGGCATCAGTCACCAAACGACGGTGAAATCTACTAGTGATGAAGGGCCTGTTGTCTGCTACAGAAGGTGGACAAGATGCCTACAGAACAAGATTGAGTAAACAAAATTTTGTTCTGTAACTACTATTTTCCCGCCAGAAACTTCTGTCCCCTGTGCATTCTGCTTGGATTGAACTGCATAGTGCTCAAACTCCTGCCTCAAGTCTCAAGGGATTTTTACGTGGCATGGGCTCATGGTCAGCTATCACTAAGGTATCTTCCCTTTGTAACTAAATAAGAAGCAATGAACACTATTTCCACTGCTGGATGTTTTATCCTGCTTTGTGTAGAAGTAAACCCTTTCTTGTGCCTATGAGAGCCAGTTTCATTGGTTTTGAAGGAACTGAAATGCATATAGCTGAGATTTGAATTTGGCCCTTAAAAGGCTCAGACACAGTGATTGTTAACAAACAGCTGTTTCCACAAATGCTGTTGTAGTTAATCCAATATAAGCAAGACTTTACTTATAGTATATTGTTTCCTAGGGCCTGATTGCCAGCAGGGTCCTAGGGGAGGGGAAAAAAAACGTACACCAAGAAACTCTGCTAAATGGCACAGCAGAGCGTGGCGGAACTCCATATGACGCCACTGCTGCACGGGAAGCTCCTGGTTTCTTCCCAAGACACTGCAAGGTACTTCCAAAGCCTCTTCAGTAACATAAACCACACAAGTGTTTTTCACTGATACAGTATAGCTGGCCACAGGAGACCAGTTAATAGGATCAGATAGGCTGCACTAAGCACACTGGAATCCATATGGACACACAGGGTAGCTAAGGGCGGGTTGTTTGGCACTTAAAAAGTACAAAAAAGAACAATGCAGAGTTCTTGTTTGTGAGATCCAGCAGGGCTACTGCCCCAGGCTGCTGCCATGCAATTTGGGTAGCATCTGCCAGTATTTAGATAGAACAGGACAGTTTAAGTGTTCCTTAAACGTTCCCTAAGAAATAGCTGGGAGACAGAGCCTACAGCTACAATGATCTATTTTCTGACAAGCAATGTTTTTGATTATAATAGTCAACAATACAAGAGACTCTCATTGCTATAAATTCTCTCCTATTGACAGAGCTGTCAGATCCATGCTAGAAAAACAATCTCGTAACTTAAGAACTTTCAGATGAAAGAGCTAGAATTCAGCTAGTTCTGAAATTGTGTAATACCTCTGCACATTCTAGGCTCCCAGTTGCAAAGTGACCACTCTAGGGTTTTTTTGGTTGGTTGGTTGGTTGGTTGGGTTGGGTTGGTTTTGGTTTTGTTTTTTGTTTCTGGGTTTTTTCGTTTGTTTAGGACACCACCACCATTACCACCACAAAGAACAAATTACTTAATGAGCAAAGAGAAGTGGAAAGGAAGGCCCCCAGCTCCCCACTTTCCCAGGCAGAGATATGCTGGTCAAACATAGATTTATTAGGCAAAGTAGAACCTGAGCAGGTTCTCTGTGGATGTACTCATCCCTTCCAGGTCCTGCCTTGGCACAACAGCACAAGGTATTTGAGGAATTTGAATGGTGACTAAATTAATTAGCTTTATGCAGTAGCTTGACATATAACCATTATGCCATTTATATTTGCATGATTTGGTTGTCAGAAATGCTTTGAGATGTTGCTACTCCCTACAATGTTTCACTAATGGTTTAAAATCAAAGAACTTAGTTTTAAAATCACTCAGGTCACAGTGTGTCAGCATAAGAGGCTCTCACAAATGCAACCAGTAAAATAAAAACATCTTTTTATAAAGAGCTTCAGGTCTTTCTTAGTGGCTTATTAAAGACATCCCAGTCTCCTAAAACTTTGACTACCTACTCTTGTCAGGAAACCACACAGGATTAAAACTTCTTAGACAGCAAAATGGACAGTCCCTTTCACTGGATTGTATTGGTAAAAGATCCCCTACAAAGTGCCATCAATCATCTCCAAATAGATTAGAGCATATTTTTTAGACAGAAGCAATTTATAATTTAGCCAAAAATAGAATTGCTCTAGTTGTATAAGCCTCTGTATCAAAAATACCCACCCTACAATCCACATGAGAACAGCTTCAAAAATTAAGTGTAAAGGTCAACAAATATTACAGATTTCAAAGGAAATTCAACAGCATGAACTTTATAGGACCATTGAAGGAATGTTAATTAAACCAACTGTTGAACAATTTGGAAAGTACTATTTTATTAGCATTCTGAAAAAAAATCTATACTCCAACAGCTCATTTCTAGCTTTTTCTACTAGGATGACAGGCTCTATCCTGTATATCCCCTACTTAACTGGTTGGTATTAATTCACTAAGTGATTTATTTATTTATTTTATCCCCTCAAAACGAGTGCAGGGTATTAAACTGTACTATAGCTGAGAACAGACAGTTGCTATGAAGTCTATGTAAGCCCTGTTTGAGAACAATCCTCTTGGGAAAGCTGCAGACTTGACTGAGCAGTGTTTCAGGCTGTCAAGACTATCTGTAGCTGCCAGAAACTCAGTTATATTGGGATCCTCACTACAGTTAACATCAGTGAAGCTGATGCCTCCTACAAAAGGGTGGATAGACATGCCCTTACCCCACCCCCCCCAGTTTTACAGAGACAACACAAATAACAATTTAACACCAACTATTTCGATACTAGTTGATTTAATTTAGCCATTAAATCTGATCAGTATTGATTCTTGTTTGAGACACCTGCCCCAAACTTTTTCTCTCCAGAGGTCCTCTGAGGGAACCTACAATAGATGCCCAAAGTTCAGATGGATATATGAATACTTACATCTCTGTGCAGACAAGTATCTAGTTGTAGCCCAGACTGAATACCAGGAATTTTAAATAGTCTTTCCAAGTCGATCAGCAATTCATAAAGATGAAAGCAAACTTTCTCAATTTAACTCTGAAACTAAAACCATTAAATGTGCAAGCTCTAGCATTACAAAACTTCCGTGTTTTTTTTTCCCACAACCTGGTATACTTTTTTAGATACCTGTCATTGTAAGAAAAGGCCAATAGTCATGGTTCTGCAAGGTTTTCAGAGAGGCCCAGAATCACCTCCAGGCTATACTGATGCTGGGGACAAAGCCTTTGTAGGGGAACTCAACCCAGCCATTATCTGCCATGGTCAAAAGCAAACTCCCAACTACATGACCTCAGCAAACGTTTGGATTTCAGGAAAGGATTGGATTTAATTGCTTAAAAAATAACTACATTGTATCAATTTTGGTTTACAATTTGTACATTGTTTCTTTGACTTGAGTCCCTGTGAGGGCAGGAAGTCTCAGGGACCACAGACCCAGCACTTTAACCTGGCCTGATGGGAGGTCTATCCTCACCAGCTCTTCCCTCAAGCAGAAGGTATTTTCTTATGCATTACCTCTGGATCACTTGCCTCCATTTAGTTAGCAAGTGATTACTCTGCACTGTAATTTCTCTTTCTTGATACCTTTCTGTCACAATCCTTGTGATAGAAATCCTTGCTTTATCCTATTGCATTGTTCTGTTTGGTGCCACAATCTAAGGTGACACCAATTGTTCATGTGCTACAGAAACCCCTATCCAACATATTCTTACTTATCCTTCACAAATGAATTGCTCCTGCATTTTCTCCCTCTCATAGAGGCTATCCTCTTTCCCATTTGAGTGGGGGCACCTGCCACAGCCTGCAAACACAAGCAGGTATCTCAGTTGCACCTTATCCCAGGGAAGCACAGAGCAAGACACTAATGAAAGACAAAAACCCTTTCTTTGGAAGCTCTCCTAGCAATTTCAGACAGTCCAGCAGAGAGGTAAGACTAGGATTCCAACTCAGCTGTCCTAGGCAAGTAGTAAAACTTCAAGGAAATAAAATTTAAGCAAAGAGATGGATCTGTTTCTCGTCTTTTAGCATAAGAGTTCTCCAGCAGGAAAACAGCTCCTAAAAACTTCTCACTGTTGCAATGCGGTTTCATATACCAGAAACACTGGGCATGTAACAGTTTCCAATGTCCATCAAGGCAAAATTTCCAGATGACACACTGGAGGGTATTCAGATTGCTAGACCTAATCTCATTTAGATAAGATTCCTGAAATTAAGGAACCTTGCTTGGTTCAGAAAGCAGAATTCCTTTTTTTGTCCTGCCAATGTCAATCAGTAAAATTTAAATTCCATTTTCCAGTGAACCCAATACCAAAACTGGTATCTCTATTGCAACGTACTAATTGGGTAACATATCAAATAAGAACAGAACTTTTAATATAAATTAACCAAAAAAAAATTATAGAAAATAAACGTTCATAATGTAAGGTCCACCAATTTACCAAGTAGCACTGAAGACCAGAAGTGTTTAGACAAGAAAATATATAATTTGATTTTAATTAGATTGCTTGACTCCAAACTCCCGGAGATATCAATGGAGAGATCTATCTCCTGAGGAGAAAGATATGGGCGGATGGTTGATGAAAAACTCAACATGAGCTGGCAACATGCACCGGCAGCCACAAAGTCAACCACACCCTGGGCTGCATCAAAAAAAGCAGCATGGCCAGCAGGGGGAGTGAGGGGTTTCAGGAACTGTAATGATAGGGCAAGGAGAATTGGTACAAATTAAAAGAGGGGAAATTTAGATTCGATATTAGGAAGAAATTCTTTACTGTGAGGGTGAGGCACTGGAACAGGTTGCTCGGAGAAGTTGTGGATGCCCCATCCCCAGCAGTGTCCAAGGCCAGGCTGGAGAAGACCTTGAGCAACCTAGTCTAGTGAAACCTGGTCATTGGGACTAGATGATCTTTGAGGTCCCTTCCAACCCTTAACATTCTACAACAAGTAACTTTTCATTAACACATATCCAAAATGTTAAGTTGGTTTATCTGTCTCTTCCTCAGATTTCCTTGAGACTGACTTGTTCAGTAATCAGAACTGTTACTACTCAACAGCACACAGTATTTTGGGTTGCAAATTTTATTTTTCAGGCAAGGCTTATTTATTTTCTTCTGCGTCAACTATTAAAATCTTAGCCTGTAGAAGAATAGCCTGTAAGTTGATATTCACTAGATGTATTGTCTTCGGCCTCCAGAGTACACTGCATTTAAAGTAAGGTCCTGTTGTAAGTGTTCATCTTCTATAGACACTCTGAACTCCCCACAACACATTCCACTTTCAGCTTTTTTACTTTTCTTTCAGCTCACAAGAATCTGATTTAAAGCAGCTTCCACTTCAAACATTCACTATGCAATAGACACAATGTCTAGTCTAATATGTCTACACAATTATTAGTATTACTGATTGCAATAAATGAAATCTATTGCTTCCACAGCCTATGAACAGTTACTAAAATTAATGTAAACTACAGGAGGAGTACTTTCCATTTGGACTGTGAAAAGAAACTGGTCATGAATTTTATCTGTATTACAGAAAAACCCCACCAAATCTAAACTTTCTCCAAAGTGTGAAGCCAATTAATAGTAGGTGAAGGAACATGTAACATTCACTCATTGTCAACAAGAAGTTTTCAATGTTCCTATGTAAAAACTAATACAGATGGATTTGAAGAAACTTTATTGATATGACTAGAGTTTGGAGAGAGATTTAAGCCATGCATCTTTTCCAAGTAAAGCTTGAGCATGCATATTCTCCTTCATATGACATTGTAAAGTATAGCTAGATTCCTTTGTAGAATACTGCTTAAGTAAATTCATCAATGCAGGCAACATAGAACCTCTCTTAAAAGAGAGACGAATACAAGGTTTGTATCTGTACCTCAGTATATTTAGACACTGTATTTTCCCTGGACATAAGTTCTATCACCTTGAGCAAAACTGTATGGAAAAAAAAAAATCATACTTAAATTCATACTGCTCTCTTTTCTACATTCAAGTTCAACTCCGAAAATCTCCTAATGCTCTGGAACAAATGAAGCCTAACATAAGCTATGTAAGTAGCATTAACCTAATTTTACATATCCCTCTACCCTGACTGTAGATACTGAAGTAACATGTCATTTAAGCATCTCAAAAAAGTTGTCCTTATATAGTCTTATATCCACTTTACAGTAAGAAAATTGAGTTTTGAGAGGCATATTTACATGCTCAGGCAGGTAAGACCATTAAGCTCTCAACTGGAATTTTAGTAAAACCTTAAGTTTTCCCACAGTCACACAACGTGAACACTCAGTATTCTGCATCCTTCAATGGAGTAGGTGTTAAATCTGACCTGCTACAATTTTTATGGTACAAAAGGCCTGAGACAGAAAACCGACATCTCGTACTGCTAATGTGTTTGAGGAAGTTCTCCCTTCAGGTAAGTGACTAAATCTAGGAAGGTATTCCTGCCTAGGATTGATTACTAGCTGGCATGTGCTTCTCTGTGGACTGGAAATAAATGCCTACACCACAACAAAAAGAATACTTAATTTTGCAATTACTGAACAGTCACTTTGTTATGCTAACCATGGACTCTTGGCTTTTTTTTTCCAGATGGTACCCTTCTACCAATTGCAAAGTTAGGACCTAAAATGGTTAAATTTCTTTATGAAGCCATCCTATAGGACTTACTACCAGATTAAGGAAAAAAAACCAAAAAAAGCCAACCTGCCCCACAAACCAAAACACAATTAAAACAAACAAAGCAGAACAAAAAACAAATCCAAAACATCAGCAGCACAAGGAAAAAAAATCAAAGAAAGAAAAAAACCACAAAGCAGAAAACCCAAGAGAAAACCCGCACAACAAACCAAACCAAACCAAACCAAGGCAAGGTCCCAGCACCACTGATACCTTTCCACCTACTGGAATACAGGAAGTCCAGGCATTAAGCTGATCAGATGACTATAGCTTAGAGTTACATATATAACAACTTCTGCCAAACAGTTGCATGAATGCAGGTGTAGTTCCTGTTTTTCTTGAGTGTGTCTTCTTTTCCTTTTCCTATTCACTGTGCTTCCTTTATTCAATATTCTGTAAGCAGTCTAGCTATAAAGTTTTTATTCTGGACTATAGCATGCCTAATAATTGAGAGAAAAACAGCATCCTAATAGGCATTCTTTTGCCTTTCTAAGAGCTAAGGCACCTACTGTCTCTCTACTGTTCTTATGATAACCATAACTACCATACTTATAATTCAAACCACAGTAATTAAGTTGACCTATTTGCTGGGAAGCATCAGGTAAAATTTCTTGCAACTATGGAAACACTTTGCCATGCCATTAAAAAATCACTTTGAACATTTATTTAATTGCTAAAAGAAGCCCTGCACACATGTAAAAAATTTTTTTTCCTCCCTTTTTTAAATGTTGGAATTTTAAAAAGAATGCTAGAAGGATATTACATATAGTTCCCACTGAATTTAATTAAATAATTCTGGTAATAGAATGAGTCAATTACTAATCACTCATGTATTTTATATCATTTAAAAGTATTATATGATCACTGGTGAGAAATTAAGATTAAAGGACCTTATTTTATATTTGTTATCTACATTTCAAAAGACCCTTTATTCTGTCATGACCTTGACAGCTTTGTACGACCTCTCAGCCTGGACAGGTTGTATAAGAGCTCTATGTCCAAGATAGCATGTTTAAACCAGAGATCAGGCCTTTTTTGTTGATATTGCTTTGGAAAACCTCAGCTGAAGGTTCTTTATGTACAACTAGAATACAGTGCAAAATTCAGCACTTGGTAGCACAAGCGAAATATATGATTTATTCCTCTCAGGTGAAAATTCATTCCAATGCATCACAATGAACACTTCTATGTGCTCTTAAAACATATTTCATTCCTCATCCTCTGTTTTTCTGCCCTTGTTGTTTACTCATCAAGCACCAGAACAGAACATGTGCAAACCTCAGTAGATTAAAAGCAAAAAAACTGCAGCACCAGGGCAAATATAAACATTCTTTGTTGAACTAGGCAGTATAAGAATATACAGAAACAGAAGACATGAAACATTATGATTAGTAATAAAATAATCGCAAAGTCTAACTTGAATTTGTTACAAGAAATTACTGCTTTTACACATTACTTTGCAAGGTATTTTAGAAACATAACAAGATCTGATTACTGTACATTTCTCCGGCCATAAAGTGCTACATAGAGCTGCTACCCATGTGTATTAGAACAGATACGCAACAATCTTGCATCAGCTTGCTTTTAACATGTATTTGCTTTCAATTTCTGTTAAAAACTGAAGGACTTACAAACCATAGTACAATGATCTTTCACCAACACACTAAACATTTGATTGATATGCACAGAAGTTTTTTGTAATAGTTTCTAAATAGGCAATTCTTAATCAAAGAGAAGCTTTGTCCTATAACCAGGCTAATTTACTATTGCTTGCCTTAAAAATATATACATCTATTATCAGAAAGATCTAAGTGACCTTCTGTCACAACATAACTGTAAGTTTAGCCTTGCTTGCTTAAACTAACAAATTAAATTTGCTCTTCTATATATTACAATTCCTACTATTGTCAAGAGAGGCTACAGCATCACAGGTAAATGATCAGCTTTGCTTAGTGTCAAAGTATCAGCACAATATTCAAAATTCCCCCGGAGAATGAGCATGTGAGGTGAATATTATAAAGACCAGTTAAGACTAAATCAGAGCAGTATTTAAGGCCCAGTACAGTATACAGCAGATAAAAAAAAAAAGACACAGACCTTTTGTCTGAACTCTTAGACAGAAATCACTTAACTCAGACATAATGTCCTAAATAATACTGCATCAGTGACACATCATGTCGGGGAGACATGCACTTTTCCGCAGTGTTTGGAAAACCAAGGATCTCTCAAAGCTCTATGGAAACCTACCTCAACAGAAGAGTTACAAGTCACTCTCACACATTTGAATTTCCACTGTTAACAACGTGGAAAAAAGATGTTCAGAATAAAGCTTAAAGCTAAGAATCCTGATCAATCAATCTTTCTAGCAAAGTTTGGAACAGAAGCACAGAAAAGAAGACTCTAAACAGTACTTAATATGGGGTCCTCAAAACACTACAGAGGGTATTGCAAATTTGTGTTGATATGCATGCTCTCTGCATGAGTGCAAAAAGGCTGTTTCCAAAGAAACAAAGTATAACATACAAAAGGAACTATTATCTCTGTTTGGTACGTTAGCTACAGTGAACTGAATACATTTCAAAATAAGCATGCTTATTTTATCAGTGATTCATGTCTTGGATATCTAAGCTTCAAACCTACATGTGTATAATTTTACACGATATCTTAGTTACACATTTACAATAGGCACAAATCCAAACCAACAAAGAAACACAGACTTTGGATCAGGTTCCCATTTTGAAAGACCCGTTATGTTTATTTAGCTAATATTTTTAAACTCTTACTTCTCCTGTAAGTATACCATTGTATTACAGAATTATAAGCAATTAAATGACTCAGTAATTTATAAGTCATAGAAGAAAACTGTGCTCTCAGTAACCTGAGAAGAATAGCTATAGCATTTAAATTATATTGATTGTTTAATTAGAAACTTCAGTTACTCATTTACTGAGGACACATTTTTCACCTATTCCTTTTGTTCTGATTTCGCTTGGGTGGTAAAGGGCAGGGAATCACATACATGAGTATAGTTACCATGAATTTACTGTGCAGAAGTAAACATACTGGCACTGATAAAATATGGAAATGGCAAGTCTTGCAATAACTAGTGAAAGAACAGTTATCGGGTATATACTTAAAAATCAAATATAGTCCTATTTTTAAGAATAGCTAGAATCTGCATATCTAAAGAAACGGGAAATTCAATTTGATACTACTGTTGGCATAATAGCATGAAAAGAAAAATGCATCCACTTGCAAATATCTCAATTTTACTGCACATTTTTGGTAGAAATTAGACTGGAATATGCACATTTTCTTAACTGCAATTTTAAAAGTGGATTCACTTTTCGATGCACAATCAACTTCCATTAATATGAATTATTCTCATTATTAGGAAAATACATAAATCCACCAATTTTTTTATTTACTTTGGTTGGGACCCAAGAAAAGAGAACACCAACAGGGCTGCTAATCTTCAAATATGAAATATCTATTTGGGGTAGACATCAGGCAAAATTTCCCAGTCTTTTCCCACTGGGAAAGACATCCCATGTAAGTTCTGAAATGAATGTTCTCAGTGTAAGCTTTTTTTTTTTTTTGCTAAACAGGTTAAATAAGTCTGTCAGGATCAACTTAAGACTGCTGATTCTACTCTAGAACAAGGACACAGAATGATCTCTTAATGTCCTTTGCAGCTCTGCTTTTCTACAACTGAAAAATATCCCCTGTAAGCACTTCTTTTGAGTGAAATAGACCTGCAAAGACATTATAACTGTAGCCCTGCTTAGCTTCATCTGAAGCCCTGCTTAGCTTCATCTGACAGTGTAAAAATATTGCACTTCAGACAGGTTCATTTTGTTCCCAAAATGAAATTAAGTCAAAATTACTAATTCTTTCCTCTGGAACACAAATTTCAGAGTACGGTATGCCAAATGTGGGTACGGTTATCTGCAGACCTTGCATTTTTGTTCCAGAGGCAAAGAAGTCTCAAGTGTACTGCAGAAAATCAAACTTTCATTCTGCAGAAATTATCACCAGTTCCACTGCATAACCAGCATCTGTTCTCATATAAAAAAAAATAAAGTGTTTGCATTAAATTTTATTGCACCATCTACTTTTTTTTTTAAATATCCCCCATTCAAGTCAAATATTAAATTATTTTTATCAAACAAAATATAAGGTGTTCTTTAAAACAGCATGTAGACACAGTAATGGCGCTATACAGAAAAAGAACAGTCTGAAGGAATGACACCAAATCAGAAGTGACAGAAAACAATCATTATATTCTTTTCTATGATTAAAAAAAAAGATTGCAAAAAGATTGTGTAGGCTATTTATCGTATGCATGAAAAGCATCTCTTCTCATTCAAGGTGTTGAAGCAGGTGACACCTTCAAGCTGTCAAGTGCTGCATGAATTCTGAAGTGCAACCTGGACTCCATAGAATATTCTTTGTAGTTGTTTCTGCAAAACAGACAACTTATTTTAAGAAAAAGATGTTTGGACTGAGTTGTTTCTACTTCATATGTTCATAAGTTAACAGCCTTCAGTCCTTCAACAGGAGACAGAGATTGACACACAGATGAGTTACGAGACATTTAAAACTACATCCACAAATTGAGCAGAGAAGACTTATACTAGTACTAAAATGAAATGTCCTGATAAACTCAGCCCATGTCTTAGCATCTCTTTCACTTACTTTGATTCTTTTAATAGCCCTCCCAATTACTGAAATTTGCCATGAAAAGACAAGACAAAATACTAGAAGAAAGTAAGGTTGTCAGCTGAAAATGTATGTTCCACCTCAAACCACAATTCAGACAGGATAATGAAACACAGAGAAATCATATTCTGTAAATCCCATCCCCCCGAAACAAACAAACAAACAAAAACAGGGGGGCACTATTACAAGACTAGTGTACTTCTCTGTAAACACAAGGGACATTCTACCCCATACTACAATCTACAGATGATGCAAACATGCTACTCTACAGTAAATTAAACTCTCAGACGGTCTTCCGTGACACAATGTGAAAGGAAACAGGGGTGTGGTCAGACTGATGTACTGTCTTTTAACCTACTCCTATTAACGCCTTCAGTGGAGCAGATTTAAGTCTCACAGCTGGCCTCTGGGACAGAGTGGTACAGATCCCTTCCCTAGACTCTCCAGCTTCATGCCATGCATGCAATGGAGCCTCAGCATCTCTGAAGTCCATATGAGAAGAAAACATTTTCCCTTCATACTGCGTCATGTTTGAATCTGTCTACCCACTGTGTCTGAAGGATGGTTTCATGAAACTGCAGAATTCAACTATACCGGACAAGTTCTCCAAACCAAGATCACAGATTTATAATTACTTGTGTTTTTCAAAGAAGCTATCAGGAAGTAAAAACACATGCCTTCACTGCTACCAATACTCAGTTATTCTTAATTTACAGGGTGATAAAAAAAAACCACTTACTTTGCAGTTTCTATGTATCTTATTGCTTTTTCTCTCTCATCCTGTTGTTTGTACAGAAGACCCAATTCATACAGGGTGAATGGCACCAAGTAACTATCATATTTTATTTGCTTCTCACTAGAAAACCAGAAAAATACAGAAGTGGTTACTTACAACCTTGTCTCTAGTGACGAGCTAACTTTTAAAAGCACTCACTGCCTGTAACAGCATGTAGCCAGAAAAAAACACTCTGGAACCTTTTTAACCAGTTAACTCTGTACACATTAATTAACAGTCTTAAAGCAGTGTAGCAGCCCTAGACATGTAGAAAATAAAGCTGAACAAAATGTAGGTATTTAAATCATCAGAAAACTTTTCATCTTCCCCATGCAAAACATACACTTTATGAAGAACTGTTGTCTTTGGATTTTTTTTAGTATCTCAGCCCTAAAAGCCTTCCCATTGCCAACTACCTTTGGAACAAGATTTTTCAGAAATAGCATTCCTTTAACTTGCAACCAATCAAACCCCTCTGCCCTGTAATTTGCAAAGTGCTTGACTAAAGTCACATGGGATCTTAGAGATGGTAAGAGAAAACAAGATGGCAAGGGAATTAAAACACACAGAAATCTCAACAATAAATTCTATTATTAATTATCAATTTTTCTAAATGACCTCTTAGAAATATTGCAGGTGTAAAAACTCTTCTTCAGCCCAAATAGTTAAAAACTTCTAAGAAGTTTGCAACTACAACCAGTACATGACTCACGTTTTATACAGAAAAGCTATTACAGCAGGTATAGATCTGACACCTGAAGTATTCAATAAATCCATAAAACAGGAAAAACGAGTTTTCAACTGAAACATGTAACAACTTCTCAACTACATGGGGAAGCATTAACTATTGAAGTACTAAATACTGAACTAAAAAAAAAAAACAAACAGGAAACCCATATGAATTGTCTTTACTTACTGATAGCTCGGCAAATACAGTTCCAAATGTATTTGGATATGTTACCCAACAGTTTTATTTATTTGGTCTAAACCACCACACATATAAAGCTATAGTAACTGTTAAATTGCTACAGAAAAATACCAGCAAAGTTTTCCGGCTCTCTAACTACTTTCAGAGGTATATGAATTCTGTCTCCTTAACAGGATGTTTAAGTCTAGTTATTCAAAATTCTAAATATGACAGGTACTACAGGAGTATCAGAAATTTCATCAAAACATAGAAAATATAAAGGTTTAAAATCTATTTCTGTTATGCTTTTACCTTTGAATTACTTTGCTGAAACACAGTTCAGCTTGCATGAGTCTTCCCAAGTGTTTCAGGCAGAGGCCTTTCAGTAGCTGCAACATGCACACATCATCCATATAGTATTCATTGTGATCTAACAGTAAAAGCAAAATATATCAAACAATTTGAAGACATCATGAAAAGGAAAAATCAGATTTTCAGTAGGGAATACACATTCAAACTCAGGACCTTGTTTCTCATGTTTTACACCTCAAAATGTACATTACCTTCAGCCACAATTTAAAATACTGTCTACTAAAAAAGATGTGTCCGTAACATCCATATCTGTCTCTTTAAAGATAGGCAAAGAAGAAATAAGAAGAAATTGAAACATCCAACAAACAGGCACGAACTGTCTTAATTAAAGATTTCTGTACTTGCAGCATCTAAAACTACAGTGAGACAGAAACGATCACATAATCTTAATAGCTTCCCCTGTTACAGAGCGCTTGCAGACCTCCAGAAGCACTAGTAACGTGAAAAAAACCACAAAACCACACTATGACTCTGACCTATAGAACTCTTCAGAAGCATTATTTTGCAGCACAAATTCAAGAAACCACGTTTATTAGTAATTCTATCATCTCTAATTTTAAGAAGCCTCAGCAGTAGTGTATAATATCTAAAAAATTAAAGTTTTATGTTCAATAGGACTAAAAATACCAGATGAAAGGGGGTGTTTGAATCAATTCAAAATTTACTTAACAAGTGTGATCCTTTTTAGTTCCCTTAGTTTACAGCATTTGCTGGGTACAAGGAAGGAAAAGAAAGGAAAGAAAACACATATGGATAGACAGATGGCAGCACATACATTAACAATTCAGGAAGCAAAACACTCTCCCTTCAGATCATGTTGTTTACAACTAACTACCAGCTCTCTAAGGTCACATTAATATTCTTCTTAATAGTCTGCCAAAGAAATCCTACGTAAACAGATCTGAAACATGAAAGACTAACGCATTTTAGGATTTAGCAAAGTGCTCTGCCACTACACTCAGCCTTATTTCTGTCTGTGTTTAAACCCAGAAAGTCTTGATAGATTGTAACTGACAGACTGCGCTTTTAGTGACAGTAGAAGCACAGTGGGTGAGTACTTTGCATCCTCTCTAGCCTGTTTTGCTAGGATAAGGTATTGGACTCTGGCTGTCTTCTGAAGGAGTCATTCATTGAAATTACTGGGGGCATCCACTGATGTCAGTGAGGGCTCGCCAGTCTTTTAACAACTTCAACTAGTATCTCTCTGTTATTTCCCAAAAGAATAAAAGCTATTATGCCAGAACATTAACAGTAAATGACAACAAATGCACAGGCCAATTTAATACACACCATTTTGCAACAAATGTGAGAGAACCACCTTCCTGCAGTCCTCCACACTAAATGAAGTGTCATTACCAGAATAACAAAACATGCAAAAAATGAATTCTTCTTGAAGTTACATATTACTTTTTTATATATTGGAAATTAAAAAACTGAAAAAATAAGATTTCCAGAAATCTTGTGGGAAAAATACCCCCAAACCCCCCATCTCTAATGTCTTTAATTTGTTCCTTCTACCATCTCTATTTTCAGCTCTAAACAACATAAAATGACTTTCAGTCCTTGAGAGGTGCCTTGCTGTGCTGGTTCACGTGAAGCAAATGAAGTAAAAACAGCTCGAAGAAGTCTCAATCCCTAAGTGACCTTTGTGTATAATCAACACCCTTTTCTACAGCACCTTAGCAATCCTTTGACACTACTAAAAACTATCTCTTAAAATTATATTGTAACCTTGCCATACTCTGCTAACACCTTTAATCACTTTTTCTTTGGCTCTTAATTCAGCAGCAATTAAGTCATCAGAGTCTTTCTCTTGTCTGATTCCATGACTTTAAAAGCAAATCAGTACCACATATGCGAAGTCCAGAACAAAATTACATTTTACTGAAGTTATTACTAAAAAAAGACACAGGAAGGATATATGCTTCCAGATTATATCCTACTTGCAAACAGCAGATTTCCATAAGAAAGACATAGTGGTTTTATTTCTGCTGCTTTTATTTTGGTACCTTGTACATCTCTACTCAGGGATTTGACAGGAAATTTACATCACTGTTACAACTGATGAGCACTTCTGGTACAAGCCTCTGTATGATACAGCACTGGATTTCCAACAGGTTTTGCCAGAACCCTCCATGTGGAACTCATGGGAACATTACTTTATTTGAAAATATCTTGCATATCACTACACTTTTGTTTTAATATCACAACAACAACGAAAAGGAAAACACTTGAGATTTAAGAAGCACACTACTGATTCTGCAGAAAGGTGAAGAGCACCAAAAAAGAAATTAAGGGACCCAATTCAATCATGGCCTTGCAAGTTACTCTCATTTGGTTTATTATACCATCCAGATTTTACCACTATGTATTTCTTGTATGTCCTTGTATAACTTCTAATGCATCACCTCAATTTATACTGTACATCATACTTAGATATATCTTACATTTCATAATTGATGTTTTAACCACTGGCAAAACTAAGTTGCTAAATTGTTGATAAGTGTGACCAAAATCTGGGTTCAACAGAAATTATTTTTAGTGAATTATCATTTTAAAAGTTTCACATGCAAAAAGATAGTATTTATTCATTCTAGAAAAACTCAAAAGAGAATTCTACTAAAAAATTTGTATGACAGGTGACAGCATCCACCTCCTGAAACCTAATAAAGCCAAGTACTTGTGCGGTAGATCTATTGCAATAATGGAATTTAAATTCTTTTATGAGTAATTTATGGACTGATTCTCTAAACATTACCCCAAGATGCAAAACCATGGTGAAAGTTTATTTGTTAAGTATGTTTTATTTTACAACCAGCAAACGTTCTATTTTGCCAGAAAGTAAAACAAAAAAACAGACTCATTCATGCAAAGCACTTTATTATATTTTTATCCTTTGTCATATTCTACTCAGCATGCATCCTCTGTGATAAAATATGGTATAAATTGGTTTAGAAAAAGTATTTTTCAGACATTTAAGACATTAGCAGATTACGGTCCAAGAACACCCTCAAAGACTGGAAAAACTGAGATACACCAGCCATGTTCTGCAACTAATAACCTCACGTCCTTGAGTTTTCTGTATTCTTCTGCAGCATCCTTCAAGCTGGACAAAAAACTTATTGAAGAACCACTCCTAACTTTCACATGGATCCAAAATTTCCATACTTGGACTTAATTAGCACATTGTCCAAGTCAACACTTACTTCACACACTATTAGTAGACAAGCATAGGAAAATGTCAGCATTTCTTATAAGGTTATTAATTCCACCTTAATTGACCACTTACTAGTTTCATTTTGTAGAGCAGTTTCTTCTTTTTCAATTGTCACCAGTAAATTTTCAGTGAGGTCTGCTCTTTTGCCCGCAATTGCAAATCCATTCCAGACATACATCATTTCCTGATCAAAAAAAAAAACCCGAACAACCACCCCATAAGACAAACTTATGGAATTGCATAAAGATTTAACTAAAGAGTACCTCTGGAAAAGCTGTTATGGATCATTCTGAGTACATAAAAGCACTATAAAAGCTTGTTTTAAACAATACAAAAGGTCTATGAATAGGAAAGAAAAACTTACATCAAACATGCGTCAATAAAGTTAACCTGGGGTTCTAAGTTTTGAACACTTTGACACCTTTTTAATGGATTCTACTATCATGTATTTTCACAGATTTTCAAAAATTAAACTCAACAGATTTTATCACATGACAGTTTACCATCACCTACATAACACATCAGCAAAACTGGGTGGTTTTGGTTCGATTTGTGGCCTCTGCTGCATGAACTAAAGCAAGAGCTGGAAGTAGTTACTTTCTAAAGGATGATAGATAAATTTGGTGTGCATTTGAGCGTGTGCATGTATATACAGTATACTTATACAAGTGTGCACCCAAACACACACTCTTGTGTTTATATATATATATATATATATATATATATATATATATATATGCTCCAATCTACAGACCGCTGCCTTCCACACAGAGCGAAAGTGGAAGTAGATACAACTTTATGGATAAAAATGTGGTTCCAGTATGCACATCCAACATATGCTTTTAATATAATTTCCACAAAATCTTGTTAGACAAAATCCAAGGCAAATCCTGGAAACAAAGCTTCCCAGATGACTCAGTACAATAGCAAGTAATCCGCTTATTTCAATACATTATCACATTGTAAAACTTAAGAAGAATGAGGATTAATGCTAACTAACAAGGAATTTTGCCAATATCTTTATTGAATCATCACAAACAAGAATATCATTTGTTCTACTGTAGTTGTAATTACACCTCTGAAATATGAAGCTGATAAATTTTTGAAATATTCCCACTTGCATTTGTATTCTAAATACGTGGATTTTCAGAGGGAGAAAAAATCTGGCTCTATCAAAGTTGAAACAGTGTTGTTAACACCATCAACTACATCATGCTAGATTTGTTTAAATTCTGCAGTCCTGTCTAACTTATGCTTACTGAAATAAACCATACAATATGTTTGGTTTTGCCTAATCCATGATGAAAAAGTCTTAAATTAAAAGATACTGGATTTGACAGCAAGACCAAATGTATATACTCACAACTGACAAGCACTCTGCTGTACAAGCCCAAGAAACTATTCCTTAGTCCCCTACATGTAATTTAATATAGAATGAATTTTAGAAGTGGTGGATTAATTTTCTTTGGACTCCTCTTTCTGTATCAATGAACTTTAACATAAGAAATTCCTTCTCAAATTATGTTTTTTTCATGTGCAGCTGTTGGTAGATTATGCATGTACAAAGATTTTAGTATACACAAATGAAAAGTATTATCGCTGTGCACATATAAACAGACTGTGCAATACTAATGCCTCTGAAGCTAAAATATGGGAAATTAGAATAGCATTTATACAGTATCTTTAACTTCTGCACATTTTACTCAGACTCAATATAAGGAAAAAAATAACACAACAAAAACCAATCACCACTCTTAATTTTCATCAGAAGCATGAAAGTACTGACGTACGCCTTAACTTCCTAATGAGTCTAGATGACAAGGACTAAAACCATGCCAACCTGAAGAACATGAATGCATGTTTCTAGCTGAAAGGTGACTTACAGCCTCACGTGGCAACAGCAATCATTCTCTGTATGACTGAACTCTCACATGAAGAAATCTGGCTCTTGTTTTGGACTGCTACTAGTTGGTAGTGTGATCCAGCCCCTAGTACTTTTCACAAAAATCTCATTGCATGAATCCAGTACTTCTTTAAAAAAATAACTTAAAAATGCAGACACGTAATACCTGACAATATTATTCCTTCCCTGTATAATGAAGGGATTATAATTATAATGAATTATTCCTTCCCTGAATAAAGTATATTGATTTCTTTTCTGATGGAAAAGGATGAAAAGAAAGAAAGAACAAATACCAAGGCAGGTAATATCAGCTTCACTGGCTGAGGACATGCATAGCGTCGAGCTTTCCTTACTGCAAACTTCTCAGTTGGGATAGATTTTCCTGCAATTCTCTGTTTTAGACCATCCACTTGTCTACAAGAAGGAAAAATGGAAAACAGAAGTTGCTTAGTGGTACTTTTTTTCATCTCATTTCAGCTAGTAAGATTTACTGTTTGCCCCTAAAGTATACCATCTTAAAACTGTTTCACACCATGCAGAGCACAGGTGTAGCATGGATGTTTGCTGATAAAAGCAGTATTTTAAATATTCTAACGCTAAAAGCAACGAGAAAAACTGAAAAGTTTATGGTTATAAGCAGGAAGCAAGTCACATAAGACAAAGACATGAGGGGAAAAAGAGTGCACACTTCGTTGCTTTATAAAGGTTTACCTGAATAAAGACACTATGTCCTCACCAGTCCTCTTCAAGTCATTCTCTGGAAGCATACACAGAATTGCTGCCTTCTGGAATACATATATTGCCTATTTAAAAAGAAACAGCAAGGTATTACCAGATCTAATTCACTGTGTTCAATCAACACACTAAGGACTCAAATCTCTCACCCCAACTGCTGCAGTAAAGTGTTTCCAGCAATTCTCAGACAGTTAAAACCATAAAAGTCCAGCATTCCCTTTCTCACATAGTTTATGCTATAATTTTATTTTCAATATATTTATTGATATTTTAAATTAGTGAGAAAGTTAAAGGTGTCTCCTGCAAAGAACAGGAGAATTTATTATGCAAACCACTGTTAAAGAGATGAGGTTAAATGACCTAACTGTTCTAAAGTCCATTACTGTTATTATATGATCTATTACATGTAGAGACATGCTTGAAAAAAACAGAAGAAAATATCTGAGTTCTGATTAAAGGATAGTTTAATAACTGGGTTTTGCAGAGAGAAAAAAAGAAATATCCATAATTCTATTCAAGACATTTGCACTTCATGTTGAATACACTATTCTCTTCCTCTTTTGCCAAGAATTAGATGTACACCCTTCTTCATTAAGCATAATAAAACAGTAATCTAGAAAGGAACAGACAATAATAACGTCAATAAAAAATTACTGACATATTGTGCTTGGTTCATACTTTGAGAAACAGTTTAACAAGGAAAAAGTTGATAGCGCAACTTTTCTTGTGAGACCCTGTTCCCAGCAGCCTTCTCCTTTCGTGTCACAAACCAACTGCTGAGTGGGTGTGTCTGTTTATAAACAACACACAGTTTCTTCAGCCAAGTTTTACTAGTGAGTGTTACAACCTGACTTGAGAGAAAAGTTAACAGTTTTCCTATCCCTCTTCTTCCTCACAATTTGGGTAAGTACCTCCCTTTTTGGAGGGGCCAAAGCTTGTTGCTTATGGCTCTGGTGCTTCAAAACTTGAAATAAAAATTCATCCCTAACCACCCAGTTAAAACATTTTGGTTGCCATCATGTCTTTTCTTATGAGTTTCACAAAAAGGCAAAAACTACATTTATTGTGCAAACTGAGAAGTAACTTTAACTGTAGAGAGAACTCAAATATGACAACAATGTCCACCTGCCCATTTACCTTAGACCACCTGCTCTCTTTGCTGAGCAGGTCTGCATACCGATATGCTTGAAGCCAGTCCTGCTGGAAGGTGTAGCACCACATCAGCTCCCAGTAACAGAGATGATGAATCTGTTTCCACTCCTGCTGAGCCGCTATGCAGCTTTGGAACCTCAATTGTGCCTAGGAGTGGTTAAGTAAGAATGATGAAAACTGGCTCAGTAACAGCTCCATGTGATAGCCATGTCTAATTACAGAGCAAATTCTTACCTAGCACGCAAGTGGAGAACACCTGACAAGTAAAATGAGATAAAGTTCCCTTTCAGTCTCACTTAGAGAGGGCTGGAATCAACACTGATAGTGAATGTGAACAGGGATAACAGCATAGTTATCAGACCAACTAAAGTATACTTAGATGAATTAATTATTTCTCCCCCTCAGGTTGAACACTAAACAAATAAAAACCTTAGAAAGAAAAAACTGATTTACCTTCTCTAAATTTCCTTTCAGCGTATCTATTCTGGCAGCATAAAATAGAATAATGGAACCCTTGAAAGGAGATGAGAAAAATAACCAGTTAGGATTTTGAGCTTAGGGAAGTACATTTCTGTTATAAAATTTATTGAAAATACACACATTTGGAAATTTCTGGAGGTAGGGTTCAAGGAGACTGTCTGCTTCCTGAAGGTTGGCTTCTCCTGTACCTAGAAAACGTAACAAATCAACCTCAATATACTTAAAAAACACCAAGTCTCATACATTAAGATTTTATTTCCAAACCATATTATGACTTTGATAGATCAATGGATGATTGCTTTTATGTGAAAGCAGAATTATTTCATCATATTGTTTCTATAAAACTAAATTCTTGTCCCAAAGGTACTAAGTGCTTTTAAGATATTAAATGTCTGTAACTAGAAGCAGACTAGAATTATAGGAATATTCCTTAAACTGTTCCATTATAGATTCTAGTAATATTTTTAAATCCCTTTAATTGCTTTAGCAAGTTAGGAAAACATTCCTCTGCTGCCTCTTTTCCTAATTTTGAACTCAGTAATGAAATACAAGTGATACTGGAAAAAATGAAGTTCTCCTTAATTTCCTGATGAGCCTGAGGGACAAGGACTAAAATACTTAAAAATTAAAGAACGTGAAAATATATGGCAAAGACACATACAGAATTAATTATGACTTTTAGCTCTATGTGGCAAAAGCAATTAATTCTGGGTGTACCAACTTTTTTTCTGGAGATAGTTTTCACAGTATCTGATGTTAATTTATGGATAATGACTTTTCTGAACTTAATACTGTTTTGCAATATTTTGCTGTCACATGTTAAGACAGCCCTGCAAATGGAGCAAGGTGTTGGCATAATGTTATCTACCCTCACTGTTTCTGCAGACATAGCTTTGTCATGGATACTCATATCATAATTAAGTATGCAAACTCCTATTTGGCCACAATTTTGAAATTCAGTTATAAAAATAAATCACAATATCTATCATAAGGTGTAGCATGACTGAAAAGCTACACAGTGGGTCTCACCAAGGATTAAGGAGACGTAAGTATGATAAACCAACAGGGTGAAAGTACACAGAATGGCCCTCAAACTGCTGCCAGATGCGCCTTCCTGTAGTTGGCAGAGGCCCAACTCCTAAGAAATATCACAAACACATGCAGAATTAACTATGAGTATACAGAGTTACTATTAATTTTTTCTGGCTAATAAAAATTCAGTTTTCCTTTCAGATTGTAAGTATTTCATAATTCAGCACTTTATCATCTCAAATCCAACACAACCCTCTACCAAAACAGTTCTGTCACAGCTAACAGCACTCAGGAAGGAGAAGACTAATCTAACTCTTGAATAAAATCACCCATGCGTTTCAGTGCTCTGGTGAAATGGGAACACCACAAATGCAGACATGCAGGTCTACATCCCTTCCCCATTATTTTCTGACTATGAGCCTTTCAGAATAACATCCTTCAATCTATGTTTGGTGGGAAACTCTCCCAACAGTGTTCCAGTACTACTTGTTGGCACAAGTCCTCCTTCAGAAAATCCTGGTTATCCTCAATTCTCTTCCATCAAGTTAGCCACTATTTCGAGGTTCTGAGCAAAATATTAGCTCTGCTGATACATCAATGTCTAAATACAGATAAAGATTTATGGAACCTTATCCATCTTGTAAAACATGAGATTTCCCTTATTTTCCAGTTTAGGCTCATTATGTAACACCTTGACTGCTTGGGGGTGTTGAGATGAGCTCAGAGCTTCCCTGCTCAAGAGCAGTGACTCTTCAGAAACATATCAGAATTTTATAATTTTGCCTCAAGACAAATATTAACAGATAGTTTTATTGCATAGCAACTTGATGAATTATAGGAGAATTCAAGGACCACACAACAAAATGTGATGATATTCCAAAATTGTTTGTTCTTTTCCTTTCAGCTTTTATTGCCTTTTTAATCGGGGAAAAAACGTGTATTATGGAAGAGCTTCAGCATGAACCAGGTCTTTCAGAGGAAGAAATAGAATGAACAGGTCTCTACTGAAGTCTAATTTTACAAAAGGAGAACCATATTGTGGACAAGCTAACAGCAATAAGACCATATGGTGACTGCAGCATTAATAACCTGAAGTTTAGTTATGTATGATTTTGTGGGTTGTTTAGTTAGGGTTTTTTGCTTGGGTTTTTTTTTTTAATTTCTAACGGGCACCAGAAAGAGTTTTAAAGAGCTGTAAAATACTTACAAAACAAGGCTAGGTTCACAAAACACGGCTATGGTTACAAATACTTTTCTCACTCATGAGAGATTCCAGGGTGACACATGATATTCAGAAATTCCTTCTTCCAAAGAAATGGGCTGGGGTTTTGGGTGGAAGAATGTAGAACTGTGATTCTACCCTCAGTTACTGGTATGAGGAACACTAATTTCTGCCTGCATCAACTCCAAAAGAAAGCTGATATCCTCAGCAAGAAGAAAGGAAATTGCACTGGAAAAATACCCTCTGAAGCAGACTGGTCATTTCCCATGGTTGTTAAAGAGCTGGGTATCACCGTATGTCCTTTTATTCCTGTATCATCTAGCCCATTTATCTTTTTACCAACACTAAAATACCGATAAACAGTAGAGATTATACTTTTACTGTGAAATATATGACACTGAATCCATCCAGTCTTTATCTGAGAATAGATTAATTTGAAAAAACAAGTATCAAATCAAATACCCTATTGCCAGAAAATCCAATAAATTCTAAAAGTCGGAGGATCCTTCCTGGTAAAAGTGACAGCATCTGTAATACATTTGGGAAAAAAGGATAATTAAAAAACGTACATTTCAAAAAAAAAAGGTAAAATTGCTATAAACATGAACCAAAAAGGCCAGATACTACGTTAAATGCTACTACACATTAGTAAAAAAGTAAAACACAAAAGAACTTGAACGTAGACATGCATGCTTAGAATTCTGATGATCGTCCAGCATGAGAAAAGCACGACAGGGTCCAGCTATGCTTCTTCAGATAATGACAGATTTTTCTGTCTTCAGCTGGTCAGAATTGCTTGAAAATTGTGGGTCTTTTGGAATGAAAGTATTATCTACTTTAGTATTACCTACAACCTACAATTGTCATCTTCCTTTACTCCCAATAAAATGAAATTATGGTATCACAACAGCTCTACTTGTTCCTCCTATGGGAGCACTGAATTAGCAGGTCAGCAAGCATAATTGTTTTTGAAATACTAGCTGTTGCCATCATCTTTTAGCCCTCTATTATATGCACTTTTGTTCCTCCTGTAACTGCATCCTCCATATCCTACACAACAGAAAACTTAGAAAGACCTTAACCACCTTTTCAATGAGCATTAAGAAGGTCTACTTGAGGGTCAATTTCTAAAAGCTCCATTCACCCTAATACATTCTGCACACCAGAGACTTTTTCTGCTAAGACTCCTACTGAGAAGACTCCGTAAAGAACAGGAAAGGTCAGAGCACTTATGAACACAGTTGCTTGAGTTTTAAAGACTGGTGCAGATAGACCTGAGTTCTTCTGGCCATACTCAAAATAGACCTGAGTTCTTCTGACCACTCAAAACTGGCCATCTCCAGTCTAGAATGATACAGAAGTCAACATACCAACAGAAACCAACTCTCACCATTGCCATGACAGATGTGAAAAGGTGACCATACCAAATTGTAAAGAAAATGCAGTTTTCTTTTGTACAAACTCAGTAAGCAACTGTTCATTCTTCTAATTAAAATTATCTATACGAATCTAGAGTATGTCACTGAAGCAAAAGAACGTTATTCATGGGGGAGTTAGAATTTCCCATGGTTGTTAAAAAGCTGGGTATCACCATATGTCCTTTTATTCCTGCATCATCTAGCCCATTTACACAGTCACTCCAGGTATCCTGTAACCAACAGCATAAGCATCTTAAAAATTCCTGCTACATACAGGTAGATGCTTTCCTACTTCAGAAATACATACATTAGTTACCCCCAGAGAATGAAACTATTCAGAATAAACTAGTAAAAACATCCTAAAAAGCATGCATGCCAAAAGTCACTGCTGTTTTCATATTGCATAAAACCTCCAATTTATCTCCATTTTACAAATGTGTAAATGTTAAATCAGCTACAGTACTGAACATGCAAAGAAAGACATTCCTACAGAATTATCCCAATGGCCTTTCTGTAGTGGAAGAAGTCATACCAAGTTGAATGCTCCAACTCCAAGTTTTACTCCTCCTTCAAACTGGTAGTAAGTTTCATTTTTGCTTTTGTTACCCTGAGTCATCTGTAGCACCTGATGACATTCTCTTTTGATGGGAGAAAAAAAAGGAGAGAGGGGGGAAACATGACTTAGAAACTATATGAAGTATAATCACTATGACTCAAAAATATTTCTTGGGGCAGGGGGAGGGCATTAATGCCACTCCAACTGCTTATACCAACATTGAACTAAGTGTTTTCTAATGGCTTACTTGTATATTTGGTAACTCGTCCTAATTTTGAGACCACCTTTGATAAAGTTGATCATATTTTCATCCTGGAAGAAAAAAAATTAACTGTATAAAATTTTGCATTCGGTTATTACATGTAACATATACATAAAAATCTTCCAGCTACATTTACATTTGTAAGTCAATGGTTGTCGGAAACATTAAAAACGTTTTCCAGTTACTAGATGCATCTCTAAAACTGAAGTTAACACTTGCTTTAAGTTGTCAGGGAAACATTTGTTTGGTGCATGTTACAAATTTTAAAACTGAAAAGAGAGGTGACAAAGTCAAAGAGTTACTTTTAACAGAATTTGCAATGTATATAAATGAGCCAAGAAAGCTCTCCACCAGATGGTGCTGTAGGAACTGTGTAGAAGATTTGGAAATGGCGATTCTTACACACACAAGCAAGCCTACAGGGACTGACAGAAGACAAACTGAAGAATCTCCTGAACAGATGAAATCCCATCGTTGATCGAAAGTAACCACATATATTACTCAATATACGTGCTTAGTATCCTCTAGAAAAATCAAAACAAAGCCACAATGTACTGGCCATCAAAAGTAAATTCCTCAAAAGCAACACGGTATCAGTTCAACAGGATGGAATTTCTTCTCCTAGAATTCACACAAAAGGGGAACACATGCTGGCATTTCAGAAATGTATATCTAAATACTTAAGGACCGTATATACAACGTGGAAATGAAAAAGCACCAAAAAAAGCACCTCGGAACTGTCAACCAAAGGGAATTCTGGCTTCTATAAAAGGATCACCATTTCAAAAGACCTCATCTGTTTTTTCTGCAAGTCTGAACACCCAAATGCAAGCGTTTCAGTAAAAGCATTCTACTTCCCTCTTTCTGGATGGTTACACCTTCGTTATCATCATCATCCCCAGATGAATCATGGTCAGCCAAGGATGAAAAATATGGGGCAGGACAGCAATCAGCAGTCAGGTATTACAGTCAAAAGCACTACAGAGGTGGTGTTTTTTGTTGTTTTATACAGTCCTAACTCACCTGCTTCAACAACTGTTTAAAAATCCTTTTCATGCTTAAAAAAGATCCCATCCACCCAACAAAAATAAGGAGGGTTGCTTCTGTTTGGTCAGTAAAGGAAAAAGGCATTTATAGGAAAGCCCAGCATTCCACTAATAATATTCCCTGACACTTCTGGCCAAATACTGGATCAAGTGGTTTATAAATATTTGCCAAATGAATTTATCTGACCTTAGTATCTATGTGTCTCACTTCTTCCTCATAATTTATATTGGAAGAGATTATCTAAAATACATTGAATAAACATTTGTTAAACATTCACATGCATTAAAAAAGTATGACTAGCAACTCCTGTTTTCAGGAATCAAAATTCAAATTGAATTTGGAAACTGTAGCATGAAATCCCTGAACCACAATCTAAACCAATAGCACCAGACAGTATTAAATATCAGATCTTTCTGTGTGAGCTGAATTGTTACCTCAGCAATGCTAAGGCATGCTCATTTTGTAATCATTCATTACTATATTATTCCTGACACCACGTCAAAGATCACAGAGAGCAAGGCTGAATTGGAAATGACATGTGTGTATCAGCTGAAGTTTTGTTAGTTGGGAAACATTCTATCTGTTCATGCAAATAATGACTTGCGCTTTCAAACAACACACTTCCTCATACTTGAACATATTTTTATACAAGCACTGGACACCATGTGATGCAAATCATTTAAACATACCATACCACCTGTATCAAACTACAATATACCTTAGGGTGATACCTTGGTACCTGAGTATCAACAACATCTTTGGCTGGTCATGTAAAGAAAGAGAGAGGACTTTGCTGAGTAGCACAGGATTTACCATACTTTCAATCACTGCCATGAAATAACATTCGCTAGCAAAAAGTTTGATTTTAAATATCACATCTATTGCTGGAAATATATTTTACAACTACTAATCTCTCTCCATTACACTGCTCCACAAAATCAAAAATTGACTTTACCTGTACGAAGGTGAGAGCTGCTTTCTGTAGTAAGCATTCAGCATAGCAGATTTCAGCATGCATTTCCTCTATGTAAGAAAGAAAAGTTATTTACTATCAGCAAAGTCATTGTCATTATTGCCTTCTTGGGGTCAATGGAACAAACAAAATACTGCCAAGACAAGGATTTTAAAAAAAAAAAAGCAAAATTCTGCTGTTGCCATTACGATAACTGCTGAGTAATGATGTAACATACAAATCCCAACAGAATTCTTCTATTTCCCTTTCACACAAAAGCTTGTCAGAGCTGACTTGGTCTATGGCAAAAGCTACTTGTCATTCTGGTAGATGGTCTCCTGTACTTTTCATTGATTCTAAGCTTAACAGCCTACAGCAACTAAGTCTTTCAACCCTTCTTCCATGTCTTACAAGAAACTTCTGCAGATGAATGGTAACCCTTACTGAGGTTCAGGCTTGTCCTACATCAACTAAGACAGTATGAACAGGTTTTTACCAAGTCATGCTCAACAAACTGAAAGCCCCAGGCAGACTTTCTGTCTTCATGCAGCACTAAAGTACATTTGATTTAACACACATGACACGAGTTGCTCTGCACCCATGCTGCAAGACCAGCCACATGCACAAGGCTGCTGTAAGTACAGTGCATACGTGGTGAGTTTGATGGGTCCAAGTATTAAAGAGGATTCTTGTGCCAGGTTAGAAAAAAATGCATACTTGATTCTGCCTGAATCAGAAATAGGAGATCAGCATTTTCAGAGCCAAGAACAATGTACTGATACCATTTCCCAAAACACCTTAAGGCAAAACAGACAAGCACAAAACTTGTTAATATATTCAAATTCCAATGCAACTAATGACAAGGATGAATTCCACCGCATCAATGATTCTTAAACTTTTGGGAGCTGTCTTAAGCCAAAAAAGGGAAATTTCTCTTCAATCCTACAATATGTTGTGAAAGGCATTCCTTTCTTAATTCATGCATGCTCAGAGCCAAAAAAATTAGGCTGAATTCCCCACTGAAGCTTTGCATTCAAATTAGAAAAGATTATATAAATGGTTTGTGTATTTATTACTGTAAGACACTAGCCTGTGACACTAGACACTGCAAGTCAAGTTACAGAGTTAAGCATACTTGTACACATTGGTAGAGTAGTTTTGAGCTTTTTTCACTTTTTTATTTTAACTGTATTATAAACCACTTACCTTCACTCAACTGATCCACCGTCTGTTTAGAAACTAGATTGGACAAGGATTCCACCACTGTGCTTCTTTTCCTGAATCTAAATAAGTTGCGCATGGAAGAAAAGAAACCCAGACATTTCAACACAAACCTGAATTTAATTACTGAAATTCTTGACCTTTTCCAACCAAAATTTATAGAGATTCTTAGCAAAATAATCATTTGCCAACTGTTTCAATTCTTTCAGTAGTCTAAAGACTTGTATGCCTCTAGGCTAAAAAGCCTATCCAATATTAAATGCATGCTTGCAAGTTCAATTTATGTACTTTAAATGTATGATAGCTTCAACCCCACTGCCACTCACCAGCTGCAGAGGTGTCTCTGATGCTGGGCAAGACACTTGAACCGGACTTCGAAGTTTTATGAACTGCTTTTTTCTGTTTCTTAAACTTGCACTCAGAATTAGAATGAAAACATCAAAAGGAGCTTTGTTTTCAACATAAATGCTTCAGAATTTTATGGTGGTTTATACCAGATAAAATGCCAAAACAGTCACATACTTTACATCCAAGAGATGTCAACTGTGCATGTTTTAATTCCACAAATTAATTTGTCAACTATTTACAAACAATTCCGCTTTATGAAGAAGCTAAAGAAACAATTCTACATTCAGGAAAGGAATGCACTTTGAAAGTCAGGGAGTCACTGATTATAAATACTAAGCATTAGCTTATCATTTGTTTACACTACTCTTCACATTGACAAGTGCAAGATCCTGACAAGATTATGACACTACAGGTTAACCTAACGCATACAAGAAAAGAGTCAATTAAGGTACACGTAGCTCTGGCAGTTCTTCACTCTTGAACATTTGGTTGCCTTTGTCTTGCATTTTTATGAGTTCTGTGACAGACTAGACCAGAGTACTACGAACTAAAGTTCATATCCTGCAGAGATTAAATCCTGTATTGAAGCTTTCTGGACTACAGGGGCATCTAATCTTCAGACATGCTAAACAACATAGTTCACATGAAACTGCGAATTGATAGCACACCTGAAAAAGATGCAGAAACTGCCAACCCTTTGTTTTCTTCAGATAGTATCTGATAATTTTTTCCCATTTCCTTTTTCTTTTGTCATTGCCAAGATGAAGATGTTAACTGTGCAAAATAACATTTGGCAGTCATTTCTTTGGAGATCATTTGTGATAAATTATGGCCTAACCAATATGATGGAGAACTTAAATAGTTCAGCTTTTACAACCCATTTTAAAGTTTTTTTTAATTAAAAACTAATGATCACTAGTAACTGTTATTTTCTATTCTATTTCATTGTTGTTCGAAGAAAGACCAGAAGCAAAACATTCAGTTCAGACAATTTCTGATGTGAATAATAGCTCTTTAATTTTAAGGTAAGCTGAACACATTTGTAACAACAATAAAAAAAACTATTTGCTTTTTACAAGAAACCTTAGTACAAGCTTAGTTGTATTAGACTATTGGTTCAACCTTTGGAAACAACTTTTTAAAAAAGACTGTTTTCATGTTGAAAGGGAAAATTCAAAATATAGGCCTTTAAACTGTTGGAAAACAAAAAGTCACAGTTGGCAATAGCTCAGACAGTTCAATCATATAATGTCACCTTATGTGTAGGTCTATATAGCAAACCAACCATTTAACTAACTTTAGCATCTATTAATACCCAGACATGACAAGTCTGTTGTTTCCACAATACTATGTGGAAAAATATCCTCACCAGTAATAACTGTGTAGTGGGACTTACTCCAGCTTTACAAATTTAGACCATTATTGTACAGACAAGAGTCTGCTTTAAAAGTATACACAGAGCTGGGATATCTCACGAAGAATGCTTATCGGATTAAGTACCTCGTAAATGGTCGTTGCTTGGGCTTACCTTTGGCAGGTTTGCAAAGCTTCCTTCATTGTAGAAATTCCCATTTGTATATCCTGCTGTTCAAAGGTCATAGCAGCTTGCATAACTAAAATAGTGCTGTATCCAAGGGCATGGTACATACTATCTTTGGACCTAGGGAAAACATAAATCTTGTGCATTTAAGCAACACTTTACATTACCACACAAAATTAAATGCAGAGGCACTTGTAATAATTTGTGAGAAGACAGAAGAATGAAGCAGGAAAGTAATGGACATGAGACCATAACCTAGCAATATCATCTTCCAATCAATGCTAGAAGTCTGCCTCCACAGGATACTGTCAGAGCAAGTTCCAGAAAATACCCCACTAGGTTTACACAAATATTTACACTTAATTAAATACCATTTATATTTCACTGGTATACTTATTTAATTTAGTTAAGCCTTGCAATAAATACTCCTTCACATGCTTTCACTTAACATAAGTAAGGACATTCTTCTAACATTATTCTGTGATCCAAAGACAAAATCTGTATTTGTGTCATAGAAATGGCAGTACACACATATGTTCAGTTCTGCATAAAAGACTACACTGAACTAGTCTGGCTTTCACAACATAATTATACCATTACAAAAACAAGTGTTGTAAAGTGCTTAGGGAGGTCACATACTCAAACTTATCAACTGCAGCAGCATACGGCCGGCATTATGTCAGGCAAACTCAGGTTTCACCTAACCAAGTTTCAAGAAGTTCAAGAAAACGAAGACTGCATGCTCCTTTAGAAGCCTCTCTGGGTACTGTACTAGCAATGTACATTTCCCCAGTGTCCAGTTTGAACCTCTTAAGCCTAAACTTGTGGTGACTTGACTCTCGTTTTACCATCTGGCACTTTGGAGAAGGATGCCTCTGCCTTTGCAACTTTCCCTCAATACATCCAGACTGCTACTAGATTAATGCCCAAGTCTCCTTTTTGTCAAACTAAAACAAACCCATCTGAATGAGTCATGTGTTCTAGATATAACATATCTTCTAGATATGCTGCTAGTTCTCTATTGGATCATCTCCAGTTTCCTCAACATCTTTCTTCCTTCTAAATCAAGGAGCCAAGTACCAAATGTAGTTTTGAAGACAGAAATCTTAAGCAGAATCACAGACAGACCTTTGGACCAAGTTTTTGGTTCTCAAATATATCAACGCTTACCCTAACATTTTCACATTATTTAAGGACCTAAGTTTAACTTTCAATAAAAGGCTCTTTTCCAGTAAAATAATTGGGGGGTTTTTTTAAACACAGCTTTGTGTTTCTTTGCTAAAATAAATCAACCTTTGTAATATGCTATGTAATAAGCTCCAAGTTTATTAGCAAACTAAACCAACTAATTTTCTGTACATAAAACACTAATACAAAGCTAGAGGGTTTTTTTTGTTTTACAATGCAAAACGGAATATATAAAAAACATTAGGGCAACAACAATGTGCATGTATCTAGCAATACACTCAGGCACAATCCTTGCATGTAGAACTTACTCTTTTGCAACACTACTCGAAAATAGTTATAGCATACACACAAATGCAGGTGGACCTTCTCAAAGCATTGCTCTATAACAAATAACACTACACAATGCTCAGGAAAGAGAGCTTGAGTGTAAGTATAGCTAGTATTAAAAGATTATATCCCTGCCTACTACCTTCCTCACTTGAGCTCTCCATAGAACTAAAAGCAAACACTTGATAGCTGTGTCATCCTTCTGAGGTTTCATTTAAAGCTGTTCTTGAACTTGCATCCAACACCAACGTATCACTCTTAATCCATTCTTACTAGCACCAAACTGCAGAGCAAGAAAATTACCTCACTTTATTAACACAAGCTACATATCCCTCTTGCCAACACATCCTCAATATCATGTGCTTCTTTCAGACACAAAAACAGTGAATAGGATTCATATCCCAGTCCTAAAGATCAGCCACCAGACTGCCTCCCCACAAACTCACAGATAAGATAGGTTTCACCTGTGAACCCCTCCGTATTCTTTAATTCCCTATACCTGCACTGCCACACTTTTCTTTTCAGTGGAGGAAAGGCAACAGGGGAACAAGCAGAATTACTCAGAAGATCAAAAGATGGGCCTAAAGATAAACACTAATGTGACTCAAATGTAATATAAAACACAATGGAAAGAGTATTCTGGAGTTTTGGTCCAGCTTTTCTGTCTTGTCAAAAGCAGTTTCATTGCACAAACTATTTGATCAAATATGCATTGAATAAGGTCTAGCTCCCCAGCTTTTCCCCTCTGCACGAGGAAAGACAGCTTGAAGGATAAAATCTAACATAACAACTCAGTGCTTCATCAACATTTTTTGAGACGGTCTTAACGACCCAAAAATAAATCAAAACCCCCAAAATATGGAGAAATGCTTTTGGACAAGAGGAAATAAATTAAAACTACTATCTTCAGAGGCTTTAAATTAATCTTCAGGTACTAGATACTATCTCTTTACAACAAGTTCAGCAAATAAAAGGATCTCACCATGGACGAAGTAGTTCCAGCGCTTCAGAGAACTTGTTGTTTAGAAATAAGTTCAGTGCCATGGAACATTCTTCCAGAGCACACTTGAGATCCATCTTGGATGCCCTAAAAAAAGATTCTTGGTTAAGTCAAACACTAAGTATGAACAAAAAATGAAAGCGTATCTTTTCCTTAGGTAACACAGAAGGTCTTTTATAGCAATTTTATTTAATTTTCAAAATTTAGTTTTTCGAAAACAAGTCATATGCTTAACACTTTATCCATGCTATACAGGTGTGCCTTCCGCTTATATAAGTGACAATTATGGCTTTACCCTCCCATTCTTACCAGAAAAATTCACAAAACTTATCACTGTGTCCAAGCTCTCAATTTTTCCCATCAGTACAAACGCTGTTCCAGACTCTGTAATCATATCTGAATTTCAAGAGAGGTGACAAGATAGTATTGTCATCAAAAAAGGCAGTAAACTGACGCTCATTCAGCAAACAGGTATAGTGAAAATAGTTCTGTCAGAAACCTGTAGCTATGCCAGGTTTTGTTTGTCTTAATTCACTCCCAGCAAGATCACTTCCACTTGCTTAAGCAGAAGCCATCTAAACAAACCCCTTCTTTGGCCAGTTTTGCCTGAAAGACTCAGAAGCACTCACAAATTATTCCATGGGCTGAACTGCGGACAAACTGGACAATCACGGCAGTGATGTACAGCTAAAAGCTACACAGCCATCAATGTGCACAGCTGGATCTGGAAAAGATAATCTCTCTACAGCTTTAAAACAACAGGTTTAAACTAGATAATGGGCTTTATCCAAGTAAGGTTAAGCAGTGGTAAGCAACAGATCATGCCAATGAGATAAATGTTTAAGTACTGGCCAGAAGAGAAGAACTCTAAAGGAAGAATTTAAGAAGAGAACAACATTGGAGTGCAGCTGCTCTAAATCTAACAGTAACATACACACAAAACAAAGAAAAAGGTGGACATGAAACTATGACTAGATGAGGGGGAGGGGGTTACCCTCCAAAGAACAGTGTTAAGAAATAAAAAAAAGACTCTCTTATAATGACCAACAGTTTTATAAAACACTCACTTTTGTTAGCTAATTCCAAGAATAGCATCTGCTAGCAAATAATTGTCAAAAAACAGTTTTTCAGCTAGATTTAAACCCTGATTTTTTTCCTAGTACACAAGCAAGGACCTGAGTTAGTCCCACAATAACATATCATCACTACCTACTGTGTGTTCCCATGATTCTATATCTTCATTTCACACTTGTGTTTTACAAAACTCTTTCACTCAGTCTGTTCCTAGTTAGATGACTCCTGCCATTTGCTCTGCCTTTCCTGCTAGGAAGAATGGGTTAGTTGCTTTCAACAGTTTTTTGAGAAAGTAAGAAAAAAATGGGTGGGAGGGGGCAGGAGGAAACTGGGGGAGGGAAATTTTCCTTCTTTTAAATACCAAATTGGCAGTCGTTGTCTTTAAGGGCAAAATAAAAAAACAACCCACCAACAACAACAAAACACCAATAACTGAAGTTCATATCTACTAGACAGCAAGAATGAGTTTTTATACTTTCATACATGCACACTACAACTATTTTGTGGCTAGCACTGAGGCAGTGGCCTCTTCCAAGTGTCTTCCCATACAAATGCCAGGGGCCATACTAAGATGTACGGAATCTTCAAAATTATGGAGGACAAATGGCTCTTTTGGTCCTCTCCCCCTTGCAGCATGTTTACTAGCTTTGTAGTGGGCCAAGAGCTCTGTCAACTACAGGAACAGAAAAACCCAGTGTGAGGCAATGATGTGCTACACAGAGTATGGAGAACTACAGTCATCTGAAGTCAGAGAGGGAAGAGAATGGCAAGTGAGACATGTATAATCACACAGTTCACAATCTGAGTGAAAGTGGATCATTGGTAACTACAGGTAATTTAACACTTGATGACTGCTTACACTTAGTTTCAAAGTATTTGTGTTCAGCCTCGAAAGAGTATGCTTCTCATGTGAGAAGCAACAGCAGAGAAATAGATTGAAGTATTACAGTACTCCCCCACTTTAGCACTTTTCCAAAGGCAAGGATCAAGGTGTAAGGGCAATGTTTTGTTTCCAACTGCTTCACTCACTAGGCCTCATCTTAGTGAACAGAAATACATTTTCTGTACTTGTGTATGTTGTAAATCTGCACACTTCCTACCCTTCCTTATCAATCAGAAACTGCTGGAACTTTCCCTGGAAGGAAAATCTAACCTTTATTTTGTATAACACACCCATTGACATGATGGCTTTTTAGCTACAATGTGGACTGTTGGCCATCAGGCTGCCAAATGCCATCATACCATCAGCTCTACCATTACTACAGTACATATCAATATTTGCAAAATTATTCCATAAACAAGGCTCCTTAAACAACCTGGCACTACATCAAAACTATATTTTCCTAGTTAAATGGGTAAGCAGCAAATCTCTCCAGCACATGCCTACCATGTTTTTTCCCTTTATTAGAGACTAATTACCCCAATGCTGTCTATATGTTACCAAGGCCTGCAGACAATACAAGCAGTATTCCTTGAGTTAATGTATTTACTGTTCCCTACATCAAGCATGCTTATGAAGTTATTATGCCCCTTCAGAAATAAAACTTGGAAAGCTAGTTTGCTCAAACTGTTATTTCTGATAAGTGAATCATATTCTCTACCACAGTGTCTTATTTCTGTTTCATTACTCTTCACAAATATTTTCTACTGTTTTCCTATATCCTGCAGCAGAGGAACACAACCAGAAGGATTCAATTCAACTCAGATTCATAACTTGATACCCAGTCAGAAGAAAGAGGCACACTGACTCAGAAGCAACTTGGCTATCTTGCTGGCATTTCCATGCAGAGGCTCAGAATAAGCACATTTCCTCCTCTACTCCCAAAACATCGCAAAACAATATCTACAGCAAGTTACCAGACTGATGAACAGTTCAGCCAGTAATGCTGACTCACACTCTTTCTGACTCATGTTGCTTTCCTTCTATCTTATTTTTTTCCCTAATTCCACATACAGTTTTCCTGGAACTGACAGGAACTTTACACATTTTATCACATTAGACAAGCATATTCTTTAATTTACCCCACAACAGACTGAATTAACACTACTTCAGTGATATTATCATGGATTTTACATCTAGGGATATTACTGCAGATTTTGCATCCACTGTTGTGGTTTAACCTCAGCTGATAGCCAAGCCTCACACAGCTACTCGCTCACTCCACTAGTGGGATCAGGGAGAGAATTGGAAGGGTAAAAGGAAAAATCTCAAGGGTTGAGATAAAGACAGTTTAACACGGAAAGCAAAAGCCATGCACACAAGCAGAGCAAAACGAGGAATTAATTCACTGCTTCCCTTGGGCAGGCAGGTGTTCAGCCATCTCCAGGAGAGCAGGGCCCCCACCACATGTAACAGAATCGCAGAATCATTATGGTTGGAAAAGACTTCCGAGATTATCAAGTCCAACCTATGACTGATCACCAGGTGGTTGTAGAGAGTGGTAAGGTCAGACCGCTGAGCCTTCTTTTTTGCAAGGTAAACACCCCCAGCTCCCTCAGCTGCTCCTCACTGGAGTTGTGCTCCAGGCCCTTCACCAGCTTTGTTGCCCATCTCTGGACATGCTCCAGGACCTCAATGTCCTTCCTGAGTTAAGGAGCCCAGAACTGGACACAGCACTCAAGGGGCGGCCTCACCACTGCCCAGCACAGAGAGACAATCACTGCCCTGGTACTGCTGATAGAGGCCAGGATGCCAATGGCCTTCTTGCCCACCTGGGCACATGCCAGCTCATGTTCAGCTGCTGTCGACCAGCACTTCCAGGTTACAAGCAGACTGCAATTTGGAATGTGCATTCTCCAAAATCCCAGAACACCTAAAAAAACCCTTTGTTTCGTTCTTGCTAGTTGGTGGGGACATCGCTGTTACCTTATTAATAACATCCATTGTGATCCGACAGCATCCATCCTGACATTTGATTCCTAAAAGCTGCATCTCCTGTGTAGGTCCCTTTATCTTACTCTGCTTTATGGCAAAACCAGCTTTGAGATGGATTTGGATTATTTGCTTTCTTTTCTCACAAACTTCTTCTGCTGTATTTCCACACAAAATGATATCATCAACACATTGCAGGTGTTCCGGAGCTTCATCTTGTTCCAGTACAGTCTTGACCACTCCATGGCAGATGGTACGGTTGTGTTCCCACACCCTGGACAGTCGATTCCAGGTACTACTGGACATGCCTCCAAATAAAAGCAAACTGTTGCCTACACTCTGCTGCCAAAGGGATTGAGAAAAACACAACAGCAATATCAACTGTGGCACCACTTGGCTGCTGTTGACTCCAGCTCATATTGAAGTTCCAACATGTTCAGTTCAGCAGCACTCAGAGGTCGTGTGACTTCAGGCCACAATCGTTTACTGTCAGCCTCCATTCTCTGTTAAGACTTTCACACTGGCCATACGGGGGCTGCTAAAGGGTAAGCAGGTCCTGCTGATCACTCTTTGGCTCTCTAGGTGACAAATTAGTTTATAAATGGGAGTTACAGAGTCTCAGTTGGTGTGATACTGCTTCTGGTAGAAATTGGCAGCTGCTGTTCTTCTACCCCCGAACAAAAGGGTCGTCTGAAAGACCAGGCCAAGTAGACAAATATTTAATTTCCTTCATGTCCAGAGCAGGTATATGGGAAGTCCACCAACAGCCTTTTGAATCCTTGAGATATCGTCTTCTGAGATAGTCTTTGCCAAGGAGGCACAGAGACTCTGGTCCTGTCACAATAGGGTATTTTTGCCACTCATTGCAGTCATGCTAACCTCAGCCTCCAAAACAGTCAGCTGCTTGGATCTCTGTGTCACTCCAGAAATACAAATGGATTCCATCCCTACACAGCTTGATGACATTAGGGTATACTGTGCACCAGTGTACAGCCTTGTACTCCTGGGCGGCTGCTGTGCCAGGCCATCAAATCCACACAGCCCAATAATCCTGGTTATTCCTCTCCTCCCCCGGCTGGACGCAGGGCCCCTCTAATACCGATCACAAGGTTTCCTACTAACATCTTGTAGAAATAGACTAGAATTTCTCTCCATAGAGTCAGTAGTATGATCAGACCTTTCATACTGCCTGGAAAACTGTTCACTGGAGACTGAAGCAGCACCTTTCCCAGAAAAACTCCAAGTTACAGCTGGTTTTCCCTGCAATTCCCACACCCTTGTATCTAGGATCGAGGTAGTTTATCCACCCACCTCCTTGTATCATCTCCATGGTCCCGCAGGCAAAACCACAGGGTACCCTGTGGTACATACCTTACATATCCTCTCTCTTGAACAAGAAGACACCTGCTGAAATACAGGCCCATACAGGTGGGGAGTACAACATATTCCCTCTGAATTGCTGGAACTCCTGAGTCAGTTTATCTGTTAGCTTCTCCACAGATGCAATGATGGAGGAAAGAATACTGTCATCATACTCCCTGAGTTGCCAAATTTCGTCTCCCGCTGTTGGTGGTGTATCATCTTTTCAGATTACTGCTGACGAGGTGTTTCATGCGCCCTTGGTGCACTCTGTAGAAACTTCCACCACGTGGATAATTGATGTAAGACGTGGACTGGATCCATGGGGACCTGGGCATTGTCCACGTCAAAACATATAATTTCTTGCACAGCTAATTCCCTTAGGAATTGAGTAACTTTCTCTACTGCAGTCCATTTGCCTAAGTTACACGGAATATCATCTTTATAGGGATACCTTTCCCTCACACTTGATAAGAATCGCCTCCAGAGGCTAAAGACTTGTGTCTTTTTTCCCACTGCTTTGTCAATGTCTGGGTCCTTAGCAAGCGATCCCAGCTACCTGGCTTCCTTACCCTCTAAATCCACACTTTTGGCTCCATTGTGCCACCACTGGAGCAGCCAGGCAGTAATACACTCATGTGGATGACAGCTGAAATCTTTTCGTATCTTGATCCACAGCTCACTCAGGCACAAGGATCAAGTCATGGTTGTCTCTTCTGCCTCCTCTTCTGGTTCCTGTCATGGCCTTGATAATGACTCTGAAAAATCACCCTTGTGATGGTGCTGCTTCTTCATCCTCTTCGCTCTCCATGTCCTTGACTGTTTTTGCTAAAGCTTTTTGACTGGGTGACTTTCATGTACATTTCTTCTGCTTCTATGCAGGGGCCACTGACACCAGCCCATGGTGATTCTCTGCTTCAGCAGTTTCAGAGGCAGTGCCTGCCAGCAGGAGTGGAGCAGCCACAGTGTCTGTCAGGTGGCTGGAGCAGATGCAGGGCCTGTTGTTGTCTCATTGTCACATTTCGGGACCTTCTCCTCCTCCTGCAGGTACTGAGCAGTGTTGAACAGGGCTCGACAGGCCTGGGCCAGGCCCCAACAGACTGCAGTGATCTAGATCCTCTCTGGGGTGCCAGAACACCTTTTTTCAGTATTTTACTAGTTTTTTCTGGATTCTACACTTGTTCAGGAGTAAGGTGCAAACACACTGAAGGTGCCTACTGCCCTAGGTACTGGCCCATACAAGCCCACACACCCTGCCATTCTGAACAATCCAGCTTTTGGGTAGATCTCTGAGTAATGCTCTTAATTATTTGTCTGACCTTAAACAAGACCTGAACCATAGGCAACAACATGCTGGCTCCTAGCAAAAAAAGACCCACGCTGGTTTCAATGGATATTCAAAATGTTTAAAACCTCAACCACTGTAATCAGCCTGGAATGCAAGGAAGGAAAAAAAGATATAGGAAAGTGTCTCTCCCATAGGCTGTTCCTCTGAAGAACAAGAGCTAAAGATGTGATTATTAATCATTCCCAGTATATGACTCCCAATGCACAAAAGGGCCTGCAAATACTGAATATAGACACCAGATTCATGACCAGCAACACTGTCATATGATAAGTCCATCCTATGAAATACACCACACAGAATACATACTGCAAGTAAGGTATTATTGATATAATACAGAAAAAATGCCACAAGTACGAGTGATGCCTTAGGATTTTAGCTTCTATATTTCTCATATACTTGTAACTCTGCAATTCTTAGTGAGTAACTCTAAAGCCCATATAAAAATATTAGCTACTGCCTCTAGACAAAACAATCCATCTTCAGGCCTGAACCTCAAGGACACCTTACTGCCTCAGGCCCGAGATTTGTAAACAACTGTTGGTAAAGGGGGGAAGAAACTTGGGGTGAATTACTTCATTACCTGGAGCTCTAATTGAAAGAGCTAGCCCCAGTATGCTAATAGAGCAAACTTATAAAAGTATGGAGAACTCGTGACCAGTTGTCCACCTTGGGTGGTCCACCTTGGGGAGCTGATCTTAGGGCGTTCACCTTAGGGTGTAAGCCCCCTGAGTGAGCTCGGATGTACCTGAAGGCCTTCAAATAAACACCACCGCTTTTAACCCTTTGATCTTTGTCAAGCCTCTCTCTTTTAGGTAGTCCTGAATAAGGCATCATGAGAGCAAATAAATCCACGTTGTAACTAGCAACTGTTAAACCAATACAACGAATGTTTATAACAATTTTATTTTAACACACTCTGGTTGGATCTGTCCTTGACCTCAACCCTTTGTGTCCCACACTGGGCACCAAAAGAGACTGTCATGGTTTAACTCCAGCCAGCAGCCAAGCCCCTCGCAGCTGCTCACTCACTCCCCCACCAGCAGGATCAGGGAGAGAATTGGTTTCAGAGAGAAACCAATGGGTTGAGACAAAGTTTAATAAGGAATGCAAAAGGCATGCACACAAGCAGAGCAAAACAAGGAATTAATTCACTGCTACCCATGGGCAGGCAGATGTTTAGCCAACTCCCCATCACACATAATGGTGACTTGGAAAGACAAATGCCGTCACTCCAAATGTCCCCCCTCTTCCTCTTTATTCCCCCGAGTTTATATACTGGGCATGATGTCATATTGTACGGAATATTTCTTTGGACAGTTTGGGTCACCCAAATCACAGACTCACACAGAATCAACTAGGTTGGAAAAGACCTTTGAGATCAAGTCCAGCCTATGACTGAACACCACCTTGTCACCTAGACCATGACACTGAGTGCCACATCCAGTCTTTTCTTAAATACCTCCAGGGACAGTGACTCCATCACCTCCCTGGGAAGCCCATTCCAATGACAATTACTCTTTCCGTGAAGAAATTCCTCCTAATGTCCAAATTCGACCTCCCCTGGTGCAGTTAAAAACTGTGTCCTCTTGTCCTGTTACTGGATGCCTGGGAGAAGATCAGACCCTCACCTGGCTACATCCTCCTTTCAGGCAGTTGTAGAGAGTGATATGCTCTCCCCGGAGCCTCCTCTTCTCCAGGATAAACAACCCCAGTTCCCTCAGCTGCTCCTCACAGAACTTGTGCTCCAGACCAGCTCCACTGCCCTTCTCTGGACATGCTCCAGCATCTCAAAATCCTTCCCAAAGTGGAAGGCCCAGCACTGGACATGGTACTGAAGGTGTGGCCTCACCTGTGCAGCGTACAGGGGGACAATCACTGCCCTGGTCCTGCTGGCCGCACTATTGCTGATACAGGCCAAGGTGCCATTGGCCTTCTTGGCCACCTGGGCACACTGCTGGCTCACGTCCAGCCACTGTCAATCAGTACCCCAGGTCCCTTTCTGCCTGGCCACTGTCCAGCCACTCTGACCCCAGCCTATAGCGCTGCAGGGGGTTGTTGTGGCCAAAGTGCAGGACCCAGCATTTGGTCTTTTTAAACCTCATATCATTGGATTCAGCCCATCTCTCCAGCCTGTCCAGGCCCCTTTGCAGAGCCCTCCTACCCTCCAGCAAATCAACACTCCTGTCCAACTTGGTGTCACCGGCAAATTTGCTAGAGGTAGACTTGATTGCCTCATCCAGATCTTCAGTGAAGATATTAAACAGGACCAGCCCCAACACTGATCCCTGGGGGACACCACCAGTGACTGGTCGCCAGCTGGATGCAGCCCCAATCACCACCACTCTCTGGGCCCAGCTGTCCAGCCAGTTCTTAACCCAGCAAAGAGTGCACCTGTCCAAGCCATGGGCTGCCAGCTTTTCCAGGAGTGTGCTATGGGAGATGGTGTCAAAGGCTTTGCTGAAGCCCAGGTAGACAACATCCACAGCCTTCCTCTCATCCGCCAGGTGGGTCACCTGGTCATAAAAGCAGATCAGGTGGGTCAAGCAGGACTTGCACCTCCTAAAGCCATGCTGGCTGTCCGTGCTGTGTCCCTTCCCAATCTCACATGCACTCCCAGCCTTCTCACCAGTGTGGCAGTAAAAAAGCAGAAAAGGCCTTGGCTGTCTGTAAGCTCTGCTCAGCAATAACAAAAACATCTCTGTATTATCAACCTTGTGGTCAGCTCAAATTCAAAACACAGCCCCACACCAGCCACTGTGACAAAAGTTAACTCAAGCCAAAACCAGAACAATCTCATTCACTTCTAAATGAAAAAAAGGAACAGAAAAATATGCTATATCAAATGTTATATAAAGATAATAACATCACATTGCAACAAGAATGAAACACTACTGTGTTACAGTCCAGATGTTTTAGGGATACTTTTTCCCAAACACAAAGCATTTTTTAGGTTTTCCTCTCACTACTATTTCAAACTTCTTTTATGAAAAAGAGCAAATGTTTTGAATTCCAGCAATAGTTTGTGTATCTTGAGCTTACTGCTGAGCTACTCATGAAATTGTTCCAATTCAGTGGGGATACACTGTCCATAAGCCAGGTATTAGCAACTCTAAGTAGGTTCTCCTAATAAAGTACTTGGAATCACAATAGAAACAAAGCATAACAATATAGCCTGAAAACCCCCAGATATATTGGAATACTTACTATTAGGATGACAATCCTCAGGAGGTACACAGAGCAAGAACACTAATAATCTAAAATGTCAACACAGTTTACAACTTAAGCCACGTTCCTTTCTTTCCCCTTCTACAGGTTAGCTAAAAAAAGAGCATAACTACTATCCTAAACCAAATGAAAAGTCACTGTGTTAGTTTTTAAAAGTTATTTAAACATGAGTAATGAGTTAGACAATGACACCTATCTCTCCACATCAGGGCTCAGGACAAGAGCATTCCTGAAAAACCATTATATAGCTAAAGTTAAAACATTAACTTAGTACACATTGCTGTCTTTTTATTTGCAGAAGATTTAGTAAGCTTTTAACAACCACCCCAGGTGCAATGATTTACCAACTCTTCCCTTGAAAGGGGATTCAGGAGCTGGAAATGGAGAATGGCAGAAAAAAAATTACCTGTAATCCACCAATGGTTTCCACATTTTAAATTACATATTTAGGACTGAGTCCCACATTACTTTATTAACATCAGCTGGATTCAAATGTTCGAGCAACACTAAGCATGAATAGGGATTGCAGAATTTGATTTTTAAACTTCTAAAACCTTTTGTTCATTTATTAGCCAAACTAATCAGCCTTATCCGATAAACAACATTTAATTGCCAGCAAATTGCTTTTATTCAGCTACTGTTCTTACCAACAGAGGTCTCACTGGACTACAGTTACTGAAAATATTTGTAGTTATTAGTGGCAACAAAGCAAAACTTCAAGGAATAAAGACCACAAAAATGTGAAACTAGCAATAATGATTTCGTTTTAAGATAACCATATTAAGATGCAAATCTCACACAAACTAAAAAAGTAAAAATAAGGTCTTCCCAAAAATGGAGAGTATATAGAGAGAATGCTATTTCGAGTATAAGCATCAACAAGACACATTACAATTAAGGAAACACTTTCCCAGGACATGAATACTTTAGCGAACAAGTGACCCTTAACATTTACAGAAGCTTCATCAGAAGAAGACTCTTTTAGAGGCAATGTCAACAGGTAGGGCAGACAGAAGCGACCATCTGCAGTACTCTTCTTGAGCAACATATATTCAAGCATTTGTTAGAGTATTTACTGCCAAGCTAATGACAAAATAAGATTTAAAATGAATTGCTCTTCGTTGATTGTTGTCTTCTGCAGGAAGATTGTTACGTCAAAGAGTCATAATATACTGTCAAAATCTGATACTGTCACTATTCAGAAGGCTTCTGTACTTCCTGAAGTAGATCTTTCCCTTTGTAGCAATGAATTGGTTCAATTAGAAAATTCAATATTGAACTGTTTATGTTCTACCGTGTCAAAAAAGTAACTATCTTGTCGTGAGTCTTAAATAGTCAGGACACGACTTCTTAATGGCAAATAACACCTGACCCTCACTAGAATCTATTCCAAAGTTCCATTTTCTTGGCTAGAAGGCTCCGGGTATTTTTGAACACAGCTCTACCTTAAGCTTACTGATCCCTTGGAATGTCCAAGAACAGAGGTCATTTTAAAGCTTTTTAAAAGCCTCTTCCCCTCCCTCCACGTATCAAGGGGACTGTGTGCAGACACACTGTGCTTCTTCCACACATGTGGTACTGAGCTACGTGCTGATGTGTACTGCCATGCATGCTTAGCATAAAATAAACTCAGATCTCCAACATAAGCCTGTGAGGGCTGGAACCTGCTGTCTCCCTGGAAGACTTTCTCCCAGCCAACGTCAAAAGATCTACTAAAACTACAGTAACAAAGGTCACAGTTTACAGCTCAAAGACATATCATTAAATCATCACTTTATGTTCACGTCTTGCATGGCTTTACATGCCAATATGCACTTGATGTCCTCTTGCTTGGTTTTACTATATACTAAAAATCTAGAACGTTTGAAAAACTGTCACTACCACCGCGCTACTCTTTTGTTAGACTCAAATGACCCAGACACTTTGTCTTATTGTAGCAGAAGACTGTTCCTGGCATCCTTTTTTTGCTGTGTTTTAATTTTAAGCTATGCTTCAAATTAGAAGTGTGTCACTAGAAGGATACTATCATCCTTAAGTCTGCAATATTTAAAAATCATGCTTTAAGAACAAGGAAATTGTTAATGAACAGGTTCTTCGTAGTCTGCTGTAGTCTTTGTAGTCCTTGTAGTCTTTGTAGTAGTCTACTGCTACTTCTGTCTCAGTTAAGTGGCAAAAGTCATCCTTTACTATAACAGAGACACTTTCTGCCTAGCTCTGTAAAAGAACAGTACAAACCCCATATCTCTTATTTTCTTCAACTATTTTATCTTTCACCGACGTCTCAATTCCTCTTGTGATTCAACACCTTGCTTCTGTAAGCTGTCATATTCTTTCAATGAACTTTAAGCAGAAAATGCAAACTAGCGTCTCTGTCTGTGGGTAACAAGAAACATCTCTACCATGCTTGTTTAAGGAAACATCAGTGGACTATAATTCTTAGTACCTATATAATAATGTTCCTCCAAATAGAGGGTGGTCTCCTATGCCTGTGAAAAGTTTGCAGGATTGCTTATCTCCTCATGAACATTTTTTTAATGTTTTGGCCTTGAAATATCTATTATAAGACTGCATTTGATGTTTTTATATGTGCAGCTAGCAACTGCAAAGATTTGAAATGTCCAACAGGAACTGCTTTCACATGAAGAGCAGCATACATCCATGTGTATTCACTATATCTTAGCAAGCATACAGAAAACTCAGATAATACTTCTGCTGTCTGGAAATACTTGTTCAAATAACATTCTTTGTATTCTGAAAGCATCAAACTCCTCATCACTAAGTTTGTAATCTGAGAAGAAAAATGGTTTTTGCATCTTAACCCTCTCATTCATCACTCATATGTGAGCCAACATTAATATTTCACTTTTCTGCCCAGTGCTGTGCCAAAATTTAGTTTGGATCCTTTCTTAAGGGACAATATTATCTGCTATCACTTTTATTAGTCATTTGCATAGACATTAAGTTGCAACACAAGTCATCAAACAAAAGGTGAGATACTTGTAGGAGTACCACCTACCTACCACAAGAGCAGTCGGTTGCATTACTCTTCATGGCAAATGACCACCAAGAGCATGATGACATGAAGCAAAAGCCAACATAAAATAAAATCACATTCTATAGCAGGTAGAGGCAAACAGCATTGTTCTTGCCCAAGCCCTTCCTGAATACTAGCTTTCACTCGAATTTTTGGAGATGCCTATCCACCCCACAGAACTGGTAACAGCACACAATGCAAACACCATCGTACAAGGAAATTCAGACCAGTGTGGTTTCACCTTCCTCCTCAACACTACCGACTATGAGACAGCAGCATTTATCCAGCTATTTGTAAGTCTGCATCAGAGAATTCCTGGATCGTTGCCACAATACCAAGGGATCTGGCTATACTATCTTTTGAATGACCAAGCCACCTCACCACTAGGGTATTTTCCTTTCCTTTAAAAGCACTGGGGCTTTTGTTTCATTTCGTTTTGTTTTTTGTTTTGTTCTGAGGCTTTTGCTTATTGTTGGGTTTAGTTTGGTTGTTTGGGATTTTTTAAATTAAATTACTTCTTCTCCGTCATCTTACAGCTGTGGCAGAAAAGCTGAAGCAGAGCAAAAAGAAACAGTAGCTAGCTCATATTACACATTTGTATACATAAAGAGAAAGCATTGAAAACTGTTTTTCAAAAGGAACAGCTGTAGATAAGGACTTGGAGCTCTCCGAAAAACAGAGGCAGTGAGAAGGGAAGAGGTAATGGAGGGCGATAAAAGGAGGTAGTTGCCCCTATTGAAAATCAACCATTATTAAAATGATATGCATAAAAATGAGCTGAGAATGACTTTATAGTTTTTATCTATACCTTAGCATTGTCAAAAAAGGTCAAACTGATAGCTTTTCATAGACTACTGGAATTTCACTAAGAGAGGATTTTAATTGATCCATTGTTACACCTTAACAGGTATAATGTTACATGTAATGTAACAACAAGGCAAGGACAAGGATGGCAGATAAAGCTCTGTCTCACAGACCAGAAGCTGGAGGCAGGGGGAAACAGCTGGTATTTTAGGAAAAGTGTTTGCCCTCTCTTTCTTCTTAGAGATGGACATTCCAGTTTTAGCTCTTCTAAACTAAACAGATTCACCTACAGGTGACAACTGTTCTATTTTAGGAGTTATTACTGATCACAGCAGCAGAAATATTTGTAATGCTGTCTTATGACTGAAATGCATTAAAAGACAATCAAACGCACGAACAAAAACTTTATAAACAAATAAAAATTCCTTCTTAGAAGTCTGATTTGATCTTGAAATTTAAATGTCAGATCACCACCTCTTAGGAGACCAATAATGTTTCTTTGCTTTACATTCTGCATGCAAGTTTTGCTTGAGATCTCAAGCTTAGAGGGCATGCACAGGATTGTCTTTCTTCTTGTCAGAAAGCAGCCCAGCACCCACAGTGCTGCTTCATGGGAATCTAACAAGTGAATACAAGAGAGTGATCAAGAGGTTTATCTTCGAAACATTTCAATGACTGAGGGGGAAGGATGATGAGATAAAGGAACTTTCGTAGTGGTCTGTCTTATTTAAAACATGGCTTTTGCTTATTTATATATCTGTTATCAATGCAGCATCTGAACACCACAAGAAAATACTGACTGGTGTATCCCCACATATTACTACTCTACGGATGCAACAAACCAACAGAATAAGCACAAACGAAGACAATCTAGGCAAAGTTGATAATCTGCTTGAATCTCAGGTGCCACAGGAAATAGTGCCAAGACTAAGCTCATCTTGCTGGCTGATCATCAACCCACCATTGCCAACAGAGTCTACTCCTTTGAAAAAAACACAGGCTGCATTTCTAGCCACTTTACTATCTTATTTTTATTTTTAAAAAGAAACATGAGCATTCGCAAATGCTTCCATTTTGGACTGATCATTATTCAGATTCAGTAAGCAAGTCTTGTGTTTTTATTATCTGAGAAACACTGGCAGCTTTATTTGACACCACGTTCTTAAGTTCAAGAGCAAATTGCACTGCACATGAACAGAAAGAGAGACTCAAATTTTCCATAAGGACTCAGCCATATCGTGAGAGCAAGACACACGCCAATTACTTGGATTACTATTCACCCACCTGAATATGCACATACAGTTCATCTGATCTCTAAAATCATTATGAAATAATCCTATTTAAGAATATCAAGCCACTCCAGCATGAATTTGACACAACACTGCAAAATACATGTAAGCCTGTCATCAAAACAGTCAGATCACAGGCATTTCAAATGGACCACAGTCTGACAGATGACACAGAAAAATCAAGTAAGTGTCCATGTTGGTTTGCAGGTAGAAGAAATATCTGATTTAAACTTTTCTGTTCAACACTAATGAGAATACACAGCAGTATAAAAGGTTATCAGATTTATTTAATAGAACTCAGTGGTTAGACAGTATTTTTAGATGTAAGTTTTAACATGAGATCTTTGCAGGTAAACTGAGAATTTACTATGTTTGAATACTCCTTATCAGACCAATAGTTTGTATCAAGTAATCCAGCTGAGGTCAATGCATGCAATACTGTGTACAAAAATGATCACCTGAATACGGTAGAGAGCGATACTGCCAAAGTTTAATATACAGCATGTAGATACAGACAAATAGATGTTCACCATAAAAAAAGTATAATTTTGATCTGTTCAACGTTTCCACTAGAAAGTAGGTCTAAATAAGGCATGCTGACAAGAAAATAGGTTGAGAAAGAATCTCCTCAAAGAGCTAGCATATATAAATAATAATGACAGCTTACTGGCAGTTTTACATGAAATGAATAAAAATTTCACTTATCTTGCCATGGAAAAAAAGGAAAAAATAAATCATGCTGCAAGTAGGACACCAGATCAGGCCAGATGTTTATGGGACTAACACTGCGTCACACAAATATTGGCCCACATCCACAGAGACAATTAGGACACCGTGATCCTAGCAAGACACACTTCCTAAACTTCAAACCAATTTACTGAAATTTATTACACAGTGAACTTACAGCCCATGCTGAAGGTATTCTGAAATAACTAAGGTCTCTAAAAGTACACTGCATTATACTTAACATTTAGTACTTTGAAAGTACAGCACTGCAACCCACGAAATAAATTATTTATGTTTAAGTAAAAAATTATATAACCTCAAATGGTTAAATCAGCATAGCTACCAGGAGCAGAAGACACAGTCTATAAATGGAAAAAGTAACTGTAAAGTCTGATAGTGTCCTTAAATTACCACATTTTAAAGAATGGCATCCCAAAATATACACCTTGCGGTGTTCTACAGCCTACAGCATCTGAGCTGATTAAGCACTGACATCAGCAGAGAAGCTTCTGCTCTCTAAAAGCATTGTTCTCCATTGCAAAGTGCAGAGGAGAAACAATTATTTCATAATCCCATTGTGAATATACCGTTTTTCCTTTATCTTCAAGGAAATCCATACAAAAAAACAATGTTGCAGTTTGACATACTGCCAAAGCAAATTTTCACAGATAAAATCCCATAAATCTTACTACCACATTCATGATTTCAAGGACTATTAGGTAGAGATAATATACTTACAGGATTAATTCAGTTAACTTCAGATATGTAAATATAGTCCTTGTGTAAAAATAAGTGCTGCTTCTTTCACTCTGTCTTTTTCCACAGTGCCCGTACACACACACACAAAAATACCCAAAAAACAGAAAGACGAAGAAAAGCATAAAGAGAAAAATGATTCTGTTTTATTTCTTAATATCCATGAGGTTTCATTAATGAGTTATCAAGCAAAAAGAATAAAAGTTTCCATGCCAGCAGCCAGCAACACAGGCACTCTCCATAGCCGAATTCAAAAGAAATGTCAGTGAGAGCGGCAGCAGCTACAGTCAATGCTGGAAGCTGATGCCTCTGCGGGAAGAGGATGCTGGGAGATTCTCCCAATCTGCGCTGCAGCCTAATTCTAATCCATCACTCCTAAGTACAAGGAGAAAATGGAGACACGAGGAACACAAAGTGATTTAGATTTAAAGACAAAAAGGGAGTCACCTTAGTACTTCCTGAATATATTTTTAAAAAGCCACAATTAAAGTCAGACAGAAAAGGAAAAGTATACCAATGAAACTGCAGTAAAGTATATTAAAGCAACTACAGAAAAATTAGATCAAATATACGAGAGTTGATAGCAAGCAGCACTGAAGAAAATAACTACCTCATGTTTGATTTTCTTTATTTGACAGTCCTCAAACATATTAACACTTTTTTTTTAATTAACCCTTTGACATTTTTTCCCCCAGAAATCCAAATTTTTAGCTAGAGTTCCACAACCAAAACAAATCACTAGCACTGAGAGGCTGCTAATAACAATTCTCTTCATGAATACCAGCAGCAACAGGAGAGAGTAGGACTCAGAAACAAAACAGCTGCAACCGAGGTAGTTTCATCCCCTTGATTTAATCTCTCTAGATGAGATACGATGAAAGCTCAGCATACAGGAGCTAAGCAGTAGAAAATTAAACTATGCCCTCCACCATTACCTTCAAAAAGTATTCTTTAAAGCTGTACCAACTGGACTAATAGTATCTATTTCTAGCTGTTTACCTTTATGAACTGAGATTTACTCACAAAAATGTCTCAAACAAATCCTTTAAAGCAAAATGCAAGAAACCAAAGGTTTGCATTTACTTATTCCAGGTGCATGCTAAGCAGTATCAGCAGTAATACTTCAAACAAATCTATTTAAACAATTCACTTTTGAAATAACATTCTTACTTGTAGCATACTGCGAAAGAATTGCACAGTGTTTCCTAAAACACCTGTGGAAACCAAGGGCTATTATCAGGTAAAAAGGTTTTGTAAACCTTGTAAACTTTTCAAAGAGATAAGATCGACAGCTGTAATTTATGGACAAGAGCATTTTTAAAATCAAGACATTTCTACCTTTTCCATAAAACTTGACCCAGTAGTGTTAAAGACCATGGAGTTCAGAGATATATATCCAAGTTCTCCACCACGTCACCTGGAAGCAGTGCTTTTGTGTATTGTCAGTCAATATATTAACAATATTAGGGGCAGGGAAAGTCAAAGTGCCAGGATTTCTGTCATCTTGACTGTACATGAAAGGTAGACAAGTTTCAATCCAGGTGGCCCAGACATAAAAATCGACTCAATTCCCTCACAAAACATACAGTGTTCTATTTTTAACACAGTATAAGCTGCAGACAGTCCACTCTCGATGGCACAGAAACTATTCTCCAGAAAAAGCTTAGTGAGTCAGGAGCACATTTCTACAAAACCGACAAAAGCAAGTTTTCTGTCTGCAAATATCAACCCATGCTCAAAAGCTTTTGCTTGGATTTTCTTAAAGAAAAATGAACTAATACACAATCACGAGACCTTCCATGCAGATTGTTTCCCAAAATGCTCTGAGACAGCTTTTAATCAGTAGAGAGCAGGAAGGGAAGGGGTGGACATGACACAACCAAATCAAACAACCAAAACGACACTATTAAAAACCAGAATTCTTTTCATTCAATAACTGAAAGACTAAGGTAAATCTAGCTTTCAGTCCTTTTTCCTTAAAAACAATCCTTCTCAACATCCGATCAAGGCATAGCCAGCAATTTATGCTTTTTCTTCATTGATGAGTTAAAACTCATGTTTCCATTTTCTTACCTAAAGCACTTACGTCTTCAGAGTTGTACCACCAATCCAAAAGTATACATCACTTTCCAAGTCTCAGAAGTTATTCAGAGAAGGCAATTCTTGAGCTGCATGACTACAAATAGTGTCATGCAGTCTTCATTAAAGCACAAAATAAACTCTACTTTCTTGAAAGACGTTTAAAGAAAGAAAATAGAGGTGTGATCATGCATTCCAGCATAATATCAAGATTCTAACATGATAATTAAATAAATTCCAGAAGTTTCCAGAAACCCCCACCCCAAAAATATGTGAGCTTAATGCCATGGTGTTAATTTATTTCTAATGAAAGGGTAAGCCACAGAGCAGCAAACAAGTATTTAGGCTCAATTTAGACACATTTCTTTTGGTAAACAAGGCATAACAGAAAAAAACGCTGTGGTATCTTTCTGGGCACCAGCCTTTCAGCAAAGGCTTGCAAGAGAGTAACAGGGCGTGGCAGACACGGAGAGTTTTGGGCAGTTCTGTGTACAATGTCCCTGAGATGTTTTGTTTCGCTTTGGGTTTTCGTCTAACTCCTCTCCTCTTTTTTCCCCTCCTTGCTTTCTAGAGAGCCATGGACACAAGTGGAATTGCACATTTCAAAGTGAACAGAAGATACCAATATAAAAATTAGCACAATGTGGCCCGAAGTCTTCTACTCAAATACAAACACAGAGAAATCTTACACCACAGGCAAAAGGTGTAGTTGCAAAAAATACGTAAGTGTTACGAATGACGTAATTACCACCTGATCAAAACCCCTCAAGGTTAAAACTTAATCTTAGAACTGTTTGGAGTAGGGAAATATTAGAGAGAGAAGGTTGCTGTATCACTGCTGCTGTTCCAAATCTTGAAACTGACAATATAAAGCAGCTACTGTGTCATATTTTTATACTTATGCAGCTATGAAAATATTATCTGCTAGATACAAGAACTGCCTTTATTGGACATTTTTTCCACTGATCTTGAGGGTCAAACTTAGAAAATTAAATTTTGATCATTTAAATTGTCACAGCTGCTTCTTACCATCTTAAGACAATGTCAGAATCTGAGTTTAAATTTATCAAGACAAGAACTGTTCCTAAAAGCTGTTGGCTCCTTGAATTAAAATTTGAGTTTAGAGCCATTTCCGCAACTGTTCAATTTCATTCACTGACAAAACACTCACGTGTGCATGTATAACTGAAATCTTAACTACACTTCTGAGATTACAAGGATAACCTTCTCTAACTTCCTTAAACACTTCTGACCCTTAATCTATCACCCCAGTAATACCACACAGAGCTGCTTTGGTAGGATCAAGGATTAACACTATCACAGTTTTGGGTAGGCAAAGAAAATGCAAAAGAGAATCAACGAAGTAGGCCTCATTTTGCTGAAATTGATAAAGACAGAAAATCCCAAGAGTTCCATTCTTGATCAAAAATCATCTGTCTGCTTTGCTCACAGAATGCTAGCTTCCATTGTTTCAATACTCCAGGTTTTAAATGTGTTTACATAAGATCCCACTATCTTTCCACTGATGCCATAACCCAAGATCTGGTGTGAGAAATTCTATATAAATAGCACAACATGAAGACTTCCTCTGCACACAAACTGCTTGCAGCAGTCAGGCAGACTACTGTGTTTCTTCCCAAAGACAACTACAAAGCGTCTTCTACAAACATACCCACACAGATACCATAATAGAGTTACTCTAAATGCTGCTATTCATTTGCATAAGCCTCTGATATTGGGATAGTAAATAAAGGCACCATCTTTGCCTGTACCTCAAGTATAAACCAAAGGAAGATTGCACGGAAAAACTTAACAACTTGATGGCTACTTATTCCTGTCACATACAGATGACATTTGAAGGAACAAACAGTAAATAAAATGAGATGGAAAGAAATCCCAATAGAATTAACACTTCATACAAGTTCTAAACAAATTGAGAACTTTAGAGGATAAAATACATACAGAAATCAAAATAGCAGCAGCAAGGTCATTACACGCTAAGCATGAAACAGTCATGGTTAAAAAGTGTTGAGAACTCAAACCACTCCTAATCTAGTTGTACAGCCAAAGACAAGACAATTTACAGAATTATACTCTAGCAATAGAAAACATGAATATCTGCATGCTACAAAGATATTTTCTGAATAATTTGAGGAAAAATTAAGGTGGCAGAAATATATTGAAAAAAATTCATAGAAGTTGAGAATTATCTTGTTCAGTAGGACTAAAATTAAAGTTGTAGTTTTTCCACTGTAAGATTTGGGTATTGATGAGGCATTTTTAGCAAGAATTAAATAAAAGAATAAACTACACACAAATCTGTTCCATCCATGTATGGTTTTGAACCTGTAGATGCTTGGCCAGCATTAGGTAACCTTGTGAAACACATCCACCCAAAACTTGGAAGTAAGCAGGCACTCCACTGGGAAAATGGGAAATACCTGGTAAAAAGCAGCCTACCACCACAAAACTTCTTGGCAGAGGCTTGGATTTCCACAATAGAAATTGGCAGAGAAGATGTGAGATTAAATGCTAGTGCTTGCTTTAAGTAAAATGGCAGACTGACCTACTGTAATAGCCTTTCTTCAGCTTTAGCACCAGCGAACAAAATTTACAGTAAAGAACTCAATTTAAAGGTTCCTTCAGGTTTCTACAAAGCAAGTATTTTAAGACCATAACAAAAACTGTTTTGGAGTTGCTGTGTATATCTACAGGAGCTACCACGAGCAGAAGACGACAAAAGAGTCTAGACAGAGAATCTAATACATTTAAACCACTGGAGCAAAGACTGATTTCCTCCTGGGCCTGTCCTCGGATATGACAGCCAGCACTAGAGACTTAGGGAACGATTTTACCTATTAAGATAACTCATTGCCCGTTCAGCATCTAACCTGCACCATCTGGTATCTATAGGTAAGCAAAACCATTTAAAGAATAAAGCCAGTTAAGTCAAGTTGGATTAGCAAAACCACTCACTAGCATCTACCAGTGCAAAATACAGAGCAGTGCTACTCTATACGTATTTTACACAAAGAATTGCAGAATGGTGTATGAAATACTATGAAGGTCTGGTTGTCACACATTCTTTCCCAGTTGTCTAAACCAATATGATGATCTGACAGAATCTGAACCAAAACTGATCTCAAAAGTAAACATCAGTCTCTGTTGACACAACTCCCTATAAAAAAAGGTTCATTTTAGTTAAATTCAATTGGATATAACTAACTGCAATAAGGCACTCAAACCCATGCCAGGCATATCATCACAGAGCTGTAACATTGCCACCTTCCTATCCAAAATGAGGGAGAATGAAACACTAACACAGAAAAATGTTAAAAGTCCATGTTATCAATAGCAAAATCAAAAAATTAGATTTAGCTTCCCAGAAGCTTAAAACTCTGGCCATTCATTCTTCCAATATAGTAATGTTCCCAAATTTTTACAAGTTTTACTGTATTACTAAAAGAAAAAACTACCACTAATTCTAGATAGAAAAAGGTCAGGCATAACCATAATGGCATTAGATTTAGGAAAGGCTTTCCCTCAGCAAACTACTAGCATAATCTGAAAACTACAATCAAAGTATTTCAAGAAAGGTAAGACTGAAGACTTCCACAAAACATTCCAAGATTTTTTTTCAGTTCCTCAGGCACATTTTTAAAAAATATCTGTATTTCTATACCTTCCAAAGAATCTGAGACAGGAGAGTCTAACCTAGTGAAGAATCCTGCCTGGATACAAAAGAATATACACATTCGCTATGTTCAGCCAGTGACGTTAAGTAACAACACAATGTTTCATCTCATTAATATTCTCTCAATCATCATGCATTGACTCTTCTACATAATGCTTATTACAGATGGAAGCAATACCAGCCAGAATAAACTAACATCAGCCTAACTTCTAACTTCTGTTATAAGAAGTGTCTCTGTAAGACAGCTATGAATACAGATGTGACACTCAGGAAGAAGAAATCAAAGCTTTGCATGCCAAAAATTAACAATCATGCTCAGCTCAGACATCAGTAAAAAACAACAAAACCACTTTCTCATAGAAGTGTTGGACAAATATTCCCAAAAAGTATTTCAAAGTCACTCTCTTCCCTGTCCCAAGGCAAACAGGGGCCAAAGAGAGAAGTTACCTGATCATACAGCTAGACAGCCAAAGGAAGAAAAAGTGATCATTAACATGAGGAATTCTCAACATGAACATATCAGGTTCTTATTTCTTTCTGAGTGTCAAGAAACAATGTTTAGTTTTTCTCAGTTCTACACAGAGATCAGACCTTACTACCCCAGGTTAGATAAAAATAGAGCATCTGGCAAATCTGTAAAATACAATTTGCCAAGACCATGGATGTTTTGGCAATTAAGTTCAGTCCAAAGCTACTGCTGGGTCTAGAAGTACTTTTGCAATCTAAGAATATCACTAGAAGTCCCCTTCTCATGTGCTTCAAGACATAAAAATGCAATAAAATCCTAGAGAAAACCTAAAATCATTTACGAACAACATAATGTGTTTTCACCACAGTTTAAGAAAGGTGTTGCTTCAGCATGAAATCTAACACCAGAGAAGTGACTGTATCTCACTTCATTAGGGGAAAACATCTGTGCAGCAGTACATTACGATATACACCAATTTCCATTTGAAAATCTTGCTTAGACGGTTGTGTGATCCAAAGTTTTCCCAATAATGTTAAGCAACTATTTTTTCAGCACACAAAAATGTCTAGAGCATCAGTAAGTAACCAAGCCACTAAATTTCCTATTTTTGATTCTTTACAATTTTCACATTTGTTGACAAATACTTCATCACGTATATCAACCTAATTACACTCCTGTTTCTCAGCTCCTGAGGACCTTAACTGTTCTGGAAAATGTGAATGTAGTCAGTGCAAATAAAATGGCATTTCCCTGAAATGGTGCGCACACAGTAATCCATTTCTGTATAAAGAGCTTTAATAAACACGTACACATTTAAAAAAATTCTACTTACACAGGGATGTTTTCATAGGCATCTTCAAAGTTTTCCTGCAGAGGAAAAAAAAAAGTTTCAATCTAATGTGCATGTGTTTTCTAAGACAGCAAAAATAATCAGAATATTCACAGTCTACTGACTGTTAAGCTTTCAGTACAAATCATTACACAGACAGATTTCCTATGGACCTACTACATCAAACTACAGCTAAATTAAACCAAAAATTTTTGCCTATACAGACTCCCCAACTTCCACCATGTAAATCACAGAAGGCAATACAGACTTATACCTCAGGAGTTTGTGCAGCACATCCGATGCATTCAGGATGCAGTAGCTGAACTATATGTCTACACATGAAACAAAAAGTGTTCTGTGCATATTACCTGATATGCAGGTTGGCCAGAGCATAAATGGCAGGTCCAGGATGCATTACAGATAGAATGCACACAGGGCCAGCTCACACATTAAAAGTAGTTTTGTGAACAGCTTAGTCCAGACATCGACACAGAAAGAGTTGTTTCCTTCCACCTAGACTAAAAGCTCTTTCAACCTAGGTTCGAATTTTACATTGAAATAAAGGAAGAAATACACAAATGTAGAAATTAGCAGAATGGCTCTGCTCAAAGATCATTTATTTCTGTATCCAGTTTCCAGAACAGGTCTGTAGAAGGGTGTAGACAAAATGAATCAGCAAACAGCCCTCCCTCACATATCCCTCTTCACCTCACACTTTCCAGCCTTTGGAAACTCCTGGAATGCCAGGAGTTTGGCCATCTGGTGATTTTTAGTAGATATCTGTTCCAAATACCAGCCCAATTTCCTTGATCCCAAGTAGACTTTGTTTTATTCATGACTTATAACATTAGTAAGGAATTTCAAGAGTCTGACATGCATTTTGTGCAAAACAGTAATTTCTACTTGAACCTGGGTCCTACTACCTTTGTTTAACAATCCCTAGCTTTATATATTCAAAAATGGTAAAGAATCAATTCATACTTCCTCTTTCCTTGACACCTACAATTCTGAAAGCCTTTTTTGTATCATCCAACTCATCTCTTTTCCAAGTCAAAGACTCTTACCTTACTCAGTCACTCTTCAAACAGAAACTACTTCCTACTTATAACTGTGCTTTCTGCTCTTTCCATAAGAAAACTGGAAGCATGATGGAACAGATTTTTAATATATCCCAGGAAGATACCTGGACGAGACTGACCCCACCTCTGTACAATCTCTTTTCAGTTAGCTGTAGAGCCATAAGATCTCTCCCGAGTCTTCTTTTCTCCAGGCTGAACGGCCCCAGCTCCCTCAGCCGCTGTTCACAGGACTTGTGCACCAGACCCTTCACCAGTTCCATTGCCCTTCTTTGGACAGAGCATCTCACTGTCTTTCTTGGAATGTGGGGCCTAAACCAGAACAAAGTATTTCAAGTGTGGCCTCCCCCATGCCAAGTACAGGGGGAACTTAACTGGCTTTTCCAAAGTTCTTTTAAGTGATCATCCTGATCTAAGGAGAACTGAACCGAGTTTCAAAAAGCTGAACAGAAACCAACAGGAACATCCTGAACAGAAACCCTGTTACCCATGTACTCCAGACACCAATAGAAGTGACCAGTCTTCTAATAAACTCCTTCTCTGAAGACTGGTTGCCCTCTTGACCCACTTCCAGAGACAAGAGAAGAAATTCAGCAAAATAAACAAACAAAATCCACTTAGAGCTTTCTGAGCATAATTCCATTTCTCCTAAGAGAACACACTTGTCAAGCAAAAGTCAAGTACTTTTAACTGTCAGGTACTTAATAAAGAACAGTAATGACCAGAAGTTCACATGCAAAAATATCTGTGATGTGAACCTCTTGTGGGCTCTTTCAAACCTTCATACAAGAGCAGCACCTATATACAAGAAGAAACAGAGAGAATTTGCCTTCTGTCTAGGTAAATGCCTTCTTTACCTGGTGGCTTCTGAATTTTGATCCGTGTCATTCACACTGGTCAAACGGCTGTCCAAACATTTAAAAGGATGGAGTACAATCTTGGTATTTTTCCCCAAACACCAAGTTATAGGGAATAGTCACAGGCTTTCAAGAGACTCCTCAAGGGAGCTAAAAAAACACCACTGAAGGTGGCTTCTATGTTAAAAAAAAAAAAGCCCCACAAAAAAATCAAAAACCCAATCTATAGGTTTTTTCTGAAGTTTCCCATGCCTTCCTAGTCCCACTGCACACAAAATGGGTATTAGAAAGTATTCAAATTGATATCTTTATCTCATTTCCACAGATTCGCGCAAGTTTCCAGTTGACACTACAGACCCTAAGAGATTCCCTATGTATAGAAAAAAGCTGGAGGCACTAGAAGGGAAGCATAGCCATTTTCTACTCCATTCCATGCCCATTACAACAAAAAAGTTACATCATCCTAAGGTGTAAGAAAAAGGACTGTAGCTGAGGTACCTAGAATAGCTCCTCCCAGATCAAGTTCTAGGACTGATCATATTCCTACCAAGATATAAAAGGTGTAAAAAACTACTCAGAACATATTTACTTTTTTCCCAGTAGTCTGCTAGAATCTACTTGTAAATTAAGCCTGTTCAACAAAAAAAATTGAGTGAGGCATTATGTAAAACACACATCATCTAAAGACAACCTCAAGTTGTCTTTAATATACAAATGTGTATAGGTATAATATATGTCAATATAAAAAATAAAATCAAGTGATTGATAAAGTTTATCTATTCTTCAGAGTACAAAAGCAGCCCAAAAACATAGACACACACATTCTTGTGCACTCAATTAAAGCCTAGTAAAGTTTCCATTTTCAAGTGCTCATTCCAACACTGCAACTTTCAGCTGACACAGCTGAAACAACAGTTTCCAGAGGTGCTTGTTCATTTCAGTCTACAGCAAAGCAGACTACCTAATTCAAGGGACAAATTTTTACGTAGCACTAATGACACGCATTTACAGACATTGACCATGACAAGTTCCTTCAACACTGAATGTGACCTCCACATTTTAGTACAGTTAGCCTACGAAGACCATTTCCACGATTTACATATCTGAAGAGACTGAGGCGGATGCAGTCCTTCATTCATTTCCTTCCCCTGACTCAGGTCTGTCCTGGAGCAGGTCCCAAGGGTCCTGCTCCAGTGCATACTTGTTATAAACAGCGTTCTGTTCACCATACAGGACACGCATACAGCAGAAATATTCAGGAAATATGAACTGTAGTCAAATCCACAAAAAGGACAACAAAGCCTTTTTTCAGACATTCTATTCAGAAAAAGAAATATATGAACTTGTAAATTAGTACCAAGAGAAACATTTTAACAGCTATCTCTCTCAGTACAATGCTGGCTAATGCTGCAATCCACAGATTTTTATTGCACTTTTTGCAGAGTACACGTCAGTCCAAGAATGTAAAACACATAAGTAAAACCGCCACTAGATGGCATGACAAAAACTGATTCAGATTTTTCCACAGATTTCAGAAAATCATTAGCACAGGATATAACAAAATAAAGCTGTCTCAAAATTATGTTTCTTGAATCACATAATTGGGTTTTTTTGGCTGATAATTGAACTATTTCTTTAAATCTTTATGATGCATCATTTTCAAGATGTAAGCAGGCTTGAAAACAATTAAGTTTACATAGCTTAGAGATACTGATGTTTTGCAAAGCAAAGAAAGTCAAAGTCAGACAGAGACATAAATGGACATAGTGTACTAATGCAGAAAAACTGTACTCTAGCAATGAGGGCAGAAACCATTTGCAGCAGACACTTCACCTCTCAAGCCTCGCAAAAGCAGTGTGTAAGGGAGACTCCGCAACCAATACAGGACATTTATCAGTATCTACAGTTTTGTTCTAATGCACTGTAGAAAGAAGAAACAACTGCTTGCCTTGCTTATTACAGAAATCCTAGTATCAAATGTGAACTCTACTTTCTTCCTACATTCATCATAAATTCTTTAACTCTAAGCAAATTTCAGACTATATCCTGCAACTCCTAAATTGTTGTTTTAAGTTCCCTGTTTTATCAAGCTAAGTGTTTAAACACTTGTCCTTTCCAAGTGAAGCAGGCCAACTTGATCAATCTAATCTAGTCCTTTAAGATCCAGATTTACAACAAGATACAACTACCAAGTAAGGTATGAAGCATCTAGACTCTCCCCACTGATAACATAACTTCAGAACACTAAGTCCAATAGTATCTAGATGAACCAGCCACAATTTGGAGTCCATACTGACTAAGCAAAGGAAAAAAAGCCCCACGGAAAGCGTTATCTCAAAAATATAAATGTAACATGAGTAAGGGTCCATATTAATTCAACAGACAAATGAGACCATATAAAATAATCATGAAAAAATACTATCCAGAATTTAATACTACTGCTAGACCACATTACCTGTCCTGTCACAGCTTTATTTTGTCAGTACTAAATAGAGAATGGTTTTAAGATGACTTGAAAAAACCATAAACTTAACAGTAACATCCTCCTTGAAAGCCCACATATTAAGACATTACAAAGCACGGGAATCTATGAAGTCAGTAATGTATTTAGCAAGCACACGCACTTTGAGATGCTCTAGTTGAAACTTCAAGTATGGCTACATTTAATTACTGTTTTACTCTTTTGCCTTCTGTAATTCAGCCTCACACCATCCTTCTTCTCAGAAAAGAAATCAGTGCTAGTTGGAAACAATGCACAATAAGCCCAGCCTCTGGCCCCAGGCATGCTGCCCTGCCTACTCAGTGCCTGCAGCTGCCCATGGGAAGCTCAGTTACCAGTTTGGAAATCAGTGACTGGATTCTACATAAAGAGAAAAAGGTTTCATTGAGAGATCTAAAATTTCTCAGCTGAAGAGAAAGGATAACACACCTTTCACCTACTATGCTCATAATATGGTCTGAGACTACAAAAGAAAGACCTTCCATATGGTCTTCATTTCAACACAGAAACCAGTTTCCAAACAGCTTCTCTAAGCCAGTAGTCACCACACAGTTTTACTACCAAATGGAACAGAATATAAATAGATATTGAATATATATTACAAAATCGAAGTAAATACACATTTTTCCCCCTTTTCTGTTCTGAAACTTTGTTAATATTTGTTTCTCTTTAGCCTTAATCAAGATTACACTAAAAATTATTCAAAGAAACTAGTAACTAAAAATTTTACATTCCAGCCCCACAGGAGCGACAACTTAAAACCACTGCACATTTAAAACTTACCAAACATTATAGCAATATGAAAGCCCCTAAGAATATTACTCAAGGATTCCAAACAACAGCATGCTATCTCTCCCCTTAGTTGACTTGACTGAACTGAGAACTGCTAACAGAGGCTGGAAAATAAGACAGAACAGCAATAAAATTAGCAAAACTCCCAGATGTGCAGCTACATGGAAGCACAGCTAACTCAAAGTCCACTGTCAGTTCTTTACTCAAGGATTTTGCATTTGCATTATAAAAATACTGAGATTTTCTTAGTCAAATAGACAGTGAAACTTTAGCCAAAGAATTGCTAGAATAGCCCAGAGCTACTGCCAAAGCAAGCAACAAGCAACAGAAAGACCCGTTACTGTAAACTGGTTAATATGGCACCAATCTCAAGTCAAAAAAACAAACCCAAAAATCTACCACCAAACAAAATAAAGCAAACCTACAACAATTAAATTTAATTAAGAATTTAGCAGAGTTAACACTGTTGAAAAAAAATTGAACAGATAGCAGCTAGCATCCCTTAGTCAAGGACATACTAGAGCTACCAAGCTCTAAAGATGAAGTAAATAAAGATATTGTTGTATGTTATTAGAATAGGTGATAGTTAGCATGTTGTTAAGGTCCGGGTATTAAAATAGTTTAGAAATTTCTCTGCCCGAATTAAGACACAAACAAGACTATATGCCAGTGTCAATAGTACGGATTTTATTTGTCGTGTCCCCTGAAATAAAAGCTGAGAGGATTGAGGAGCCGAAAGATAATATATAATAATGGAAAAAAATATTGGTGGACATAGGTATGGTGAAACGAAGTTCCTCCTGTCTGCTTTCCGAGATACTACGAGAAATTGGCTTGTCTGATTGGTCCATGGTTCTGGACCTGTGGCTGGGCTACGCCGGGTGTGAGTATTTCTCAGTGCTAATAACTGCACGGGCAATATCCCTCGTTGGTTTGGTGAATCTGCACCTCCAGAACGGCTTCTTCTCAAAGGAGATTTTGGGAATAAACCACAAAGGGAATCTGCTCAGGAGAAACACCACCCCTAAAGCCATTATTTATTTGATAGTAGATAAGAGAGAGGGAGAGAGAAAGGAAGAGAAAGAAATAGAAAAAAGAGGTGGGGAGACAGAAAGAGACAGATTAAAGAAAATATCACCACTCCATGGATCACAATCAATGTTCCGTTGATCCTCTCCATCTTCATGGTGGTGAAGGTCCCCCACGAAATGTGGAATTCCATGGATTAATATACATTCAGGCTAGGTAGGGAAATCCAGGCACCCACCCGGGGGGGGGGGCAGGGAGGCAAGTTTGCCATTGCCTTTTGCAGCAGACTTTGGATCTGCTGCATCCCTTTACATCATGTGTAGACCTGTGGTGCAAGGCCTCAGGAATGAGTCTGGGAGGCACTTCAGGGGGTCTGTGATGGATTAAGACACCTCCTCAGCTGCCTCTCACGTGAACGTCCCATGGTTGTGGTATTCCTGGGGTTGGGGGTTCCATAGCCAGTTTGCATAAGGGAGGATGGGTTCCCTGCCCCTGAGCAGAGGTTACGACACACTGAAACCTGCTCCCCCCACCTCGGCTGGGGGGGAAATCTCTGCAAACCTGCTCCCAGCAAATGGGTCTGTGGGCTGTGGCCTCCCCCACTCCCAGCCAGGGCTCTCATTCTTTTCCTCCAGCCTTGTTTTACTTCACCGGCCTGAGATGATTGAATCATGGGTTTCCCTTTGTCTAATCTCAGCACTTTTTAACTCCCAGTCCAAAGCTCCAATCAGGCATCTTCAGGGGGGTTTCTTTCGTTGTAGCTTCTTTTTGCAGTTTTTGTTATAATGAGCAAAATTTTATATCAATGTTTGAGGCATGAACTATTTCAGTCTCTGGCACATGCCTTACTCATGGAATCCTGGAACTAGCAAGATTTTGATGTATGTCTACGCATACGTTGCCAGCTTGGCAAAAGGCTCAAGGTGCGTGTATCCTATAGTTGACCTATCTTCATTAAAATACTACAAATCACACCTACTAGTCAAAAAGACCCTTGCCCAGGTAAAGACCCTTGCCCTGAGCATGCATAGAAGTTAGCTGGGATTATGTACCTCATATGGAAATTACTAACCAAACATAAGAGAGGGGCTGTACTTGGTAACACTTAAGTCTGTGTCTAAATAATGACATGGAAGGTCTGGAGGGGCATGCTTGATTTGTGAAATGCCACTGAGTACCCAGGCTTGTGCAACTCTAAATAAATAAATAATCAATGTCTCTCTTGAGTGTGCAATTACTGGCTTGTTGCACATCAGTTAACAAATCTGGTGTTTCAGACAACACACTGAAACATCAAGTATCAGAAATCATTATTTCACAAAAAAGAATAACAGAGGTGAACAACAGCACAACTCACAGGTCTGCAATTATCGAAGTTTAGCTTGTAATACTGCTCAGTCTGAAATAAATACATTCAGCTAAGAAAATTGTGTTTGATTAATCCGCATTTCAGAGAAGTAGGGTAACACATCTACACACATCTACAACCTTCAGACAGTACCTGCACGAACTAAAAAAAAGAAAAGTAATTCTGAGAATTTGACTTAAGAAACACAATCTGTTACGGACATCTTTCCTGCATACTAACAATTGGATGACTGCGTTGCATAAGGACAGAATTCAGCTGTTGCTTAAATGGGCAGTGGCATGAGAAAACACTGCTTAGGACTGCATACTTTTCTAGATGTTAAGTGAGAAAGCAATTCCCAGCATTACAGCAGGACCCAAAAGCTAATTTGTCACATATCTTGAGCTAATTCATAAAGTATTGACGTAAAGAATTAGTATTTTGATGAGCAAACTAAAATTTAGAATTCATCTCAAAAATATAAGATGCTTTTCACTTCTTAATATTTTGCAGAAGTTAGAATACTTTGCATTATAAAGAACTTTAAAAAATCTCCACCTTTTAGCTACCACTTCATCAGACTTGACACAGTAATTTCTTACAGAAAAGAACAGTCTACTCCACAAACCAGCAGAAAAGTAACCTGGAAGTTAAACTACATCTTAATGTTTATTGTCAAAAAACCCCCCAAACATAGGAGAGAAACATCATTTCAGTGCTGTCTCAGCAGAGAAATAACTTGGGGCAGAGTAAAGGGAGCAAAAGATATACCCAACTCTTCATCTCTGTCACCTACACATACTTTATTTGACACTTTGACGCCAGATCCTGGTATTAACAATTAATAGCCTAGGAACAGAAATACATGAAAAACAATTCGTTCAATGGGGAAGGAGATGATGAAGCTGTTACAAAACAGGAAAATTATTTCTCCTTGCCAAAGACAGAAATAGCCTTGAGGCAGCAAGAACGGAATGGAAATGCACAAGTTCTGTTCTACACAGTACACCCAATACTCATATGAGAAGTAAAAAGTGAAGTTCATTTCTCTAAAAGAAAAGATGCACATATTTTTGTGCTTACACATTAATTTCAAACTTCTCAGTTTTAACTATAAACATAACTCATCTGCTTTTTAAAAATTGCTCTCAAGATTATTTGCATAAAATAACAGTGTTTTTCCAGAGAGCTGAGTGGACAGACACTGGTGGCAGTTCTGGAGGAGCTGTGTTTTCCTAAATGATTTCCACTGCAGATGAAGAACTTCAGCAGTCAGAAGCTAAAGATCAAGCTTGGTAACTCAGACTTACTTATTCAATCTCATCTAAATAGAACACACCACATTCAAGACATTTACTAATGCAGGTGACTTGGTTGCAGGTTATGCTTTAACAAAAAAAAAAACTAAAACAAAAACACAAAACCAAAACAAACAAGACACCAAATATCACAATGCCAAAAACACACCCACACAACCAAGAAGAAACTAGGAATTGGTAAAACCCACTTTTGCTAGAAGTTAGGTTAACTAAAGAGCTGATGAACAATTAGAAATTCAAACTTCAGTGTCATTTAGCTCAAAAATTAGATGTCAGCAACAAGAACAAAGGTTTCTGCATTACAGTCTGGAGAGCAGTGGCCTTTTGATGCAGCTGGTCCCAAAAATTCCCATAAGATACAGGAAAATTGAGTCTTAAACATCTACCCTCCATTTTTTACAGAGAACAGACATTCGCAAAGAAAGCAACTGCTATAATTAGGTGCAGCTAATCAACATGTTATAAAAACATGTTATAAAAAGTGGATAATTCCTACTCTGCCTTCAGCTGCATGCCAGACAATTCTTAAACAGCCATACTGCAAAAACCAGGGCAGGACTGAGAACAAACCTCAACCAAAGAACAGTGGTCAGCAACATCAGATGTTATCAGTCAGGCCAGTTGCACATCAGAGGCAGCCACAAGATAAAGGTTTTTCTGAACCTGCTTTTAAAGATGGGGCACAAGGCAGTCACAATCTAGTAAACTGACATCTTACTCTGAACAACTGGATGAGCTTCTACTGTTTTAAACAACACCTCTCCCTCACGACTGAAAAGTGGAAATCAGCAGATTCAGTTACACAATTACCAAGTAAAGCATCATGTCTACTTCACTTTAATTGACATACAAATGGCTGCTGTCAACAGTTATTCATGTTCAGATTCATATCCAACATGCTGCACATAAAAGCAAGAATACAGTTTCAGTTAAAGTTGGCTAAACACCAAGACAGCTTTCCTTACTGTTTACACTGGCACCTTCTTGCTATTTGACCTGCAGTAGTTTTTGCGCAAAAAGCATGTCTAAGAGGCAGAGGAATAGCGTAGCAGCATAGAACTTTACTGCTGAATTAAAGCTTTGATTTTCCTAGTTGATCACCTTTCCTGTCGATCTCACACACACCTCCTTGGTTATCCCCAAGACCAAAGGAGTGTCATGCAGTGTCTATTTGTTTGAAAATGGTACCAGAAAAATACAAAAATACAAAATACAAAAATGCAATAGAACAAACAAACCACACACTCAGCCAGGAGTTCAACATCCAGTACATCTGCACCAAAGTACACTCCTCACTGAAAATCTCTACAAATATTGCATATGTCTCTATTCTTGGCCAACTTCATTAAACAAAACTGATTGCCAAGCAATTCTAAACTGAAGGGGAAATACAAACAGACACACCTTGTATGGATACATCTTCCTTTTCATATTGTAAGAAAGGAGATTAGAGAAGAATGTGAAGGAAACTAAGGAGCCTAAGAAGGTAGAGAGAATACATAAGCATTCTTCTCAAAACAGATACTACACAAGGGAAAACTGTAAGTTCGTCCTCCCTAGCCATAAGAAATCAATTTAATCAAATTAATTATTCTCACAGCAGACAAGCCTCTAAGTATTGCAAGAACTTTGTGTCAAGCTCACTAGTTTTCGTAAAAACTTCAGTATCGTTGTTCAGTCATTTCACAGAAATTGCATAAAAACCCACTGAAATCATAAAGAATTTTAGGATGCTATTTATTATGTCTATAAAGTTCACAAGATCTTTGCTACATCTTTCTAGTCCTAATTCTTCCAACACTCTAACCAGTAAGTACTAGCTACATCTGTATTTTCCAGGACACTAGACACAAGCATGGATGAGATACCACTGCTGAAAGACAAAAGCGGTAAAGACTTTCCTACTTTCAGTCACACAGCTTAACAATAAACCTTTAGTAAACTTGTATCGGCTTCCAAATAAGACTATTCATTCATTATTTTTCATTCAGTAAAAGAAGTAAAGACACAATGAAAGATTTCAGAGACACAAGCAGAGGGTGTTTTCAGACACTAACTGAAGGTAGAGCAGCAGAAACAGAATAAGTGTTTACTCTCTTAACTTGCTTGTATGCAGTCAAGGCATGAGCAACTTGAAAGTTACTAGCCACACTGCAACTCAAATCAAAAAGCTTGGTCTTATTTCTGGCAAGGTTAATATTTCACAGCCAGTGACTCATCATCTATTCTAGTTCAGAACCGGCTATCTCCCATCAAGTTTAACTTTTCATGACTGGGTAACCTTCACAAACACTTCAGTTTAGTCTAGTCAAAAGATCACTAGAGAGTTTGCTGCTAACAATATGTTATCACTTCAAGAGATAGGATATTAATGCATAAGAAGCCAAGATACTTTTTGCCCTCACTTGAGTCAACACAACCTACCAAATAAAATAAAAGTTATGTCAACAGGAAAAAAAAAACATGATTCGAAGATCCACTTAACAAACACCAGACAACACAGCTCTTTTTGGAGCTGGAGTGCCATGCATCTTCCTGCCTCACAAGGGTAAGTCTACTTAGCAGTCTCATCTAACCTTCCCACCCTCATTCTTATATTTCAGTGTTCATGATGTGACTGACGAGGAAGAACCTGACAGTTTTTATTTACACATATCTCACACATATCAGGATGGATCAAAGACAAAGACATAACGAAAGTCAAGCTGCAATTACAAATTAAGAGACTGTCTGGAATCAACATAAGAAACAGACACACTGGACTCTACTTCCCAGTAAAGGAAAAAGGGTAAAATACAGATCCCAAGACAAAGAGCACATTGTGTTGTCCTGAACTTTACTAAGCAATTTCATATAAAGATGCTTGATACTTACTGCTTCCATAGATATCTAAAGCCACACAGAAAATCCTAATTATGGTTCACCATTCACTTAATATAGACTTGTCTAGACAAAAGCAAATAACAGCTCCCCTAGAGGGATATTTTGACAGTGTTCCAGAATGCTTTTTAATTACAGTGTAGTCAACAATCCTAAGTAAGTCTGATTAAAGACACACTTCTTTGCAACTGCTGATATTAATAGTTTCCAAAGATGACCTCAAGTTGGGGAACAGAACAGGTTTACCTCATATTAAAAACAATTTGCCTATAACTAATGGAGGCCAGCTTTGCCTATAACTAATAAAAAAAAAGATGAAAGGGGCATTAAAATGAGCATCTTGGGTTTTAACCTACCCCTGTCTTCCTCAGGTTAAATATCCTCTTGACTATGCAGCTGGTTACTCATTTGTAAGTTGCTTACTTGACTATACAACTGGTTACTCAGTTGCTGCGTATTTAGCATCACAAGGTTCTATTTTATAGTGAAAAGCAATTTAAGTGACTTTTCTTACCTGGTTCATTTCCTTTAAAAGAAGATTTTGCTGCAGTAACAGGAATTCCAAAAACCCTATTTTTGATAAAGTTGTTCTCACTTCAGAACTCTCACTTCAAAGTCTCTATATCTTCTGATTCATTAGCAGTACTAACTGCAGTAACAGAAGAGACCTTTAGAAGTCCACATTATCTAGAGTTAAAAGTGGCTGTAATAAAGCAATGACTTTTGTCCAGAGCACAGCTTGTTCCCTCTGTGCAAAACCAGCTTCCATCTCTTCTAGAAAGAACTTTATTGATTTTCATTAACAGAAAATCATTGTCTGAAGGTTGCGGCAACTTAACTTCATTACTAATACAAAATTAACTAACTAATTATTAACTGATTTATACATGTGTTCTAGAGAGTTTGTCCTTTCCACCAGAAAAAAAAGCCAGACAAACATCTAACACAGAAATACAGTGTCACATTAAATTACACTAAGCAGAATCAGATCTTGACTTAACCAGCCAGTAAGCTAAAGTGTTAGTTCTTCCTGGGCTACTTACAGGCAAACACAATCTCTTTTGAAGTTATGATAACTCTTACCGAGAAAAAAAAAAAAAACAAAAACAGAAAAACCCTACAAGTAACACAAAAATTTCATTAACATTAAATAATAGTTAACCTATTAATGTCCCCTGTAAGTTTTGGTAATGTGTCATGTGTCCAGACTTTAAGGCTTTCCTTCTTCAAGGAAAAGAGCTTTCTTTCTTCAGTCAAGACTGCCACAACTTCAATTCTTCATTCTTCAAGGAAAAGAGCTTGCTTTCTTCAGTCAAGACTCCCACAACTTCAATTCTTCATCCAGTCCATCCCCAAGTGGAGCATGGTATTTCTTCAGGCATTGCAGGACAGCTGCAGGATGCTGCAGGATGCACAACATAGGTGCACTGAAAGCACCATGTGTTTCCAATACAGAAGTTGTAACATTTACTTACATATTGTCAGAGAGGTGTAGTTCCAGCCCCCAACAAGAACATTCCCCATAGAGATTACTGACGTCATGGGGAATTTATAGCCTTTGAAAGTTCTAGCTGGCATGTAATAACAAGGACAGGATAAATGCACAGGTGTTACCAGATCTGTCACTCTTTCTGCCTAAAGGGTCACTTTACCACACATGTAAGTTTACAGTATGTCAGTTGTATACAGTATGCCTCTAGGCAACTGTTCATGCACCCACACTCCCTGCTCCTCCTGAGTGCTCACAGGCAATCAGAGCACTGGTTCGTCCAGTGCAAGCCCACACCACAGCAAGTGTTTCTGGCTGTGATGACTCATGCTGTGCCAAAGGAAATCCCGCATGACCACATGATGGTCCAATCTAAAGCATTGAATCTCCCTCTGCACGCTTCTTCCTTCCCTCAGCACTCAGAGAAAAAAATCAGAAAAGCCAAACACATTACATGAAGGTAGAGAACTTCTTTTAATTATGGAAAGAGAAGAATCAAACAGACAATTATTCCAGGCTGCCAGGAAACTGTCATAGCTGATCTCTGCCTATTGCTGGTATCCTTATCCATTTTCACTATAGCCCACAGTCATTATATACTAGAAAGTTTTTTATCCATTTGTGGAAGCTGTTTCAGAATATTTTGAAGTCTCACATGGATTTTTAATTAATTCTTCAGACCGTGCAAACACTTACAAACAGGTGTGTATTTTTTAACATTAGAAAGATACCATTTAGGCTAATTTCTGCAACTATTAAAATCTAAGTTCAGTAGCTACCTGACTTCACCTACATCAACTAAAGATACCAAGTGCTATGGCATGATCTACAAAGACAAAAACCACAAAACTAATACAGAGTTTACCCTCCCGGCGTAAAACTGCTTTATTTCCCCTACAGCAAAGGCCGTACCTAAAACAAAGACAAAAGACCAGACACAAAACCTTCAGTCAAGGACAAGAGGAGCATGTTTCAGAGACAGCTGCAAAGGCAAGCTCTATATCCTTGGCTGCCATCACAAGACGTAACCTTAGCTTCCCTTTCTTATACTCCACCTGTCCTCCTAACACCAGAGGACTTCCACAAACATCAAACACAAAGCAACACAATTACATGAGTTTAAAAAATAAAAAGACACCACCAAAACTAAGCCAAAATATTAACCATGCTGCATGTCAGCTCTTTTAGGGATATCAGGTGACTTCCTTTCTATGCTCCACTGGAAGGACACACACACACACACACACAGAGAAACACTGACGGGAATTCAAGGCAACTGTACAAATCCCATTGGCCAAGAAAAGCTGCTTTTTGTAGAGAAACTAGCTAACATAGGACCACAAACTACATCCCATGGCTGCAACTCAAACTATTCACAGAAAGCACATAAGCCACCTCTACTACACAATCTCTAGTCCTGCCCCCATGATCTTTTTTTCTACTACTCCTTCAGTTGTGCCCATGCACAACTATCTCTGATGACACACCTGTAAGCTCAACATCCTGTCTGACTCAGTGTGAAATCCCCACAGCAAGGCACCATGGACACAGAGCTGTACCATCTATCCAGTAACTACTTGCCTACTTTCCCTTAGAGACACGAACATCATCCTCTTCACTCACACACATTACTATTTAAAACCACAAGCATACTATTTCACTGCTCCAGTGTGCAAACTCATAACAAGCACTAATTCAGAAAGCAGTTAGGACGAGTCTTCCACAGTGGAACTCTGAACCACAGAAGAGAATAAATACAGAGCGTAATTTCACATTACAGAGAGAAGACCCTCCTACCAGGGATCTGATTTGTGACATTGGCATGACTCTATATTTCTGTTTCCAGTTCACAAAAAACAGCAAAGCTGGGAAAACCTGCCTTTTTTTTTTTTTTTTACTTGGACCTTAAGACTTCTTTGGTGTCATTGCTGAGAAATACGTTCACTCTTAAGCTTAACTATACAGCTTCAGCCATCCTTTCAACTCAGCATGACTTGAAATTACATAGTTCACATTTAGCAGAAGACATAGCACTTTGGCAAAGCATCAAACCAAGCATGCCATCTTCTATAAGTGAACGGCCATGAGTTACCCCATATTTTCCAGAGCTATAACCATATACGGCTCTTTACTCCAAATTACATTAGAAGACAGACACTGAGCTGCTGCTGAATGTCTCTTTCCCAAGGTTTTAAGGAGACTTTGCTTAAGCTCAGCAGACCACACCTTAACAGTGCAAGCTACTTCAGTGGTGTCAAGTAGGACAGGCAGATACGTTTAACTGGATTTCCCAGAGCTGCACATGTTTTTCTGCTAAGATCATCCAGACATTGCACAGATTTAAATATTCTTTAGTACTATGCTTAAACCACCAAGGCTTACCTTAAAGTTCTTCCTCTGCTCCGGATCACACATTTAAATTTAGGTAAACTACTTTGTCTCCAAAGTTTAGAAGTTTAGTTCCTAAACTTTCCACACTTCCCTTGACAGGGAACGTAACTATTAACATTATAAGATTACATCTCTATCACCTATTAACAATAATATAATATTTAGATTAAAATGCTCAAACACCACTGTTCCCCCTCAACGCAGTTAACAGAATTACTTTTCAAAATACTTTTCTTACTGGGAAGAGCCAAAAAAGCTGTACTTCATGAAGTATTCAGTTATGCTACAGTTTATCAAAAAAGGCTCTTAAGCTTCACATCCCATATTATGTATGACTGTTTCCACAGTTATTATTTTTAAGTCTTTTTGTAACAAATTACTGTATCCCCAAATTAAAGTGGGAGGGTTTTGCAGAAAATGTGGAATGCTACAGTTTTTGCATGTTTCTTCAGCTCCTTCTAGCCAGGTGAGCTAGAAGAATGTTGAAGATCTGTGTAAGATGCCTCACTGTGCTGGTTTTGGCTGGGGTAGAGTTAATTTTCTTCACAGCGGCTGGTGTGGGGCTGTGTTTTGGATTTGTGCTGAACACAGAGTTGACAATACGGAGACCTTTTTGTTACTGCTGAGCAGGACTTACATAGAGCCAAGGCCTTTTCTGCTTTCTGTACTCTGTTTTGGGGAGGAAGTTGAGGGTGCTTGGGAGGTTCCGAGGAGACACAGGACAGGTAAGCCCCAAAGGGATATTCCAGACCATATGATGTCACACTCAGTATGCGAAGTGGGAGGAAGAAGAAGAAAGCAGGAGAATGTATGGAGTGATGGTGCTCGTCTTCCCAAGTCACCGCTACCTGTGATGGGGCCCTGCTCTCCTGGAGATGGCTGAACACCTGCCAGCCCACGGGAAGCAGTGAATTAATGCCTTGTTTTGCTCTGCTTGTGTGCACAGCTTTTGCTTTCCCTATTAAATTGTTTTTATTTCAATCTACTAGTTCTCTACCTTTTACCCTTCTGGTTCTCTCCTCCATCTCACTGGTGGGGGAGTGACCCAGCAGCTGCAGGAGGCTTGGCTGTCAGCTGGGGTTAAACCACGACAGGCATCTAAAAAGAGGCAGATTTATGAAATCCACAACTGGTAATTCTACTTCTCCACCATAATTCCAGTGGCATGCTCAGGTTTTGACACAGGACCTTAGAGTAGCCAATTAACCATAAATTACCATTCATACTACTAAAAAAACAAAAAAAAGAAAGTATTAAATATTTTCCAGCCCTAGAAACCTAATAAGTTTGCAGAAAAAGAAAAACAAACCAAAATATTTTCAAAACACAACCAAAAAACCAAACAAAATGAAACAAAACCAAGCAAAAAACCAAACAAAACCAAAGACAAACAAACAAAACAAAACACAAAAAAAAAGACAAAAAAACCCCATGACACAGACATTACAGACATGAAGTCTGAAGTTTAAGTAGCTGCCCCACTGGATTTGGTAACACTAGTCCTAAGGGAGAGAACCCAGATAAAACACCTTCATCCTAGTCCATTATTTCTTGGTGAAAATAAAAGCCAGTGATATATACTCTATAATCACTATAATCACACTTTGCTCAACTAAAGCTAACAGGCGTATTTGTTCTTTCCTCTGGTCACCTACTACTAGTTACAGACAAGTATTCCTGCTCACCTACCCAACACCACACTTTTTAGAAGAACCACCAGTACTGCCAAGAGGTGCCAGACACACAAATTACTATCTTCAGAAACAGGTTTTCCACAAACCTCCTCTCTGCTTGGATGACAGACTGTCCTCGTACACCCTCCAATAAGAGGATTTCTGAAGAGCAAGACTGTGTGTGATGTTGACTTCTCAGAATGAAAAGAAACCAAGGCAGTGCTGCACAACCAAACACTGGCTTGCAAAAGTTTATATACCACGGTATTGTAAAGTGAATGTGTAAGAGAACTGCAACAAAAAGATGAAACACTCACCGCACAAAAAATACCATTGCTGCTAAGATATTAGATTATCTTGCCTTACTATGTGGTAACAGCATTACTTCCTTACTCCAGAATAAGAAGACAGGCAAGTCTTTGATTGCTTGATAAAAAAACTTTGCTTTTAGCACTTCGTGTTTGGGCATTAGTCCACAGGTCTGTGACATTTACTTACCATTAACTTAGCTGAAACGGTTTTTTGAACATGAGAGGGCTTAGAAAAGCAGAAGGAATTTTTAGCACTCACACACAAATTCTCACCTTTCCGACTATTTAAGCAGACACTTGACCACCTATGGCAAACGGGTCTTGGACATGTCCAGGCTCTAATTAGAACACACATCAACAGCGGCATGTATCAACCTCTGAGACCTCATTCTCAAGTCTTTAGTTGCACAGTTTTGCTTCCTTTTCGAAATGAGTGCAGTGATCCATCATTTCTGTTCCCTCTAATATAATACTGTTTCTATTAATACTGAAGAAACACTTTAATTAATTTAATTGTGTTAAAACTATTACCCACCAGACAGGCATAGTCTGCTGGGCTGTATTCTTGCCAGCCTGTCACCAGCAACTGTGATCTTATCTCCACCTTCTGTGGTGTCACACAGGAAGAGAAAGCCATACTAGTTGCAATACCCAGGAAAGTTTCAAAAAAGTCCTTGTGGTTAAGAAAGCTATAGGAGATTTACTTAACAAGACAGGAGGCATAAGATCAGACATGCCTATCATCTACTCCTGCGTTAAGTCATCCTGGTCCATGCTGCTAAGTACCGCATGGTCTGCCAAGAAGCACCTAAGTTCCTTTTGTCTTTCAACACACAACCTCTTTGCCAAGAGAGGGGCCCAACCTTTATCCAAGCCATGGACGGCATCAACCTCTAGCAGTTCCAACAAGCTCATCAGGTCTAGCGGTTTTTCCAAGTGTACTGGCACCAATATGTCAGCAAAAGAAGAACAAATATTTGCAGAACCAAACGTGCTTCCATGAAGTCATAACTCTTACACAGATTGACTGGAATTACAAGAAACAATCCATCCCACCTCAAGTTTATATACAAAACAGGAATGTTTTCCCGTATAGGTTGTGGAAGAAACAGAACTGTCTCCTCATAGTTGTGGATGGCCCAAACCTGGCAGTGTTCAAGGCCAGGAGGGGTAAGGCCTTGAGCAACCTGGTGTACTGGGAGGTGTCCCTGCCCTGGATGGGGGCTTGGGTCTAGATGATCTTTAATGTCCCTTCCAACCCCTTAACATTCTGTGATTTTAGCTACAATTACCAAGACAATTGTACAATTTACAATTTTAATGACAGTAACTTCCACTGCTCCAAGAAAAGGCTACATTAAAAGATATTAGATGGTACTTCCCACACCAGAACAGCAGCAGTTCAATATACAAAGAAAACCCAAAACCTTAAGAAAAAAGTTGACTCTTCCTTTTGGTTATGCTGTTTTTCATTCATATACAAGTAAGTATCACTACCTCACACCCCTCTTCCTCCAAAAAAAACCCCAAAAAACACAACAACAACAACAAAACCCAACCAACCAACAAAAAAAAAAAAACACCCAAAAAGAAAAAAACAAACAAAAAAAAAAACAACAAACCCCCAAACCTCAGAAAAGAGAATTAAAAGCAAATTTACTTCCCTTTTCAAATTCACCTCATAGGTACATAGCTTTCCCAGTTTATGTCAGCTCTGCCTCCCTAAGAGGTACATGATGCTTTCCACAGGAACCCCACCTTTTCCCATATCCTCTGCCACCTTTTATCTCCTGCTCTGAGGAAAAACAGCTCACAGGTTAATCATAGTGCATATTAAATAAGAAAATTTAATTGAAACACTACATACTCCTTTTCCCCTCCAGAAAATCAATCAAGACTTGGTTTTTTATCTACCCAGCTTTCAAATTTCGTCATTGTCAAGCAAGGGACCCAAACGCATGACTCTAGGAAGCCAAACAAGAAATGGAAAAACACAAACAATAAAAGCAAGCCATTTTGGAACATAGGTAATATAAAACTGGAGTACACATGCTTACTTTAAATACGTCACAAGGAAAAATAATACCTATCAACAGGTACATGCATAAGTAAAACAATGTTTTATTTGAACTTAAGAACCTGAGACTCTCGAAAGGAGAGATAGCAACCAAATTTTATTTAAAAAAAAAGAAATTACTAGTCATGTTTAGTTTTCCCATGGTCTCATCTGTGCTGCTGAAATAGCATGCTCCTCATCTTAGATGTAGCTGTGCTCTGACAGTAGGAAAGACCAACACAGAAACAGGAAAAACAGATGAGCCATGTGCCAAAGCACAACACTTTGGGAAAAGTAGACAAAAGGAGTACAAATTTTACATTCTTCAGTTGAGCAAGGTCTACTTCTCAAAGAAACAAAACCATACAAGTCAGATTAGAATGTTTAAAAAAAAAATCACCCTTCATCACAGGAAGCATCCTCACTACTCCTTCCCAACTCCGTATTTCCAACACATTCTTCGGTTTTTAAGGTGAAAAAGGCACCACAGTAGCTTGTTTCCAGCTTCTCAAAGTTTCCATGAGAATGCAGCTACCACTGTCTCTCACCACTGAGACTCTTCTTCTAGGCTGAAATTACCAAACAAAACTTGCGAAGAATCCTCAGCATAAACACAAGAGAGAAAACAGCCAGTGCTGCATAGTTCTATAACTAATTCTAAAGTGTGTTATTATATTAGGCTACATTACGATGTAAAGAAGCATACCACTAGCACTTCTTTGATCATAAATGCAGCAGCTGCTGCAGCAGTGGATGAAACTCTTGAGTACTTAAACCAAGTACTAACAGGCTTTTGAATTAAAGACTATGCTGGTTTCATTTGAAATGAGCTCTGAAGATAAACTGTCCAGGCTGGTAAAGCCAGCCTATACAGTGTTTATCCCTGCTTGGGCAGTTCAAGAGAGTACAACATGCATCATAAGACCTTCATTACCTAAATTTTCCTTAATAGCTTAGTTTAGACATGAGGCACAGATTAGCTGAATTGCCCAAGCTGTCCTTAATACAAACCTGTCATGGCTTGTACCCACAACTAAGCCGGCAACTAAGTACCATGCAGATGCTCTCTCAACCCACATCCCCCACCCCTGTTCCTCCATCAGGGCTATGTTCAACCCTAGGGCAGTCAGTTCCCGGTGTACCTGCTATCTCTCCAAGTAAAAGCAAATTATGGCTTACACTCTGCTGCCAAAGGGATTGAGAAAAATGCAACAGCAATATCAGTTATGGCACCACTTGGCTGCCCTGGACTCTAGCTCTTACTGAAGTTCCAGCATGTCTGGTACGGCAGCACTCGGAGGTGGTGTGACTTCATTCAGGCCATGAGAGTCTACTGTTAAGTCTCCACTCTCCATTAGACTCAACTGCCCACATGGGGATATCAGAGGGTAAGCAGGTCCTGCTGATCACTCCTTGGCTCTTGAGTCAACAAATCAGCTTCTGGATGAGAACCATGGTGTCTCTACTGGAGCTAGGCAGTGAGATGAAAAGCCCACTGGTATTTGTTTGTGCCCTTGAAAGGTACTCTCCTGAGGCAGCCTGTGCCAAGGATGCATGGGGCTTCTGGGGCCATCACAGTAAGGTGCTTTTGCCACTCATTCCCAGTCAGGCTCACTTCAGCCTCCAACACATCAGCTACTGGAATACCTGTCACTCCTGAAGTACAAATGCCTTCTGCCTCTTTAGAGCTGGACTGTGCACGGGTGTCTGCTAGAGCCTTATACTGCTGTGGGTCTGACCTGCCAAGCCATTGGATCCACAGAGTCCAGTAAACCTGACTGTCCCTCTCCGGTGCCTGGCTGGAACTGGGCCCGTCCACTCCCGGTCACTAGACTGTCCACTTACTTCACATAAAAAAAACAAGATTAGAATTTCTTTTCATAGGATTAGGAGTAAGTTAAGCCCTTCCACTCTGGGGAACTGCGCACTGGAGACTAGAGGAGGAACTTTCCTGGAAAAAAACCCATGTGTGATTGTTTTTTCCTTCAACTCAGGTACCCATGCCTCTAGGGTTCAAAGTAGGTTTTCTATCCCCCTTTCTCATGTCTTTTCTGTGATCCCTCTGGTAAAAACACGGAGCAACCCATTGTGTCTACTCTCTACATGCTCTCTCTTGAGCAAAACACTTATTGTTAGTAGCAGAGATACTGGGCCATACGGACGGGGAGTGGGATCTTCTTTTTGTTGCTGGAACTCCTGGAACAGTTTTTCCCACTTTTCAAGCAGTTTTTCTACAGCGAGGTACATAGGGACTTGATATCACCAGCGCTGGCAAGCCACTTTGCCCACCATTACTGCTCCTTTGTCTCCCCAGCTCCTTTCAACCAAGAAATGGGCACACAATGATGGTGCACGGTGTGCCCTGCACAAATTGCCACCATATGGGCCACGCACATCAGATTTCATCTGCATCTGCAGGTAACTGCCCATTGTTCTGGTCATAATAATTCATTTCTAGCATTGCTAATTCCCTCAGGGACTGAACATGGTGGTTTACTCGCCTGGGTGACATATAAGATCTCCCTTGAAGGGATACGTTTCCTTCACACTTGACAGGAGTCACCTTCAGAGGCTGACGATTTGTGTCCTTTTCCTAATCACCTTGTTAATTCCCCCTTCTGTAAAAAGCAATCCCAGCTGCTTCCCTATCCTAAAATTCCAGGCTAGTAGCCCTGTTATCCCAGCACCAGAGCAGGCAGGTAGCAATGTGCTCATCTGGATGATGGATGAAGTCTCTTCACATATCCGACAGCTCACTCAGCGATAGGGATTGAATTGTTATCTCTTTCCTGCCTTCTCCTCCTGCTCTTGGGATAGCCCTGATTCACCTTCCTTCACGATGAGCTGATTTCTGTGTCCATTTCTCCTTGTTTACAGGAGCAACTGATACTCATAAGGGTTCTTTCAGCTACAGTGCCTGCCACTGGAGTTCGAATACCTATACTGCTGGTCACCTTCTTATCTGTTCTAGAGACCTTCTCTTCTGTTTGAGGGTACTGTGTAGTACTTTTCCCTCATGAAGCCATGCTGGCTCTGACCAATATCTGCATTGTCCTTCAGGTGTTTTTCAAAAATTCCCAGAATAATCTTCTCCACACTTCCACCGGTCACTGAAGTGAGCCTGAGAGGCCTGTAGTTTCCAGGGTCTCCTTTGCAGTCCCTTCTCTTGGGACAATGTTAGCCAGATTCCAATCGACTGGGACCTCTCCAGATTCCCAAGCCTACTCAAAAATCATTGAAAGAGATCTTCCAATGACATCAGCCAGCGCTTTCAAGTACACTTGGTAAAATCACACCAGGCCCCATATACTTACAGGGATTCATCTAGGAGTTTATCATTCTCATAGTCATAGTCCTCCACCTCAGGGTGCTGGGACACCCTTAGCCAATCTTCAGTGTTGAAGACAGAGGCAAAGAAAGCATGAAATATCTCCGGCTTGTCTACATCTCTGTTTGTGAGGTGACCATCCTCATCCTGTAACGGGCCAATGTTATTTCTGCACTGCCTTTTGCTACTGATGTACCAAAGAAAAAACCCCTTTTTATTGTTCCCTTTTTTTTATTGTTTGTTTTTATTGTTCTGACAGTCCTGGTCATCTTTAACTCCAATTGAGCTTTGGCTGCACAAATTTTCTCCTTTCAGTGGGGAGCAGCATCTGTGTATTCCTCCAACGTCACTAACACAATGAATGCTTTTAAAAATTTGTTCTAGTCAGATTTGTCATTACCTGAACTCATCATATCTCCTACTAGGCGCCAGAAAAAGACTGTCATGGTTTAATACCAGTCAACAACAAAGTATCACACAGCCACTCATTCGCTCTCCCCTCTGGCCAGTGGGATGGGAATAGGATCAGGGGAAAAGGTAAGATCCACGGGTTGAGAGAAAGACAGTTTAATAATTGAAACAAAGCAAAATAAATAATTATAATAGTATAGAGGGAGAGAGAAGAGGGAAAGAGAGAGGAATAAAACCCAAGACAAAGAAGTGATGCACAATACAATAGCTCACCACCTGCTAACGATACCCAGCCTGTCCCCTAGCAGTGATCGGCATCTCCCAGCCAATTCCCCCCAGTTTATATATTGGGCATGACATTCTAGGGTATGGAATATCCCTTTGGCCAGTTCAGGCCACCTGTCCTGGCCATGCTCCCTCACAGCTTCTTGTGCACCTGGTTGCTGACAGCCCATGAGACACTGAGCAAGTCCTTGCTTCAGGATAAGCACTACTTAGCAACAACTAGAAATCAGTGTGTTATCAACAGGATTCTCATATCAAATCCAAAACACAGCACTGCACCAATTAACTCTATCCCAGCCAAAGTCAGGACAAAGCCTTACAGTTAACCACAGCAAGGGCACCAAATCACCTTCAGATCTGTGTATAATCCTTAGTCTGGCTCCCTTTGGCCAAACAAGGAATTCTTTTAGCATCTAGATGCTTCTTGATGATAAGCCTTTCTGCCTAGCCACAACCCTCACATGCACAAAGACCCAGGCTGGGTTTGTGGGTTTGATTTTTTTTAATTGATAGGGAATCCCCAAGTAACCAATTAAGCTGGCTTTAAGACTTTGAAAAACCAGGGCAGCAAAGAGTGAACTTAATGGGAAGAAGATCTGGCCCGCTATTTTAAGTAATCTTTAGACAGTGGTGGGGGGATGGGAGGAGGGTGGATGGGGAGAAGAATTAAAGTTTTGCTTGAAGACTCTCCGGTGGCTGGGAGTGCTACTTTGCCCTTAAAGTTAAGTACATCTGTCCTAGATTTCCAACCCGTTCCAAATGAATACCAACGCGAATTCTTTCAGGGGGTGAATTCAGTGTTTAAGTGTCGATGGCATATCATGTTCTGAGATCACAACTGGCCAAAACACAGGTGGACACTTTGATCACAGAGCAATCAGGAAATCGCTCCCTAGTAGAGAATGACCACAAATACACTCCAGCACCAGGGAAGCAATACTGCACAGGAAAATCCGGAGTTTAAAAACCATTTGTTTTCCCAGAGGGCATACCCATAACACTATATCAATAATACAGCCTCATAGTCTTATGTCTCCAGTTCCTATGAGTGAGTTTCTTTTCCTTTAAATAAAAAACAACAACAATGGACTAATACACTGCATTAGTTGGGTTAAAAAAAAATTGCAAGATTTATTTACACTTCATACCATTTTCTCACCATTCCCACCGGAAAGCCAGAGCTGCAGGACAATGAGACATAAATTAGGAAAAAAAAAAAATATAAACATGGTATCTGGCACTTCCTTGAGCTGCAGAACCATAAGGAAAAGCACAAATTTTATTCAGGGACAGACTGCAGCAGGGGGCAGCTACCTGGTACCTTACACCTGGACTTTAGAAGTAGGGTTCTTGCTGGTCTATGTCCTGTTAAGTAAGAAACAACTTCAAGGTTTAGCTTAACATTCCTCTTCAAAACTTCAGGGGTGAAGAAGTATTCGCAAGTCCCTGCAAAGCAAAATTCTATGCTAAAAGCTATGTCCTAAGCATGTACACTTAAATCACAAAGCAGAGCTCCCACTTGCCATGTTCCATGTAAACATTATTTAGATGCATGCAACTCTTAAAAAAAAGGCTAATGGTAGCGTTCTGCTACTTCTGTTTCTCAGCATCATAACCACTGCAAACACTAAAAAAAGCTAAGACACTTAAAACCAATTATCACGTGCATGAAATCACAACAAACTTATTAGTAAAGAAACTACAGTGAACCTGTAGGCAAAGACCGTCTACAGTGGTCTAGACAACTTCTGGTACTAAAGCAGTGACTTTCCCCAAAATCATGACAATGTGTTCCCTCCCCTCCTAAACTCTAGGATCTGACCAGGAAAAATTGAAATACTCTCTCCATTACCAGTACAGGTCTGTTTCAGACTCCAGAGAATCAAGCACAAGTCTCTGCAAAGAGCATGAGGTCTTTTAGACTTATACTGAGAAAGCTTTACACTTTTTGCAGAGCATTGCTCAAATAATGCCTCTTTCACGTGCTTTTATGCCTACCTTTCCATTTTTTTGCATGGCAGCTTCTTTCCCTCTAAAGACCATTAACACTTAACATCAAACTTAATGAAGTATATTCTTTCCTACTGTCCACACAGGACAGCTGGGCTACAACAAAGTTGCTGAACACCTGTTTTAACAATTGTGAATTCCGACTACTTGCTTACTGAGACCAGCAAGAGTTTGTTAATAACAGTTTCCTCCCTATTTTGGGAAAAAAAGTCAGCCTCACAGAAACGACTCTATGATTTTACAGTGATTCACTGTAGTACACAATGAGATTCAAGCATTTCACTTCCTCTTCACATTATGCTGTCATGTGTAACCTTAGAAGTAGAAACTTTCACAGCATGCTCTGAAATACAGCCTAATAAATATTTCCATCTTCTAACCAAGAACAAGAACAAGCTAGTTCCACTGAACTACACAGCAAAGCAAGTCCTGTGCAGATGTTAGTCAGTTGCCCTGTTGTACAAAACACTGCCACACCTCAAAAACTTGGCACTGAATAAAACACAAACTATTACATATTCATTCATAAATTGTCTTCAGCAAAATCTGGGCAGATTTTGCCTTGAAAATCTTCCTGAAGAAGCTGCTGAATGCACGCAACACTAAAATTATTCATTCCAGACTGTGCAGTCAGAAATCAAGTCAATATTCCCACACGCGCATGCCAGGACTGCGATCTACTGTGTTTAAAAGCACGCTCCAGTCAAAACTGCCTCCGTTTGGCAGTACCGTTCTCAAAAGCTCATCTAGGACAATCCTGTACAATCACCAGTTTCCGAGAGGTGTTGTCAAGGAATCCTGCTATTGCGTTCTTCTAGACTGACAAGATACAAAGAAAATCTTTACGTTCAAGCGATGGTTCTAAGGGATTCGCGTCTGGGTTGTCTGAAGGACCTTTAACAAAACAAGGGCGAAATCATAAATGCATCTTACATCAACTACAGCTGTGCCCGATTGCATCTCCCGGACACAGAAACTGCCCATGGAAGACCCCACGCACACGGGCCCTCTCGGGGCACCCGGCAGGGAGGCCTCGGCCGCCGTGCAGAGCCGGAGTGGCCGCTGCCCGCACACCTGCCCCGCGCCCGCCCGCCGCCGGCAGGGACGCGCACCGGCGCGGAGGCGCGGCACGCTCCCACGGAGAAGCGCGGGACACGGGGTTAAGGAAAATTGAAAAAAAAAAAAAGAGAAAATTTTAAAAAAATAAAGCAAAGCAGTGGGTCGCGGAATGCGGGAAGGGGCTGCCCGCGGCCCCGCTGCCGGGACAACTTTCCCCAACTCCAAGCGACGACTCGCACCACCGGCGGCCGGGCCTGCCCCCTTCCTGTCCGCCCGCCCGCCCGCCGGCCCCACCGCGGAGCAGGTGGGCGACCGCGACGGCCGGTGCAGCGGAGCCCCCGCCCGCACCTGCCCCGCCGCCGTCGCGGCGGCGGGGACCGCCGCTCGCTGCCCGCACGCCCGGCGACCTTCAGCAGTCGCCCTCCGTTTACCTCCTCGCCGCCGCCGCTCTCCTCCGTGCCGTTTCCTACGCTCGCCATGTTCCCCCTCCGCTGCCCGCCGTGCGGGATCTCTGCGGCCGCCGCGCCCCGTCCACTGCTCGCAGCCCAGCGGCGGTGCCACCCCCCGCCCTTCCCGGCCACCCCCGCTCGACCCGGCCCGATCTGGCCCGGCCCCACTGTTCCCGCGCGGGGCCGCGCTCGCCACCTCCTCCCGCCCCGGCCGCCCCGCGGCTCCGCCGGCCGCGCCCCCTCGTTTGCATGCAGGACCCGCCCCTGCCGGTCGCGCCCCGCTGGCCCTTGGCGCCCGCTCGCTCTGCAGCGCCCTCGCTGTCTCCCAGCGCGGGCGACACAGGATGTCCCGGCACCACTGGGTCCTGGGGCGGTCGCAGCGTGCGGCTGGCCGGGTCGGAGCAAGCGGAGCGTCGTTCCAAACTCCTGCCGAGGTCCCTGTCCTTTTTGTCTACTTTAGCCCCATCGCCGGCCACGCTGCGGTTCCGCGCCAGCGTGGGCAGCTGCTCTGGCCGAGGTGCCGCAAAGCTTGCCGCAGCTGTTCTCGCGGTGTGTCTCCAGTCCCCGGGTTACCTGAGCGGCAGCCCGAGCCCGCCCAGCACACCTGAATCAGGGCTGCCGGACTGGTGTTCCGTGTCTCCGCCGGGATCGGCTGTGCGGCCGGCCCAGCTGCTCCAGGGAAGGGCAGCGCAGGCTATGCTCGTATCTGTAGGGTCCTCGGGTAGCAGTGCGTGCAGACCCGGCCACTCCGATGTTGTCAGTCAACTCCAGGTATTCAGTCCAGATGTCCAGAAGAAACTGGCACCTACAGTCCTTCATCTCCCAGTGGCCGGGTTCTGTGAAAGAACGGCTTCATCACCACGCTGGCTAGTGCTGGCAGAGAAAGTTCACAAAGCAGCCAGCACTCTGAGGACTCTTAGAGTCCCCCACCCCACCTTGTCCTGTGTTTAGCTCACAGTATCATAATGCTCTTTGCTAAAAATCTACGAATTTCCACTTTTCCCTATTCTGCCATCTGAGGTCAATGCCTACTAAAAGGCAGGTATCATGATGCCCACTTCCTACCGGTTAGTTCTCTATCACAGCCCTTGTTAAAAAATACTTACAGTTTTGATATACTGGCTTTCATGAGAACCAGAGAGAGATTAAGAGAGAAAGGAAATTAAACAGATTCGGCTAACCAGGAGGTAGATACAGTCTAAGAGCTTTTTGCAAGGTTTGGGAGTACAGTCTATATATAAGCCAGGTCCTTCAGTGTAAGAAGCAGAAGTACAGGCTTTCAGTGTAGACTAACAACTGAAGTGTCCCTACTAATCTTACATAGATTACTGCTATATCTGCTAATTTTACCCAGTTTAGCCAAGTAAAAAGGGGAGGGGAACCTAGCAAGAATATGTTCATCTGTCCTGCAAAATTCAGTCTTTTTGGTTAGTGTACCACAGACACACTGTTTTCTTATAGCACTTGAATGAGTTTCTTCACTGGCAATTTGTTGGAAGATACTCCAGTGATATTAATATTTTTCCAGAACTGAACTGAAGCACATGAAATATGTCAGTAGTGCAAAAGCAGTAGACAGGTTCATACATGCTTTGTATTTGACTCACAGCACAGTCATGTCTGCCCACATGTCAGCTCCACCTGAAACCTTTTTTTATACTGTTCACTAGAATTATTATGCAAATTATCATTCTCTTTTGAAGACATGATTCTCTTTCTATTTTTCAATTTCCAAAGGCAATCTCTTTGAGGTATCCTTTAGCTTACAGCACCATACTACCTCCATTTTAAAACCGGCTTTTAACCACTATTATTATTTAACAGAATACTATGGGATACATAGTATATGAGAATCATATGAGTATATGAGTTGGATAGCTAACACGTAAATTCTAGATGAGAACCAGATATGCCATTCTGTAGAAGCCACACATCTCAGCAGTTATGCACTGTCAGTTCTAGCTACGGCGAACAAAAACTTAGCATGATCTCTCATGTTCTTGTAGAAACTGTTAATGGACTATAGCACCAACACTTTTAGAGTTGGGTTCGGGAAATCACACTAACATGCAGAGTTTTTAGTCATGGGTAGTTACTCTATGTGTGGAAGACATAGCTGCATGAGTCAGAGGTTCAGTTAACATAGTCAGCAAGTTCAAGATCAAGGTCTAGTTCATCACCATTTTGTCAAACTTAGCTTTTGATAGGTTTCATCTATATTATTGTATTCTTTCTTCCCCACCAAGTCCTTTATCTCATTTATACTCTTGGTCAGACTTAAGGCTATATTTATCAATGGCCTTTCTCCAGTCAGAACAAAGATGCGTACATAAATAATCGTTGAAGGGATAAATACATCAAATTGTTGCTGACTGAGGTAGCTAAGGCATGAAAATTGCTACTGAAGTCTGAATACAAGCCCTGTGAATGGCAGAGCCATTACTGAGTTTTGCTTGGTCTTTTACAAGCTTCCACAGTGCATGTGTTGACGAAAGTCATTGTAATAATAGTCAAAAAGGACATCTCAAAACCACAACACAGTTAGCTTTAATCAAGTTTAATAATTCTTCCCCTTCTCACTTGAAATGTAAGCCTTGTAAATTCCCTCTACAGTTTTCCATTTGCGAAAAAATAAACAAAACCAAACCCACCGCTTCTGAAGGAATATGGACAAGAACTAATAGGTCTTAATCCTCTGAGAAGCCAGCTCTAGTTTCTATCCATTTGACTGTAGGTGTCTTTGCAGCAAGAATTAGGAAGATTATGAGCTGATTACTAATCTTTCAAAGAGCATTCAGGGAACATTCCAGTGGATGTATTGAAGGGATTTTGCTGTGATCTGACAGAGGAGGCAAGACCTTGAGAGTCTGTTCTCCTCTGCCAGGTATAGCTGGATAGAATTCCCACAGGCAAAGCCTGCCTACTTTTCTGCCATCTTCACAGCCATCACCTGCATGCTACCATGTGTTAACACTATTTGGATATTTGATAACTCTTCTACTTTATCCTTCCACAGTATACTATTCACTGTGAATTTGCCTCATTATAAGAATTCATGGGACAATTTGGAAAAAGAAGTATCTTTTTTTTTTTGGGCTTCAGTAATTAAATACAGATCTCACAATAATGAAAAGTCCTTTTCTGCCCCTCATGATTAGATAATATAGAAAAATAAAATCCACCTAATTGTAAGCACTTGGTACTGATACAGTTTTCTTGAGGACTAGAAAACAGTCCTTGAGAATAGGCTCTCTGTAAAAGAAGTCTAGGGAAACTGCCCTATCAGTCCTGTAGCTACTTTCCAGTAGGGTTACTCTGTCCTAGACTCACATAAACAGAAGAGCTGTAAATAATACTCATTAAACAATTAGCAGGTTCCCTGATGGAGGTAGGCAAGTGAGCAGGACAGAAACCAACTCCCGCCTAGTTACAGAAGTACTGTTCCATAAACTTCCTATTAGAACAGTGAGTCCTCTGAGCAGTACAAACTGTATGTGACTCTACCCACAAAAATTCCCAGTGAAATATTTGCTGAGAGAGTCAGAATCACCATATTTGAGGAATATCTTTTAAGATCAAGAGAATGAAATGTCTTACTGCTGCAGTGATTGAGAAGCCAAGAAAAAAACCCATTAACAAACCACAAACATATATATTTGAAGCAACTTGTCAGAGATACTAATTCATAAAAAAACCTAAAAGCAAAATGCATAACAAAAGCAAGATGTAACAGCCAAGAGCGAAAAATTGCTGAGTATGTATTTCCTTTTGGATTATAACTGCCATGCCGTAACCTCAGGCAATTAGTATTTTTCTAACCAGCACTTATTTTGCCAATTTAGATGAAGCAACACCTCTTCTTGACAGGCAGCTCTACCAAAATATTGTTTCTTCCCGCAAGCTGAGCTAGCTAGTCTGTGGCTCACAGTGTTTCAGATATTTCTATAGCAACAGCAGTAATCCCTTTAGAATTAACAAACATGAGTGTATTGATGCCTATATGTAGTTGTATGAGGAGGTTAAGATAGATTCTAAGATCATTTCAATTCCTGCAGACACAGACAAACACATACAGTCCTTTGCCACTATCCAGTCCTGCAACAACAAGTCTCAGGTTTTACCCAAGACTCTAGGCAGAATATTAACTCTCAGTCCCAGCACCCATTTTACCACATCCAACTGAAAGGAGAGTACAGCAAGCCACAAAGCAGCCCACGTAGGTAGGTAAATGCAACAATTAAAGGCACTAGAATAAGGCAAGTCAGTATCCTCAAAATACATGCTCAGGCCTTTGGCCCCAACAAAACACCGAAAGTGCTGAACTAAGGAACTGAATCAACACCAACATACAATTTTTATGAAAGACCTGAAAGAAAGTAGGCTCTCCAAGACACCTTTTGGCATGCACAGAGGCATTACTACAGCTTAGAATATTCATGATCTGCAGAGACAACAGATATGGACATCAAGTAAAGCACTGGGTTGTTACAGTTAGGAGTGAAAGTGTTCCACCCTGCATAAGCTGCTTTAGCTAAATCCTGTTTTTTAGACCTTTCAAGAACTTTATTTGGAAGTGAAGAATCTAGGTCTTATTTCTTTGACAAATATATCTATGCAGCAATTTTATTTGAATACATCTGCTAGGCATTCTTTTAGAGAGCCACAGTGGTTTCAATGTCCCAGATCTTGTTTCCATATTTAAAAGTGGTGGTAATCTTGGAGTAAACCATCTTCTTTTTGTTAGAAAGACATATTTGCCTTCACTAACCATACTAGCATGAAGCAAATATTGCAGTGGTGGAAGAACATACAAAAACCTGAGATTAGGAGAGAGTGATCAGGCAGTTACCAGACATTTCAGCATAAACAGGATCTTGAACAAGATACATAAGAAACCTTCCTCTACTCAAGGAAGCCCTGCCTCTTTCACAATGAGCTTTGGACATGGTACAGAGGTTTACCTCAGTTACCATGTGACTTGTTTCTGTATACCTAAGCCAGGTTGTATAAGTGATCCTCAGTGAAAGCATAATGCAATTAACCCACCTAGATTTCAGGCATCCTCTAGTTCTTTTACCAATGTATCTACACAGACATTGTTTGCATAGTAGTTTCTAGCAACATTTCTACGGGTGCCACCTCTCATTTACGGGCTATATTTGGATTATTTTATGTATACCCTTATAAGATTTTCAAGGGAGAATCCTGAAAGATGCCACTCAGAAAGACTGCTTAATTTTCTTTAGTTCTAGACACAGGCATAGCCCCCAACACTTACATACCACATCTTTCCTGCTCCAGGTGGACGCAAGCTTTCTTAGGCTGACACCATTTAAATTGGATTTATCCACAACCAATGCACAAGTTTTCACAACAGTGCAATAAGGTAAGTCACAGAACACCTGATCCACCCTCTGCTGAATGTACAGCCAAGCTCAAGGTTAGGGCAGGTTGCATGAGACACACGCCTTAAGAACACCTAATACACCACATAAGTACAGACCCCCAAGCAAAACCTCAGCATGCTGGGTCAGATTCAACAAGATCATACATGAGGAAATCGGTAAGCTATGCAGAGTGAAGAACACGAATAAACGAAAAACAAAACAAAAAAAACCACCCAAACCAAAACCCCACAGCATTATCATCTTTCAGGAGGCTTAAAAGTCACTCTGTTTTCTGTCATTTTAGGCAACTAAACCAAAGATCTACCTGGTATTTCACTACATTTGGAAGCGCAGGTAGGCATCCCATCACATGCACTCCTTCTATCTTTACTGGTCAACATTCTCTCTTCTCGGCATTCGTATGCCATTCCACCCCACTCCCACTCTCTGGCATTTCATTCTATTTCATTCTATTCCATTCCAGCACATTCCATTCCAGCAAATCCCCTTCCCCCCTGCCAAAGTTCCCTTTATTTTTGTAAGTTTTTGTATGTTTTCTTTCCTGTTTATCTCTCCTTCTGCTCATTTATCCAACAAAAGCATTTTCTAGCAGGTGCTTAAGAGGTCTCCCCTATAACTCCTTGCATCAGGCCAGATGATTAACTCCTTCCTGTCCTATAGCTGATGGAACTTATTTATCTTGGTATGTGATGTCTCATCTCTTTGCAGTTTTCTTCCCTTCTCTCTTTTCCTTTACAGCTAAGCAGTTCTCCGCTATTTCAGCAAGATAGTCTCTGTACTTTTCCCAGTCTTACCTCTAAGCCTCTTCCTGTTTATTGTCACATTTCATCTCATTGGAAGTATTTTGATGGTTTTTTCCCCAGCCTCTTGTCCAAGTGCATGTTTCACACCACTATAGATTAATAAAGGTCAGAAATTACCTCTGCAACTGTTCTCATCCAACTGTCCTTTTTTTTTAAAGATACAAAAAGCCACACTAAATTATGGTACTTGGTTAGAAAATAAAATACATTAATGTGCCATCACCACCCCTGACACTAGCATGATGCTTGATGTTTGCATGCCATATCATACATGACAGAACACCTCTTCCTTCAGAATGTCTTGTTAAATAAACCCTTAAGGAGGTTCCTGCATTTCTGCGCCAGGGTTGATTTTTAATTGGCTCTTTTTTCCCTTTGAAACCTTTGGTCCTATCAACAGTCTAAACTGCATTTTGTCATTTGATACTTTTATTAGCTTCAAGAAATGGAGCAGTTTTCCTGTAAATACTGTAATAACTAGAGCCAATGGCATCTTTGAAATGATATTATTTATGTAGTTGAATCCTTTCCATGTGTTTTTTCATCACATATTGTACTAGTTGAAAAGTAAAGGAAAAAACTGTAACTGCACCTTACAGAAATGTTATTTGCCTTAATAACAAAAGTTTTCAAAGATATGTTTGAAAAAAAACATGTCACGTCTTTTGTCTATTCATTTTGCTGTTCTTTCATTGCTCTGAAAACAACACGTTCAGGATTGAACCAGCTGAACAGATGGTTGCTATGTGTCCAAGTCATGAGGGAATGAAAATGCCTGGAAGCAACCCCTTCCTTCCCCCCACCAAAAAAAAAATCCCTGAAACCAAATCCGAAATGTCACATGTACAAATCAATGTTCTTGTTCCCGCAAAGAAAAAGATCCTCACTCAGAGAGCGTTTTATAATTGCTACTGTATTCAAAGGCCTTCCCTTCACACTGTTGGAAAAAATATATATTTATTTATTTATTTACACACTTGTATTTTAGCTCTTCTTAATTGGTTCATTATCCATGTTACAGCTACTTTTTCTAAAAAACACAGACCTACAAATCAGTTGTGATTCCTTTCTCTTGTCATGTAGACTGCCACGTTCAGAAGCTCCTAGTGTACTGCAAGGTCTGGGTCCCTCTTCAGTGAAGAGATTTTGATGCAGATTGGTTAGGGACTTTCTCTGTGCTTTGCAGCTCAATGCATACATTTAGCTGAGAAAAGCCTAAGGTGTATCATCTGAGAACATAAACCTTGCTCAGTACACCATGGCATTTGGCCAATATATTAGTAAGACCTCTTGAAGATTGAATATAACTGCTCTGGTTTCAAAATTCCAGATTAGCCAATGAGAAACACGTGCTAAGAATAATGTGAGATGTTGTATTCTCCTACTAATATTTATTAGAGAGAACAGTATTCATTATTAACTTAAGTATGAGTACTGTAGGTTTCAAGTATATCGTTTCTTGAGTTTACTTTGAATTTTAACTGTATCCATCGTTTCATTAGTTCATTCAAGCCACCTGGTATTTAAGAAGTCCTAAGACTTAGATAACAAATTTCTTTAAGATGTTTTTATTTATTAGTTAGAATTTAATAAATCTATTTAGAGTATGGACAGTTATAGATAAACCCAAGCTTGCCTTGTCCTCATTTTACATTGGTTGTATCTGATCTGGCTCTAACCAAAAGCCCAGCAGGCATGTTAGTATGATGCTGTGCCCAAACTATTACGCTTCCATGCCACACTGGTGTGCAGCAGTTTTCCAGTGTTCCTCCATTAGAGTTAGAAGCATTCATTCTGTATCAAAATGTTCACATAGTACTTTGTGGGAGCTCACTTGTCCAATGATTTGGCAGACTATCTGAAAGAACTGAGAAATGAAGATAAATACTTCACAAAGGGATCTGAGGATAAGTGGATTTGTGGAGGACTATGCAGAAAAAGCATCTGGTGAGTTCACAGTCTTTTTGTAGTTAATTTTGGACTTCCAAAACAAATGAGCTAATACATCTTATAGAAAGCTCTTGTGCAGCTATGCTCTTTGTGAAAATATTTGGTTTAGCCATATACTGACTATAGGCCACATGCAGACCCTGACAGGGAAATCAGTGTCTTATGGATATGCATCTACTTTGATTTGAAAAAGCATAAAACCATTAGAAATTCTCTTGGATGGATGGAATTCATATGGAGGCTTCTGTCATCAATGAGGATAAATTCTGTCAAGTAATTCTGCTTGATTAATGTCCTCAGCTTGTGTGGCACAAGTCCAGGAGACATCAAAACATCAAATAAAGGGTAGATATTTGCCCGAAGATCATTTCCTTTACTGGCCACATATAACCTAAAGAAAATTTTCTGTTCATGCACAAGCAAAATATCAAATGTTGAAGAGCGTGTAGTCAGGTACTGTATACAAGCCATAAAGAAAATGTTTTCTCAGTGTTCCAAGTTTGATTTACAGACAGATAAGAGGAGAAGATTTCATCTGAGCAATAGATGGACTGGAGCACAGAGGTATTCTGACCAAAGGAAAAATATATTCCTATGTTCTTTTACCAGGATATGAGATCCTTTGGTGGACAAGGTGATTTGTATTCCTATCAATTATGCAGAGAACAGTCTCTTTGTAAGAAAATTAAGGCTCATACTGATAAGGAGACAGCTCAGACTTTTCATAGTATATACAGTTTCCATTCAAAACCACAGAGCTACTGTTATTGAACACGGAAATTTTCTAAGAGGACAGAATATATTTGGTTTTCTGTGTTGCAGCAGAATGTAACTCATGAATGGACAAGATATTCTGTCTGTTTCTAGTTTTTATATTGCTTGGCTAAAAAAGCTTTCAAAATTAATTTTTAGCTGAAAAAAAAATAATTATTAAGAAGAAGAAATATTTTCACTTTTTATTTATAGAAGGTAAAGTTTAGAATACTTCGAGGTTTTGTGTGAACTGCTCCAATCTCATCTCCCACTTTTGAAAGTCCTGATTTTATTTTTGGATTTTTAAAATTCAGGATGTCTTCAGTGTGCTCACTCTGGGAAACACTTCAAGATCATGTGACTAAGCCAGGGTGGGCCTTTTCAACTCCAGTACATGAAGTGCCAACTCATTCTCAGAATATGGGTGCACAAACAAGATACCATGAGATAGGAATGCACAGTGAGTTAGTTGTTATACAGGACTACCCATTCGGATACTCTCAATTGTCAAAACTGCAAGGCAATTTTCTGGTGAAGGCTGGTGGGATAAGCAACTTCTCATTCTCCATTGCACAAGTTGTTGTTACCTAAAATGCTGTAAATCATCATAGATTTCTTTACCATAATTTGCTTACATTACAGTGTCTGATGTGTCCTTCTCTCTATCCTGTCTGTTGGTCTATCACAGAATCACACAAAATCACAGAATTGATTAGGTTGGAAAAGACCTCTGAGATCATCAAGTCCAACCTAACTCTGAACACCTCCATGTCAGCTAGATCAAGGCACCAAGTACCATGTACAGTTTTTCCTTAAGTACCTCCAGGCACAGTGACCCTGTGATCGCCCTGAGCAGCCCGTTCCAATATCTAATAACCCTTTCTGTGAGGAATTTCTTCCTAATGTCCAACTTAAACCTCCCCTGGTGCAGCTGAAAACTGTGTCCTCTTTCCTATTGCAAGTTGTCAGGGAGAAGAGCAGACCCCCACCTGCTACATGCTCCTTTCAGGCAGCTGTAGAGAGTGATAAGGTCTCCCCTGAGCCTCCTCTTCTCCAGGCTAAACAATCTCAGCTCCCTCAGCTGCTCCTCACAGGATTTGTGCTCCAGACCTTTCACCAGCTCCACTGCCCTTGTCTGGACATGCTCCAGCATGATTCTGTGATGGACCAACAGACAGGATAGAGAGAAGGATACATCAGATCCTTCCCAAAGTGGAAGGCCCAGCACTGGACATGGTACTGAAGGTGTGGCCTCACCTGTGCAGCGTACAGGGGGACAATCACTGCCCTGGTCCTGCTGGCCGCACTATTGCTGATACAGGCCAAGGTGCCATTGGCCTTCTTGGCCACCTGGGCACACTGCTGGCTCACGTCCAGCCACTGTCAATCAGTACCCCAGGTCCCTTTCTGCCTGGCCACTGTCCAGCCACTCTGACCCCAGCCTATAGCGCTGCAGGGGGTTGTTGTGGCCAAAGTGCAGGACCCAGCATTTGGTCTTTTTAAACCTCATATCATTGGATTCAGCCCATCTCTCCAGCCTGTCCAGGCCCCTTTGCAGAGCCCTCCTACCCTCCAGCAAATCAACACTCCTGTCCAACTTGGTGTCACCGGCAAATTTGCTAGAGGTAGACTTGATTGCCTCATCCAGATCTTCAGTGAAGATATTAAACAGGACCAGCCCCAACACTGATCCCTGGGGRACACCACCAGTGACTGGTCGCCAGCTGGATGCAGCCCCAATCACCACCACTCTCTGGGCCCAGCTGTCCAGCCAGTTCTTAACCCAGCAAAGAGTGCACCTGTCCAAGCCATGGGCTGCCAGCTTTTCCAGGAGTGTGCTATGGGAGATGGTGTCAAAGGCTGAAGCCCAGGTAGACAACATCCACAGCCTTCCTCTCATCCGCCAGGTGGGTCACCTGGTCATAAAAGGAGATCAGGTGTGTCAGACTGGACCTGCCTTTCCTAAACCCACTCTGGCTGGGTCTGATCCTTTGGTTGTCCTGTATGTTCCATGTGATCACTCTCAAGATGATCTGTTTCGTAACCTTGCCAGGCACCAAGGTCAGGCTGACAGGCATGTGTCTATCCTGTCTATTTATCTATCACATGCCCTTGTATCTGCCCAAGATTTATGGCATATTTGCTTTATTTAACCAAGCATTTAAGGTAATATCTAAGTAGTTCTCATATTTCAGTAGGTTCATAATGCTTTATTCTCAATATACCTGGGGTACAAGAAATAGTTACGGTTTAAGCAGAGTAGTTACATTATACTTATCAGTTCAAGAAAGTCACAAATGAGGCATGTGGCAAGCAGGCAACACACTGCAGTGCTGTCCATATCCTTCACCTTTCAAATCAGATCAGTCATGACTGAAAGTCACAAAAGACTTCATAAAAAAAGGGAAAAGTCAGATGACAGCAAGCAGTGAGGTGCTCCCCAGGCCACCATGCATAGCATGCATTTAAAAACGTTGTCACAGAGACGTTTTTCATTCAGACTCCCTCTCACCAAATGCCTTGGCTTCTTCCGTGGCAGCAGCAATTCACCCTCTGGCAGTGGGAGTAGTTGTGCAGTGAATAGGAGTGCAGGACAATCCCAAGACTGCTTCAGGAGCTACACATGGTCATTAATTCTATGATGCAAGATATGCTGGTATTTATTCATCTTTGGAACTTCCTTCCCTATTGAGTCAATTTACCTTTGTTAGATGTGGACAACTTGTCTTTTATGAACAGGGATAAGGATTTCCTCGTCCTGGAGGTCATAAAACTGTAAGAACAGCTGTACTTTACATGTTCCACAAATGTGTTCCTGTTTGATTCCTGAAATGTGGTTGTGCTATTAACACCTTGTAAAAAGTACTGAGTCCTAACTTGATCTGAATTCCATTCTTTGCCAATGACATCTATGGGAAATCTTGGGTTTTAAGCCTTTTGCACAATCACAGTCATAAATATATATGTAGGCTAGCAGAAACATAATGGAGTTGCAAAATAAATTTCGAGGCTCTTCCTGGCACCAGCACTGATAAGAAAGACAGTTTGCTGACAGTCTGAAGTCAACTGACATGGAGAAATAGAGAGTTCCCAAATGTCAAACTGAAGTGTCCCCAGCTCCTGTCACACACTCAGGAAGCTCATGGATATGACTTTTTCTCATTTACATTTTGACTGGGTCTTGAATATCCAACCTGAAGATGCAACCACTGCTAAAGGGCCAGGAAGGGTTTGAGGCAGCTAATAAATGTTCCGTTAGTACCCACAACAACAAACTAACAATCTTTTCATCTACCAATAATACAAAGCCATCTTTGAAGCACTAGCTCAGAGAACTGTTAGATTGCTTGGACAGCAAAAAAAAAAGGTATCTTTGCAGACACGTATACCTATATGGAGACACACTGAGGAGGAGAGTATATATGGGGAGTTAGAGAAAAAAAGAAAAACTTTGGGGTTTGATACTGTTTACTGCATGTGGGCGAACTCTTACTGTAAATACAGATGGCTGTGAGCCATGCTAGGTCATGCTGAGAAGCCAACCATATATTTACAGGCTTTCTTTTTCCCACTGAAACAATGATTACTCAGCAGAAGGGCATATATTTGTAGTCCTTAAAATAAAATTTTTTTGATTTGACAGTTTTGAATTAAAATAAATTATGTGTCCAGCAAGTCGAATCTTAAGAATGGTGGATCATGTTTTCGTTACTGGCTGCCAGTAAGGCCTGCAGGTTTAGGTTTCAAAATTTTCTTATAAAGATGGAATAGGAAATTCAATATCATGGTACAAGTGTTTGCAAGATTTTATGCCTGCTTGAGCCAGTATGCAAGGTAATCCATCACGGAAAATAAGGTAGAGCACTGGGATGCAGCCACATAAAAAGGCAGATGGATAGAAAGGACAAGATAGAAGACAGAAAACTAGTATAAAGCTTGAGTAACTAGTTCTGCTGCCTGTCCAGGTACATACTGACTTGACGACCTTGTGCTGGCTACCTAGTCTTTCCATGCCACAGTACTATAATATGGGATAATGAGACTAACTTGCATAAGCAGGGTGTCATTAGGTTTGATACTCTCACAGGTATTTGCATAACCACATAAGACCATATAATTACCTAGAATATATATACACTACCTGCCTATAATAGGTCTCTGTACAGCTAGTGCAACCTCCAAAGGTCAAAGGGCTTATCTCCAGATTAGTCTTGGCTTATAACTACATATTCCTCTCACTGGGAGTTGTGGAAGTTGAGGAGACCACACAGACTGTCTTCTTGTGCCACTGGTTTTTCCCTGGGTCAGTCAAACCACAGAAGCAGCCTTACTAGCTAATAATAACCAAATGTCTCCTAGGGAGCAACAGTAGTACTTAAACCTGTGTCCCCATACCAGAAACTCCTAGCTGAGATGGCACCAATTCATTTACTTTGTAGGGGACACCTCATGCACTGGGTACACAAATAAGATGCCATCTCGTGAGGTTTCTGCAGTGCAAAGTTGTTCTTGTCCATAATGGGAAACACAGGAGAGTGCAGGGAAGCAGCTGACCAAATGGTGACAGCTAATTTGTTCCTTTTCCTTGTATTGCTGCATTGGTCCATGGCTCAGAGGAGGACGTGGATCACCAGCATCACCAGCTAAGAAGTCCTGTATGACAGAGAACCACACTCAGCCAGCTGCCAGACGGCAGCTGCCAGAGGGCACATTGCCACAGGGACTGTGGACAGCAGACATCCTGGGAACCACAGAAGTGGCAGTACAAATGCAGCTAGGGAGAACAGTATTTTGAGGACCAAATGAGAGTCATTCTTTGAGGGCACAAACTATCTGCAGCCATGCTCCTCTTCATACTGCTTATCTCAGAGTGTCTAGTTACATGCAGTAACTCTCATAGAATTCAATCAGTTGAAACTGTCCATTTAACAGAATGCAGATTTATTATCACAACAGTAAAAGATAATAATAAAATGTTATTAGTTGTAGGAAATCTTACTAATTGAAGCATCATACAAGTCTGAAAATTACCATTGGTAAGAAATTGAAGCAACTTTTCAGCCCACCATTTAAATGTTCAAAATTTTCTCTCACATCTACAATGCTTGCCTGCATGATCAGTGAAAAAAGGGGCATAGAGAATGCTCTCCTTGAATTCTTTGCCTAATTAGGCCTCCCTTGAAGCCTAACAGTGATCGAAAACTGCAGTCCTCCTTCTCATGCATTCCCCTTCTCTCCCTTTCAACTGACAGTGCTGCTCTGGTCACACAGTAAGATGAGCTCTGTGTTCCAGATGAAAAGAATGCAACAACAGCAACAAAACCCACAGGAATTAAAAACAGTTTTCAAATGGTTCACATGAACTTCCATTTCAGGTTCCAGCTGTGCCATCTGGTCTCACAAATGATCTGATTTCTTCCAAAAATGTCATGCAGCATAGCTTCTAGAGTATAAATTAATTATAACAGCTTCTCTTTCTCCTTTGACCTAATCTAAATCTCTTCTACCAGAACGATGACTTCGTTTTTCATCTGACATTCTTTATTTCAACAGGCTTTAGGCAACACTTCCTCCTGCACCTCCCAGAGTTCAATTTTTTTTCAAGTTGAAATACTATGTGCTTTTGAAGTAAGTATAAAACAATATTAAACTTAGGCAGTACAGATTTCAGCTACTATTTTTTTCCTAATCAAGAGTCATTGTTAGAAGTTAAAATAAAATTTTAGCCCTCATATCCATGTGAAAAGCCGCCATGCTGTCCTTATTTTGGAATGTCTAAATCTAGAACACATTTGCAATCGGTGAGTAATCACTAATAATTATCATTGCTGGCATCCAACAGATTTGTCTAGAGGAATAGCTCCCAGTTTCTGATTACAATGTACCTCCCTGAATTATGCCTGCACAATGAGAAATGTCTATGATTATTGCCAGTCATGTCACCAACAGCTGGGCTTTATTTAGTAGATGGGAAATTATTTTGTTGGCGATGGATTGGGAAGCCTATGTTGAAGGAGGTTATCATATATTTTGTTCACAAGACACCAGGGTTTGCTTTTAAACTACTCTAGAGAGGCAAATTAATTTGCTTGTCAGCATGAACAGTCTATCTGCCTTACACAGCTGATATTTTTAATAATGAAGTGGGATGTTGCTTTCATGTCATACCATAAGGAGAAGAAGTGAGATAATCTCTCTAGTAGCTTGGACCACAGCAAGATATGAAGACAATGATGGGGATAATGGATTTAACACAGAATCCCAGAGAAAACCATAGATGAAATAAAACACATTGCAAGTGGAACAAAATCGCAGTGTTTCAAAACTCACTTTTATGCTTGTGGTATTTTGTCATGGTCTAACCCCAGCTGGCAACTGAGCACCACAAAGACACTTGCTCATTCCCCCACCAGAAGGATTGGAAGGAGAATCAGAAGGGTAAAAGGTAGAAAATTTATGGGCCGAGATAAAACCAGTTTAATAGGTAAAGTGAAAGCTGCACATGCAAACGAAGCAAACCAAGAAATTAATTCACCACTTCCCATGTTCAGTCATCCCCAGGAAAGCAGGGCTCCGTTGTGCATATTGCTTACCTGAGAAGATAAACACCATCACTCCAAATGTCCTCCCACTTCCTGCTTTGTCCTCCCACTTTATATACTAAGCATCATACAATATGGTCAGGTATATCTGCTTGGCCAGCTGGGGTCAGCTGTCCTGGCTGTGTCTCCACCCAACTTTCCAGGCACCCTTCAGTCTTCTTACCAGCATAGGAGTAGGAAAAGGGGAAAAGGCCTCGGCTCTCAGTATTAACAAAAACATCTACTGTTTCCAGCATAAATCCAAAACACAGCTCCATACTAGCCACTGTGAAGAAAATTAACTCTATCCCAGCCCAAACCACCACATTCTTCAGCCACAAAGTGTAAAAAACCACTCAGTGGGTTTTTTTAATCACTTGATGTAAAAAAAAAGAAAAGAACAATCAGCAAGGGAAAACACATGCTCTCGGTTCCATGCAATGACACTGAAACTTACAGGAATGTGGATACATTTGGAATCACTACACACAGTTGAGATATTTCTGTCTGTGATTATCTGGATACTACAAATATTGAAAAGACCCACTGACAGGGCAGCTGTCAATACTCAGCATCAGAGATCATAAGCTCTCAGCAGAACATTTTATGATGGAGATTTGTGTTCTCCTTGCACCATCAACAACACTTCACTCTTTGCAGCAGCCACTTTCAATCAAAATGTTTTTACAAATCCCCGTATTCTAGGGTTACTTTTTATGCCAGGGGAAGAAACAGTATACTGTAGAATGTTATTTGCCTATTGCTAGCATTGCTATCCGTGTTAGCCCTGACTTTTCAGAAGAAGAGTGGCTTTTTTCCCAAGCCCTCTGATTTTATACACTGTTTTCTAGTGAGATAGAAAGTGATTTTCTTGTGGACAGCACTGCTCACAGGTAACTTGTCTCTATGTTAGAGTTTTGGATGCTATATAGAGTGGAACACTCCATCATATCTATTGAGGTATAAATTCATACAGAATCACAGAATAATCTAGGTCGGAAAAGACCCCTGAGATCATCAAGTCCAACCTTTGACCAATCACCACCATGTTAACTAAACCATGACACTAAATGCCATATTCAGTAATTTCTTGAACACCTGCAGGGATGGTGACTCCACCACTTCCCTCGGCCATCCATTCCGATGTTTAACAACCCCTTCCATGAAGAAATTCTACCTGATGTCTAATCTAGACCTCCCCTGGTGCAGCTTGAGACCATTTCCTCTCATCCTCTTGCTAGTTGCCTGGGACAAGAGGCCAAGCTGAGTGCAATAAGAACACAAAAATAGTCACTGTCAAAAACCACAGGATTGCAAAGAATATAAGAACATGGCTGGTATGTATAATTCTTTCCCCAGTTCCAGAGAAACTGCCAGTGTACCCCTCCCACTACCAAAACCTTGCCACTTAAACCAATACCAGAATTTCTTGAGCATGCATATAAGAATCCTCATCATATTACTTTTCTATCAATTTCTCTGGACTTCTCTTTAATAAGTATAATCCTTCAGGATCCATAGCATTTTGTGCAGCATAACTGAAGGAGGTTCTTCCAAAGCATTTAGCCCTTCAGATTTAACTCTCACGAACTACTCATTCAGCTACTCAAGACAAATCAGACTTGCTGTTCTGGATATAAGGGACAAAGACCATGAGTAGTGCAGCACAGAAAACAGCCTAAGAGGCTCAAAACACCTTCCTCTGAATGTCCCTTGAGGACCCAAGGCAATATATCTATGTACAGGCAAACTGGCTTGCCTTCATATTGATAGCTAGGAAGCCTCTCACTGACCTAACTGGAGGGCCTGGCAGCCTCAGAGGAGTTTACTAAGCAAAAGTCTAACTACAAAAAAGGTGCCTCAACCTGAAGCTGGTTGCAGCAGAATTCTTCCAGTCAGCTTTGTTATCTAAACATTGCTATGTTACTTTACCATTTCACCACTCAGGATGCCTGAGTGATTGACACACAAGAAAAGAAAACACAGCTTTGATCTGCTTCAGAAACAAGTTTGCTGTAAGAGCATCAAGCACAAAACAAGAAACAAAAGTGGTCCCCTGCAAAGCAAACTGAAAAATCTTCAAAAAATTTATGCCAGATGCAGACACATGGCAACAGCCAGCATTCAGCAAGGAGGTTGTATCATCACTTGGTGTAATAGAAAGCCCTTCAAATTGCACAAAAATTGTTGCTAGAGGTAATCTATGGAGATGGTACAAAGGGTAAGAGGGGGACAAGACCCTCAGGTGCCGTCAAGAACAATCATCATCAGGCTTGAATAGGGTTGGAATATGGAGGAACTCTTCAGTAGGAGATGACTGCTGGCACCCTGGGCAGAACACTGTGTCACAGCTGTTTACTCAATAAACATCCACAATAGTCCTGTCCTCTTTTCTCTATATGTTCTGTGTACAGGATCTTTTCTCTATTTGTTCTGAGCACAGGACAAAATGGAGTCCTTGTGCATGACTAAGGCTCTTGGGGCAGAAAAAAGTCATTAAAAAAAAAAAGAAGAAATAACAGTTTGTTACCTGACAGATGAAGAACATACTCTAGAGACCAACAGAAACTTCTATATGTAGATCCGAAAGTCAGAAAAACAATAACCATAATATAGTCCATAGTCTACATCGATCTCTTTGAGTGGACAGCTTAACCATAAAAGAATAAAAAAATTTATGGTGCTACAACACTTCTGGAGTGGTGAGAATATGTCCTTTAGTTCACCTTCTTTTTCCTTAAAAAGGCAGCAAACATTCCAAACACTCATGTCTATTTTCAATGTAGTCTCTGTTCAGAATAATTTCTTTCCTTTTCTTCCATTCTTATTTTTAATTATGCCAAAGTGTCCAGATTAATATCTGGTGACAGAAGGACATTATTTACTACTCAAATTTCAAGGCAAGTTAGTTGAAATTAGCTCCTTTCTTTAGGTTTCACAATTAAACTATAACAATCCAAAACAGGGTTTTTTTAGATAGATAAAGCCTTGTGTATTTCCAAGACAATTAAATTTACACTGATATCAAATGCATCTTGCTTTTCTTTAAAAGACAAACTTCTTTTTCCCTACAGAAGTAGAGAGTACTTCTGTAATCAGCCCTCCAACCCTAGAAAACAGAAATGAAAAACTCCAGCAATGAATCATAGAGTTGTGTGACAAGGTTCCCTTCATAGTCTTTAAAGAAAAGTTCAGAACTGGAGAGGACAGTTTGACATTGTACAAATGAAAGATTTGTTACTGAGTCTTCAGCCAAAGGGAGATGATGGATCAGGTAAGACAGCTTGCAGAAGCTCAGCTATAGTCCTGCTTGATGTCCCATAAAATCTTTGCATGCTTTGACTAAGAAATAGTTCTACTAGAAGGGAAAAAGTGCCTGGAAGAAGTTTATAGTTCCTTAGGTCTTGCACAAACACACTGGTAATTTACATCACAAAAAGGCTAAATAATTCCATTGCAGTGCAACCTATCCCTTCAAATCTGCACCTTTTCTGTATTATTTCACCTTCTTACATAAACTGGTATGTAAAACTGTACTAGTAAACATTTTCTTAGTCTTTTGTTAGATATGTGACAGAGCTAGACTCATGAAAGGTTCCTATGCCATAAACCTGTAATTTTGCCATAGACAGTGAGGTCTTGTTGACCATCATTGAGATTCAGATCAAATTTTCTGGAAAGAAGACCTAAACTTCTGATGATGGACAAATTTTGGCAGAGATTTCCTGGAAGAAAAGGGTATGTGAATCTTGAAAAGAGATCCCAACAAGGTGGATCAAGTACTTAATATATCCTACATCTTACAATTTTTAAATTTTAATTGTCCCCTTAGGCTGACTTTGTTCCTTATCCCAATAGTCTACTCAAATTCAGCTGTCAGAATGATGTGGTTCAGCAACATCTAAAGACTAGACCCCTATTTGGCTTGGTTTGTATTGTATGCACTCGTCAACATATTTCTCTTAAGTTTTCCTTCTTCAACTTTCATCTGTTTTAATGGCAAAGCAAGAACAAGCATTAGAGATAGCTGAAAATCCTTGAGGGATATCATTCTGACTTCTCAACATTCACGAGATGAAAGTGTCCTGTATTCGACTCTCAATTTAGTTATGTAAAAGCAATATTCAGACATGAAGAAATTTAGAAATTACCAATCACAGATGTTTCCTTCCTTTTTTGTTTTTGGTTTGGTTTGGTTTTTTTAATTGTTTCTCTTTATCGTCACTGAGAGCTAAACAATATGCTGTATACTCTGGCGAAACAACATGCTATTCTTGGCAAGTGCTCTCACTTTTGAGGAGAGAGGCAAAAATCATCTGAACCAAACCTGAACTGAACCAAAAGTCAGTTAAACCTCTGTCTTTGGACAGAATGATATTTTATTTACACAGTTTTCAAATTGCCTGCAGTTTTTCATGTGACCTGTTTAAACAAACATCCATGTAGAGAGCCATTACGACGTCTTACCCTGCATTAATATTTTATTGTATTTATTGTAAAAGTAATGTAAGCTGTTTTGTCCCAACTATAGCTACATTTTAAGAATGAATCATTCTTGTTCAGGTGTAACAGTAAAAGATGCTGGTGGCTAGTGCTAGTGACACTGAGAGTCTTTGATGCAAAGATTGTTACAACCCTAGACAGCTGTTCCTTGTCATGGGAATTTTGGAAGCAGTGACAGGACAGACATTGCTAGGCCTTCTCTTTTGTTCCCACTCCTGCTGAACACCAGGCTGGCTGTTCTGATGCAACCTTGTGTGATATCATACAATAAAAACTGTGGCCTAGCTTAGGCCAAGTTAAAAAATGCTTGCTCAGAAGAGTTTGGGAAGTGCTTTAAACCGGGTTTGATCAGCTGTCCCGAAGTCAGCTGCATACTCAGAACAAAGGCCTGAAGTAGAGTGCATGACAAAGAAAAAACTAACAACTACTGAAGTGTCGTGTCCTAAAATTACAGCCCTGGAACTTTTGCACAGCTCTGTAATTGCTGTGCTGAGACACTCAGTGCTTAAAAAACAGTGACAATGTTCCTTGTCTGGCAAGGTACAAAGAAACCATGGAGCTCAAGCTTGGTATAACAAACAAGGATGAAGCCAATTCTAAACCACTGAATAAAAATAATGCTTAGCACCAGTTTCTCGAAGGTTTTTTTGGACTACCTACAAACACTAAGTTTGTTAGTCATGATACTCCTGCTGGAGCTTAAGTGATGAACACGGTGATTTTTCTGGGTCGGAGGGGAAGCCCTGTAGTGGACTTCTGTAAATTCGGTGATGTGAGACAGGGCTAAGAATAGCATAAAATTTGATTTATGATTAAGTCACAAAACTATCTTTTAGTAAGCACTATCACATCATTATATTAAGGCTATGTCTGTTAGAGGAAGTACTATTCAATACTGCCATGGAATGTGATAGCTTCACAAATATTTATGTGCTTCTGGAGCTGTGTGAATCAAGAAAGGAATGAAGGGTGTTTCTTGCGTTAAAAGACTAGCCTGGAACTCAGGGGTTTAGTCTTTAGCATAGATTTACTGGACTGGCTTTTCAAAATGGTTATATATCCACATTGCTTGCTGACTGTAGCTGTAGTTGTGAACAGGGAAGCTCTGAAAATCAGTCTCTTAAACTCACAGGATACCACAGTAGTACAAATACAGGCTACCTGATTACTTCAGTAGCACATTAGTTGCAATTTTTCTTGATTCCTCTTGCATGTGCAGTGCTTTTATTAGTTTGTTTTCCAGCTGTTTTTTGTACTGTCTGCAATTCTCTAACTCAGTGTTCTTTCAATGCTCTTTGGATTTCAGCACTTCTTAAAGAATTCAGCCTAATACCTGCCAAGTTTACACTCCTTGAGTTGTTCATACATCCTTCATTGCCTTATTATTGAATTATTAAAGTCTTTCCAGTAGAGAAAAGTAAATACCTCTTGGAAATCTTGAAATGCCCATGTGCCTTATGCCTAGTATATAAAGGGCAGATTAATTCCAAGCTATAAAAATAAATAGCTCTCTTTGTTCTTAAGAGGATTTGGATTGAGTGGAATGGCTTTATAAGTATATGATTGCTTAATATTGAAGTCTGGAACGAAACAGAAAACATATTATCCATTCACGGTTAAAAATTACCAGCTTTGGTATTTTCAATTTAGCTGCTCCTTGAGCTTCTACTTATCCAATCTTCTTGCTTGAGGTCTATGTACTTTACGGGTTTGGGTTTTTTTAAGTAATACAGAAGAACTCCGAAATCAAACCCGCCATGGACAGACGGAAGAGAGGCAGTGAGGGAAATTCATTTATCTAACTGAAAAGCCCACAGGATTATTCCAAAAAGCATAAATAATTACAGCACAGCAGCATCTAACTTCTTCCAAACCTCGCTCCCCTCTGTAACAGTGCTGTAGTTGGCAGTGACCGCCCTTGTGCTGGGGAATTCTGTGAGCATTTTCACATGCTCTTACAAAAAATCCTGCCCACTGATTTCCACACAGTTTAGAGTATTTGGTTTTCCAAGGAAGGTTTCTGAAGCTAGTATCTCATTTCCTTTCTACGAAGACTAAAAGTCCCTGCTAGCTTTCTGGAAGAGTAGGGTTTAATCCGGCGAATCTTGGCTGAAATTCCTCCTACCTGTTTATGTCAACACAGCACTTAGCTCAGTTCAGCCCTGTCACTTCCACCCTACATGTGGCTACATCAGGCAAGTGATGGGGTGTTTTCAAATGTCAGGTAATGTTGCAAGTACACAAACAGAAAAGATATGCTCATAATATAAACAGAGCATAGGAGATAACAATAAACACATAAAAAGGCAGGCACGGCCTTGGAAATTGGAATGAGATTCCTCATGGGACAACTAATAGGTTTCAGGGAGGGTACAATAAGAAGTGAGGGCAACAGCCCTTAATCAAGAGCTTCTTCCAGAGCTGAGGAGTGTCAGGAAGCACAAAGGTGAGGGATGAAGAAAGCAGAGGGTGTAGCTGAGGAAGGAAACTGAGTCTGTCAATACTTATGGGAAAACGGGCTGAAGCTGAAGCTGAAGCAAAACTTTCATAATGAGGAATAATAACTACAATTAAGAGGCAGAGGTGAGAGCTAATAAAAGAATTCAGCATTGAAATGTGATGCAAATCTAAACATAACTAGGAGAGGTATAAGTGCTTTAGACCATCCTGTTATTGCAAAGCAAAGCAAAATATGCTCTTATGTAATCTGGCTGGGCTATTACATTCTTACCTTCCCCTATACTACTTTGCTTTGTGAAACCGGCAGGCAAATCTCATAACCTTCTTCTCTGTCTGCATTCTGCCCCTTCCACACAGGATGCAAAGACGCAGTCTCCCTTCATGAACTTTTTCCGGTCTTATCTTCATACCCTCCTTCAACAAGCCACCTTCTAACACAACTTTTTATCCCAGTATTATTTTTATACTTAGAGAAGTAAGAGGAAAAGCTGAGATAGCTGGAGTTGTTCAGCCTGGAGAAGAGAAGGCTAATGAAGTCAGGGAGTCTTCATTACAGCCTTTCCAGTACCTCAAGGGGACTTATGAAAAGGAAAGAGCAGGAGTTTCCATAAAGGCAGATAGTGACAGGACAAGAGGCAATGGTTTTAAATTGAAAGAGGGCAAGTTTAAATTAGATGTTAGGATGAAATTCTTTACTGTGAGGGCGAGGCACTGGAGCAGGTTGCCCAGAGAAGTTGTGGATGCCCTGTCCCTGGCACTGTCCAGGATCATGCTGGATAGGGCTTTGAGCAACGTGTTCTAGTGGAAGGTATCCCTGTTCACAGCAATGAGGGTTGTAACTAGATGATCTTGAAGGTCGCTTTGAACTCAAGCCATGCCGTGATTCTGTGATTCCATTCATATTTTGCCTCAAAGCAAAGTGCAAAGGCTGTGGTTCAACTGGTATGGTATGTGCATCAGGTACATCAGGTTAGTTCAATCCGGAACTTCCGCATCTTCCTTAACAGGCTGTGCTTATGGCAGCTTTGTCACATTATTCCATTGGGACATTCGCAGATGGTTGGCACACATATATCTTTTTTAAGTGTGGCATGAGCAGTGTTAGTAAGGTAAAAGGTTACGTATCTCATCAGTCTTGTTCATTGTACTATAAAACACCCTAATGCTATCAAGGGAAGGGTTTCTAATGCATTAAGTTTTCACTTTGGGAGGAGAAAAAGTGATTTTTCAATAAAGGAAGTGAAAGGAGTTCGTAGCCAGGTGAGGATTGGTCTTTCCTCCCAGATAACAAGTGACAGGGTGAGAGGATACAGTCTTCAGCTGTGCCAGGGGAGGTCTAATTTGAACATTAGGAAGAATTTCTTCACAGAAAGAGTGACTGGGCATTGGAATGGGCTGTTCAGAGAGGGGATGGAGCCACCGTCCTTGGAGGTGTTTAATAAAAGACTGGATGTAGCACTCTGCCATGGTCTAGGTGACACGGTGGTGTTACGTCATAGGTTGGACTTGATGATCTCAGACGTCATTTCTAACCTAATTCATTCTGTGATTCTGTGTGAAAGGGTTTGTACCGCTGTAAAACAATGGGCACAGTGCGTTTTTTAATGACTTGAGAAATTAGTTTGGGGTTGGGTGGTGGTGCGTGTTTTGTTTTTTGCTTGTTTTTGGTTTGGGGGAGTTGTTTTCTCCCCAGCGAACGCTGCCCGCTCTTCCCCGCCTCGCAGAAGAAACTCCGCAGCCACTCCCCCGGCACCGCATCACCTCCGGATCGCGGCCGCCCCCGGGCCAGTGCCCGCCCCCAAGCTGCCCGGCAGCACCGCCCCTCTCGGCCCGGGCCCGCCCGGCAGCACCGCCCAGCTGCCCGCGCCCGCCCGGCGCCCGTGACGCGTGTGGCGGGGCCGGGCGGAGGACGGGCCGCGGCGGCCATGGCGGTGGCGGAGGCGGCGGCGCCCGAGTACGAGTCGGCGGAGCTGTACACGCGCGCGTTCCGCGTGGGCGCCCTGGGCCGCGGCTGGCAGCGGCTGCTGGGGCCGCCCGACCTCTCGCTGGCGGCGGAGGCGGTGGAGGAGGCGGACGAGGCCGTGGCGGCGGCCCTGGGCTGCGCGCCGGGCATGGCGGCCGAGCTGCGCGCCGTCTGCAGGTGGGGAAGCCCGGCTATCTCCAGGCCGGGATTTGCGGCTCCGGTGTGAGGGGGACGCTTGTGGCCCCGCTCGGCGCTGGTCCGGGGGGGCTGGCTTGTGCTGTCGCTCAGACGCCGCACCGGTTCCTCGGAAGAGGTGGCAGGTGCACGGCAAAAGCGCTCCAGAGCAGCCTCTTACGGGCCTGTGCCATGTGTTTGTTTCTATTTATCGAGTAAACTATAGAATCGTAGAATGTCAGGGATATGGAATCGGCCTTAAAGACCATATAGCCCTATGCCGTGTGCAAGGACACATCCCACTAGACCAACCTGCCTTTGAACACTTCCAGAGTTCCAGCATCCACAGCTTCCCTGGAAAACCTGTCCCAGTGCCTCACCACCCTCACAGTAAAAATTTTCTTCCTAATACCGAATCTAAATTTCCTTTTTTTCAATTTGTTCTCATTACTCCTTGTCCTCTCGGTACTGTTCCAGACAAGGAGTTGCTCACCAACATCTTTGTAGGCCAGATATGCAGTGGAGAAGGAAAGCATAGTTCTTCCAGAGGGTAATGCTCCAGTGGTGGAAACTTTATGTTATGTCCTTGAATTTGTGAACAAACAGTTTGGCACTTAAGTTACATAGCTAAACATTCAGCAACATAACACTGGTTAGGTAAAACTTAAGGTATTTGAACATCTACATGATTTTAAGAGACCCCAGCTGCACAATGAAACATATACGTTATGAAGAAGTAAGCCAGGCATCTGTATTAACAGAGAACCATAAAATCGCAGAATGGTTTGGGTTTGGAAAGGAGTTTAAACATCATCTCAGTCCAACCCCCTTCCCATGGACAGGCACACGATCCACTAGAACAGGGTGCTCAAAGCCCCATCCAACCTGCCCCTGAACTCTGCCAGGATTGGGGCATCCACAACTTCTCTGGGCAGCCTGTTCCGTTGCCTCACCACCCTCACAGCAAAGAACTTCTGAATACCTAATCTAAACCTACTGTCTTTTAGTTTGTATCCCTTAAAAACTTCATTCAGATTAGTTCAGGTAGCTGGCAGCATATAGTACCTGTTGAGCATCTTTTGGTCCTTAGCCTCCACTGACTTGTTTTTCTCTGGGCTGGTGTTAAGTTAGGGCTATACAAGTGCTTTGTGGGTGCTGAAGCAGCAGCAGCATCTAACACACTGTAACTGGAAGGCTTTCAAGTCACGTGGATAGTGAGATTCATCTCTCACCTGTAGAATAGGCCTGATTTCGGGCAGTATTACCCATAGAAAGCAACACAGTTGGTGATATTTCTGTAGCTCATCAGTAAGGAAGATACACCAGAGTTCTGTTCCTATCTATATAACTTTGTGTTTCAGCTGTCACAGTTGCAGCGACTGGCATAATTTTGTACCATTACTAGACTTAGTAAAAATAGAGGATGATGTTCGTTTAAAAAAATTTATTCTGGTGTGGCAGGAACTGTGGGAATTATTCTGTAAGCTCTTCCAGTATAGGTGGGATGCTCCCTGATTGCTCCAGTGCTGCGGCTTATTTTCTGCAGCCACTCTGTTGCCTGAATCTTTCTATTGCTGTTTTCATTTGAATTCCAAGCAGTTTTTCTCTGCTTTCTTTATTTTTCCCTGCATTCATTTTGCTTTTTTCTTCTATTCTGCTTTCTTCAGTTTGCAACTGCTGCATTTCACCTACTGTCTGCATTTGCTGCTGTTACAGAGTAATGCTGTCTGTTTGAGGCTGAGTGTACTGTGAAAAGTGGTCTTTTGGGAAAGAGAAAAAGGACTGGTGTTCTATGAAGAGGAGAGAACTGATCATCTGGCAGCTGTTTGTTGGCTTTGCAGGAGAATGAAGCTAAACCTGCACATCCTGGTGTGACCTTTCCCCTGTTCAGGCTGGAAATCCCAGTCCCTAATCTCCATGTGCTTTTGCTTTTAAATTAAATAGCCCTAGCCTCTTGAGTCTCTCCTTAACATTGGGCAACCTCAAATCGCTACCTCTGATCACTTTCACTCACCTGCTCTGAGCTGCTCATATTCCTCTCTTGAGGAGAGATGAGAACGCTGAGCTACAGCAAGATAAGTTCTTATGTGATATCCTGGGATCACATTTATTATTGGTGTAAATATAACTTTGTGGCTGCTGAAAGGAACACATCATGGATATAAACACGTATTTTTCTGGCAGTAAACTACTTCTAAGGAAACTTCTGACAAATTAAGTACGTTTTGTTTGGGTAGAAGAGGGATGGGAAGATCTAGATACTCCTAAATCTGTTTCTAAAATAGTGTTAGATTAAGAGAATCTTTCATGGACTCAGGATGAAGTTTTTCAATATTCATCATTAAATCTTTTTTAGAGTATAGTGACACAGCATACAGTTGAGTACTGCTGACCATTTAGAGTCCTCTGGTGAGGAGGAATGGTATCGTGTTTAAATGCTATTTAACTATTTGGGCATCCCAGTGTGTTGTGGTTGTTGTGGGGGGTTTTTTGTTTTGTTGGGGGGGGGTTTTGTTTTGGGGGGTTTTTGTTTGGGGAGGTTTTTGTTTTGTTGTTGTTGTTCTATTTTTTGTTGTTTATTGTTGTTTGTTTGACTTTGTATTATTATTATTATTATTATTTTCTTCTATTTTTGTCCCCTAATACATACCTGCAAACAGAATGCAGGAAAAAATTTCCATCTTCACTCACTTGCATTTGGCTCCGTAAGAATGCTTTGCATATTCCTCAAGTTCTATGCAGATCATTATAGAGATATTATTATAGAGATTGCTTGTGTTTTCATCAGATTTTAAGCAGCTGTAAAACGGTATCCTTATCCACGAGATTCCATCAGTAATTCTCTTAGATAACCAAGAGGGTAAAGTTCTAGGTTTTCTTCAAATGTCTCTGCAGTCTGTGAGCAAAGAATTTTACGTTTGGATTCATAATTGGTGCTTGAGTGACTGAAGTCCTTGAATGTTGGAGATGCTGAGTTCTGTTACTCTGTTTTGCCTTGTGTGTCAGTTGTTGCGTGCATGCGTAGGGCAGGCTAAGCCTCGAATCAATGTGGATTTTAGGAAGGTCAGGAGAGATGAGGCTTGCAGGTACCTTATTCCACTTCAGCCCTAATTCACCTTCTTGTTTTATTGGAAGGGTAGTTGTAAATATCTCTAGGGACGTGTTATAAAGCTGCATTAAGCTAGCATTAACGTCTTAACGTATTAGTATTTAGCGTCTTGTGGTATTAGTGTCTCAAAGGTGATGAAAGTACTACCTTTTAAATATGTGCAATATAAAGAGTAATATGAACAGTGTATCTGCTTATTATAAACATACCAGGCCAAATAGTAAAATATCCTTGAATTTCTAAAACTGAGAAAACTCATTGTGCTGCTAGAATATTCTGGGATAAGTAAAGTCACAGTGATTAAAGGCTTCTTTGGTAGTCTGCTTCCATGTCTACATTTCCAGAGAGTTCTTTTTGACTTTTTTATTTCTAGCCACCTTAAAATTTCTTTCTGGGGGACATAAGTTCATATAACACTTTGCATTTTGCTTTTTTCGAGTGAGACCTTCAACTGTTGTTCCTCATCACTGTCCTGCACTTCGCCTTGGGTTCCATTAAACAGCACGGCCAGTGTTTTTCCCTCTGTCGTAACTGTGTGCATGGAGTGTATTTGTCATGCATGCAGGGAATAATATCTGTGGGGTCATGGTAGGATCCCATGTTTGTGGCGGTCAGAAGTGAGGTGTGCCCAGTGCAAACTTTGTGTGGTCTGCACTTTTGTCTCTTAGGTATGACACTGACTTAATCTTAATTTCTGGAGGGATCAGCATATATTTTCTGTTTGTAAAGCCTGGTTTCCTCAGGACCATGGACCAAATATTGGTTATGTGGTTCCACCAGCAGCAGTGGAGTTACCCAGGAGGAGCTCCAGCATGACCTGTGTCTAGGGCCATACAAAGCCTTTCAAGACTTCGGTGCATGTGATACAGTGCATGTGATGAATTATTATACTGATTTTCAATACTGAAGAAGGTGCTCTGCTTTAGAAAATGAGGCTTTCTGACTTTTCAGGAGTGAGAAACGGCACTACCAGGGCTTGCGAGGTTCCACAGAACTTGTCAGGGGTTCAATGTCAGTTTCTCTTTACACTAGCTACCTCTCTGTCCTTATATGGAAGAAGAGGAAGCAGCTTTCATGTCAATTATTCTACATTGTGTCTGCTTGTAGCTGCTTTCTGGGAATTGTTAGGTTTTTTCCCTGAAGCAGGCAAATAATGGGTGTGGTGTGGATACCACAGCCAGAGATCCTTGGCCTAGGGCTGTGGGAAGGAAGAAAAGCACAAGTACTGTTAGTGAGTTCTGACATACTGTTGGTGAGTTCTGGCACAGAAGGGAAACGGGAAACTGTCACCTTTGATGCAGGTGAAACTTCGTGATGGTAGGTAATGGACATTTTCAGATTCTGTAAATAATATGTGATGTTTAAAGAACTGAATACAAAGTAATTTCTTTAAAATGGTACGTATTCAAGTGACTCGGGGCTCCTTGTTGAATGGGATCACTGATCCATATGCCAGAAGACTTCAGATAAATGATCTGATCATGCTGTTGTTTCTACAGAAAGGGTCAGTTGTGAGTTGATTTATCTGTACTTTACTTCATTGGGTGGGCTGCTCATAACACAAGTCTATGCTGCATGGACATCAGTCCCATCTGAAAGGCTAGTGCTTGTGTTCTCCAAACTGCTGTTCTCCATCTTTCTGTTAAATTACTATTTCTCAGCTGTGTTTCAGACTACACTTGACATGGGATTCACTTAATTGTCTCTACCTCCACTTCCTCAAGTGGGAATCTAAGGATAAGTTTGATTCTGTTTCCAGGAGGTTGTAGCTAATTGCTGCACAGTTCATTTTAAAATGGTGCTTCTGAAGGAATCTCCTTTTCTCAGTAACTTTAAATATTTTCTGTTTGAGATGAAAAGTGTAAAACAGAAAGTTCAAAACTTAGTATACTGCTGGATGGTAAGTAACTAAACAACAGTAAATTCAAATTACTGTCAATACAGAGTGACTTTACTGGCTCATCAGAATGAGGCTATTTGTCCATAATCAAAATTTTCTCTGACTTTTGCTTATTGTCAGCTGTTAACTGTTGATTCCAGACTTCTGTTTCTCAATTACTGTATATTCCTATGCAATTCCACTCCAAAGGGTTATTAATTACTGCAGTGATACTGTTGTTGACACAGGTAATGTTATAAGATTATAATGAAAAAGACTATAATGAAATCCTAAATTATATTCAGAATAAATGGTAGACTCCAAACGTTTTTCCTGGACTTCACGAGTGGTTGATTTGACCTATAAAGAGATGGGTTTGCACAAGAGTTTGCTGGGATTCAGACTGCAGGTGAACTTAGGCACTGGTGTAAGCCCTGCCTTAGTATAGTCTGCAAAAGTGGAGAGACAAGCTCCATCAAGTCTGATTCAAAGCAGGTGATACTTCTCTGTTTTAATTTTTTTTTTTCTCAGACTTATTTTTAAAATGGATTAAATTATTTTGTGATAAATACAAAATGCTGCTGGGAAGGACTGCAGAGGAAAGGATGCATATATGATTCCTCTGAATCTGGTGTGCTGCAGTGTACAACCTGAAATGGGAACCCATAAATGGGACCAGGTGGTGAAGCCACTCATACTCATCAGATTCCTGCCTCTCATAGTTCTGCCATTTCCACAGACTGTGAGAAATCACTGCCGTGTCCAAAGAGGATAGCTCTAGATTTAGATTAGATATTAGGAAGAAGATCTTTACTGTGTAGAGTGGTGAGGCACTAGAACAGGTTGCCCAGATCCCTAGAAGTGTTTAAGGCCAGGCTGGATGGGGCCCTGAGCAACCTGGTCCTGTGAAAGATGTCCCTGCCAGTGTTGGTAGGGGGATTGGAACTAGATGACTCTTAAGGTCCCTTCCAACCTAAACCATTCTGTGATTCTATGAAACTAATACTGTGTTTGAGTCAGAACTATTCTGTATGTTTCTAAAAAGATAACTGATATTATTAATATGTCTCATCTGAAACCTTCAGATGGATCACTTGACTTAATTTTGAATCTGTGAAACACAAGAAAAGTGAGGGTGAAAAGCTTCTGAGGATGGAGAAAAGGATACGAGGGTCAGGGGACCTGTCGCTTTTGGCAGAAGTGTTGTTTTATTCCCACTGCAAGAAATGGGGCATAAATTACTGCTTTAAAAGAGCTAGGGCAGCTCATGTAAATGCAGTGGCCTGCCCATGTTTGTACCTGAATGGGGGTGTTGGCTTTTCCATATACCTGGAGGTAGATGAGTTCTTTCGATTGAATCTCTTTGGCCAAGTGGCATTTTTAGTTCTTACGAAGTGTTGGATGCACATTTTGAATGGGGCTTGTTAAGCCTCTCAAGGCAGCTGTGCTTCATTAGGCAGAATGCAAAATAAAGATAGAATTTACCCAGCCTCCATGAAAACCAGATATAAAGTTCAGGACTCTTTGTCTTCTGGTTCTTTATCTTAACAACGGTACTGCCCTTTGCCCTGATTTAGGCTATGCAGGCCGTATCTTGTTTATTCACATTGTGCTGTCTTTGTTCCTTTTAAGAATAGATTAATTGATTTTCATTATAAATATGAAAAAAGTGTTTAGTAGTTATTTTCTTTATTGTTCTAGCATTGATATGTTAATGTCTTCTCAAAAAGAAGAGGACCCAGATGTTATTCCTGAAGATGGCAGTCTGCTAACTCTTCGGTATGCTGTGACAGTGCACTCATGGTACCCTTATTTGGGGTGGGATGGAAAATAAGAATGGAAGTGTGGCTGGCTGCTTGTTCCCTTTACAGGCAATTGTGTATTTTCTGAAGTGGTGTACAGAAGTACTGTAAGGGCAGAAACAGTAGCTCATGATAGGGTAATTGATATGTGTCTTCTGCTTGAATGTTGCTTAGGACTTTTTTATTAAGGTATAAAGATTATGCCGTCTTTCTTATTGGAAAAGCTTAGGATGTCTGGACCTAGGTGCTTCTGAACTAGCATAAGTTTGGAGTGTGCAGGGGCCTTCTGATCATCGTGTGTTTGAGCTTCCTCCAAAGCCTTGTGAAAGAAATTTGTATCTGTTATCTCTAGTAACTCACAGTCCCACTGTAACAGCCACAGTGTAAGCACTGATGCTGTATCCAGACAACCTCTTTATCTGAACTCTGTATAGAATTCGTTGACACTACTGGGGCATTTCAGAAATTAAGCAGTATATGTTAAGTTTCTGTCAGTTAGTGAACGTTGAACTCGTGCTTGGCCAGTTCACACTTTTGCTGTACTTTGCAGAGTACTAATGTAAAGATATGTGTTTAGATGGTGATCAGTGTTAAGTCTGATTGTTACTGAAAACCCTTAGGAAGGTCTGGAGGGTAAGTAGACTTATCCTGGAAGTTAAGGATTTGGTGTTCATACAGTGGTTAAATATATGTGTCTTAGTAGGTATTCTATGTATGTCTTAGTAGGTATTCTGTGTATGATATATGATACTCTTTGTTCTACGAATGATAGTGAAGTTGTGTATTTTCAAGTGTCTGTGCTATGGGGCTGAGAAAGAATATTTGTGGGTTGTATTTTGCCTTGTGTTTTGCTTGAATGTGAATTCAGTTTTTTTGAAATGGAAGAGATTGTTGAAACAGCTTCCTCAGAGGTTGCAAAGTGCTCTTTTCTAGGACAGCCTCTTCAAACAACACTTGGCTGTTTTTTGTTGTGGGTTTAAGACTGCCCACCATCAACCTGTCATTTGCACATAAGGGGAAAAAACCCAGAAGCTGATCCGCAAGCTGGCCTGTGCACTGTGAGGTTTTATGAGAGTCAGGAGACAAGTATTTTAAGTTAGTCTGTCCTACTCAGACAGACAGGAATCCTGCTCTTTTAAAGCTACTCTGTAGTAGATCGTGTCATTTAAGAATATACCTTGAGATTCTACATGGAAGTTGTTGAATGAAATTTTGTCTTGTGTTCCTACCCCTCAGAATTAGAAAGAAGGCCTTAGAGAGGAGAGAAGAAACAATTACTGTGGATCGGGCTTGCAGACAAGAAACCCTTGCCTATGAGATGGTAAGTTGCTTGTCATCTTACAGGCTTTCAAGACAGCCAAATCCTTCTGGTTGCTTTTTGATTCATTGCTATGAAATGTACACAGAATCACAGAATGAACTAGGTTGGAAAAGAGCTTTGAGATCATGAAGTCCAGCCTATGACCTGAGTCCTCATCAACTAAACCATGGCACTGAGTGCCACATCCAGTCTTTTTTTAAACACGTCCAGGGACGGTGACTCCACCACCTCCCTGGGCAGATGATTCCAGTGCCCAATCACTCTTTCAGTGAAGAATTGTTTCCTGATGCCTAACCTAAACTTCTCGTGGCACAGCTGTAAATGTTTGCAGATACAAGTTTGCAGGTAATGATTAACGTGAAAGACATTTTATAGAAAGATAGGACAGGAGGTCTGCTCTTTACTGTCTATTAGTACTGGATGTAGTTAAGAAGGAACTCCAGCTCATTACCGCTGTATGACTGCTTTTTTTAAGTGATGTGAACTTGGAGTTAGACATAGAGCTAGACGAAATGTGTAGGTTTTTGCTCTTGGGGTCCCAGGAGCAACTGTTGGAAACTAAGCTTCAGTATGTAACTGACTGTGAGCTAGTTTCCGTAGGGGTAAAAAAGGAAGACAGTGGCTGCACAGTGGCAGTAAATTCCTAATTTTGAGCTTTGTAGCCCAAGTTTTTCAGACATTCTGAACTGTTAGGAACCAAGAGCGTAGTTATCAGCCTCTCAAAAGCCTTATTGGAATTTTTAAATGATGCTTAGTACTTTTTTTTTAATAATTTCTTCACAACCATTGAAGTCCTAAACAGGAAAACCTCATTTCATATGTTTTCATAGAATCATTAAAGTTAAAAGACCTTTAGGATCATGGAGCCAAACCATTGCCTTTACACTGCTAGATCCCACACTAAACTGTGTTCCTAAGCACCACCTCTACATATTCTTTGAACTCTTTCCAGGACACTGAAGTCCTGGAGTCCATGGCTTCAACAAGCCATGAACTACTGTAAAAAGTAGGGACAGGAGTGTAGTGAGGAAAGAACCTCATGTGATTATTGGACATTTTTTTCCTCTTGAGGTTTTCTGGTCTGTCATGAGTTATGTTTCAGCTGTTCCCAGAGACCCAGGCACATTGTGTAAACAACATGATGCAACAGCTTTGCTGGACTCTTAGCCTGGGGAATGTCTGAGAAAACATTAGTAACAGAAACCTTCATAAAGGGTTTCAGTGAGTGGTGTCTTGCTACTGTTTTTGAAGAATGAGCACATGGTCATTTATTGCATCCTTTAAGCAAGCTGTGTCAGACCTGTGATTCTGGGGTTGGGACCGTGGTGTATTTATATAGGATGAGAGTGGTAAAAAATACGAGTTTGGAATGGGTGACATGAAGAAGGGAAATGCAAGGAAGAGAGCACAAGTATCTCTGGAGTCTCACAGGAATACAAGTTTCTGTTACTAGATCTGAGGAACACTCTGTGCTGGTGGGAAGTGTTTGTGCAGGAAGTATTGTCTCTTGATTTGTTGGAAAAGGAGGAAAGTGCCACAGAAAAGTGCCTTCCCTCATTCTCACAGCTGGGCCATGTCTTAAACACAAAGCAGGATGGAAATGTAGAGATGCTTTTACTTTTCTAAAATACAGTGTGGCAAGGGCAGTGTTGGGTTTTGCTTTTGGATTTTGGAGAAATTGTGGCTTTCGCAATAAGAGGAAGTGTTGTACTAACTTTAATTTTCGTATATTTCATTCTATCTCTAGTTTCTAAGTCAGTGTTTCTCAACTTGAGGGTTGCAATCCCCCTCTACATATGAAAGCATTCGAAGAACATTTCGAAGCATTAAGTCGTGGAAGTTGGTAGCAGCTGGCTTCCGTGAGGGCGGAATTACAGGAGCCTTTAATTCCTTTATGCAGGGCCTCTCAGTAGCCAGCGGCCAGCCAGCTATCTTATAACAAAGCTGAGAAATGAAGGAACATGTTTGAAATCAGTAATTAGCGCAGTTTCTCACCTTTCCACCTTGAGGAAGTAGGCTGCTTTCAATTCAGAAGGCTACGTAGTCAAAAATGAGTTAGCATTTCTCAGACTGTTATCCAGGGCGTAGGATTGAGATACATATATATGTATATATGTATGCGTGTATGTTGTATATATATATGGTTGCCAATATAGTATGTATATATATGTGTGTGTATATTTTTCCAGGAGTCAAATGCAGCTGGAAAGAGGCCAGACAATCCAACAGATCTAGTTGAGGAGGGAGAACTACTTTTAACTCTGAACATCTTTTATCCTGTTATATTTCAGAAGGTTGGTATGAAATTCTCTAGATGTATTCTGATGTCTCTTCCCTATTCAGGTAATATTTTGCTTTCCCAAGCACTTAAAATCAGTGAGTCCACTGAAGACATGTGGTAAACCCTTCAACTGTGGTAATTTCTTAAGGCTCTTGCAGAATCTGGCTTTCATTCTGTTAGTGGTTTACAGAAAGAAATTTTTACAGTAATTGCTCAATAGTTAATTTATTTCACAGAAGGCTCATAATCTGAAACTAAATATGTGAAAACTAAAGTACTCTTTCTGGATCTGGGATAAGTGTGCTCAGAGTTTCTGTCATTCCTGCACTTTCCGATGAAGAATGTAACTTCTGAGTTTCTGAATAAAGCTAATAAATGTCAGTCTTAGGAGAGGCTGAGGCAAGATGCTGTTTAAAATCTCATGCAGAGAAGTGATGTGCCAGATGCTGCCAATAATGACCTTAAGCTGTCAAGTGAAGAGCTTGATGCTGACAAGTGGTAATTTATCTGAAGTGTGTATGCTGTGTTCTTCATAGCATAAAGATCACAAACCCTACCAAACAGTCCTTGTACTGGGCAGCCAGAAGCTCACTGAGCTGAGAGACTCGATTTCCTGCGTCAGCGACCTCCAGATAGGTGGTGAGTTCAGCAGTCAGCCAGATCAAGCACCAGAGCACATCAGCAAGGTAAAACTTTCTATGTGGAACCTTCTACTTGTATAGGAGCTTTGAAAATAGGGATGCAGAGTTTTGTTTTGTTGTTTTTTTCTTAATTCACTAGATTCAGCTGCATTTGTTCTGCCTGTTGGTTGCACTGCAAGTAAATACTTTGTGGTGGCATTACCAAGATGTCCTGTTTTGTGCAATGTCGAGAAAAACATCATCATTGCTACCACTGGGAAATAGTAACACTAGCAGTGAGTTTTGCATAGATATATCCCTATGGATTGATTTTATTTTGAGCTGTATTCTGAAACCAGCTGTATTCTGAAACACCAGCTACTACATAGCTAAATGTAGACCATGCCACCATGCTCTGTTGTTTGCAACTGGATGGTGATCAAAAGTAGGCCTGAAGATTATTCTCCTCTCCCATAATTGCCAGGTGTTCTCTGGGTATGAGTAAAACAAGTCCTCTAGTTGAAAATACTGGAATTGAATCATTTTGATAATACATTGTATGACATATAATATATGTCATATTAGAGAATAGTTGAAGTTGAAGGGGGCTTGTGGAGGTCAGCTGGTCTACCCCCTCTGCTCAAGCAAGGCCATCTACAGCTGGTTGTCCATGATCATGTCCAGATGTGTTTTGCGTGTCTCCAAGGATAAGGTTGCACAACCTCCCTGGACAACCTGTGTCAGTGCTCAGTCACCTTCACAGTAAAAAGGTGTTTCTTGAGGTTCAGGAGGACCTGCTTGTGTTTCAGTTTGTGCCCAGTGACTCAGATCCTGTCACTGGGCACCACTAAAATGAGCCCTGCTCTTTGCACCCTTCCTAGAGGTATTGTGTATGTTAATAAGATTCCCCTACCTGAGCTTTCTCTTCAGGGTTATCACTCACATCCCTCTTAGCCACTCCTTGTAGGAGAGATGCTTCAGTCCCTTCATCATCGTGGCCCTTGTGGGACTCTTTCTCCGGTATGTTGATGTCTCTCTTGTACTGAGTAGCCAAGAACTGGAGACCGGACTTTAGGTATGGCCTCATCAATGCTGAGGAGAACTGAAGGATCCCCTCCCTCGACCTGCTGGCAGTGTTTTATCTAATACAGCACAGGATCCCATCTGCCGTCTTTGCTGCAAGGGCACATTGTTGGGTCATGTTCAATTTGGGGTCCACCAGGATCCCCAGGTCCTTTTTTGCCAAGCTGCTCTCCAGCTGAGTGGCCCCCCAGTGCATCAGCTTGTTTCTCCCCAAGGGCAAGACCTTTGCACTTCTCCTTGCTTAACTTCACCAAGTTCCTGTTGGCCCATTTCTCTTGGCTATTAAGATTCCTCTGGGTGGCAACAGGATCATCTGGTGTATCAGCCACTCCTTCCAGTTTTGTGTCAGCAGCAGGGATGGTAACAGTAACAGAGAAATGAATGAATAGTGTGAGTGTAAAACGTATTCTTACTACTGTGTCTTCATGCAGGTCATTTGCAGTAGGAAGTCCTGTCTTTGGCCCTGGTGTCTGCTTTTCCTGTGTTTTGACACCGTGGAGTTAATAGCTCAAAAGACTTCCGGGCACAAATGAGCGTCCCCAGACTGGTCTGGTGATGCAGAGTGCCTAGTTGTCCATGGTTTTCCCCATTTAGAATAAATAGGGAAGATTTTTATCGAATCCTGTGAAGAGTGGCAGAGGGAGAAAAGGAGGCTCAAGGGAGAACTTAGCGCTCTCTACAACTTCCTGAAAGGATGGTGTAGCCAGGTAGGGGGTCAGTTCTCCAAGGTAACTGGGGACAGGGTGAGAGGAAATGGCCTCAAGTTGCACCAAAGAAGGTTTAGATTGGATATTAGGAAACATTTCTTCACTGAAAGGGTGGTCAGACTTTGGAACAGGCTGCCTAGAGAAGTGATACAATCATCATCCATGAAAGTGTTCAAAAAATGCCTGGGTCTGGCACTTGGGGCATAGTTCAGTGGTGAAGATGGCAGTGCTGGGTTAACGGTTGGACTGCATGGTCTTAGAGGTCTTTACAACCTTAGTGATTCTATGATTCTATTCCAACCACTTCCTGGGAAGCAGGGCCTCAGCATGCATAGTGGCTGCTTTTACCATGAATGGCCCCTTCCTCTTTTCCTCCAGCTCTTATTGCTGAGCACAGGATCATATGACATGGGATGTCCTTTGGGTCAGCTCGGGTCAGCTGTCTCAGCTACACTCTCTCTTAGCCTCTTGCCCAGCCGCAGCCCACTGGTCCTGGGAAGTCTTGAAGACACAGCCTTGAGGCTGTGCAAGCACTGCTCAGCAGTGGCCAAAACACTGGTGTATTATCAGCTCCACCTTGCCGAAAAGGCAGAACATGTACTACGTGGGCTGCTGTGAGGAAAGTTTACTCCATCCCAGGCAGACTCTGTGGACTTGATCAGGACACAAAGTACTTTTTACTGAAATGACAGAGAATTATTGCAGTCTTGTGCCCTGCGCACATGCGTGCTCACACACGCATACACAACTGCCACATGAGAGCACTTTCTGGTTACATCTGTATAAACAAGACAGACATGCAATTTTGCAAGGTCCAGTCACCTCACTTCTAGGGTCTTACAAGAAAATCTATCATACTTCAAAATATTCCCTCAATTACAAAGTTTGTCACATGCAGATGGTCCATTTGTAACATTCTCCTCTGTCAAAGTTAATGAACAGTTTATGGCATTCATACCAGCAGTGCAAGAGTCACCAGATTCCAAATCAACTTCGGAAGCTGAGCTAACCATTAACCTGCTGTCACCATGTTCTCTAAACCATATCTCCAAGTGCCACATTCCCACACCTTTTCAACATTCCCAGGGATGGCAATTTCACTACTTCCAAGAGCAGTTTATTCGGATACCTGACCATAGCCTGCTGATGGGAAATAGAGAATAAATCTCCTCTTTTTGCTTTGCTTCTGCATGCAGCCTTTGCTTTTTCTCATTAAACCGATTTTTTCTCAGCCCAGAAGCTTGCCTGTCTTATTTTCTTTCCCCAGTCCTGTTGGGAAAGAGGAGTGAGAGGGCAGCTGGGTAGGTATCTGGTAGCCAGCCAGAGACAACACACTGCATCTTGCTAATTTTTTAAAATATTATTAGTCTTTTTTAAAGTCAGTGCCATGCAATTACTGAATTTGTGCAGTGATGCTTACGTTCTTGTTCTATGTTTTTGTAGTCCATAACTGCTATGAAGGGACAGAAATAAGAGCACTAAAGTAACCTGTAATGGCTTGAGAACAGTACCAGCAGAGTAGGTGCATAGTTGGCAATCATATGAGCCTAGTTTTCACATCAGCATCTACAAACTGCAGAACTTTTCTTAGAAACCTGTAGAATGAGGTCTCTTAATATAATTTAGATACCTAAAATGCTTGGATTTTTGACATGTTCTTGTTTAAAGTGTTTAATCTCTCTAATTAAGTGTCTACTTATAACAGTAATGCAGACTTCTGTCTGTCTTTCAGGATCTCTACAAATCTGCCTTCTTCTATTTTGAAGGCATCTTCTATAATGATAAAAGATACCCAGAGTGCAGAGATCTGAGCAGGTACAGTATTTGTAGATGTTGACTAAGGAAAACCTTAAGGAACAGAAAATTTATTTCATTTTCTTTATGACTTGTGGTGTTTTAGATACTGGAATGTCTAGAGTACGAAGCTGGAATGGACTTTCCATACTGTTTTTCTATGTTGAATTGATTTTTACATAGAAAGTTAACTTTACTTGCTCGACTTAGTCCTTCCATTCGCTTCCATTTAGAAAAGAGTTTGAATTCATTTTTTAACCTGGAAATCCTGTTTTGCTGTGTTGGGATGGGATTTCTGTGTAAGGTGACAGGTGCCAGTTTGTACTGGCTTTTTAAGTGACCTCCCTACTTGCGGCGATCAAAAGACTTGTCTGTGAGGTAGAAGATGGGTCAGAAAGACAACAAACTCAGCTGTGTGGCAGTTGGTTGTCCTGCTCAGTATTGAAAATATGCTGAATGCCTTCATTGTAAAGTCAACGTGGGGACTGTGTGACTGTTCAGAAAAGAAATCTTGGATTGGTCTTGTTGATGTAACAGTGAGATTTAGGAGATGAAGATGTTTAAAATGGCTAGTATGGAAGAGCTGTGAGTTTGGAACCTGTTGTTCTGCCAGACTTGGTGTGTGACTTCAGGGAAATTAATATTTTACTTCTTCTCTTTCTGTCTGTGAGCAACAATGATCTTCACAGAAGAGCTTGTCATAGCATACACAGCTTGTACAAGTTAGATGCCTTGTATGTAGGAGTGTGCTGAAAAGCCGAAAAATAATTAACAGTGGCCAGTGCCCTTCCAGTACTAAATTTTGGAAATGTAACTGCAGTTGTCAGCTTTGTGTTTCTCCTTGATAAAAACAAAAGAAAAAAAAGCTTTTTAATACTTTAAAACAAAATTATTGACCAAGGAGGCAAGATGACCTGCTGGTAACTTGAATTATTTGACTGCTTGAGAAGTATTGTGCTGTGAACAGTCTGGCCTGGATGGGTGCCGTTAGGTGCGTACACTGACCAGAACTCCTCAGCAAGCTGCCTGAGGGGATTTAAAGGCAGATGTTCCACAAGAGCAGTGCACAGATCTATGGAGTTGTGATATTGTTGTGAAATCCCCTTAAATTATTACAAAATGTTGTGAATTGTTTTGATTTCCATAATTTAACTGTGTCTCAGTGAAAAGTTTTGCATGTCCCCCAAGACATCTTTTTTCTGTGTATTCACAGTTCATAGTTTTGCTATGCTGATGGCCTTTCTGTTTTCAGAACAATTATAGAGTGGTCAGAATCTCATGACAGAGGCTATGGAAATCTTCAGTCTGTTAAGATGGAGGACTACGTATTTAATGATTTATCCCTCAAAATTGGCTTTCCATACCTTTTCTGCCACCAAGGGAACTGTGAGCACATCATTATAATCACAGATATAAGGTAAGTTACTATTCTTTGGGAATCCTTGGGCAAATGAATGCAAGCCTTCTGTGGACAAACTTCAGGCTTAAATGCTGAATATTTGCTAGACTAACTTATTCGCTTTAAGATTATTCTCCTGCCTTCTGCAGGGCTTAAATTTTTCTTCCATATACATGGGAGTATAATTAGCGTGGTATGACAGGAATGGCACCCACAGTCTAAAGATCTTTCTATGCAGAGCCAGTGTGTGGCAGATTTACATACTGATTCTGGAGCACCAGAGAGTGGAATGCTGTAGGCTCTGGCTGGACTCAACTGGACTATTACTTTAAACTTGAAGCTAAGGGGCAAGAACTGAAAAGAGAATAGAGGAGTGGAAATAGTGGGCTGAGGTGGATAGGCCAGAAGGAGAAGGAGGAGGTGATAGTGACTGTGAGGTGGCAACCAGGAACAGTAGAACTAATGTGTCCAGTCTGCTCAGTGCATTACTACAGAGAGCACTTCTGGTTCTCTGTAGTGGCTGACAGGTCATTTTCTGTTCCTTGGAGCCTGATGTACCAAAGCATTGGTGCCTTCCAAAAGGAGTACAACCCAAAGAAGGGCATAGATGTTTCATGTAGATGATCTCAGGTTTATGAGCCTCTAAAGATTAACCCGGCAATAGCCTGTTAGTCTGAATAGGAGATAAAAGCTTTGAAAAGGCCATAGAAAGGAGATGGTTTGAAGACTCCCGAGTTACTGCACAAGTGAATTTACTTATGACCATAAAATGCTGTGCTGGTTTGACTGTGAACCAGCAGGGGAAATTAACCCCACACAAAATGCCTTGAGAGATTTTAGGTCAAAATTACAGTTTTAATAAAAGAAGTTAAAATAGATGCAGTAATACAGAAACACGGGCTTAAACAAACCGACAGAGTCACAGTACAACCTGACACCCTGCTGACCAGGGTGGTAGCTGTGTAGTCCAGTTAGGCACTGGTCCTGTAGAAAGGCCTGGTAGTCCAGTCCAGTAGAGCAGTGGAGTGGAGTCCAGTTGAGTCCAGTCCCGAGGAGTGGAGTAGCTGAGTCCAATTCCGAGGAGTGGAGTCCAGTCGAGTCAAGTTGAGAGTCAAGTCAAGAGTGTTTTCTCCCATCCTAAACCCTTGTTTTATGCTGTGTTTCTTGGCTGGTACCTCCCCCCGGGGCAGGGACTTCCACAATGGAAGAGGATTTTCCCGATGTTCTGTTGGTTGCTTTGGCAATGAGCTCGGATGATTCTTATGGTTTCTGAGCTCAGATGAGCCTTATGGCTTCTGATATTCTATTTCCGTTAGCTTGGATGATCTTCATGGTTTTCTGACATTCTATTTTTACGAAGTCCAAAATCAGCCCATGAATCAAGCTAGGATGGGTGGTGTAATGGGCCATTAGCTGAGATTAGATAATCAGGATGGGTGGTGCTTGCTGTCGGCCAGGGACTGGGTGTGTAACTGTGAATTTATCTAGCTTTTGTGGATGGTAGTAGAATATAAGACTAACCCAGGACAAATCCACAGATGGTCTAACTAGCAGTCTATCTCCAGATCTTCATCTGTGTTAAGAAATGATAAGCAGAAGTCTAGTCATAGTTTACACAGGAATTTAAATCATGCCTTATCTTCAATGTCCCTGCTTATGTTCAGGTAAATTTTATATGGCAGAGTCTTTATTATATGTCGTGTATTTATTTCTTTCCCTCAAGGCTTATTAATCGTGATGACTGTCTGGACAGGAATCTATATCCCTTGCTAATCAAGAAACATTGGCTATGTACCAGAAAATGCTTTGTATGCAAAATGTATACAGCAAGGTATGCTACATTCTTGATGCTATTGTCATCTTAATTAAGTCTTTCTAGGTGCTGCTACTAACTTAAAAAAAATAGTAAAAATCAAAGCTCTGTATGTATTTCATAATAATAATAATGATCTTCACTCTTCAAGCAGTTGACACCAGGAAAAGGCCTCCTGCAGGTAGTTGATTCAGGAGTTTCAAAATAACTAAAACGATGAAGAGATTAATTATCTGGCTCTTTCTTTTGCATACCTAGAGCTTAGCTCTCTTATCAATTACTTATGAAAATCTTACTTTTGGGGGAAAATGCTGCATTTTCCCCCTTTGCAAGACATGTGCGTCAAGTTTATTTACCAGAAGTCATACAGAGCTTTTGTTTAATCTAGCATCTAAGCAAGTATAGATCTGTCCAACTTTATTATAATAAAATCTAGAGATTTTTAAAAGGCATGTCACTTTCCCCACAGGAAAGTCCTAACCTCTACCTGAAACTGTGTGCTGTGCAGCTGCTCTTGAAAGGAACTCTTTGTGATTTTCTACAGTTAAGAGAGCAGAGTGTGAATTTGGTGCTCTTTATACACTTCAGCGATGTTAATTTAGATATGACACAGACTTTCAATAAACGGTAGAAATTTCTCTAAAGACTAGGCTAGGCTCCCTGATTTTATAGGTCTGAATGATTTATTTGCAATAGCACTGGTTGCCGTTTCTTTCTCCCAGGACAGCTTATGCTCTCAGCCTCAGCCTCAGTTTGACACAGCAGCTGTGTCTTTGTTATCTTGCTTGTTTGGCCTTAGCCTTCCCTGGAATCAGGCAAAGAGCCAATTCCCCTTGAGATGGGAGCCCATCCTAGTGTTCCTGGCAAAGCCCTAAGGATGCCTTCACAAGGGCCTATAATCTGTGAGGCATTTGGCCATAAGGGGAGGTGGAGCCAAAGGGTCAATATGGGGGAAAGATGGGATGGGGAGGGCATTACCAGAGGTGATGTAAATGCATTAAATTAAAACCAGGATTAAGCACTAATCTTAAGTGGGGACATGCTAAACCATGGACAGCAGAGCTGCTTTGGCTGGCTGGCCTGTGTGTTCTAATCTGTGGAGGTAGCATCTGTAATCACCAGAGGCCTAGAGCTGTCGTGGCCTCTTGAGTTATATCATAAATTAATTACTCAGTGACATGGCAGACCCTCCTTGCACGTTACCTTGTGTTCATTTTAACTTCAGTGCTTGCTGGAGTGTGCAGCAGTCCTCACCTCACCTTGTCTGCATCATTCAGATCCTGCTTTTAGACTCATTATGGGTTTGATTACTCAGAGGAGCTTGGGTCAGTACATGCCTGGTCTATATCACAGTTTCTTGGATTAAGGGAAAAAAGATTTATCTTTTATGACTTAGATAGCCAGAGGGTGGACAGAAGATTCCTGGGGGATTTTTTATGCACCAGCTACACAGGTCTGAGGAGTTTCTCATGAAGTGCTGCTGTAGCTGCTGGGATTGACATGGAATGAGTGTGGAGTTTGGAAATGAGCTGTATGCTTGGCATGGTAGATATGCAGTATAGGTAATACCTAATATTTGTATAAAATTATTACTGATGTTTGCTGCTGCCATCCCCAACTCTGAGTAAGATGTTGAGATGTTTGTCACCAATGTGTTGGACTCGTGAAAAAAGACTTGTGTTTTATAACCTGCAGGTGGGTAACCAACAGAGACAGTCTGGCACCAGCGGATCCATGTTTCTTCTGTGATGTTTGTTTTCGGATGCTCCATTACGATGCGGAAGGCAATAAACTGGGGGAGTTTCTTGCATATCCTTATGTTGATCCTGGGATTTTCAACTGAAACTGGTGTGCGCAAGGATGAATTCAGTCAACTACATTATTGAATCTGTTGCTCTGGCTGTTAAAACCACTGGACAGCTTGAGTTTTAAGCATACTACGGGGGTTTGGGTTAGTCTTGTAATCCTCTCCCCTGAGGTGGAAGGAGCCCTTTGCATGTGAAGTCCTTCTGGTGTGTTTTTCTGAATAAGTAAGTATGATTTTAAAAGATAAGTTTGCATGGAAAGATAAAATACACTTTTACAACATTGCAGTAGTTTGGATGCTATGGACTGTAAAATATGGATGTTTAAGAGGAGAATACCTGGCAAAAGAAACTATGATTTTGAGAACCTGTGAGCATCCAGTGCTCTCTAAACCTCTGAGAATGAGACTATGTTCTATGGATATCTTACCTTGAAAACTCAGGCAGTTGTCATCTTTGAATAGAGGTGGATGGCACTGAATTTGTAGGGGGGAGAATGCTTTGTGGGAGAGCAGCTCAGAATGCTGGTTACACTCTTGGGTCTTTCCTACACATGACAGCTTGTATCTGAAAGCTTCTCCTGTCCTTGGCTTCTGACTCTGAGGACTGATTCTGTGAAGAGTAAACTACATTTCACCATTACTGAATTGTGGCCTGTCTTTTAAATAACTTTGTTAACTGTTTAGTGTATGCAGTGTTCATTGTGCACTTTTTTTATAGCATCATTCTCTTACTGTAAGTCATGATGTTTTTATTAAAATGTGACCAATTCATAGTTCCTCATCTGATGTTAAGCTGAAACTCTGTCAAGACAGAATATACTTTTTTTTTGAAGTCTTCTGGAGTTAAGAAGATTTCAGTGAAGATCTTTACTGTTTAGGAAAGCTAGCAGTGCTACCTGCTTTTCTTTTGAAAACTTGAGCTAGTTCTGGTTGGTGTAAAGACAGCCTACTGTAACAATCTGTATACAGAAGAGTGACAAAGTGAATCCTATTCAGGTCCTGTAGCTGCAGATTCTGCCAGTGCCTACATGATTATCTTTGATGTCTTGAAACAAAGGTATCTGAAGTGCTTGCAGGACTCCATTGATCACTCACATATCTTACTGCTTTCTGGTGGTGTATTAAGTCATGAAAATCCATGCTTTTTTTAGGAACAACAAAAAAAAGTGTTTTTTTTTTACTGCCTTGTAAACCAGCCTGCTCTTGCATGTGTATTTTAGTGAACCAACCACTTGCAACAGCAGGTGGTGATAGTTCTCTTTTCCTTCAGGAATCTGCGGAAGAGCGAGTGCCATGCCCACAACTATGGTGGGTCCAGCTACGAGGGCTGGACTGCTTTGTGGTGCTGCAGCAGCTGCTTTAAAGGCCCTCTACCATACAGCTCTGGTTCCAACTTCAGCATTTGCTTCACAAGTTGCTACTCGTCATCTTTCCCGCATCGACTCCTTTTTCAGCGGTCTCCCATAAACATATGGGCTTCCCAATCCTCTTCAGTATTGAATCAAGGATCATATAGAGAGCTGGCATGAGTTTTAAGGCAGCAATCAGTAGTTTTTTTGTGGGGGCTTTTCTTTTTTTTTATTTCTTTAGCTGTAGGGAAAAGGGAGTGGCCAAAATGTGAGTTCACTCTTTCATTAAATTAATTTACCTCAATATGCTGTGTCTCACCCAACCCATTTACCTTCTTAATTAAAAGTTAAGGTCTAATACATGTCAAAGTCGGCATCCCTGCAGATTAAGAAGTTTTAATGGGCCAGTTCCATATTTGCACTAAGGCAGAGAGGAGCTGGCCACAGTCTGGGTGTGGGAGTTGAGAGCATTCAGCACTGAATTACAAGACAGGACCACCACGTCTAGTCACGATTTCTGAATGAATCCTCTGAGTGAAATCCAGCATTGCACCCACTGTCCATTTGTAGCTAAATCTCTCTGACACCGGCTGGATATTTGTGTTTTAGCAGCTTATTAAATGCTGTGAGTGTTTCAGGGATGAAAACTTCAAGCAGGTTTATTACTTCATGACAAAAAATGAGAAAATGGGTTTTTTTTAATGATCCCTTGTCTTTGTGTTGCTGTTTGAATCTAAAAAACATTAACCTAAATCTGTGGTTGGCTTTTTGCTTTGATCTTTTTTTAAACACTCAGTGATTAGGCAGTATGAACCTTTACAAGTTATTTCAAACTTCCCAAAGGTCTTGGAGATTCTCTCTCTAATGGAAGTTTTTGCCTTGCTGACAAGATGGTGATACAAAACTCTGTTTCTTGTATTGAGGAAGAGGAGAGGTCCCTCTGATTTTACTGTTGGTTCCAAACAGTAAAAAACCAAACAGGTTTTACTGTGAAAATCCAAAGCAAAACATGATTCATACAGACAGTGTCACGTCCAATGGCTAACCAGGCACTTGAAACATTACCACAAGAGCCCCCTGTGTTCTTGAATGATGAGCAACTCAGCAGGGCTGCACAATATTTTAAGCTGCTGTAAACTCAATTCTTGAAGTAGGTGTGCTGTTGTCAAAGCTAATTCTGCTTTAAATTTTGTGCATAGCTGTGTTTTCTTTCTTCAGAAAAAATCAGCCTTATTCCTTGTGAGACTTCAAGTCTGACTGCCCAGTCAGTCTCAGCTCTTATGTTTCTGTCTTTCAAGAGATACAGCTTAGGGACACTTCCTAACATACAAGGGTATCTTGGAAGGTGAGATGACCCTTTCTTACGGTCAAGTCAGTTTTTGTGAATTTAGGTGTTTTATGGTTTGTAAATGGGCAGTAAATTTAGGCATCAAAAGCCCAAGCAGATGCGTGGACAGAGCGTAACTCTAGTGATTGCATCACACAATCAGGAACTTCATCTCTGCATCCAATCTCAATTAACTCTTTGAAGCAGTAGCATGGTGACCCATTATCTCTAAAACAGTTGTGACAGATGGGTTAGCTTATCAACACTTGTGTGAAAACTAGGTGGATTTGGCATCCTTGTCAAATACAGAGTACTTTTTTTTTTTGGTATAAGGTTTGATAAAAAGAATGGTCAAATTTGAGAAGTGGTTTATGTGAGGATTTCCAGTAACATCGTTACAGAAACACTTTCAAGATTAAAAGTGGAAGTTGTTTTAGTTTCTTGAAATTTCAATAAAGTACATCTCATGACTAGCTGGAATGTGGAAATCCGCAAAATCCAATGTATAGTAACTACCCTGTATCTGTAAGCTAAATGAGAATGCTGATTCTCTGACGGTCCAGCTGTACAGTCATGTCAGTCATTCCCCTTAACAGCAGTCTGTTTGAAGTGCTAGAGATTGCCAAAAATCACAGTCTCTGGAGGCCAATCATTGTGGCCATCTGCCAAAGATGGTTTCCTACTGGGAGCTGCCATGGTGATTGAACTTGCAGGTTTAACTTCAGGTATTGTCTTCAAGATCTGAAAGCCATTCAGTGTGGGTATATAAACGCCTTCCATTTCATTACACAAATATGTACTCATTTTGCACATGAAAAGTTTTGCAAGCAATTTTAGCATTTAGTAACTATTTGCATGTTTTTACTTTGTGTGGGATAGTGCTGTATGCAAAATCTTAACTATACTGCTTCAAACTAAAATGTCTTTCCATGGCAAGTTTTAACTTCAGTAATCATTGAAGTGGGTTCTACTTTGTAAAGAGAGGCTTCAGTATTTAATCATTAACCTTTTAAGTGCCTTTAGCGTGGTTTTAATTTCCCAAGACAGCCAGCATGTTCCTACAAAGTGCTGTTGTAACTGACCACCACTGTGTTTTGTGGAGTCATCTATGAGCATGAGGCTTTCTTTCCCTGAGGGACTTCTTGCATCTCTTCCCTCTCTGATTCATGGAGCGGTGAAGAGTTTTTGATGGTTTGCAACTTCAGGCAGGTAGATTGGAAATAGTATCAGTTTGTAAATAGGCACAAATGGTGTTTCTGTTAAGACTAGTACAGATGCCAACATGTCCATGTCCTTCTATCCATTGACACAGATGACAGCTGAGTAGTAAGGAATAATGTGTGCATCTGTAGAACTTAGAAGTACTCAATAATGTGAAGAAATCTTCAGAAAACGTGCAGCATGTTCTAATATTAAGAAGTCTGCTCTACAAATGCAACAAATGGCCCTGTTAATTCAGCTCCTGGTGAACAGTGTAGTTTAAATGTTGAAATAAAGTCTTCTGTTGGCTTTTCCACATTATCAAACCTACAATTCTGCGTCATTGTAACATTACAGCCAGTTTACAGATTACTGAGACCAGAAATAAACATCATGTGGTCCGCTTAACAAGCATTTAATATCATCTATGTGTACACAGTCATTAAAAGTCACTGAAATTCCTCCTAACAGGCATTAGCAGCAGCTTATGTGTGGTGAGTCCATGTTGCACGATTGGTGTCTGCAGGAATGGCACATTTAGAGGGTGAAAAAAACATTGACTGTGATGGATTCTGTCAGTGTTACATATAAGAAAAGGTGCAAACTAGCAAAAATGTCTAAAGAGCAATTTTGAACACAATAAACAATACTGTTTGTGCAGTGAGTGTCAGGTACTAAATTCTGATTTCAGGCTTTTCATGTTTTTTTCTTTGCCTCTGGTCACTAATGGGGATTTGTTTTGTAAACCATGGATGTGAAGGGAAGTGGGGGTTAGGGCTATGATCCTAAAAAGTAGTTTACTATTCTAGTTTGTTAGAAAGAAGTGGGGCCAGGGAAAGGCAAAAAAGTTTCATGTCTTCAGAATTACAAGATAAGAGAATAAGGAGTTACTTCATAGAAGGTCAACATTTCAGTGAAAAACCCCATTATTTTCAAGACAAATCTGTCACTTCCACATCCTGGAAAACAGTGAGGTTTGAAAGCAGTGCTGAAGCTCCTGACCTTCACCTGGTTGTGACATATGGAGTGCTTGGAATTGCTTTTTTCTATTACTGAATATCAAGCTGTTTGGCACTTCTGTAAGAACAGAACTGCAAACAAATGCTTTCCCAGCTGCTGACCTTGAAATGGGGAAAATCTATATGCCTTGTCTTATATATGAGAAATCCCCTTTCTCCGTATTACATAAGAACAAAAGAACAAAAAAAAATCCAGTCCGGGTGGGCTGACTGAAGAGCAATTTATAAGACATGTAAACAAGAAATGATGTGACTTCTCAGTGTGGATACCATGCTGTTTCAGTTATTCCTTGATACTGAAATCTCTTCCTTTTTGAATGGTGCCAGTTGAAGCTTCAGAAGTACTGGTCCCCACCAGGCTGTAATCGTGTTTAACTGTTGCTGCCTTGAAGTTGACACAATACAAGGTGATACATACAGCTGGAACACTGTCACATTCCCTGATAACCCCCTAAAAAGATTTGGGTACAGCAGTGCTGGTCACTTTTTAAATACCAGCTCCTTACAACACAGGAGCAGGCAACTTCAAAATGTCAGAAGTCAACCAGGCGAGGCGGGAGGCCAGCTTGGCTGAGCACAGATACTCTTTTTGAGTCTAGGCAGACCTAGAAGGTGTGTGCCTGGTGAAGAAAGGACAGGTGACATGAGAGGAATTCAGAGATGCTGCTCTCCACTGTAGGGAGAACATTTGTGTGGCCAAAGCTCAACTGGAGTTGAAGCTCTCCAGAACTGTGGGCATGTTAAAAAGAGGGTGGGTTTTTTTTAAATGTATCAATAGCAAAAGGCAGTGCAGAAAAAACACTGGCCCTCATCCAGGGGATGGGGATGGTCACCTTACAAACAGGGACTTAGACAAGTCAGAGATGTTTAATGCTTTCTTTGCCTCTCTTTGCCCCCTCACTGGGGTCCCAGTGCCCTCCCAGTGTACGCTGAACTTGTGTGGGATCTGCTGTTCCAGCTGGATCCCTTTAAGTCTGTGGGGTCTGATGGGATTCATCCAAGAGTACTCAAAAGAGCTGACTGATATTGCAAGGTCTCTCAGTGATTTTTGAGCAGTCTTGGGATTTTGGAGAGGTCTCAGTCAACTGGAATCTGGCTAATGTTGTCCCAGTTTTCAAGAAGGGCAACAAAGATGACCCTGAAAACTATGGACGTGTCAGTCTCACTTCAGTAACTGGTAAAATTCTGGAGAATATTATTCTGCGAGGTTTTGAAAAACACCTGAAGGACAATGAAGATTTTGGTCAGAGCCAGCATGGCTCCACGAGGGGTAAGTCCTGCTTGTTAAAATTAATTTCCTTTTATGACCAGGTAATGAAAGTTAATCAAGGGGTGCCAGTACATGTAATCTTTTTGGATTTCAGTAAAGCTTTCGGAACAGTCTTTCACAGTATCCTGGAAAAAAATGTCCAGTGCACAATGCAATAAATGCCTCATGCAATGGGATGAGCAATGGCTCATGGGTCGGGCACCAAGGGTTATAGGGAATGAGGTGACGTAAGACTGGCGACCTGTCACTAGTGGGTCTCCACAGGGTTCCATCCTCAGCCCTGTGTTTGTCAACATCTTCATTAACAAGTTGGAGGTAAGACTTGAAGTTTGCCAATGGTATTAAGAAGGAGCTGCTAACTCCCTCGAGGGCAGGGAGACCCTGCAGCAAAACCTTGATAAACTGGAGCGCTGGGCAGTCACCAACCATATGAAGTTCAACAAGAGAAAATGCTGGATTCTGACTGCACCTGGGATAGGGCAACCCCAGATGCATGGGGGAATGCGATGTTGGAAAGCAGTGCTGTGGAAAGAGACCTAGGGGTCCTGGTCAATGGCAAGTTGAACGTGAGTCAGCAGTGCCCTGGCAGCCAGGAAGGCCAACTGTGTCCTGGGTTGCATCAGGCACAGCATCACCAGCCGAGCAGGGAGGGGATTGTCCTGATCTGCTCTGCTCTGCTCTGCACTGGGGCAGCCTCACCTCGAGTGCTGGGGGCAGTTTTGGGTGCCACAATATGACAAAGACATGAAGCTGTTAGAGAGCATGCAAAGGAGGGTAACAAGGATGGTGAAGTGCCTTGAGGGGAAGCCGAATGAGGAATGGCTGAGGTCACTTGGTCTGTTCAGCCTCAAGGAGAGTGAGAGGAGGCCTCAGTGCAGTTTATGGCTTCCTCACAAAGGGAAGAGGAGGGGCAGACACCCATCTTTTCTCTGTGGTGACCAGTGACAGGACCTGAGGGAATGGCGTAAAGTTGTGTCAGGGAATGTTTAGGTTGGATATTTGGAAAAGGTTCTTCCCCCAGAGGGTGGCTGGGCACTGGAACAGGCTCCCCAGTGAAGTGGTCACAGCACCAGCCTGACAGAGTTCAAGAAGCGTTTGGACAATGCTCTCAGACACATGGCTGAGACTGTGACTCGTGGGCTGTCCTGTGCAGGGCCAGGAGTTGGGACTTCGATGATCCTTGTGGGTCCCTTCCAACTCAGCATGTTCTAGGAAGATTCTTAGGATTTTTAAACTTTTTTTTAACCTGGCTGGCCTCTATCAAATAGCACATAGAAGTTGTTCTAGTTCTGGTATCAGGCAAAGTCTGTGTTTCAAGAGACACTTTTCAGACACGCTTGTACCTGTTGTTCCCCTTCACACCTTCAGGAATCAAAACACTTTACCAGTGCTTCTGTTAAAATTCAAGTTAGAGGACCACAAGTTAATGCCAAAGCAGTAAAATCAAAATAGCACTAAAATCAGACTCTTGTTCCTATGAATGGTTCCATCTATATAAGTCTCTCTTTATCAGTTTAAATTCTTTAATTCCATAAATTGTTCAAGACAATGTTTTCCAACCACTCTGCATAAACAGGTTCTGTGATAACATCACACTTCTTTTCAGTATACTTACTATACCAAAAGCAAACCATAAAGTCACATTGCAGTAAATTGGCACAAGGCATTTTGCAAGAACAGAACTAAACTTATTTTTAAAAAAACAAACAATGAAGTATACTCATACAGTAACATTGTAACAGCTATAAAAATGCTGCTTTCAACTCCTACAAAACACAGTGAAAAGACATCCCCAACAAGAGTTGAAAACTGCACAAACAGAGGTCAGTATCATAGGAAGAGAGGTTTTATACAAATGAAGCAACTGGAGAGTTAGAAGTATTTACACTTTTTCCTGCTATTAACTAGACAAACATACAGTAGTAAGTTAAAAATATACTACAACTCTAAGTCCTGTAACATGTAAGCATTTTCTAACTGGGATTTTCATCTTTTGAAATGTGTTACCTGTTAATACTGGATATAACTACTGGCAAAAGTGTTTAAATACTTTTAAACCAGATTTAAGGGAGCTTTTATTCCACAAAATTTAACTTTAAAATACTATGCTTATAAAATTATTTAGAATTTCAGCAGTCTATAGCTTTCAAATGCAAAACTTAACAATCCTCTTTAATTTGTAATTAAAAAAAAGAACAACAGAACGCCAGTGATGTCATTTGTTTTCAAAGGTAGAATCATCTGCTGGCTTTTCAAGCTCTCTCTCTTCACCAGATGTCCTAGAAACAAAATAAAGCAACGTTATTGACCATGTACAAATGCAGCATGCAAGACTTATTCCAGGTGATTGTACAGTCTAGAGTAAGTGATGCTGATGCACACTTAGCAGTACATGAAGTCTGGAGAACTGAGGCTGGCAGAGATGCCAGCTATTATGTTACCCTAATGCCCTCAGCTAAGCTGGTAGTGATTGGCATCACTATTGATGTATGTGATGGGCTGTGAAGGGCAGTCATTCAGAACTTTGTATTTGTACTGTACGTTAGTTTAGGTGGAAAAGTGCTCTGGCATAACATGCCTTACCCGTTGCCACCAGAATTCACTCTATCCCCCAAACACTGAGATAACCTCACAGAGCAGTATGTATTTTTATCAAACAAAAACTGAAGAATGTTCTTAAGTGCTAGTCAGAGCAGAAATACTAAGTTAGACAACTTCTCTCTTCCAAATTTCTGAATTACATCTTCAGAAAGTAAGGACATGTCTTCCCTCTATCAGAGGGAGAAATGTTCAGAATTATATACAGTCCTGTGATTTAAGAGGTTTACCAGCTCTTTGCTTAGAGTCAGCCACACAGGTGTTTTGAACATTATTTAATTTTGTTTACTAAGAAACCAATATTGCAAATAAAAATGTATGAAAAATACTGAATGAAAGGAAGTTTGGATGCTGGAGAGTCTGAATTCAGAGCAGACAGGTGGATGACTTTCTCAACGTGCATTGTATTTGCAAGAGGTTAATTTTAAAATCTGGTTTGTAGCTGTTAGCCAACATTAAGTCAGAGACCCTGTGTCCATGTATCAATAAAGTATTTTTTGTAACGTGTTTCTTTGTTTATAAAAGTCAGACAGTTGGGAGTGTAGAGTTCCAATGCCACAGCAAACACCACACTCTCTCGATATAAATGTTTATCAGCAGAACATGACACCTTCACTAGCTCCTTCATGGAAGATATATTTGAAAGTTTTACAAATACCTCTGCCATTACTGAAGTATTAAAATAGAAATTGTCTTGCCTCAAAGGTGCTTTTTTGACACTCTACATTCAATAGCCTTTTCCAGACATGTTGCACAACTGTCTTACATTTCTTTTGACAGATGTCCTTTGAGGTGTCATGCATGCATCCAAATACTGTTACTTTTTTAAAATCATAAATATAAAGGGCATTCTGACTGAGATTGTCTTCCTGCCCCTCAAAAATCCAAGTCTTGTCAGGTTCTACAAGAAAAATGAGGAAAGGAACAGGCCATGAAAATATTCTACCCTCAACAAGCTGTTTAGTAGTTGTTTATTTTTAAATACTTCATCAAGTATATTCTACTATTACTGACCTGCACTGATATTAATTCCAAGTAACTCAAGTGTCGCTCCTTGTTAGTACCACACTGTGATTTGGCCAAATCACTTATTTAAGCAGAGGGCTAGAATGTGTAACCTGTACAAGGCATCTACACTTGTGACTCCACTATGTTCCTGTAGCATGCTGCTTGTTCAGACCAAATGAGTATTTGGTGTAACTGTTGAAAACTCCAAAACATACTTCAGTACTTCTGAGGATGCCTCACAGCAAATACCAGATTAGTTTTCATATTAAGAGTTTTTTTGTTTTGTTGTGTTTACATTTACGTTACAGTAACAGTAAATATTCCACTCTTGTGTATAGTTTTAACTTAGCAGACAGCCAAAAGAATGCCAGGCAGCTGCAGTTTCTTCTAACATGCAAGACAGTGATGAAATGAGCTTTTTCCAATACATACTGCTGAACAAAAAAAATCCCCGAGTGCAAGGTGCAGGGTGCTAGGAGAAAATGTGTACTTCAACAAAACAGTTCAGCTCTAGGATAATTTCTTCATTTGTTACTAAATTCTATTACGTATTTTTCATATTCTGTACAGATTCACTGCTGCTTGTTTCTGTTTAGAAAACAGCACTTTTCAGTGAGACCAAGGTTTAAATACTTACCGCCAGACAAATTCATGCATTCTTATGATTTCTTGTTTGGAAATGGTAAGTGCATCCATGCATCAACCTCCATAAAGCATTCAGAGTTCTGGAATTTCACATGTCTAAGTTCTAGCCTGAAATTTACCTGCATTTGAGTCATTCTATAGCCAAATTGTAGAACATCATTTAAATTGGCTTGTCTATTGATGAGAATACACGAATTCACAAAAAATTTAATAAATCTCATTTCTGTAAGACTTGGTTCAGGCTTCCTTTACTTCCAACTTAATAGCCTAATACACAGGAAAAAGCTTTTATTCTGCCCTGTCCCACCACCACATGCTGATTCTCTGCAATAGCAGGACATCCTGTAATGTTTTTTCTTTAAGCCTCCACCCCCGCAGTGAGTGAAATAACTTTTAAAATATTAATTCAAAACTTAAACAGAAGATTTGCATGGTTATTCTCCAAAGTTGAGAGAAAATTCTGTGAAGAAAACAGTACTTCAACATGGTTAAATAACTTCAATCTACTGCTATTCTATTTTACATCATTAAGCTAGAGCAGAACGGGTCCTCAGCTCAGTAAGGTTATTAACTCACTTTTTCTTACTGCCAACTTCATGCCTATCTTTCTTTTCTTCAGCGTTTTCTGCATTGTGTTGTGACTGGTTGGTGTCCTGGGCTTCAGACCCTCCATTCAGAATCTTTGAACCTTTAAAATGAAAGGGCAGGAAAGCAGTACTGCAAGCAGCAAAACTGTACTATAAAGTTGTGGTGGTGCATTTCCCCCCACCCCTTTCCAGGCCGCACTGTGATTTGAGAAATGCTTGTTAGGCCTCAGCCTTGAAAATAGCACCTGGGCTCAGCTCTTAAACTTATCAGAGGCACTGTCTGCTCCCAGGAACTGCTGCTGTCTAATAAGCGCCTGTTTTCCTAATGAACAGCCTTGGAAATTATTTTTCTTGCCTGAATAGCGTAACATTCCTGTTCTCACACTTTCAAAGAAAGTGCCGACCCAAACCAATTCCAGGGTGAAACATTGTTGTGACTGAAGCCCACTCTCTTGCAATCCTGTAGAACAGCGGTCCCAAACGAAACACTTTGAGGTCTCCTGGCTCACAGTGGGCTGTGACAGCAACCTCCCTCTGAGTGGGGCCTCTGAGAGCTGGGATCTCCCACGTTGGCTGTGCTTGGAGGATCCCGAACAACAACGAGTCCTCGGCTGAGACTCTCAGCCCTCGAGGCCCGACCCTTCGTCCATCAGGAGATGCAAAGGCATCCGAAGTGAGTATTTCACTGTCCTCCGAGGGGAACTTTTCACAGGTACCTCGCTTGCACTGACTCTTCATGTCTGTGTGCATGCACATGTGCATATGCTATAGCAAATCTGGGAGAAATGCTGCTTTCTTAGATGCTTAAGTACCTTAGTACTTACCTATCTAAGTAAGTTAGGCCTGTAAGTAAGGTTAAGTTGTAGTTATAAGCTAACTTAAATGCTGCTAAGTGTTGTTCTTTGTTCAGTTGCCAAGTTCGACTTCGAAGTCATGTTAGGTTAAGTGCAGTTAAGTGTTATTCCTCTGTTCAATTGTTAAGGTTAAGCTATAACTTAAGCTTAAGTTGTAAGGTAAGTTAGGTATAAGTGAAGTGTTGTTCCTCTGTTGAATTGTTAGGCTTAAGGTGTAAGTTAAGTTAAAGTACTATTAAGTTTGAGTGCTGTTAAGCTTTTAGGCCATATTCCTTTCTATCCTTACACTCACTATCCTTTTGTCACACACACATACACACTTGCCCATAGTTCTTGGTTCACTTCTGTTTTGATTGCCTGGATTTTATTTGGTTTTGTTGTTGCTTGTTTTTCCTTGGTGTGCCTTAGCATTCTTGTAAGTAGTAGAGTGAATCTTGCCAATGAACTTTGTCATGCTCTCGCTTAATACTAAATCTGGTTTTTGCTGATACTCTTGCCCATGATTTTTTAAGCGATCTCAAAAACTCATTCGTAACAAAGGTAAAGATATTATCTGGGGCTATTAATCCAATCAAACATTATAAATGTTTTCCCCTCACCTTGATCGCCAGGTAGCTGAAACAATACAAAAGACAGTAACTGATATGGTTTTAAGTTCTGAAAATTCCATGCAATCCCCATAATTTTAGCAATGGGAATTGAACAGTATGTATTTTTCATGCAATTTCAAGTTTTTCTTGTGCTTGCTAGGCTACAGATCATAGGACTAATGCTTGTTTGTATTCTGAGCAGTGAGAGAATATACTTCAGCAGTAAATTCTGTTTACCACTCTAACCTGGTCAGACAATTTTTGGGGATTCTTGATACTTTAACTGTAAAAGTTAATAGTTCCATCACATCTCATTTACTCTCAACTGTAATAAATTATGTATAATCAAAACACAAGAAACAGTTACATAAACAGAAAAAAGTGTTTAGTGATAGGATGGATTTTACAGGCAGGAAAACAGCACTAGCTAGAAGGTGTATTTAGTGAAGTCAATGCAGCAATATTTAACATCTTTTAAAATTTCTATGATGACTACATGTTTTGTTGTGGTATTACAAGCCAGCGAATTTTGCATGAATTGAAGAACGTCACTGAACTGATGTCCCATTTTACTTGAAGTTGCAGGTTTGTAAAAAACCAACTCTATTAAACTACTGAGCTGCAGCAAGAAAAAAATACAAGATGTTACTCATCTGAATTCTTACAGGCCAAGACATACTAAAAAGCAGATTTCATCATTTAAAGATGACATTTTAGTAGTTTATCTGTTTCTACTTGCTCAGAATCAGTTCTGAATCAAAGGCCACAGGGGGAATCTGATAAAAAAATGTTATATTCCCTTGTTACAAAGTAGATAATCTGATGTTGTACATCAAGTACCATCAATTACAGCATTGTTGTGTTTTGTAAAGATGCTCAGGGTTCAGCAGTTCAGTTTTTAAAAGGGCAAAAGAATGCATGTAAAGATCACACAATTTCTCTTTTTAGCAAATAAAGAAAAAACTACTTCCCTAAAACATTCCCCTACTCTGATAGAACTTCCTCCCATTCTCCAGATGACTGGGTAACACTATGGTATTTCACTGTGTTCTGCTGAAGTTGTGCTAGCCTTATCTGGAGTGGCTTCACTAGCCAGACTATGTGTATAAAGTCTTAGTTTAGCTTGTTTGTTAAAGTATTAGCTGTCCTGATCACTGTTTTGGGGAGAGATCTGTATGGAACTTCTACATCATCACACATTCTCTCACCATAAAATGGTTGGGATTTTATCATCATCCTTGCTTTCTTAGCAATTACAAATATAGTGACATTTCTACTACAGTTTTTCTGATCCTTGGCATCCTTCATCACCTCCATTACAGTAATTTGTTTATTCTAGATCCAAGTGGTGTAGCTTTTAAATGATTTTCTGAAAAAACCAGTTTTGTTCCCAGGATTCAATTTCAAAGTAAATGTAATTTCTGTGACATGCTTGAGGAGATGAAGGATCTAAGTAATTTAAACAGATGCGTAGAACTCCTACACTGTCAAGAAGAATTTAAAGTCATTTGCACCATAGCTTTCCAGTGTGTCTGTGTCATTTTGTTTCTCTATTTAAAAATGTATCTATTTCACTATTGATTTAAAGTTATTATTGAGCACGCTCACATGCTCGATAGGAAAGCTTTTGATATTATGCTGTACGAGTGATCATGATTGATGTGGAATTGTACTGTTAAAGAGTACAAATACATTCTTCTGCCATAAATGATTATTTCTTTTCTGTTAGGCTGAACTACTAAAGTTGTATCAAGGAAGTAGCACATAAGTTGTTGAAAGTTGCTACTACGCATAGTAGAGCATGCATGATACAGAAAGAGGCTAGTGAAGGAAATGAGGCAGTTGAAAGTTCTCCCTCAGTGGTAGAAGCCAAGGTACCAAAAGGCTACTGGAAGAACAGAATATTGTGCTGGTTTTGGCCGGGGTAGAGTTAATTTTCTTCATGGTAGCAAGTACGGGACTGTGTTCTGGATTTGTGCTGAACACAGAGTTGATAATAGCGAGATGTTTTTGTTATTGCTGAGCAGAGCTTACACAGAGTCCAGGCCTTTTCTGCTTCTCATGCTGCCATGCTGGGGAGGAAGTCGCAGGTGCATGGGAGGCTGGGAGGAGACACAGCCAGGACAGGTGACCCGAACTGAGCAAAGGGATATTCCAGACCATATGGCACCATGCTCAGTACATAAAGTGGGAGGGGAAGGATGAGGGGATGTATTTAGAGTGATGGCATTTGTCTTCCAAAGTCACTGTTACTTGTGATGGGGCCCTGCTCTCCTGGAGATGGCCAAACACCTGCCTGCCCATGGGAAGCAATGACTTCATTCCTTGTTTTGCTTTTGTGCAGATAGCTTTTGCTTTCCCTATTAAACCATCTTTAGCTCAACCCACAAGTTTTCTGCCTTTCACCCTTCTGATTCTACCCCTGATCCAACTGGTGGGAAAGTGAGCGAGCGAGCAGCTATATGGGGCTTCGCTCTCAGCTAGCGTTAAACTGCAGCAATGGTAGTATGTTATTCTACCCCATATTTAATGTTTTGGGTTTTTTTAATTCCATAACATAATCAAGTCAGATACTTCACAGAAGTAAAAAATGCAAAACTTAATTTTTGCAAAAGTCCTTTCCTTCAGCCAATTGAGATAAAATGGCCACGATGAACATTACATTGAAATGGAAAGATAATTATAGCAGTACTGCCCTTGACAAATTCAGATATGAAAAGGTTTTTATAGATTGGCAAAACTCCTACATCAAGGATGATTTGAAGCTGGCTCAGATATTAATGGAGACTAAGTCTTTTATGTGACAAGAAACTAAAGCCACAGTGACTTACCTGTTTGGTCCTTTTCCTTTTCCACTTTTTTGTTTGCTCCTTTCTTCCCCTGTTCTTTGGTTTTGTTAGCTTCTTCATGCTGCTTCTGCTCAGCAAGTGATTTATTTAGTACTTGGGAAAGAACAGAATCTCCTTCCCCGACCAGAAACATGGTCTTGAACTTGTTATATAGCATTGTAGATTTCTCCATGATAACTTGGCTAATTTTAAATTTCCGTATCTGAAATCAAAGTAATAAAAGGAGTTCCACTTAGGTACTTATGTATCTGTGTAACTTCATTACGCCCTAGATGAAATTCTTCATTTAACCTAAAATGAGATCATAGACTTTTGCACTGTCTGAAGTGTCACAGAAACACAGGACTGCCAGGTTGGGAGGGACCTTGAAAGATCTCCTGGTCCAACCATTCATGGGAAAGGGAGCCTGGATCACATTATCGAGCACCCTGTCCCCTCACATCTTGAAAACCTCCAGCGATGGGAACTCCACCACATCCCTGAGGAGGCTGTTACAGTAAACAACTGTTCTCACTGTAAAAAAAAAATAGTTTTTTAGTATCAAAATAAAACCTTTCCCACTGCAACTTGTACCCATTGCCCTTCACCTTCCCCATATGTCTCCTTGTGAAGACAAAGCCTTGACTCTTTGCCCTTTAAAGTGCTGAAATAATGTGATGGCTTTTCCAGGAAGGAAGGAACTAAATCCTTTAGTCTTTCCTTATAGGGCAGGTTCTCCAGCCCTTTGGTCATCTTGATGGCCCTCCTTTGGGCCCTCTCCAATCTGTCTGCATCATTCTCAATCTACAGCGATCCAAACTGGATGGAGTACTCCAGTACTAAATAAAGCTGATATCAATTTAAGAAAACATAGTTTACTTTAACTAACATTGCAAGTCTCACCTTCTTAAGAGTTAAAATCATCTCGGTATGTTTCTGAGCTTGTTGCATTGTGACTTGAAGGGATGCAAGCTCATCAAGAGCCTCAATACACCTGTTCACATCCTGTATATAAACAAGAAATTAGTATGAAGACAACTTACATGTTAGTAATCTTTAATTTGCTAAACTAATTTAACTTCCATACTGACACCTTCCTATAAGATCCTTAACATGACTATGTACACTTAATTTTAGAACAATTTATATAGTCAAACTTGCAAACAAAAATGTAACACTAGTTGTCTCTTAGCTACTTCAATAAAAGGCAGATAATATTTGACTAACTTATAACGTTTAAAAAGAATTTTATACTTTCAACATACCAACTCAAGCTTTATGCTGCTTTCGTGATTCTAGTACTTCTACACTTGAAGCTGTTCGCTATAGTCAGGCTTTACCATGCACAATCTTCCAAAAGTGATTTGCCACTGAGAAGGTGGCAAAGCGTATTAAGTGGACTGCAGCTAAAACAGAGAACTGTGTCTTTATAGATTCCCTGCCCCTCCATCTCTGCGCAGTGTGCTCTGCCCTCTATTTAAATAAGTTTTCACAGGTGCACCACCGTCCTGGTGGATGGTTTCAGCCATGCCCTGTGCATCCAGTGGCTCATCCACTGGGGCAGGCTGGAACTGGTTATGTGCAGCACAAGAAGTCCCCTGCCCTCACTACCAGAACCTTGCCTCCGACACCCAGGAAAACTCCGTGTTTCCCTTGTTGGAACAGCCTCCTGCTCCTCACGCTGCCACACTTCTTCACTCACACTCTTATTTTCTTCTCATTTTCTCCAGACTGAACACTCCCAGCTCTCTTGGCCTCCCCTTCTACAACATATGCTCCAAGCCCTTAATCCATCTTGGTGGCCCCTTTACTGGGCACCTTACAGTAGGTCCATATCTCTATTGTCCTAGAGAGCACAAAATAGGATCCAGTGTCTCATCAGTGCCAAGTAGAGGGCAACCACCACATTCCTTCCACATTCTAGCAACTCTCTCTCTAATGCAGTCCAGAATGCTGTTGGCCATTTTAGCCACTGAAGCATACTAGTGGCTCATGCTAGGCTTGGTGTCCACCAACACCCCCAGGTCATTTTCTCACAAGCTGCTTTTCAGACACTCAGTCCCCAGCCCATACTGGAGCATAGGGTTATTGCTCCACAGGTGCAAAACTGGAATTGAAGTTGATGAAGTTCCTGTTGGGCCATTTCTCCAGCCTGTCCAAGTCTCTCTGGATGGCAGCACTCCCATCAAATCTTTGGTCTCAGTTTTGTATCACATGCAAACTTGCTATGGGTGTGGTTTGTCCCATAATCCCAGTCATTAATGAGATGTTTTAATAGTATTGACTGCTAGTGACTGGCCTGTAGCTGGACTCTGCCACAGATGACACTCTTTTGTGCCTTGCTGTTCAGCCGGTTTTCAGTCCACCTTTCTATCCACTTTTTTAGTCCAGACTTCATCAGTTTGTCTTTGAAGCTGTTCTGAGAGACAGTGAATATAAACAATGTCCACTGCCCTTCCTCATCCACCAAGCCAGTCATCTCACAAAAGGACATCATTTTGATCAAGCATGATTTCATCTTCATTAACCCATGCTGAACAACTCTCAAGAGATCTTAGTGTACTTCATATTATTGGAAACGATTTCCAGGATTTGTTCTGCCACCTCTCAAGGGATCAGTGTGAGACCGGCTGGCCTGCAGTAACCTAGATCCTCCTTCTGCAAGATGAGGGTGACATTTGCTTTCTTCCAATCCTCAGGAAACTCCCCCTCATCACTGTGACTTTTCAAAAATAAAATGGAGTAGACAGACAATGACATCATCCAGCTCCCTCAGCACTCTTCAGTTTATTCTGTATCAGGTCTCTCTCTAAATGTTCTCTAATTTGATCTTTGTCTTCTGAGCATCAAGACTTTCTTGTTTTAATCTTTCCCTGGTCTCAGGGACCTAGGATTCCTAAACAGATTTGTACAAGTAAACCGAGGTCAAGATGACATTGATTAACTTTAGCCATCTCCTTTTTTACTAGAACACCCATCCCATTCAGCAGCAGGCCCACATTTTCCTAGTCTTTAACATGAGGCAACCTAGTTAATGCCTAAAAGTGAGCCAATCTCCTGGTCCTGTCTTCTCGCCAGCATGATCTCTCAAGAGATTCTTCCAAGCAGATCCCTGCAGAGGTCAAAGTCTGCTCTCTTGAGTCCAGAGCTGTGATCCTTTTTGCCCTGCTCCCTTCTCCCAGTATCCTGAACTCCACTATCACAGTGATTGCAGCTGAGGTTGTCCCTGACTTTCATATACCTCACCAGATCTTTGCTATCTAGAGGAATCAGGTCTAACACGGTGTCTTGCCTGATCAGCTCCTTCATCACCTCTGTTAGGCAGTTATCACACTCCAGAAGCTTCCTGCACTGCTGTGTAATATCCATGTCCCTTCAGCAGATACCAGGATGTTTTAAGCTTCCAATCAGAACCAGAGGTATCTCCCAATTGTCTTGAGATGACTTCATTCTCTGCTTCTCCCTGATCAGGCGATCTGCACTAGACATCCTCAGGATGTCACTCCTATTGGTTTGCCCACTAATCCTCCCAGTTGGCTTATCAGCTGTGCCAGTGCAAAGTTCCACAAGTTTCAACTGGTGTCTCACAAAGTTATCCTTCATCCTGTCTTCCCAGCACCCATCTTTCCTAAAGAGCCTGTAAACATGGGCTCACCCCACTTCTCACCAAGTGTCTGATACCAATGAAACCACAGCCCTGCAACTGCAGACAGATGTCCAGTTCCCCATGGTTGCTCCTCACACTATACGCATTACAGTACAGCCACCCCTAAGAGATACACAGTTGTGCTGACATTCCAGAAAGGTTATGAGCGCTTTCCTCATGATGCTGTGCTGCCAGCAGTTCCTCTTTTCTGTGCTGATACTTGTGGTCATGTCACTTCAGTCCTGTTCTGTGAAGGAATTCTGTTGATTACAAAGTCAGTTTACATCACCCAGCTGATACCTGTTTACATCTGACTGACTGCCATCCTGCTCCACCATGTCCTCCTCTGCTACCATTCCTAGTTTGATGCTCTTTAACCAGTTTGGCCAGCCTCTTGGCAGCACTACTTTTGGGTGGATCCTGCCACCTCCTAGGGCATCTATCCATTCCTTCACAAGTTTTTTTCCTCAATAAAGGGATGACCACCTGGGTCCCTATACCTTTGCCATTACCCTAAGAGTCACATAGTCATCCTTGATACTTTCCAAGTGTCCCCTGACTATATCGCTGGTGTTCAACAGAGAAAACCTGCAGCAGCAAATAAATAGTCATAAGGCTAGAAACCCCCAAACATCTGTCAGTAACATTCTGAATCTGAACCCCCAACAAGCAGCAGATTTCCCATGACAGTGAGTGGAGTCAGTAGACTGAGGCCCTAATCTCTTGCACCAGAAGGTCTGCCACTATTACATCCAATGTCCTGGTGTTTCCACACGGCTCAGCAAGCTGATCCGGCACCAGATGTTCTATTTGACGTAATTCTAATCTGAATGTTTCTGGTAAATAATTTATTATGAAGTATTTTTAAACAAAACCGATTTAATTTGCTGACACTCATCTTTCACTGACCACAGTGACCACATTTAAGCAGCAGTTATCTTTCATATTGAAAAAATTCCTTTCATTTTCAGAGTATTAATTAAAAACAAGCACACACGCCAAGTATTTTCTACTGGAATTTGACACATGAATCAGTTTAAAAAAAAAAAGTACTTACAAGATTATCGATTTTCAGGGAATTCTTTATTTCTGCATGTATTCTTTGAAGCCTAGAATCCACTGAAGTTTCTGAAGATTAAAAGTAGTACACATGAATATTTGCTAATCACATCACGTTTGCTTTTGCAGAAACTATTCCACATGTATGAACTTCATACAGAATGTGGAAGAATACAGGCAGGCATCCTACATGCACGCACACACATAAATATGCCACAGCGTTTACTATCAGAAAAAAGGTACTCAGCTTTTTTAAAATGAACCTTATTAGCAACCCACATAGTTTTCTTCTTAGGAGTTAAAACTGAAAATAATTGTCTATTCCAATACACAGCTGTCACCTTCTGGTTTGTTTTCAGTAAACTGGTCATGATTCAAATTACAGTCCAAATCCATCCAAATAAAATGTCCCGTTGCACATGCTTCAGTAAGTGTGAAGGATGAATGAACATGGCCTTCTCTAATTCATGTGCTGAATGCTTGGTGGTTTGGTATGTATTCTGAACAATAATGCAAGCAAACAGCTTCCTTTAAGTCCAATCCATACTGGATGAGTTTGGATAGTTTTTACTTCCCCTCTTGCTGTGACATTGAGTTGGCTGGAGTCCATGTCACTGGATCTGTGATTACTGGCAGTGATTTGGATTGCCTTCAAAGAGTGGAGTACTGAAAAAGCAATTACTTATCCCTATGAAGGTCAGTCTGCAAGCACAGGTTAGCAGACAAAACCACAGTAATCTGAATCTAAGCCTCCCATTTAGTGAGAGGTAGTATCTAAATAGTTTCAAGAGGTCCCTCAGAGTACTGTGTTACGAGAAGACAAAAAGGAAGAAATGATGGAAGTAACTGAAATTATTTATATCAAAGAATAAAAGCTTTTTCTTCATGTTCACAAACAGAAGAGATTGAGGTTTAAAAGCTCAAATGACAGTGAAGTCGGAATAGCAAAGACCTGTTCTACTGGACTGCAGAAAGAGAGAACAGAAAGAAAGACAAAAAAGCACTGTTTCACAGACCTGAAAGAAGCATCATGGATCAAACACCTCAGACTGAGCCTGCACAGCCACCCTCAGCAGTACATTATCTTATCCAGGAAGAAATTCCATTCAAAATATAAAATGACAAAAAAGTACTGTTTAGCTTCTTTAAACTAACCTCTCTTCTTCTCAATCTTCTTAACTTCTGCTTTCTTGCCTTCTTCTTTACTCTGCCTATCAAAAATGTTGAAATGTTTTTACAATGTTATAAAGCCTGCTTGTCATAGTTTTTTTTCCCCAGTTCTTGGGTGAGATGCAATATTTTGAGGTATTATCTCAGTAAAACATTAGCATGCAAAAACCACAAAGAGCCAAACCCTGCGTTTCAAAGTCAAACAATCTCACAAAAATTAATTAGCTAAGATACTGCTGATAAATCCCCCATACTCACAGCCATTTTCTTCTAGAAGCATCAAATTAAAACATTTTAAAAACAAGTAATTTCCAAACTCTATTTTGTTTTTTGTTGCAAATACGAATTGGTAAAATGGCATTATACAAAACTAACTTATGGATAAAGAAAATATTTTTATTATGACAAAAAGAGTATAATTATTTACCATTACCATGGGGAATTACAGAAAGACTAATTAATCATAATCTGTTCCTATATGACTTATTTTCTCAAATAATTAATTGTAACAGTATACATATCTTAAACTGAACATAAATGTATCAGCAAGAATTTAAAAATTCTTGAAAGAAGTAGTAATAAAGAAAAAAGATTTATTATAAGTGCACTGAAACCTCGTGGATCTTTCTCCAATTTTATCACTGAAAATAAAGCTGGGACTCAAGAAAAAAAAAATTGTCTCAGTTATAGGATGAAGACAAGCAGAAATTTTAAACAAGCTTCTCAGCTCTTTATTCAGAAAAGACAATGAACTTCTGTTTAGTAAGTCCTAAGTTTTTTCTTTCTAAGGGATTGAAAAGTCTTTTAGAATTTGCAAATTTCAGCATATCACGACTAAATGTCCTGTGACTAATTTTCTTCCTGTCATACTAATATGCATACATAAAACATGTAGGCCCGCACGTCTTATATTCCATGTTTCTTTCATAAAGTACATAAAACTTGTTTTATTCAACTGGCAGCACAATCTCAACAGTACAGATAAACTTTGTATATGTACAGAACGGTGTACACAAAGCACCTTAACTCAATAAATACTGATGAAGTATCCACCAAAAACGGAAACTATGCTGATGAGCCAAGTAATCAAAACACATATCAGCCTATGTTATTTCTACTTTTTATCAATATTGAGTTTTGTGGTATTAGTCATCAGCCGTAATTAAATTCATTATGCATTGACCAACTACTTCTCCTTTATCTTACTGAAACAAAACTCTATCTACCCTCCAATGTGTAAAACATGACAGCCATTGAAAAGCAGAAATTTGGTTACTGAAACTAACTCAGTATCTGACAGTTTGATTGCTAAAATCAAACAGCATGTGACAGAATTAAATAGTGATATATGAAAAGCTGCTAAGATGCTAAGGGCAATTTAGTATCTCTGAAGCTGGAAATGCTTAGGTTTCCCACAGGTAAGTAGCAAATGTTAGGTCTCCAGAGGAGTGACAGGAAGAAGAGGAACAGCGCTGGAACAGGAGAAAAAAAATACCCAAACAAACTAGATCTTTGTTAATGAATGTGAAAAAGATAGGATTTTTTGTTACATGTAAAGGTGACCTTTGTTCTCTTCCTTTCCTCCAAATTTTTACCTGTTCCCCCTTTCTTCTGCCCTCCCACCAACAGCAGGGATGGGAACATCGAGTTTTTGTGGTGGACCTTCTCCACTCATCTGCAGAATAGCTCTTCCGAACGAGTCAGGTTTCTTCCTATTGTCCCACCCTCCAAGTTTCTGGTGGGATCTTCTCTCCATTCTCATGTCTGATTCATTTCTGATAAGTAAACTTACAAATGCAGTCTGCTCTTGGTATTGGTCAACTGGCTTTGCAATGCTAGAGTAATTCTTTATTTTTGCCTTGTTCTGTCTGACAGCATGTGCTCCAGTTGCTAGGCAGAGAAGGAAATGTTTTCCTAACAACCTACACATTCCATGCCTCATCAAAAATCCATAACCATGGATTAACAGGACCAACCAGGTCCTATCAATCTAATCCAAAAATTGTAAGAAAAATATATGGCTGCCCTGAACAGTTTTTCATACTGATCCCTTTTCACATGGATATTCTTAAGTTAGTTCTAAAAAGAATCCACCAGTTGTCCTCTCTAGAGATTCTAAATCACTGAAAGACTGACATCACTTAATTTTTCTATTCAATTCTTCCCATCGTTCCACAATAGAACATTTTGGTTTAGAGGAGCTTTTTACTCTCCCCTCGAAGTTAAAGATAGAAAACCAAAAAGAGCAGGGGCACAGAACAACAGAGCACAGTGCAAACCAGTTTGGAAGTTTTTCAGATATTGTGTCCTCCTGTTAGGTTCAAAGTACTCCTACATCACATGTTAAAATATACTCACGATTCAGATTCTGTCTGTTCCTCTTGCTTACGCTTTCTTTCTGTTACTTCTTTCTCATGTTGGCTTCTTACAATGCCTCTTCTGTGAGCTGCCTGAAAGCTTCTTCCCCCTTTTTTCTTCTGTTTTTATTTGGCATTTTATGATTGGAAAGAGAAAAGATTATTAAATTATTGTTTCTGTAAACAGATGAATCTACCCACACTAGGTGTCTTTGAAACAACTCTACTCTGTGAAACAACCTGACAAAAACTGGCTTTCTCTGAAACCAAACACAATTTCATTAGTCCTTTCTCCTTTTTTCCTTTTCATTGGAGGGCAATACTAAGCACCAGAAAAATGAAGACATTACAAATTGTTGGCTAGGGACAGTTTTGTACCTTACAAAAATGTGATTTCAAGCCGTATGTTCTCCAGACGCACCAAGGGAAAACAACATCTGTCTTCCAAGGAACACAGATTAAAAAGAAAAAAACCTTTTGACAAAATAAATAATCGCTACATTTAAATCCTTTGTTAAAAACAGAAGTGTCTTAGAAAAGATGCTTTTCTTAGAAAGAATTATTTGAGAAAAACATAGTTCTGAAACTTTCATTCTATATATCTGTAAGCCAGCCACAGGACTCCAACCTTTATTAAGATCTAGCATTAACTTAAAAAAAGATCTTCAGTGATACTACCTCCCTCTGTAATAAATTTATCAGGAACACAAAATTATACCTTGTCCCCTTCTTGTTCTTCTCCTTCATCTTCAGAATCAGAAGCTGATGCAGAACCCACTTTTGCAACATTTTTCCTTTTCGGTTCACCGTCTTTCTTTCCTTCCTTTTTATCAAATTCCTTCTTTGATTTCTCCTCTTCCTTCTGACTTTCCTCATCTTTTTTCCCTTGCTTTTTGGGCTTTTCTTCTGGTCCTTTTTTCTTTGCCTTCTCCTCCTCATTAACGCTAAAACAAAAACAGTATGTAGGCATCGCATCCATCACCCAGTGACTTAAAAAAATGACATTCTAACTCAGGAAGCTGGGTCTTTTTAACCACAGAACAGTAAAAATTATGAAGTTAATTCACTTTCAGTTCACTTAATGACTCTTCGAAAAATACTCTTTTTCTAAAATTAAAACCCATTACCTGTGGGGCACCCCCCACCCCCGCAAGCAAATAAATAACAGTATGGAGGGTCTAACAAAGCTCACATTAATATAAGTGCATAGATCCAAACCCAAGAAGTTCATGCTCAGTGGAATCTCCGCACACAGATGGGGTTGTAGGACCAAGAGTGCATACACTGTAAACCAGGTTTATAAAGTATACTTAAGTTATTCATATACCAAAACTGTGCCTCAGGAAATTTATAGAAAACTAAACCAATGTTCAACTTTTCCTTAAGTTACTTGAAGCACTACATGCGACACAAGAACCGAAGAAGGCAAAACCAAAATTCAAGTAACTAACAGTGCTGCAATTCCATCAGAAAAGATTTCTGAAACAAAAATGTAAGAAAAAAAAAAATCACTCTTTCAGTTTTGCAAGACTTTGTATTTTCTCTTAATAAATATCTTTCCTCTTCACTCAGCATACAATCTTGTAAGGAATTTTGCAGATTTGACAAGTTAGCAAGCTTAAGATCTTCTGTCTCTTGTTCCAAAAATGTCCTTTCTTGAATTACTCTGTATTATAAAAACATCTACACAAACAGGAACTCATATTGAACCCTAACAGGGCAAAAACCTGTCAGCAACTCAGTACTAATTCTGAAGTCTTAACATAAGGAGCAACACAGTTGACAGTGAAGATGATTAAATTAAGAAAACACTCACAAGTCACCCTCTGAAAGACATGATGGTTTCACCAACTTGGGTCTCCCTCTTGGTTTTGGAATTTTTACTTCAGAAGCTAGTAGTTACACAGAAATAACAGGTTAGTCCACAGCCATCATCTGTTCCTAGTCTATGTGGAAAGATAGTTACTCAACAGACGTAAGCTACACTGAGATCAAAATATATACCCTATTACTGTACAAAAATCAAGTATTAATTGAGTACCAAACTTAATCTAAGATCTCTTCGAAAATTTAAAGTGTTGGCAGTTTTTTTAGTTGACTGGTGAATTAAAAACTTTGATTTTTTTAGCCACAGGGTCCAACTACCCGTTCTTGTGTTTTTTGCAATCTATGAAGTTACGATTTGTTTCACATGTTGCATAACTAACATGAGTCTTAAACTAGATAATGAGAAAGTCTGAAATTAGAGAATGAAAAGCAGTCACGCCCACATTTATACAGCCTGTGGTCCACTGTTTTTAGGCTTCCATCACTTTTCATGCTAACAAACCACTGTCAAGAAGTTCTACCACACTACAGTGCAGACCAAAACTCTGAATTTCCTCAGATTCACCATATTGTTAGGAGTAAGACTAACAACCTGTCTTCTTGATACTTATATACCTCAAATACTTGTCAGTACCAGAGTGAATATGTGGTCTTGTTAGTCTTAGCACAGAGCACTGCTAAGCATCATATCAACAACAGAAAATGCTGCACAGTACGTTTTCTAAAAAGATTTTTTTGTATAGGAGGCAAAAGCATCTCTTATAGATCCTTTATTGCTCTTACAAACAGTAGTTAGTGAAAACGAGCAATAAATGGTAAGGATAAAACCACAAATACTAAAAATGCACATTTAGTGAATGTAATGAAATGAGGAGGAATGGCAGAGGGGGATGGATTAATACTTCATTTTCTCACAGCTTCCATGGCAAAGTAATTAAGTCTACTTAACTGTGGTTCCACTATTTTTATATTCTCAGCATACACAGATGACTAGAAATTATTTGCTTCCCTGACTAGGTGATCATACAATGTACTTAACTGCTGTAAGAACTGTCTTCAAATGTAGTACTTAACGATCAAAAGTATCTGCAAGCTTCCCATAAAAATGACAATAGATCATTGCTACTTTGAAAGAAACAAGACACTACAGAATTATCACCAAATGGTTCTAACTATACATTTTAAAAAATCAGTTACTTTTTCTTTTCTCTATCAATGTACACAAACTGTCTTAAACATATTTTTAAATCTATTCAGCCCTTAGTTTGTTTTTCTTGTCCTCTAAGCTCCACCTGTCCCCCCACCTCTCTCTTTTATGGATCTTCTAACTCAATGTATTTTATACACCTTTAATGAATACAAACCTTTATGGAGCAAAAATGCCAGAGAGCTCTTACTGTATACCTACACTTCAGCAGTATTTTATGAAGACTATTCTAAAGGTAATACTTGTACCCAAAACCAACCAGTCTTTAATTTAGAAGACTAAGCATCAATACTAACAATTCAAATCCATTTATGTCCTGAATTCATCAATTTGAGATGAGGTGTTTTCTCACTACAATTTATTAACGAAGTCTGCCTTCAGCATGAGAAAATACTCTGTAGTACTTCAGGGGAAGGAGGTAACTCCCTGACTAATTCTACTAAGATATTTCTGTGGTGAAAAAAATTAAATCATTCTTCTGAAGTTACCTGCTGGTCTTCCTCTTTTGGGGCTTACTTTTGGAGACACTGGCCCAGTAGCTGTTACTGCCCCTGCTGCTACTTCCTCAGCTTCAGCTTGTTTTTCAGACTAATTTAAAGAATGAATTTCACAAGTGAAAAAAACACATGGCACCAATATCTCAAATACTTTCTTCAACAAACAGCTTTAAACTTCAAGAAATACACTATTATGCTATTGCTTGTACACATGAAAAAAGTCTCCAAACTTAGTAACAGATTATACTTAACTATTACTAATTTCACCCTCTCCAATCCCAACTGGAGAAAAGAGTCAAGAACTTAGTGTCCTGGATAAAGTACAACTAGAGTACAGGCACAGCATACTACTTACCTGTGACAAACATACTAAGGTCGCAGATACTTCACACTCATCCCCCATCCCTGCTGCCAGCTCTAACTTTAGAAGCTAAGTGTTTTCAAACACAAAATTAAGCTCTGCCCCACTTAATTCTAGTTTTCAGTTGTGTCAGTGCCCTGATCTGGCTTGCTATCTGACCACAAGAACATTAAGGCTAAAGTATGCTGAGCAAGCAGCTGGAACTGCCTCTTTCAAAGTAACTCCGTATTCTCCCAGGTTGAAGAGACCACAAAACCCCAAATTTGTGAAAAAGGGGAGTATTTCAGGTGTTAGTTCAGTGTGATGAAGATAGTAAAAGAAATTTTTCAGAGCTTCAGCATAGGCTACTTTATCAGCAGTTTAGCAACAGTTTTTATCTTATTTTTTCTTATTTGTAATGAGTTGTTTGGGAAAGACGAGAACTCCATATTCCACATTAAATTAAAAAATAATTAAGACCTGTAAAAAACACTCTGGGAAAGCTTTCATTCCCACAAATCTTTCAGACGTTTGAAAAAGGGGAGAAGGGTGTAAAGCACTCCAACTTATGCATAATCTGTCATGAAAGGAAATAACATCCAGTATTATCACATCCCAAAAATTCCGGTAACAAGTAATTATACATATTGTTACCTTTCTTTTTCTTCCTCTTCTAGCAACTTTAGGAATAGAAGCATCATTTGTTTTCACCATATCCTGTGAAGATTAAAAATGGTCCTAAGAGTCTTACCAAAACAAAGATATATTTATTTATTTTCACAACTGAGGCCACTGGAATATAATTTAGACAAGAATCCTGTAATGTACATGAGGACACTTCCTGCTTTTAAATTATTAAAATCTAAAATTATCAGACATTATGAAGAAATTCTTCTGGTGAGGCACTGGAACACGTTGCCCTGAGCAGTTGTGTGTGCCCCATTGCTCGAAGTGCTCAAGGCAAGGTTGCATGGGGCTTTGAGCAACCTGGTCCAGGGAAAGGTGTCCCCGCCCACGGCAAGGGGGTTGAAACCAGATAATCTTTAAGGTCCCTTCCAACCCAAATAATTCTATGATTCTGTGATTACCTGGTACTTACGACTTTTTCCTGAAATATAAAAAATAAACTAAGTACTACATAATATTCTGTTCTAAATAAAGATGGTATGTTTTAGTCTGTCTGGACTCTTCATCTAGTCTTTAAAAGAAGTACATTTGCAATACAGTGTAAGTGACAAAAAACAGTGTTCCACCTGTTTTAATTGAACTTATAGACAAATCAGACTAGAAGTTTCCTCTCTGATGAAAACTTCAGTGTCTGGGAGCTTCAGTGAGAGGTGTAAACGTGAGTGAACACAAAGAAAGTTTTACATAATTAAACAGCTCCTGAGACTGTCACCATAGTAATAACTGTAGTATCTTAATACTCAATAACAGATTTACAAAAATAAACGTAATATTAAATGTTCTCTGGCACGTAGAGAAAGCTCTCACACACTTCTTTACTGTTTTTTTCAGAAGGTAGATCATCTTCCTTTGAAGTATCGATCTCCTTTTCTTCTGTTTCAGCTTCCGCAGGTAAGTTATTCTCCCCTTTAGGGGATAACTGCAAAGGGAGTCAACATAGGGTAAAAAATGCATTAAAAAGTATTTTATAGTGAAAAAAGAACATGCTAATTACCATCACGCTGTTCTTCACTTTAAATAGCTTAAATCTGTAAGTACACTCATTTCTTAGGCATCCATTAAAACCATAACCATACTGGACTATTTCCTCCCACAGCCTCTCTTACGAGGAAGGGCCAAGGGAGCTGGGCCTGTTCAGCCTTGAGAAGAGATGACTGAGAGGGGGCCTCATCAGTGTCTGTGAGTACCTGAAGGAGGGTGTCAGCAGATGGATCCAAGCTCTGCTCGGTGGTGCCAAGCAATAGCACAAAAGGCAGTGCACAGAAACTGATGCACAGAAGTCCCACTTGAACGTCAGGAAGAAATTCTTTACTGTGCAGTGGCTGAGCACCGGAACAGGTTGCCCAGAGAGGTTGTGGGGTCTCCCTCACCGGAAATATCCAAGAACCATCTGGACATAATGCTGTGGCATGTGCTCTGAGATGACTCTGACTGAGCAGGGAGTTTGAATCAGATGATCCACCATGGTCTCTTCCAGCCTGACCCATTCTGTGACTCTGTGTGAACAACCCTTTGGCCAGTTAAGGCTACCTGTCATGGCCATGCTTCCTCACAGGTTCTTGTGCATCTGCTTGCTGACAAGATGATGGGAAACTGGAAAGTCCTTGGTTTAGGGTATACACTACTTGGCAAAAGCTAAAATATCAGTGTGTTAGGAACATTATTCTCACACTAAATCCAAAACACAGCACTGCACCAGCTACTAAGAAGAAAACCAGCTCTATCCTAGCCAAAACCAGGAAAAGTAGTAAACAAACCACAAACAAGTTGTTTTATCATCTGTGAGATTGTAATCTATACACTTTTTCCTGTTTTGCTGTTTTTTTTAAACCTTTAAAATACTAGTTTTAGTTTGGGGAAAGCAGTTAAAACTTGAAAATCAGGAGTTTGTTATAATTTACTTGAAAATAATCAACATTTCCTTGCAGCCTCTGTATCTGCATGTTTTTAAGATTATCAGTTCTTTCTCTCAACTTGAATACTATTGGTTTGTCCCACCTTCAAGCACCCTTTCTGAAATTCCATTTTAAAGTAGCTAGTTTTTAAAATTTCAACATTAAACGAAGCAACTGTCACACAGTATTTCTAATTACTTGAACACATGTAATATCACTGAGTCTTTTTAAAGAGTACAACTTTAAGACAGAAGAATTATTAGTTCACTAAAACCACAGGAAATCAGAGTACCAGGACTGATTAACAGAATGTTATAGCTACATTAGCATAAAAAGAAAAGAAATTTGCTCCTTATTTTGCCTTAGGCTGATTGAGACTAATTAGAGAAATCTATGTAAAAGGACCCATTCAGGATCTTGCATTCCATCTTTATGTTTAAATGGCTCTTATGTCTTTCTGCTTCTCTTTCACAGTGGCAGCACTGAACAGCCTAAAAGCACTTTCCATGAGAAACATGGAGCTTAAGTCATTGGCATGCCCACGAGCACATGCTGCTTGAGGCATAAATTCAGAGTGAAACAACCTGATTACGATTAATCAATCAGGCCAGTTAAAAAGAAGTTTTCCCCTCACAGTAGCAAATACTAAGAACAAATGCTTTTATAGGCAGCATGCACAGGCAAGAGCAGCACTGGTTTACTAACACTGTCAGGAAATTGTGTGCTGCAGAGTGCTGCTAAGGTATAGCAGATAGAACCCAAATCACCCTGACATTCCACACATGCAAGCACTAAAATAAGGAACTCTAGGCAGTAGAAGTTGGGAAAAATAATCCATCAATAACTCTGCAGTCTCCAACACACCAAAACAATTCTTAACATCATCTATCAGTATACTACCAGGACAACAATTTTTTTTTTCCCTCTGATCAAAGGACTTTTTTACTCTTGAATAAACAAGCTATTACAGCTACTGGACACTAACCCTAGATAAGGAACACCTGCTATGTATTTGACACATTGCAAATTCTTCAGTTACAACCGTGAATCATTACTGAAGAACAGCCAGCAGCATCTACAGAGAAACTACCTTAAATCTTGGCAAATAATCAAAATGAAAACAGAAGCTAAGAGTAAAGGAAGTCTATTCAAAATAGTCTGACATCTAATTTAAGGGCACTGCTTATCCTGTAGAGTAATAATTTCCAGAAACTAGTTACAAATAAATAAGATACCATAAATGTACCAATCCCACCTGCACGACAATCTTTGTCATTTTAGAATTCTATTCTTAAAACCACTGAGAAGAGCTGACAACACACAATATCTTTCATGTCATATGAAAAAACCAAAACATTGAAGAGTAGAGACAAGCTCAATGCAGTGTACTACTGAATCATTAAGTGTACAATAAGCTAGGAAGCTTCACCTCTTACAGAATAAACTATGTACTGCACCAGTAAATTGAAACAAAGATGTTTCAGATGGAAATGAATTTTAGTATGAATACTGTATGTTTAAAGTGAACACAGTCTTGTTCTGTAAGGTTTCTAAAGTATGCACGCATCTACAAAGCAAAGAAGCTGAACTTATACTACTCTGTACTGCTTAGTCACAGATACTTTTCTGACTCAAGAGTTGAATCGATACAGCTACAAAATCCTCTATATTCTAAGTAGTTCACTAAGGGTATGATCTAATTGAAGCCGATTTTTATAATCTCTTCTGGCAAACACACTGAAGTACCCTTTCACCCATGATGGACCCTAATGCTCTGTTCTTCTTTTCAACAAAAATGATCATAATTGAAAGTTACAGTCAAACCTGTCTGTGATATTAAAAAGTCTTCAAAAACAGAAAGGGAAAACTTAAGCTAATTCTTGGTGATCATTTCCAACTTCTCCTGCCTAGGAAGAACTGTATAAATTTAGTTTAAGTATATTATGACTTGGAAATACAGGCTGGTAAAGAAATTAATTTCCAAAAAACATGTACAGCACTGTAAAAGGAAAATAGAAGGACAAAAATATTAAGTATATCTGAAAAGAGGCAAACACAGGCAGTTACAACAGTAAACCACGATTAGTTTAAAGTATTTAAGTAAAAACTTGGCAATATAGTTTTGACTTAAAAACAATTCTAGCAGAACAAAGCACAAATTCAGTCACTTACTTTTGGGACAGAACATTTTTTTCTTTTGGCTCCTGCCTTTTCTTCACTCCCCTCAGCAGGCTCCTGACTGCTTTCTTCAACAGTTTCATTGACAGGAGTGTTAATGGCTGGATGAGGCTTCAATAAAAAAAAAGTCAAAAATGAGATCTAAATTCGCTCGTCAACTGAGGTGTATTCTTCCATGTACATCACTGAAGAAAGCATCATGTCAAGGAACCCCTTATTAGGACAAGAATATTAAATGCATCTTATTTCATTAATTTCCACTGTTTTCAATTTAAATTGCAATTTCTTTATCAAACTTTAAAACTCAAGCACTGTAATAACCTATTTTCACATTACTAATACTGCAATGTAAGTTTTACCTTATGTATAATATAACATATTTTAACATATCTAGAAGGTAAGAAATAAAAAGAAATTTATTTTGGTCAAATACAACTTCTGATGCTACTACAAAAAAGTGCATTTTCAAATAAGCCATCAGTCCTAAGTGATCCAACTACCTGTTCCTGACAACCTAAGCAGAGAAAAGATTACAGTAAGGTAATCAATGAATTAGAAGTTAAAACCATAGAAACGAAAGAGATAAAGTCTAAATTACTCTTTTTTATTCCATTACATTGCGGATGGCTTTCTCCCTTTTACATATTAGCTCCTTCAAATAAAGCTGGCAGAACTCCCCTGACTTATTTTTTTCCCCCACATTGAGGAAGTGGGTTTGGGTTTAAGCCCAAGATACAAGCTTCTTTCTGCTCTCCAACTCCCTTACTACCACTTACAAGCAACATCTGCAAAGTATAAATACTGCTCTCCGAACATTCATTTCTAGCAACAAAACTGAGAATATGGCTCTCAGAAGGCCTTACTAAGATAAAATATGCAGCGGAGAACTGCTAGCAAATAACCTCTTTTGCCACTGCTTGGGGCCATTGGAGGGAACTGCAGCATTTACAAAGTAAAAGGAGCAGATTGCAGCTTCCTGTGCCTCAACTGCTGACCGTGTGAAGCACGACACCCTGGCACCAGAATACTCCTTGCTCTGCAGTTGACGATGTAGTGTGACGATGGCCATGGCTGTCCATGGCAGTGCCACCGCTAGAGAATGGGGTGTATCCCGGGAACGTCGTGAACTCTGGTGCACATGCCATTGTCATGGCCCCCACGCTGGAGTGAAACCACAGAGTCAGTGCTGTGAAGCGCAGCTCAGCTGCGACAGAAAAGAGTGTGTCGCAAATCCCGGCAGAGCTCTCCCCACCAACAGAGGAAAGAAGGATCTTCATGGGATAACACAGATTCTTGGTGGTGATTACCTTGCTCACTTTCTGTAGTTCTTTGCTTTTCCCTACTTTCCTATCTTTCCTCCTTGCTCTCTTCCTTGACAGTAAATAGAAGTGAATTATTGTTTTGGTTACCAACATTTGACCTCGTTTGTGTCTTAAGATGGCTCCTGGTATATTTGAATCTCCCCACCTCCATGTTAGGGTGGTGGACGACTTAGGACACATTCCCAGCTTGGGATATATGCCCAGTAAGAGGACAAAAAAAGAGGAAAAAAATTGCAAGCAAATGCCTCTATACAAAGAGTTGACAAGTCTGCCCCTTTAATATTATCTTGTATCCAGGTTAAAAGCTCAATTTTCCTACATCTTCACATGATCACCCCACTCCCGTCTGACCATACCTGCTGCATGCCCAAATACAAAATTACCTACTCATCCTGAGTTTTTAAGCTCTGACACCTGAACTGTCTTCCCTGCTACTGTTTAGTAACTGTGTTTCACTTAGCTATAAGAATCTTCTTTAAAATCAAAGAATTTTATGTAGATGAAACACAGAGATCAAGGAATATCTTAAGATACATTCACCTCCAAGACTGCAGCTAAAAAATGCATCCATTTACCTACGCACTGAATAGTGCAACATATTAGCAGGCCACAATACATCATTCTACTTTAAAATATTGTTGGGAAAACAGTGTATTTACTCATCAGTATCTACATCACCTTTCTTCTCCGTTTTCATAAGCAACTACTTGCTTTCACTTTCAAGATCCCTCACTGCCTACACTGATCCCTCATGCTTGTGGGCAGGTGCTGGTGAGACTGGTGGAACCAAGCTCATCACTGCCCTGAGCTTGTCACAATTGGTCCCAGGGAGGTGGCTGGCCAGGGGTGAACTCACCCACCTCAACATCCCATCTCACCTGGGAGCAGATGGTGTCTTCACCAATGGGAGCAATGGGAGAAGCAATGGGAGAAGGAGGAGATGGGATGGAGAGATGCTCATACACAGAACGAGATGCCTGTACAGGGTACAAGGCAAAAGAGATGCCAGAGAAGGAGGGCACTGGTAAAAGTAAGCACGCAAGGCATTGCCCAAGCCAAACTCCAGCCCAGAGGAGTTACCTCATGTTGAGTAGTACATTTAGTGAAGGTAGCTCATGTCATTGCAGATTGAGCTTGTGGGTGGCAGGAGCTGGAGGCAAGAGATCTTGAACTTTGCACTAAAAGGGCGTGGTGGCCTTGCAGACGTACTCCATTAGCACCAACAAGGACTACTCACAAGTAAAAATAAAAGCTGGCTAAATCCCCAAGGCTTGAGATTTGGTCCAAGTAAAAGTTGCTTGCAACAATGCCTAGCATAGGACAGAAGGAGAAGGCCATCAAAACGAAAGCTTTCTAAAGTGAAGGTGAAAATTCAGAAGAAAATTTGCATGAGTCTATTGCATTACTTCATTCATTCTGTAATTCAAACTCATTCAACCTTCCTGCTCAAGCAGGGAAACCCACAGCTGTCTGACCAGGACTATGTCCAGATGGCTTCTAGGCATCTCCAAGAATGGAGACTCCACAGCCTCACTGGGCAACATGTAGCAGTGCTCAGTCACTTTCACAGGATAAAGAAAAGCTTCCTTATACTCAGAGGAAGCCTCCTGTTTCAGACTGTGCTCTTTGCCTCTGGTCCTGTCACTGGAAACCATTAAAAAAGGGTCTGACCCAGTCTCTTTGCATCCTTGCTTCACATATTTATATACGTTGAGAAGACTCCCTGCAAGTTCACTGGGGCTCAGCAGTTCCAGCTCTCTGAGCCTCTCCTTACACCAGAAATGCTCCAATCCGTCATGTTCATGGCCCTTCATGGGTCTCTCTGTCCAGTATGTTTATGCTTCTCTTGTATTGAATAGCCCAGAACTGGACATGGGACTCCAGTTAAAACATCCCTACTACGGAAACTTTCTTCTTCCAGTAATTTTAAGGCTCATTTATAGGAACAGGTGTTAAATACGACCTGTGTAACAAAAAGCTTTTTCTCCCCTTTCAGTAAGGAACTAGGAAAGAAATTGCAAAGAACAACCCAATGACTCTAGACAGAACCTGACCAAGAAAAGTGCTACTGCTGAAGCTGAAGAACCTGAATAGAACTCAAAAGGTAAAAGGACTACCTTACAGAAAAGCTGTTACATTAAGAAAACAGTCTGCACGTATCTCTTGGCAGCATGTTTTGTGTTTTTTCCCAATAGGAGATGCATCTAGGAATGTCACAGATGCTACTGAAAGCACTGCTTAACTGAAGTGACCGATTCCTGCAGTGAAACAAAGCATTAGACCAATTTGCTACTGCTGATTATTTATACCCAGATTTTCACCCAGTTAGTGAAACATTCAAGTTATAGTTCACAACTGCCTCAGCCATCGACAGAGCATCTCTTTTCAGCTGCCACAATAAGGACAGTGAAAAGGTGTATGAATTTGTATTTTACGGTAGCAGAAAGAAATCTGCCTCTTATTACTACAGTCCTTCCCACTGTGATGTGAGAACTAGCATCTCTCCACACCCCACAGAAAAATCATACATCTGGAATACACCACCTTCTGACAGTACTTTAGAAACTCCTTACATCTTTATCCATGTTCTCCTTCAAACTAGAAACACAGTAACTTCAGACATCTTATGAAGCAGGAATTAACCGGTGCTGAAATAGCAACCTGGCATGTTGTGTAAGAACAGCAAATAAAAACAGAACACAAAAATTCTTTTTATTACTACTGCAGCATTGCCTAAGACCCAATGTGACCAAGGTCAGTGTACATTCAGTGTATATAACAAAACTAAGAGCTTACAGAATGTTCAGAGCAGGCAAAGAACAGAATGAGCAAGAAAATTTCTTTGTCTGCAGATTAAATTTGTGTCCTTTTATGGGTAGCATTGCATAGCTCTGGTTTAAAGTTTAGAAGTCTTACAAAAATGGCAAGAAACAAGGAACTACTGATGGACAAAAACTGAATTAAGTCACGCAACAGGGGGTAAAAGCCAAACATCACATTGCTTCCAACTGCTAGAATGAAAATACTGCACATTAAGCAAGCATATACTGAAATCTTACAAGGATACTCGTGGAGAAAGGTATTTGGTTTTAGAATACAGAGGGTAGAGTGAGACTCCAAAAAACCATCACTTTTCAAGCACTGTTGTACAAAGGTAAGTATTTCAGGGAACACATACAGTTAAAAGTATGTATATATCTCCAGTTAAGCAACCCTCATCTCTTCTATGCTATCAATACTAGACACCAATAATAAACAGTACTTAAAATTTTTAAAATATATGAAATTTTGTCTAACCTGCAGTTAAGTAGGAGCAATAAGTCATTACCCTATGGCAGGAAAATGCTTATTGCCTTTTCCTTCTTCCCCCAAAAGCAACAAAGATTTATAGATTCTGCATAGCTTACCTGCTGATGAGAGAATTTCACTTTGGGATTATTGTCAATTTCCCATAACCCTTCATTAAAACCCTTTCTTTTATTTGGTTTGCCATATTTATCTTTATTTTCCGAGTAAGGGAATATGTCCTTTGGTCCCAAAAATGCCCTTAAGGAAAGAAAGAACAAAATTCACATTTTAATTGATCAGCCTTTTCAAAGAAGTAAGCACCAAATGCTTTTAAGTATAAAATTCATTACTACTGTAATAACTATTCTGCTAGCAACCTTAGTTTTCTAAACTTCGGCCTTCAACAGCCCAAGGTTTCCATTACTACCACCACACTTCCCTCCTTCCCAGAGCATTGTCTGGGCAAGAAATACTCAATGGTGCATCACAGGACTGCAGCTGACATGCCAACCAACAACGGTGAATTGGATCAATTAAAAACTAAGTAGCTTACAAACAGAAAGAGCAATTGCTTCCCCAGGGGGCAAAAAAATCAGGCTTAAATGTTAAGAATACGGCATTCTTAAATATTTTTATTGTGTTGGACGTGAAAAAGTACCACCTGATTGTCCACATCTCTGTAAGAATGCTATGTAAAGATGTAATTAATTCAGCATTAATTCAGTAGTTTTTCAGCATCTGACAATAGGACCTCACAACTTGATTTATGAAATTTAAACAATAAAAACTTTAAAATGTTTCTCATTTTAAGCTTCTCCTCCAGCCATTTTCTTGATGAAGTAAACATGACAATTATTTTCTCTTTAAAATACTCTGGGAATAAAGCCTTGATGCTGCCTGCGTATCTTTTCCAGACAAACAAAAACCACTCCTGCACAGCATTATCCCTACTGTAAGTTGTCTAACTACAGCTTTTACCTATTAGGTTTTCTCACATGATGAAGTCACAGCATTCATTACTAGCTTCTCCAAGTTAAGACTTGGGAAAACGAGGTACCATGTTACTGAGAACCAATATTCTGGTTTATGCTGAAGAACATCGAAGACTATTTAGTTCCTGCTCTACTTTCATGGCCTTTCAAAGTTAGAATTTCACTGTACCAATCTATATGCTGCAAACAGAAAAAGACCACACTTTGGTGGTACATTGTCCGTTTCACTCAGTGCCTAGACACAGCTTTGTGTGATTGCAAATACATTACATTCAACTATTTGAAAAGTTGCAGATATTTGCTTTCTAAAGTAGCAACTCATGGTAAAGTTAAACAGATACTTCTAAGCTCCACTCCATTATTTCTTTCATTATCCTTAAAAAGAATGGAGCTACTTCACTTACATTTTCTACTCCAGTAGTAAACACTCATCTATGTGCACAAAGTATTAAGGAAGCCATTGTCAGATTAGACTGTGAATCACCCACCTCTTGACAAGAGATGGTTAGAGAGGATTCAGTCAGTGTGGGAAACACGCACCTGCAAAGCTTATTTACCCAGACCAAAAAGATGGGGAGTGAGACAGAGCAACTGGAGAGACAAAAATAGGGAAAACATTGCCTCCCTTCTTCCCTATTCTCTGAAAGAAAGCATTTTTCCAAGGTCTCTAGGCCTTTACCCATATTGTCAGGCATTGAAAAGCACCCGAAAACAGCTACTGTGAAAAGGTTACGAGGCTTACCAGGCTGCTGTAGTTTAATCCCCATGTACCAAAAAAGAAAAAGGAACAAGAAAAACTGAATGAAGAGACATTACCCTAACACATAGGGTCCAGGAACTAGAGTCCAGTGTGACATGTTTGTCTGTGACCAAACAAAAATTGCACTGATGTGATCTACTGCCATAACATAACCAAATAAAGCTTTTATGAAAGTAGTATTCATTTTATTACTCTCCCCAGGTCGTAACACATTTAGCTGGGGTTTTTTTTCCAAACTTAAGAGAAAACAAACAACTGCAAAGTACAAGTTAATACTTGTTTCCAGTAATTTAATAAACTGAATTAATATTATTTCTAAAAGTCAAGTAAGAATTACTCTCAAGCCAGTCTTGCTTTCCTTTTCCCCCATGGTTCCTTTTTCCTGCTGCAGCCATCCACACAGCCTGAAAACATCATCTGTTATACAGGACTTTTCAGCATGATAAACTGATTACGTAGATTTTTAGAGCTGCCACTACTTACAGGAAGATAGACTGTATATATACAGACTATACTAACATGCTGAAGGTACAGTGTCTAACTTTGCACAGATGTGTTAAGTCTTAATTGTGAGAAGCATAGCACAGAACAAGTTGAACAAATTTATTTTAATTTCCATGAAAAAAGTACAAGAAATTGTTATCTCTACGTAATTCCTGATGGATCATTAAAGTCATTATTTACATCTACAAACCTAAACAAAATTACATGCCATGGAATATCAGTCTTTTTTCACCTGCTCTGTTCCTTCGTATTGTTATTTACAGGTATCTGCTATAAGCGACAAGTGAGATCAAGAAATATAAAAATTTCACCTGTTATCACTCTACTTAAGATAAGCAACATGCTTAACAAACACCAGGAGACAGCTGGGTCATGGAACATCCTGTACAATGCAATGTGTATGAAACAGAGGCAAGAAGTTTCTCTTGTATTCTATGGATTTCTAAAATGTAGTAACCTAGAACCCAGACTCTAACAAAAACCAGATTGCAGCAAAACTTTATTTTGTAACTACATAAATGAGTGAGGAACAGACACTTCAAATTACTCATGTAAACTATAAAAACAACCCCAATCGCCAAACCTTTCAAACTCAAAATTCTCTTAGGAGCCCTAAGCTAAATCTGAAGTAGGACATAAAACTTCTCAAAACTTGTGAAGATATTTTTAAAGCTTTAGATAAGGAGTTATTTCTGTCTCCCTTATATTCAACATGCATTCCTGAACTTATTTACAACTGCACAAAGCCCCAGTGCAAACCAGAATGACACACACTTTACCAACAGCAGAACCAAGGCAGGATTGCGTTTCAGTTGCTGAAGAAAAAATTGAGTTGGGCGAAAAAATTTAGGAAAAAAAAAAAGTAACCTAACACATTATTTAAAATAATAGCTAAAAAAATGGACAAGACAAACCTCGCAACCTTGAACTGAATTCGGGAAACTCCTCTTTATCCACAAAATCACACACACACACACACACACAAAAACTCCAACCAAACTAAAAAAATTTGGTCATTGAGAGATCAGTTGCAAGATGAGATCAGCTAAAAAAAAAAAATACATAGCCCAAGCATACAGAAATCTTTTTCATCATAGAAACTGCTTTTTTAAAAAATTAGTAACAAGTAATGTCAAGAGTAGGGGATGCTTACTCTTTAACTCAATAGGGCAATGTACCTTGTCTTAGCATGGCTTACTAAAAGACAGATGCAAAGTACCAGATTAAAGCAATTTCCATAGATTTAATAAAACGAAGAAAAACAAAGCAAGGCCTTTCCACAATGTGTGAGAAATGGAGAACTTTATATATATAATTTCTATATCTAATCTGCCATTTCATTAAAAAAAGCAGAAGAATTAAAAGCACACCAATATAGGTATTAATTGTTGGGGCTTTTGTTTGGTTTTTTTTTTTTAACAACTCAAACAACAAATGGAGCATGAATCTGATGCCTTAAATCTACACTAAACCAACCAGTCATGCTATAAAGTAATACAGTAACTTTCAAAAAGACTGAACTACATAAATCCCAGCATATTTACTATTAAATTCAGCAATGGAAGACAAAGTCCCTCAAAGCAAATACTGTATCACCGCAGAACACTGCTCAAAGCACCTAAAGATCAATATTTTGCAGGCTCACAGGTATAAAGCTGACTGCACTGCCTCATCTCTCTCTCCAGATCTCATAAAAAATAAGAGCACCCCCAACTCAAAACCCCTCCCAAAAAACCAAACAACAAAACCAACCCCAGTACATGATTATCTGCCTGCTCCTTAAATTTTGCCTATTTCACTTTCTTTGAGAATACAGTATTGAGAATTTTGAGGATATACAAGACTATAATTAAAACTCACTACTGAAAAAAGAAAAACCAATCAGCCACATCACTGCGAGTACAATTTTTTTTCTTCTGATGAGCAAAGTGTTCATGGTATGGTTACGGTCCACCACTCACTTAAACTGCTTAAGCAAATGTTAGAGAAGCATGTCTTGACAAGAGAAAATAATTTAGGAAGACATGCTAATAAATAAAATAGTTTGAAATACACTACATTCAGAGAAGGTAACTTTTTGTCACAGCATTTTAGAATGAAAAAAATATTAACCTGAAATACAAAGAACTTACGTCTCATGGGTGCCAAAAAAGAAAATAGGCATTTTATTCATAGGAGGTTTTACTGCTCCATCAGGAACTTCATCCACCTAAGGAAAACAGAGACGATTATAATTCAAATCAGGTAACAGTCAACAACAGTCTAGGGGGAAATATGTAAAAGTTAAGCATTAGAATGGGAATAAAAAACCTACACAGAAGTAAAGCAGGTATTGAGATATCTTTTTAACAGCATGTGAAAAAAACCCAGCAGAATCAAAAACAGTATTAACAAAAATAGAAAATGACAACCCTTTCCGTTTACAGCAATAATTTTCACATGATCACTTCTTTTGAAAGGAGAAATATAATGTGTTATAGGTAAAAGGCACAATTCCATTTCATCCACATACTGCCCTTCTTTAAGCGAAAGCAATAGCAGTATTTCCTACCCTTATCCTGACTTGATAACTTGTGGAAGCCCAAGTGTCAAGTACTACCAAAAGCATAGCAAACTTTTAAAAAACCTGCAATTCCTAAGTCAGCATCTTAGCTAAATACCTTTTTATCTCCATTCCCACACCCAACAAATGACCCACAGCAGTCCCAGAAGTTTTATGCTTCTTCCAAGGGAGCACAGATAACACGAAAAAGGACTGGGCAAGTTACCACGTACACTCAGCCTATTTAACAGGAAGCACGGTAGCAATAGCCAACTTACGAGTAACCCTGCCATAACTTTTGTATTTTTCTTTCGCCCAAAAAGAGCAGTTATCTGGGGACATTATTTTGGTACAGCTAGGCGCCTGCATAGCTTCAGTGTCACAATACAGCAATCTTCATTCCGTAAAGCCGAGCTACACAAATTAGGACAACTAATGACTACTTGAGAGGGCTACTTGTTAATAGTAGTACTCGTTAGGGATCTGCAATGTGACTGAAAAGCCGCTTCTAACCTCCGGGAGCACAGCCTCCCTCACAGGAGGCGAGGCTGAAGGCGCTGCCCAGCACAGGTGTGTAAGCACAGCCCCCCTGCGCACAGAACGACGCGCAGGGAAAAGGGAGAGCCTTACCCTGGCCGGCCAATGGGGATAACCTTTCATCTTGGCGAAGATCAAGTCTCCGGGTTTGAAATCTCGGCTCATGTTTTCTCACCGACGTGACGCCCTGTTGCCGCCAGGCGAGCCGGGCCGAGGGAGGGAAGGACTCTGCGCCTCCAGCGACAGCCGAGGCACTGCCAACCGCTCGAGGTGCCACTCACTGCGGGGATAAACACAACGGGACGGGGCAGCGGAGACAAGAGCAACACAGGAGGGCACGTCAGCAAGAGCGGGCGGCCCCCGGCTGGGGCGCCCTGCGCCGTGCCCGCTCCTCACCCCCGCCGAGAGACCCCCAGGGCACCCCGCGGCCGCAGCCCCCGCCCGCGGGCAGGGCCGGGCCGCCCCCGCCTGGGAAAGCCGCCCGCCGCCCGGCCCCCAACACCCCCGTTCCCGGCCGGCCACTCGCCCCCTCACGCACACGCGCACGATGGCGCGAGAGCGCTGCGGGGGGGGGTGAGGGGGGAAGGCAGGGGGCGCGCGGAAGAGAAACTCGGCCCGCTCTCCTGTCCTCCATCCATTTCTCTCTCTCTCTCTTTTCCCTTATCGCCCTCCCTCCTCAGCCCTTCCGCTGCCTCACCAGCGGCGGTACACCTCCCCGTTACCCACCGCACTGGCGCCCGGCCCGCCACCCGCCGCGGGAAACACGGCCGCGCCGCCTCCTCCCGCCAGCGGGCCTGTACCACCCGGCACGCCGCAACGGGGCGGCAGGGGAGCCGCGGGGTGGCGGAGGGGACTCGGCGCGGGCCCTACCGTAAAACAGACTGCTCAGCTCCCGCCTCCACGCCTGAGAGAAACGCGGGCAGCCACGAGAGGAGAGCGCCCACCGGCCCCGAAGCAGAGTTGGAGGAAGGAACGGAGAGAGCCTCGTCGGCCCCCTCTCCCCTCAGTCGTAAAGGTGGTTCGTTCCTCCGCCGGTGGGGGCGGGGCGGCCGCGGCGCCGGGGGGTGGGGGGGCGGAGGAGGACAAGGAGGAAGAAGAGGAGGAGGAGCCGCGGGGGCCCGCCCGTGGGACCGCTGTCGGCAGTGGCAGCGGCGGGAGGTGAGGCCAGCCATCCAGCCAGCCAGCCACACGGGCGAGTAGTGGGCCCTGCCCACCCACTGACAGGCTGGAGTGGTTAATGATCGTCATCCTCCTTTGCAACCCGGGCGGGTGCGACTGTCCCCGCGGGTCCCTTTGTGTGTCTTACGCCCGACGAGCTCTCTTAGAGAGACCACCCCTTCCCGGGCTTCTCATCCCATGTTGCTGCCGGCCCCAAAGCTGCCCGTATTGCTGGGGTACTTGCCTGCTACTTCTCTTGGTGTCTTGACTTCCCCCATCATCCAACAACCTACGGTTTCGTTTTCTTAAGTCTATGGTACTTAGTCGCCACTAAATCCTAGGTTTTCTGGTGGTTTTGCTTTTTAACTAGGAGTGCTTTTAATTCAGACTTTGTGTTACGCTCTTTGCCCTCTCCATATCTATTCTCTCCTGGCTTGCTTACCAGTCCGTATTAAGCTGCCTCCTCACCTAGAATTTCAAGCCACTGTGCCCTCCTCTCCTGTTTCTGTGCCCTCCTCTCCTGTTTCTGTCAGCTGGTCTCCTTGCTAAGTACATCAGCCAGCCTCCCCACAAAAACCTTTCTTCAAAAAGAAGGCCTCAGATCGAGATTTAAACTCCCTACCTTCTTTCTTACAGCCTGCCTGTCCTGTTGTATCTAATCCTAGTTCTTCTGCATCAAAAATTAGCCTGCCTGTCAGCTCTCTCTGGCTTCAGTCTTATGTGATGGTTCCACGCAGCACCACCTGCAAGTCATTGTACTGTATGTGTGTGTCATGCCATGGGTGCCAAAACCAGTAGAAAGCTGTAAGAGTAGTAGCACAAGAAATTACTCCTTACACTGTTTCACAGGGACAGACCCACCCATTTTGTGCTCAAGTTTTCATCCTTGGTGTGTGGCCTGATGCACAGGTGTAACAGGTCAGTTTTCTGCCAGCTGCCCTCAGTGCTACTTGCTCATAAAGGTAAGTCCCTGTGAGAAGAATCATCTTACCACTTTCAGTTTTGATACTGAAATTCAAGTCAGGCCCAAAACACCCCCTGCAGTTGCCAGAAGCAAGTTGTGATTTGTTCTATGCTCTCTTCCTTAAATGCAAAATGTTCATTTTTAAATGTTAACTGTAAAACTTCACACCATCTGTGTTAAGCAAGAAAAAACTGCAATTTTCTGATGGCTTAAACAAGTCGAATTTGGTTGATTTTCTTGGAGGTGGCCAAGCTTATATCCCTGATATCAACTTTCTCACAAAAAACCAGAAAATCATCAATATATTAGACAGATAAAAAACTTTATTTCTATGTGCAAATGAATGACGACTTGGGGCAAAAGTTATTTTAAAAAAATTATGACTAAGGTGGACTGTACAGAGGAAGATAAAAGTTTCAGAGTGGTACAAATTTTATCTGCATTGGCAGATATGTAGGTCTTTATTTCGCTGTACTGAATCATTCCTATCTCAGCAATACATAAAGTTTTATATTTTTTCCTAAATGAGAAAGTGTTGAGTACTGCAAAAACTGTGTATATTAATATTTTGCTATGCAGGAACTGACAATCTCTATGGATTCCCTTAACCTGAGTCACTACTCTGTTTATCATGTAGTTTCTGTACCATACCAGATTAAATAAGTTTATAATTTAGTTTTAAAGCAATGCTCTTGGAATGTCATGAGGATATTATAATCCCCTCAGCCTTTGGAAATAGTCAGTTGAGTCTGACATTTTTCAGGAATCAGAAGCTTTGTACTTTGTATTAAAATCAGTGAGCAGCTGAATATACTTATTTTTTCCCTAATTAAGAAAGCAACTCAAGATGACTTGATGTCATACAAAAGTAGGGTAGGATGTTCTTCAAAAGAGATTAATCTCAGTAAAGCATTTTTAAAGGTAAAGGAAACAAAATATAATATAACCTAATTTCTTAAAGAGCAAAAAAATAAAATTGTTTGAACAAGTTTTGTGTGTAATTGGGCTCATTTGTACATGTTAAGTAAGCATAAGACTGAAGGCAAAATGAAGCACAGAAACAACAGAAGCAAAAAACCCCAGTGTATTTTGCAATCCAGACATTGTACATGCAAGAGAGTAAGATGCCATACTGATGCTCTTAAAAACTTAAAGGACCATACCAGCATTTTTTAGCAAATGAACAGACAGAATCTGTAGGGCTTCAGCCAGACCTGTGACCTGGTGCCTGCGTGAGAGGTCAGTACACTCTCATGCATTAAGTAGTTACAAGCCAGGAATAGCTTTGGAGGTGAAAAGCAGTTCTTCCTACGAGGCGCTGTATGCCTCGAGCTTGTCTGTTTGAAACAGTTGTTCCAACCGATTTCCTGTAGGTGTGGGTTAGGTCACATTGCAGAGATGCATGGTGGTATCACCTCTGCAGGTTGCTTCTTTCTCTACCATGGCCAGACCCACACTGAAGCACCAGGTTCTCCTCTCTTTTTTCCTGAACATCAAGCACTCTTTCAAAACACATAATGAATAGCTCTTTCTGAAAAATAAATTAATGTTGAATTCCATGTGTTGTACCACTCTGACTTGTTTCCACCTGGAGAAAAGGAGGCTGAGGGGAAGCTTTATTGCTCTCTATAACTATTTGACAGCAGGCCGTAGTGACGTGGGGATTGCTCTCTTCTCCCAAGCAATAAGCCACAGGACAAGAGAAAATGGCCTCAAGTTGCTCCAGGCCAAGTTTGTGTTGGATATGAGGAAAAATTTATTCACTGAAAAAGTTATCAACTCTGGAACAGGGTGCCCAGGAAAGTGGTTGAGTCCCCATTCCAGGAGGTATTTAAAAGACATGTGGATGCAGTACTTAGGGACATGGTTTAATGGTGGCCTCAGCAGTGCTGGGTTAATGGTTGGACTTGATGATTTAAGAGGTGTTTTCCAACCTAAATAATTCTATGGTTCTGTATATGAGATAAATTTTTCAGTATAGGAGGAAGGAAAGGTGTTTGTTTAACTACATGCATTCAGCAACAGTGTTGTGTCTAAAGCAATTTTGTGAATCAATGTAAAAAAGTGTGTGTGGGATATTTTGGCCAGATAAACTAATATTATTGGTTCAGAATCTTCCAAGTTATTATACTGCCAAAACCTATCAGATCATTCAAATAAAATGTTAAGTCTCTGTTTCTTTTCACATTATCACATAATTTATATTTTTTCATTAGCCGAGGCCATTTTTCATCATATTAATTTTTGACCAGTCATCAGACAACAGCAGAGATGATGTCCTCTTCACTCTGTATTTTTGATCAAAACCCCCTAAACTATGCTGTTATTAAAAGAAGTGCAACATAATGGAATCTATTTTTGTGAACCTGGGCAAAGAACTTATTTCATTTGGCACAAGACATTTAGAGTAACTGCATAATGGAGAAGTAGAAAAACCATAGGTAAAAGCCAATGATACAGATCAGGTCAGAAACTAGAAATGAAGTTTTAACTTTATCTCAGAGGGTGAAAGTATTATGGACCTTATTTTTTTTCTTTTAATTAAAAGTTTAATTTGTACCTTGAAGGATAGATCACACTGCTATTGTCCACTTTTCTAGGATATTGTAGGGTGGATTTTATTCACTCTCTTATGCTGTTGTTGTTTGACATCATATATGTTTACATGTGGGTCTTGAAATCTCTCAGTTGAGATGTTTAGAAGAACCTTCCCCCTTGTGCAGTGAGGCGAACAGAAGGGGAATAGCAACCTTGTTATCAGTCTCCCTCATCCACCCTGCTGTGATTTTTGTCCCATAGTCTCTCAAAATGATTTACCAGTTGGTTTCTCTTGATAATCTGCGTGAAGAATGTGCTGCCCCGAATTTGAGGACAACCACGCCTCAATCTGGCTCTCACGTTAGTCGGTCATTTTCACTTCCTATACGGATATCATGTTTTCGGAATTCCGAATCGCTGCCGCGTGGCCGGGCCGTACACGCCCGCACGCTGGGGCCGGGAGGCGCTTCCCGCCCCGCGCCCCGCCCGCGCGGGAGGTGTGGGCGCCGGCCACTCCGCGCCGCTCCGCACGGCGCCGCCTGCCCGCCGGCCGGCCGGCCCGCCCGCCGATGGCGTTCCGCCGGAAGCTGCCGTTGGAAGGCGCCCCGCGCGCGGCCGGGTCCTTCCCGCCCGGGCCTGGAGCGGCGCTTCCAAGCGGCCGCGCTCACCCCGGCTACTCGGAGGGGCCCCGGGGTGCGCTGCTGGAGCTCTCTCCTGACGCTGTTCCCTCAGCCCTTCCTGCCAGGTAAAGCTCCGGAGCCGTCGGCACGGCGTGCGCTCAGCCGGCGCCGCTCCGGGGGTAGCGGAGCGAAGGGATGCTGCTGCTTTGGTTTTTAGCTTGCTTACAGTTTTTTTGGTCGCCTTTAGTGAAAACCTAGTGGTTTCGCTCAGCCGAAACAAATGCTGGTGGGCTTTTATGGGTTGCAGCACAGATGCGGTAGTTCCGCTTGGCCCTGTATGTTATAAATTAGTACATCTTGGTTAGATTTATTTTGAGTGATCTCAGTCACATATGGTTTGGGCTGGAAGGGACCTTAAGAGATCCTCCAGCTCTATTCCCTTGCCGTGGGCTGGAACACTTTCCATTAGACCAAGTTGCTCAGAGCCCCATCCAGCCAGGCCTCGAACACTTCCAGGGATGGCGCATCCACAACTTACCGGGCAATCTGTTCCCGTGCCTCACCACCCTCACAATAAAGAATTTCTTTCCCGTATCCAATCTAAATCAGTGACTTTGAGAAAGTTAGTTAAGCATATTCAGAAGTCTGTGAGACGAATATGACGTAAGTTTTGTAGGTAACATCAATTGAATGTATCATCTCAAGCGAAAACTTCTTAATTGTTTCGTTAATTCTGGCTCTTACGAGCCACTCCATGCCTCTTGAATTTTTTTTTTCCCTAATTGAAATAGCATGCTTTTGGAGTGTATCCATTTGTGTACCAGTAAGCTATGAATGTGAATACATGAATGTTGATTATTCAAAATAATTAGCATTCCCAGAAAACTGTCTTTAGATATATCCTTCTCCCCCGTGTGACTTAAAAGTAATTTCAGAAAGTTTTAATACTTCAAGATGATGTGAATGCATCAGGGGAGATTTTGATTATGTTTTGTGACAGATTTTTTCGCTGCAGCTATTATTTGTTGGATAGAGATAGTGGGTTCTTCTTCTGGAGATGAAAAACCAGATTTCTGAGAAAGTTTTTGTTGCACCATTTTTTTTTTTCTTTTTCTACTGTTCATAACTGGATTTTGGTATAAGTTGCAATAAAGCTTAAGAAAAGAGTGGTATGAAAAACTAGTTTTGTAGTATTCAGAGCTATGTAGCAATGTGAAAATTCGACAGGATTGATAGAGGTATAGTTTCCCATACCACGATACCTCATTTTTTTTTTTGTCAAGCAGTTAATCTTTGTTGAGTACAATACTGCAAGTACTCTGTCAAGATTTTCTTCTCTCATATAAAGTTTTCAGTGTGCAAGTCACCAGTAATTTGATGGAACTTACCATGTGCTGAGAAATTATGCCACAATCTGTACCTTAAAAATGAGGTCTTCAACTGTTTTCTTATTTGAGATGGAAAGAAAGCTGTGTTGTTTTCTCTAGGAGTGTGAGTGACTGTTTTATGGTAGTTACGTGTTTTGAGTCTTATGAACACATGTACCAAGGTGAATTCTGATGAGTAGATGTTAAAAATCACAAAGGATACATCTAGCTATTCTTTATTAATGTACTGCTTTTCTGTAAAACCATACCAAACAAGCAAAAAATGCCAAACCACAAACTCAAGAGTTTTTAGAAATAAGTTTATTTTTGCTACATTTTCTGTTAAAATAATAGATTGAAGCAGAAATGCATTTTTTTTCTTCTCCGTATTTCTAATGCAGATTATTAGCAACTGGAATGAATAAAATCAGTTTATAGTTAATATATTACACCAAGTGCTGCTGTTGGGCACCAGAATATAAAAAAGTCATTAAACTATTAGAGAGCATTCAGAGGAGGGCCGCAAGGTTGATGAAAGATCTGAGGTGAAAGCCTTGTGAGGAGTGTCTGAGGTCACTTGGTCTGTTCAGCCTGGAGGAGACTGAGAGGAGACCTCCTTGTGGTCTACATCTTCCTCACAAGGAGAAGCAGAGGTGGAAGACACTGATCTCTTATCTCTCATGACCAGTGACAGGGAATGGCATGAATTGAGGGAATGGCATGAAACTGAGTCAGGGAAGGTTTAGGTTGGATTCAGGAAAGTTTCTTCATCTATAGGGTGGCTGGGCCCTGGAACAACTCCTAGGGACGTGGTCACAGCACCAGCCTGACAGAGTTCAAAAAGTGTTTGGACAATGCTGTCAGGCACATGGTGTGACACTTGGTGTCCTGATCAGGGCCGGGAGTTGGACGCAATGATTCTGATGGGTCCCTTCCAAGTCAGCATATTCTGTGATTTTGTGAACATGTGACTGCAAGCCAGGGATGGTGAAGATGGAGTCCAGGCTAGTTTCTTGTTTTGGACTTTCATATGGATGTCCATCTGCTGTTGTGTTCAAAACCAAACCTTTATGGCTCATTAATCTTGACTGTTGAATACAGCTTATGCTTCATGTTACCTTGCTTTAATTAATGTAGAGCTCATTAATGAGTTTGCTGTTCAACTTGAAGTAAATAATGTTTTTTCTTTAAGGTCTGTGTTATAAATATATTGTCTGTATTGATTTATTTTTTATTGTAACACTATATCAGTGATTTTTTTAAAGGTGAGTGGAATTATAGTTCAATTTAGTATTCTTCCTGTATACTCCTAAATTCTGCTGATTTATCTAACACAATAAAAATATGTTCAAACAGAAAATTTCAGGTTTGTGAAACGCTTGTAAGACTTGATGTGTTAAAGGATGCATTACCAGACAGCAAACCTAGTACATGCAATCATGGTATATGCATTTATCTTCCATAGAATTAAGAGAAATGGAGTTTGTAATATTCTTAGGAGAATAGAGACCGTAGAGGATCAAGGTATGCAAACAAAGTATTTTTTAGTGATATTCTGAAAACCTTGGCAGAAGATATTCTGCTATGGGACTATATCTGTATATATTAATCTACAATATTTAAGCTTAGAGGACTAGAAGTACAATTTTAATTGCTGACTAAAGCTGAGGAACAATTATAATTGGTAATTGTTCACATGACATAATACACTGTTTTGTAACTTTTGTTATGTTGCCAAATAAACTGAAGCATGTCTCTGTTACAGATTTTAATGTCTTTGTGATATGGAGGAATCATCTCGGAAGCTTGTTAAGTAAAAGTATATAGTCAACAATTCATGTTCCAGGGTTTATAGACTTGAAAGGCCATCATGAGTTCATCCTCTTCAGTCAACTGCTCTGTCACAGAAGCTAGAAGGTAAGCTCCATTTCTGTATTTTTAAGTCTAGCAATAGTTCCTGGTTTCGTGGCTTTTTTCTAGATCTCTGAAGTTAAGTAATTCAGACTGAAGAAGAACCAGATATGGTGTGATACATGCAAGCTATGGCATATCAATACAGTTATTAGATCGTAGAATCATAGAATTGGCCTGGGTTGGAACAGACCTCGAAGATCATTGAGTTCCAGCTTGAGCCAAGTGCCAGGAGTGGGGCATCCACAGCTACTCTGGGCAACCTGTTCTAGTATCTCACCACGGTCACAGTAAAGGATTTTTCTAATATCTAATCTAAACCTACTTCCTTTTATTTAAAGTCATTCCCCCTTGTCCTGTCACTATGTGACGCTGTGTCAGTGAGTGGTTCCTCTGGAAGAGGATGTACAGTGGCCTTCCCTGTTAGTTCTTGCCTATCCCGAGCCACTGAGGTGGCTCCAATGCAGGGCTGTAGAGAGTGGAGTCCGAGGCTGACTCCTCGTGTGAGGAGAGATACTCCAACCTGCTCGGTGACAGGAGCACGCATCCCGAAGGTAAAGAACCGGGAAGGCGCTCTCGTATAGGTTGCAAAGGACTTTTTTCCTCAGGAGCGTCCAGGGACAAAAGAACCCAGCGTACAGGGGTTTTTAACCAGAAGGGAAAAGGGGCGGGGTAAAGGGAAACAACCAATGGGGTGAGCCTAGGGAGGCGGTAACATATAACAACCAATGGGATTAACAGGGAGGCGGGAGTTACAACAGGGAGCCAACAGGGTATCGAGCACAACAACATTCTAGTGGAGCGGAGGTGGTTTAGACTGAGGTGCCACCCTCGGATCCGCCTACAGATCCACCCTCATCGACCCATTGGAGGGCCAGCACCTGATGGGCACCGGTCTGCCACAGCCCAGGAGTGGGCTGGGCCACCACTACAACTATGTGCCCTTGTAGAAAGTCTCTCTGCATCTTTCTTGTAGGCTACCTTCAGGTATTGGAAGGCTGCAATTAGGTCACACTGAAGCCTTCTCTTTTCCAGGCTGAACAAACCTGATTGCCTCAGCCTTTCCTTGAGGGAAGGTGCTCCATCCCTCTAATCGACTTCTGGGCCTCCTCTGGACTCACTCCAACAGGTCCATGTCCTTCCTGTGCTGCAGACCCCAGAGCTGGATGCAGTGTTCCAGGTGGGGTCTCACCAGAGCAGAGCAGAGGGACAGAATCCCCTCCCTCGCCCTGCTGGCCACGCTGCTTTGGATGCAGCCCAGGACATGTTTGGCTTTCTGGGCTGCAACTGCACGTGGCTGGGTCATGTCCAGCCTCTCACCCACCAGCACCCCCAAGTCCTTTTCGGCAGGGCTGCTCTTCATCTGTTCATCCCCAGCCTGTGTTGATACTGGGGGCTGCCCTGATCCAGGTGCAGTGCCTTGCACTTGGTCTTGCTAGATCTCATGAGGTTCCCATGGGCCCACTTCTCTAGCTTGTCTAGATCCCTCTGGATGGCATCCTATCCTTCAGATATGTCAGCTGCTCCACTCAGCTTGGTGTCAGCTGCAAACTTGTTGAGAGAGCACTCAATCCCTTTGTCTATGTCATTAATAAAGATATTAAATAACATTGGTCGCAGTATGGACCCCTGAGGGACACCACTTGTCACGGAAGTCCTTTGGGATTCTGAGCCATTAACTGCTATCCTCTGGATGCTAGTGTCCAACTATTTTCTTACCCACCGAACAGTTCACTCATCAAACCCATGTCTCTCCAATTTAGAGAGAAGAATGTTGTAGGGGACCGTGTCAAAGGCTTTATAGAAGCCCAGATAAATGACATGTCCACTGATATAGTCACTCCATCATTGCAGGTGTGCGTACTGGCCATCGGATGTGCAAGAATTCTCACACAGGTGTAGGAGACATGACAGAGGTAGTTTCTGTCTCCATTTGGGAACAATGACCTGGAGTTACAGAAGGGTTTTCTGCAGTAGCTATGGTGGTAGAGGTTGCCTGTAAGTCTTGCATGTGGCTCTGATTTTTTTTAACCTGATGTGTGTTTGATCTTTGGCACAATTAAAGTAAGCTTTAATTCATTCTGTTTATCTTAACAGTGAGAGCTATTTGTCAGTATTTAAAATCTGATTATAAAAAGCTGCCAGTTGTATAAAAATAGCAAAATTCCATGAATAGGGACTTTGTTTAGGAAGTCAGACTACAGACTACTTCTTCAGCTGCAGAAGTTTGGCATAATTAGACTGCTGTGTAGTAAATGAAAGAAATTTTCTCTGATACAAAATTACTCTACATTTTTGGCCAGATATGGAAAAAAAGCTAGTGAAAACTGTTTCTCTGCAATGTTCTTTGTTGACTGTAATTAGCTGACTTGTGAAGTGAATGTGAATTTTTGAGCTGTGATGTAGAACTCAGAAGTTATTTCACCTGCTCATACTCTTTCTTGAAGAGTCCTAAAGTACTACCAAAAATGGTTTCTTAGATAAAAGCACTAGTTGCTAAAATACGTATCCTCATTCAAAACCAATGGTCAATGAACTAATAATGTGTGAAAATGGAAGTGCAAAGCAGTCTCTGAATTCCTCTTAGACTGCAAATCATACATGTTTTGAAACTTTCCAGGGATTTTGTATGATTTTGTGACTGAAGCTTCAAGGAATTTCGTGCTTGTAGCACTTTTACTTGTAAATGAATATGGAAGGGAGACTCTTCTACAATAGTATGAAGCTTTCATGAAATACTGCATGTGCTGATGATGCTGTGATGATTAAAGAAAATATCACAGAAATAAGGTGGCTAATTAAGGATAATCTCTATTTTATTTGAAATCTGGAAGTAGACAAATAAAATAATGAAGTGGTTAACATAGTAATATTGTGTCAGTCTTGCTGGTGGTGTTTTTTTAAGTTGCTGATTTGATTCTGTATTGAGAACAAAAATAAGGTTTTCTGCTTTATAATTTTAAGTTTTAACTATTAGCACTGTAAGTTTAGAAGCTGCTAATACAAAGTTATTTTTAATGCTTTTTTTCCCCCCAGTACTTAGAGTTATGCTGTTTGTCTTAATGCTCTTACGCACGTTTTTCATTTCGATAACATCCCTACTTTGTTATTACTTGTAATTACTTGTAACATCATGTAACTTTTTTGTGGTGTTGGTTTTTTTCCCCCCTACTGGTCTAATTAACCACATAGTGTGCTGGTTTGAATGTGAACCAGCAGGGGAAATTAACCGCACACAAAATACCTCGAGAGATTTTAGGTCAAAATTACAATTTTAATAAAAATGTTAAAATAAATTCAGGAATACAGAAACCTCGGCCTAAACAAACCGACAGAGTCATGGTACAACCTGGCATCCCGTTGACCAGGGTGGTAGCTGTGTAGTCCAATTAGGCACTGGTCCTGTAGAAGGTCTGGTCTGCTGAGTATCCAGTGGTGAAGGCTCCAGTCGTGGTGGTCTGGAGTTGTCCAGTCCTGGTAGTCCAGTCCTGGTAGTCTGGTAGACCAGTCAAGTCCAGTGGAGTGGAGTGGAGTAGTCCTGGTAGACCAGTCGAGTCCAGTCCTGTGGAGTGGAGTCCAGTCGAGTGGGGTAGTCCTGGTAGACCAGTCGAGACCAGTCCAGCGGAGTAGAGTGGAGTAATATCTCTCATCGCAAAGCCTGCTTTTCTGTTGTGTTTCCTGGCTGATACCTTCCCCAGGGTTGGGGACTTCAGCAATGGAAAAGGATTTTCCTGATGTTCTGTTGGTTGCTTTGGCAATGAGCTCACATGAGGCCTCTCCGGGGAGCACACAGTTTCTGACATTCTATTGGTTGGTTGGTGCTTATCTCGTTTGGTGATGGGCCATTAACCAAGATAATCTACTCAGAATGGTTATCTCAGTTGAGGTAAGGAGTACTTCACCTGAGCACAGGGACTCTCTGGTAATTGAGGAAATATGTGGGTGGTAATAGAATACATCTTTTTTTGGGTAACTCAGGACACATAGTTAAATTTTTCTCTGAGTTAGTTTTATTGTGCAGATATCTCCAGTACACTCTTTGTTTTTCCTGATAATTAATAGATGAGTTGAAAGGAACAGGTTAATTTAAAACTGATTGCCATGCAAACCAAGGTAATTTACTTAAAGATTTGAAGATGTTTATTTTAATTACTTCACAAAAAGTAGTCATTTGCTTGCTTTCATTCTGTGTGCATTCCTTGCAAGAAGTATTAAATGTCATCAGGTTTAAGTAAGCTGAAAGACCTCCTTGCTGCTCACAAACTATCAAAATGACTACCCTTTTCTCAACCCTTGTTGTCTGTGTTAGTTATCTCCAGCAGCTTTCAGTTTGGGTCCTGTTTTCCCCCCCAACCTGTGCTTTGCTAACCTTGGTTCCACCAGGTTTTTGGCTATCTTTAGTTGAGGTAGATACTTCTTGTGTCATCTTTGAATAAGACAACTTGCCTTTCTTTCATCTCTGTTTTCCCCAGCCACGGAAAAATAAAAGTCTATGAAGCCTATTATATGATGTCCACAAACCACCTTTTATACAGTTCACAGGTGTTCTCACTGTTCTCGTTCTTACTTTCGGCGTGACTTACCACACTATCTTCTTATTGCATTAGCAAAGAGGTGCTTAATATGATGATAGGTGATTTTACTTGCCTTCTTGCTGATCTTTCACCCTTTAAGTTGTGTTGGTTCCTCTGCATATGGGTCTTGTAGTAAATACTGAAAGCTAATATCGTGCCTCTGGTTTTCTTGCAGAACATGTGGGTTTTAATGATCTTTATCTCATACATTTATTAAAAATATAAAGTGTGTTAAGTACGTGGTACCCTGTGGAACAATTACTGATGACATACAATTATTCTGATCTAACAGATAAAGTCTATCTTGTTTTTAAATGAAGATTTAACAGTATTTATTAAATTATAAAATATTTATGGGCTGCAGCTAAAAACCTGAAATTTCATCATTTATTGTTATTAATGTGTTTAAAGGCTCCATTTTGTCTAGAATACTGTTCCCCTTGTTGATGACATTTGTGCTAGTCAACTTCTGTAAGAAAACATGTATCATCAGGTAAAGATTTTAGTTGTGAAAAATGTTTATGCTGCCTGTGCATAAATCTAGGAGTAAAGTGATAATTTTTTTATTTAGAAAAAACCCAATATACTGGGATTTAATTATATTGTTATTTCTGTAATTGATACTTAAGAGTTCATGTGGACTAAGGTAAGCTGTTTTAGTATTTTCAGTTCTACATGAAATGATGCCATTTTTGTGTTTAATTTAACCATGTTTCTTTTTACAGTTTATTTCATATTTAGTGGCCCTGACAACTTGCACTTTTCTGTGGAGCAACTGATTATTACAGCCAGTCTTACATAGTTAATGTGAAAAATGGCTTATCAAATACTGTGAACACTGATTTTCAAGTCCTAAAAGAATTTAAAAGCTGTCCAGTTCGAAGCTACAATAATTGATTGGAAGATTATTAAGCTAGTTAATGTTTCACTCACTACATAAAAGCTTGTTTTGATTATTTTGATATTGCTTGTGCTGCTCAGAGGCAAGTTCTGTTACCTGCCAAGTACATTTTCTTTCGACTGAAAAAGGAGTGGAAATCAAGATAACAGAGTATTTTAGAGCACTAGACTTTTACTTTGTATTTCGTTTGTGGTCAGTTGTTTGTCCGGAGTTTAAATGTACATATCTTTGTAAACAAAATGTGGAAGAGTGAGGTTTGTTCCACATGTATGCATTTGTTTTCTGACAGTGATGTTTTTGAAACAGTAATCCGTGTTAAAAAAAGAGCCTTACTGCAGAGACAAACAGAAGCTTCCTAGTTATTTTAATGTATGTTACCGGAATGATGTTTTTAAGCATCCTGGAAGTTTATTGGATCAATAATAAAAACAATGAAAAATAATCAGAAATGTGCTTAAATCAACTTCAGGAAATCCAGTGTGCCTATCTGTTATATGTTCCTGCTGTTACGTGTCATACTTTGCACAATAAGCAGTAGTATGATGCATGGCATGATTTTACTTGAGTGAAAGCAGAGAGCTTTGAACCCACAATCTGCTAATTGAAATAAGGGAGCATTAAAACTTAAAAGGAATGCTCATGTTTTTTGAAAACATTAATATTTTGCAGCTTACATAATGTGGAATGTGAATTTCTACAGAATAGCAGTGAATCGGAATTGGATTCTGTTTTAGACCTGAGGTGGAAACTTCTTCAAGCTAAAAAAGAAAATTTAGACTTAACTGTTCAACACAATCAAGAAGTAAGGAATTTTTTTTTTTGTTTGCTTTATTTTACTCTTGGAATAGCTGTAATATTGTTTCATTGAAATATTGCTCTCACATGGTGGATCAAAAGCACCGTCACTAGCTGGAAAATAGCAAGGAAGGTGTCACTGTACAGACCTCTCATACCTGCTCATAGGTACTGTTAGCACCTCTACTGTTGTTGTTAATGGTTAAAGGTGTGTGTAGGAAACTTGAGCGCTTCACAACAGCAAAATGCAGAAGAATGTTGTGCACCCCCAGCTCAGTGTAAGAGATGGTTGGTTGGTTGCTTGGTTGGTTAGCTGGTTGGTTATAATACAGATAATTCCAGGGATCCATTTTTTGTAATCACAGCACTGTTGATGGGGCAATGGAAAAATAACAGTGTAACTGAAGCAGAAGAGCAAGTCATTGTGGGAGAAGCAGGCATCTCTTACTTTAAGTACATACCCAGATAATAAATGGATATGGAACAGCAAATTCGTTTCATTGGCTGTATTTTGCCAAAACCAGATTAAGGGGCACCCACGTCAACTGCTCTGGCAGACTGCTAAGAGCAGAATTGTTACCTATGGTAGTAATAATACTTCTTCAGCAGCACACCAGATCATCAGCTGCCAGATTGGCATTAGCAAATGTGGGAAGTGTACCTAGCAGCAGTAACCTGAAGGCGATTGAAACTGAAAGAACTCAGTGCCCACCTTTTCCTGTGCTTGTTAGTGGGAAAGCTGATACTCAAACTAAAGAAAAGATTAGTTGAGTATGTTCTTACTGCTACTTCATTTCAATAGTGGTTTGCTACATCATCACGGAAAACTGTTGTAATGCAGATAAATGCTTTCCTATTAATGAAGTTCTGATTAACAAGAATTTTGCTACTTTGTATATGTTTTGAAGGAATATGTATTTTACTTTGCACTTTCTTGTGTTGAAATAGCTTGAATTTGATTTTGTGAATCCGGTTCCTGGTAGCAAAGATTACACTATGTTTCTTAGTCTGTATAAGATCCCTTTTTGAGGTGTTTTCCTTTTTTAGTTTGTTGTGTGTTAGCCTTAATAGCATCTGTTTGACTACTGAGCATTATTGGACTGAATTTTATGCTTGTATGTATATTTATGAGTTATTAGATGTCTCATAGCATCCCAATGTTTTTCTGAGTGTTGTAGAAAGTTACCAGGAAATTGTCTATGGAATATAATGTTTCTCTTGTTGCATTTTTTGCTCTGAGGTGCAGGAAGCTGACAGGTTATTATAATTAATATATAATGTATGATATATAATATATTAAATAATTATATAATAAACATTATAGTATAAACATTAATAATAAATAGTATAAGTATATAATAATTATACATTAATAAATATTATAGATAAACATTTATAATAAATATTCTAAATATATAATATATATTATATATAATATATTAATATATTAATTGTAAGGTTAAATTTTTTAAGGTAGTGTATTTTTTGAAAAACAGGAGTATGTTTAAGGTACATGAAATTCATCTAGGAATAGGATCAGTTTGCAAAAGCTGGTAAAGTATCAAAATGTGCATTAATGTGCAATTGCAAGACTGTATTTCCAATTCAAGTGGAATAAGACGGCAGTTGTAAATGTGATTCCAAATGTCTTTTAAAAATATTCTGTAGGTGTATTTCTGTAACATGTTACACTTTTTAAGGGAACATTGTTGCCAGTTTTCTGAAACAAATTTATTTCTAGGTTTCCAACTATGAGAACCAGATAATCAAATTACGGTCAGAATTTGAGAGAGGAGAGGCTTTTCGACAGGGTCTGGAGTATGAATTGGCAGTTGCCAGAAGAGTTGCCAATCTGAAAATGTGTACTGCAGAAGAAGAGTTAAGTGATGCAAGAAACAAACTTGTGGAACTTCAAGGTAGGTTTCAAAGATGCAGAGATGGAATAAAGGCTAAGTCTATTTCATGTCGATCAGGTAAGTGGGAAGCAGGGACATAATTAAATTTTCCAGTTACTGCTGTTTTTCTTGAATCTCTCTTATGTTTCCTGTCTCTTATCCATCTACTTTTGAAAACTCATAAGAGTTCACAAAAGTCATGCTGTCTCAGGTGTGAATTAAACTAACTGGCTAAAGCTTCCAACCCTTTTTTCCTCTTGCCTGTTGCCTTCTGTTATTTTTTCCTTCAGTGCTGTCTGCGTACAGAATTGTAATCATGATCTCCACATCCTGGTTATCTCTATGTCCAGTAGTTCTTCCTTTTCCATTCCAATGGGGAAAAAAAAATGAAAAAAGAATAGAAAAAAATAATTCCTGCTGATTTGTTTGCACTATTTCCAGCAGCTTTTTTCTGGAAGTTCTCTTCATACTGCTTTCAACTTTTCAAATGTTTGAAGCTTTTCGTTGTTCATGTCTGATTTATTTTCTTCTCATCATTTTTATTTCTCTTTTTATAGTAATGTGTGTTGTGACAGTAGTACATGGAAGGGAAGGCTTTTACCTAAGACTTTTTTTTTCCTACTACTTTTGTATTAAGAAACTCAGATTTCCTTAATACTCCTCAAACAGAGAGATTTCTCATTCTTATGAGTAAGTGAGGTGCATTTTTAGTTACCTAAACTAGTGTATCTATTTAATCTAGTACAGGAGATGTATCTGTGAAATTGATGAGCCATTGATGTTCAATGATGAGTTTGGAGCACTCCTTGAAGATTTTAATCTTCCAAGAATGGAATCAGACTGAATCTTGCAAGTACTTAAAGTAACAAGTTCTTTAAAATATTTGGAAAGCTGAACTTTTACTCCTTTGGAGAACACATGAAAAGTCAAAAATCTTAGGGATTGCAAACACATGAAAAATAATAAATCTTATGGATTCCAAACTGGAAGGAAGCATTTTTTTTTCACCTTTGGAAAATTCTCTGTGATTGCAAGCTGAAGATTTGAACTGCTAGCTTCTCACCTAGAGCAAAGTTACATTTCTTTCTGTCCATGCTCACTTTACTGCTAGTTTCCGTGCCAATTTAGGAGTCATGCCATGCAGGTACCAAGAGGCAGGACTCAAGAGGGACTGATGCTGATGGAACCACAGCACAGTGAGCCCAGTCTTCTGGGCTGCCTGTTGCCTCCTGAATGGACTGGGCTAACGTGTGGTGAGGGGGCTGGAGAACAAAAAGGGAGTAGGAGAGGTTTTGCAGAGGCAAGGGATGTCTTCTTAAATGTGTATGTAAATGTGTTAGTTTCTTTCAATACCACAGTCAGTGGTCTGTCAACTGGCAATAAATTCCATTGGTTGAAATTTCTTGAATTTTTGTGTCTGTGACAAGTGCCAAAGAAACCAAATCATCATTTTGTTGCTGCTTAATTTTTTAGCAATTTTTAGTTTACTGCTTCTTTTGCCTTGTCACTTGGAGCCTTTCTCACCTCATGTGCTTTGATTGACCCCAACATAGCTCCTTAGACAGAACGCCTCATTTGTGTCTTGTACCCTTCAGTGTTTTCTCCAGATTGTTTTTCTGTTGTTCTTATTGAGAGGTGATTTTCTGCCATCTGACAGTGCTTTCGTATCATTGTGTCCACTGATTCTCTGCATTGTGTTAATGTGCCTCTTCTCTTTGTTTCATTCTTTTCTGACTTTTCCCGGGAAGAAATTTGAGAAAACTGGGATGAATTTGAAGTAAAAGTCTCTTGGAAAGTAGTGATCACTTAAATGCCAATTCAGCTTGTTGTATTCAGTAAAATAAAAAGCCATTGCAAAGTATTTCCTCCTGCTTACAGGTTATGAAGGTTTCTGTGGCATTTAAGCTTTCACAGAAGAGTGTATATGATATTCCCCATCTCGGGTCATTTGCTGGGCTGGAAATTTAAATCTCTTGAGAAGCAATTACGTTTCCTTGGAAACTCTAAGTGTTTGGTTGGTAACCCAACCTGCCTTAAGTTTATCTACAGTCTTTTTCATGGAGCAGGTGCCTATCTTTACTGTCACTTAAACTGACGTCAAATTTACTTGATACAGACCAGTATCTGTATAAAAAACGACATTTGGAAACAAGCTGGCAAGAAATCTGAAAATAAGTCCTCCGTTCTATATAGATGTCACTTCACAGAATCACAGAATATGCCGATTTGGAAGGGACCCACAAAGAGTTATCTCAAGTTTTTATTCTTTTCCAAGAGAAAAAGTGTTTTAATTTGTAAAAATCTCTAAAACATTTCTATGTTCTTGTGGGAAAGATGCAATAGTACCACAAAATTTGCTAGTTTCTTTGTAGTGAAGGTGGTGTTCCACAGTGCTGCAAGTGTTAATGTTCCAGTGTTCCACAAGATATCAAAATACACTGAAGAACTGATGATCATTATGTGTTTGGGTTTTTTTTTTTTTGGACTTCTTTCGCAGTGCTGTTTGTATTTTTTTTTCTTTCTCTTTTTCTTAAACAATAGTATTCAATGAAAACCTTCAGCAGAAAGTGACAGAGACTGAGAAAACATTTCATAATGCTCAGCAGAAGTGGGAAGAAGAACAGCAAAGACTTGCAAGGGCAAAGGATGATATCAGCAGAATTTATAACAATGAATATCTATTCCTTCTTGAGGAAAGAAATGAAGTAGAAACGATTTTGCTGGTATGGTATATTAATAGTTGGAAAGTTGCATGAGAGAATGCCTGGAACGTTTTTGGTGTGAAGTGGGTTGAGGTCTTTCTGATTTAGGAAAAGAATCCCCGCAATAGCTAAATACTGCAGAGTATTTCTGAAGAACGTAGCTGTATGAAGTTGCACTTGGTGTGTCACAGTCTGTTGCTTTGGTGAAATGTGTTGTGGCTCATTTTGTTGGTAAATGCCTAAACCAAGTTACCAGTGCACAGTCTGTTTACACTGTCAAGCAGTGCTGAGTTAGTACAATCAGGGACAGCTAACATGCACTGATTCAATTTCCCCTTTACTTCCCCCAGTCTGATATCCAGTAGCCTGTGAATACAAAAATTGTTTGTATATTATGAAGACTATGTACTTTCAGGGAACCTGAATAGTGATGATGGAATTTCTAGCTATGCATTATGCGTTATTCACTCCATACCACATATGAAAAATAACCATTGTTGGAAATTCTGCCGTTTGGTTAGATAAAAATCATCTAATACTAAGAGATGGTCTTATGATCTGTTTTAGAGTGTGAGGTTTTGTTCTTCAGATATTTAATTTCATCGTATTTTCTGAAAAAAATAATTTTTCAAGTTTAGCTGCACTGATATGTATAAATCCTTTGGGTGTTAAATGTGTAAAAAGTAGTAGAAGTATAAACTTGTGTTTACACTTTTTTTATACAGTCAAGCTATTCAAAACTAAAATATGTTTCCAAGAAATCATATAGGCTTATGGTGTGGAAGTGCTGAGTGAACATACCTAATTTTTACCTGCTGCACAAGGACACAAACAATTACACCACTGTACTTCAATAGTCTTTTTTCTTTTTAAATGACAAGTTAAATACATTGTATCTTAGCTATGTAGGAATACTATCTGAGCAAAAAACAGAATGTATTCAGCTGTAGTATAGTTTATAGTATAGTTTATCCTTCATGAAAGGAAGGTAGTGCAGAGCCTCTGTTAAGGCTGATAGACATTTACATTACATGATATGTGCAGAAAACAGATTGCTGCTAAAAGATTAACTTTTTTCTACCTTTTCTTCCTTTATAGCCCTTTTTAAGATGCGACAAACTTGTCTCAGTTGGGCTGGGCATTGGTCAAGCAGTAGAAAATTTTCTGATTGCTTTCTTCCTGCCCAGTCAGCTCCAAGCCTGAGATAGTACCAAACAGTCTTCCCAAATGACACTAAACAATCCTTACCTGGCTGCTTGATAGCAAATTTCTGACAGCAAACCTACCTGTTGTGCTATATTACGGTGCTGTTGGTCAGATTCCGTATGGCACTTGTAGAAGCAGCTCTCAAAACAGACAGGGCAGAGACAATCCCTTAATTATGTGTATTTCAAAAGTACTGTGTACGGACTCTTCAGATGTTTGAAGGCAAGATCTGGAAGGAGTGGTGCAGTAACGACACCTCTAGTAGAAATCAGGTAGTGTGTGGATAAATAGTGTTTCTGTGCATCGACTGCAAAAGGGGTTGCGCTGTGGTGTTTATCTTAATGACCAGGAGCCCTGATGGTGGAAAAGGATCCCACTGATCCGAATTTCCTCTGAATGGAGGATAAAAAAAGAAATTCCCTCCTCCCCTTAGTAATTTTGTGGATATGTTGAACAGTACTTGGAGACACTAATTGGGAGAACTGTAAAGGAGTAGTTAAAAAGAAAGAGGACAAGGAAAGAGAATGTTTCAGAGAAAATTATGGGAGTTCATTGGCAGGTGATACCCTGAGATCCTTCTCAAACCAACAGAAACATGAGTCGGTTTTCATTTGAAGTCGGTGCTTAAAAAACTAAGGTTAGGTTTAGGCTATGAGGAAACTTAGACACAGTTTTCTTTTTAAGTTGCCAGGTAAAGCAGGCTAAGATTGGAGCTTTGGCTCTGAGTTCTGGCTAACAGTAGACTGAGTTAAGTTGGCGAGGGTTTGGAATGGACTTCTCATCTCTTCTATACAATGTTTAGAAGCCACATTCAGTGACCTTAATACTGTATGAAAAGAACAATGTTCTAAAAAATATACTATACTCTCACAAGTGATGTTTGTCCTCAGGTCGAAAGAAACAATGCATTGCTTGGGTCACTGTGTTCTCTGTCCATACGTGTGTATACAGAAATAGAAAGTGATTTGTAGAAGCAGGGATTTGGTTAGAAGAGTGTATTGAAGCTATGTAATTGTTCACTCCTAAAATAAATGTGGTTCACTACTAGCTGTCAACTTCTGTTCTGCTTTGAATAGTAAAATTTTCAAATTTAGTTCAATAGAAAATAGTTCCATTTTCCCGCTTTGTTTTTGTAGCCACTCCCTTGCCCATCACCCTAGTTAAAGTTACATATAGTTATAAAATTCCAGGAAATAAAAAATACATACATAAATGTGAAATCTGGACTTCACTGTCTTAGTTGTTGTTTGAAAGCTTAATTGAATTTAGCTTGGCAGATAAATATCAGATAGGTCTAGCTTTGTGAACTAAGACTTCAAATGTGTTCCAGTCTTTTGTGTTGTGTATTTACAGTCCTGTTCTAAATAATTCATAGTTATTTTGAGTTAAGAGATGAAAGCTGAATAAAGGGGTCTTAATATGTACAAAGAAGTGAGATCCTGAGCATGTATGGCAAATCCTTGTTCCAAAGCTGCACTCTGTGAACTATAAGTCTGAACATGGCTATGAAAATGCTGAGGTAGGCATAGAAACGAAGTCAGTTTAATCTGCTAACATGTGTCTCTATGATATGGAAGAAAAGTAATCCTCTCTGCTTTCTAACAGGTTTGTATTGTGCTATATTTGATGTGGTTAGCATGGTGTTTGGTACATGATAATAGATGTTGGAGTTCAGTAGTAAGTGCAATAGCATCATCTTGTGGTTGGTCAGAATATAATATTCCTTCACAAAAGCCCTCAGTTTTTCCTTAGACTATTTGTGCAATTGTGTTGTTAATACATACTGTAAACCAACCAACCAATGAGCTATGCTTTTGATAAGCAGATATGTGTAGGAGGTGTGTATGTGACATGCAGTTACACATGTATATGTAAAGGTTTGGGGTTTTTTGTTTGCATGGTGAAGTATGTTTCTGAACCTTCCAAGTGCAGGTAACTGCTGGAATAGTCTGACAAAGTCATAACATGTATGAAAAGCTCAGAGACTTCAAGATTCTGAAGTAATTTTGACTTGTTTAACAAGCTTGGTGTATTATTCATGTCAGTTTTAGTCTGCTAGTGTTAACTACATTTCCAGCAAAAAATGTTTTGAAGTCTTCATACAGTATTTTCCGGCAAACTTATTTCAAATGCACTTTTCCCAGCTCACTTTTGTTAATATGTGGAAGATAAATATGAAGAGAAATATTCCTGTATCTTTCCAAAGTGGAGAGGATGAGAGTAGTTATAAATTTGAGTAAAAATATTTCTTTTTAGCATGCTGATGGAAAGAAACCTCTTCACTGTCTTGGTATTATGGGTAAAGTTAGAGGATTACCTTAAATTTAATCCATATTCAGGCAGACTATTTTTGCAATACTTTGATTTACTGAGGTTCCCATTTTTTAATTCACTTGTTTCACATGCATGCTCCTTGTTACCTTTTCAGAGAAAAAATTGTGCTGTAGTGCCTCCGCATGAAAATAGAGAAAATAAAATGATTTTTTTGGTTACTAGTTGATAACTTTTAGCACTAGGTGTTAATAAGGGAGTCATGATTCCCTTATTATCATGTTTAGTGGCCAAAACTTTCTACCTTCAATCTGGAAGAACTTCTAAAATTTATTTTCCAAACTTTGGAAAAGACTCATATTTCTTTGATCTTCATGTATAAACGTGGTTCTGTCAAACTTCAATCTTCCAAAGAATAATTTTTTATGAATAATTCATTTCTTCTCTTTCTTCTCCCTGCTCTACAGATGCCTTATGATTAGTAATTTGCAGGAACAATATTATGTGATGTAAGAGTAATAGCAGGATTTATAGACCAACTGGTTTATTTTCACAAAATGTGTCTTGCCACGATAAACGATAGGTGTAAATGAACAGGAGGACTTAAGGTAATCTTTCTGTGTTTTGCACAGAAGGTAATTGGCTCTCCAAAGGTCCTTCAGCTAAGTCACTGGATTTATAGCTTGTTTCTGATGCTAGTTACGAAAAAGCTTACTCCTGTCTACTAGACCAAAGCTATTCTTTTTTGAGGCTTCTGGGATCTCCAGCTTAAATATGCCCTAGGCTACCAGGGGTTCATTATTTGGCTACTTTCCTCCATCTCTGGTATGCCATGAATGAGGATTTTGTAGTAGGGACTCCACAGAGCTGCTGAGTCCAATAGTGTTAGTAATTACACCAACCTGTAGCTTGGTTCAACTTCCAAAAGCAGAAATTGTGGCCCTTAGTTATTTTATCTTTCCAAAAACTTCATAGTTCATGTAGTTAATTTTTTAATTCAGTTTCTAGACAGAAGAGTCCTCAGAATAGTAGAAACTAGGAATGATTAGTCCATGCGAGTAACTTTCAACAAATGTCTGATTTGATTTGGAGTTCTAACAGTTAAAATAATACCAAAGTAAAACTTCTGTCTATGTATTATTTCATCAAATGCACTTAACTGTTTCCCTCTGCCACTGCCATTGAACTTGGAGAGAGAACAGATTTGAGGAGCAGCCTTGTATTCTTTTAGAGAAAGATTTCCTGTGGAGAATTGGCTCCGATTTTAGTATTACTGCAGAAGGTCATCTTCATAGTGAATTTTGAATCAACACATGTTACCTGGTGGTGAATGAAGAGCATAACAGTTGTTAGGTAAATGATTCTGTTGACATGTGCTGAGGTACTAGATTTTAATAACCTGTTCTGATGCAGTCTTTCCTCTTTTGTTCCCACTACTATAGTACTTCGTCTTAGAAAAAGTTACTCTTAATGCCTAATTTTTTTTTGCTAGGGGCTGAATAATGAACTGCAAAGTATACGCAAGAAATTGAGAGATGTGGAGGTGGAACACAGTGGCTGTAACGAGGTGCTGAGATGCCAGGCCAATGAACTTAAGTGCAGCACTGAACGAGAGAAGAGACTTAAAAAGGAACTTGAAGTAAGGCTTTTTGGCTGTTGTTATTCGTCTCAACAAGCACTGACACTGAACAATTTCATTTTTAAGGGATGGAACCTTCCAGTTAGGCTGGAATTCTATGTACTTGATGAACAAAATATTAAACATCTGTTTTGCAGAAAAGGCTGAACAGGTGAATGGCAGTAAAATCATGAGCCTGACTTGAGGCTGGTATTTAAACAGCATATAGGAAAAGGTTTATGTAAGTGTGAAAACAACTTTAGGAAATCTGTACCAAATTAATGTCTTAATTTGTCTATCTTCTTATATTTTTGGTTTATTGGATTTCTGGTGGAGAATCTGCTGGAGCTGCAAAAATTGCCAGATGTTGTGCTAGATGAGGGAATAGCATACTGGAAGATCACAGTTGTCTTACAGCAGCCTCTTCCTTCTGGAGTTAGTTACTACAGGTTTAGTTTTCCTGACTGTTGAGTGACACTCATTGTTGAGAAGTCTCCGGTCTTTGAGAATAATATCTTGTAAATGTGTTCTTTATATTAAACTGCTAATTTCCTCCTAGGTTTCAACATTTTATTTGTCCACCTTTGTAGTACCTATGTTATCTGTATGTACAGTCTGGACCAAAACTTTCCTGGTAGAACATTTGTCAATTCAGGAAAGCATAGTGAGTGGACAATTCTTTATCGTGATGTATGTTTTCTGCTGAAGGCATCTTTAAATATTTTCTGCAATGAATTTTAAATAATTGTCACTTCTTGAATATTGTGAGCCCTTAAAGGAACGAGTGACATAGCTTTCAGCTGTGTTTTTTTCTGTTGTTTTGCTCATAAAGGCAAAAGAAATGTTTAAGGCATTGATTTCTAGGTAGGTAGAGTCCTGCATTAAAGATGAAGTACAAAAGAAAATTCCTACAGGGAAGATCAAAGCTCATCAACTAAAACCACTGACTTATTGACCAACAAGGTAGACCTTTGTGCCCTCAAAGAATTCTACAGGAAATCTATTGTCATGTATTGTGAGCTGCACTTACTGGCCTAGGTGGAATTGCCTTCAGTTGGAAAGTGTTTCATACTGTGGAGTTCCAATAACCTTTTTAAAAAACAAAGAGTTTTCCTTCCAAGTACTTGAATAAGGACTCATGGCTTTTCATGTACTAACAGGGGAATCATGAGCTGAAAGGAGGAGGAGCAAGGCAGCAAATTATTTATCTTTCTAAATATTTCGATTGAATATACACACCATCTGTAAATTTGAAAAAAAAGCACACAGTTCCTTGAAAATGTACAATTGCTGTCCCCCGAAGATGGTCTTAGCAGGAAATGTTACCTATTAACCACAATCAGATAAAATATTTTCTTTGCTTCTTCATTTTTGTTGAATTATTTTAGCATACTGAATATCTTAATAATGTTTTAAGAGAACATATTCAGTCTACAGAAAAATGGGTCTTGTAGTACTTATTGTTAAGGAGAGCTATTTAAGTAGTGATAAGGAAAAGTATGCGATGAAACCTATTGCATTTGAAAGTTTAAGAAAGTTAGCACAAGTTTCTGAATCAAAAAACCCCAAACTAAGTTAGACTTCAATACATATCCTTTTGTCAACTTGCTTCTCACTTTACCATCTTAAAAGTAAATCTCACGTGCGTAACTGTCTGAAAGCGCATAGAATAATCTTTGTAGATGGTGATTCTACCACTTGCCTGGGCAGCCTGTTCCAATACTTTGCAACCCTTGCCATGAAGAATTTTTTCCTCATATCCAATCTAAACCTCTGCCGGTGCAACTTGAGGCCATTTCCCCTCATCCTATCACTTGTTACCTGGGAAAAGAGACTGACCCTCACCCTATTACAACCTCCTTTCAGGCACTTGTAGAGAGTGATAAGGTCTCCCCTGAGCCTCCTCTTCTCTAGGCTAAACAACCCCAGCTCCCTCAGCTGCTCCTCGTAGGTCTTGTGCTCCAGACCCTTCACCAGCCGTGTTATCCTTCTCTGGACATGCCCTGGCACCGCAGTGTTGTTCCTGAATTGGAGGGCCCAGCGCTGCACACAGGACTCAAGGTGTTGTCTCACCAGTGCTGAGTACGGGGGGACAATTGCTGCCCTGGTCCTGCTGGCCACACTATCGCTGATACAGGCCAGGGTGCCATTCGCCTTCTCAGCTACCTGGGCACACGCTGGCTCATGTTCAGCTACTGTCACCAGCACCCCCAGGTCCTTTTCCACTGGGCCACTTTCCAGCCACTTTGCAAACAGTATACCCATCCACAACATAAGCAGCAAGTTTCTCCAGGAGTATTCTGTGGGAAATCCTGTCAAAGTCTTTATTAAAGTTAGATAGATAACATCTAACAACTTCCTTCATCCACTAAGTGGGTCGTGATACCAGTATCCGAGATAAATTTTGATTCAGATATAAAAGCCTTAAAGTAGTATACCCCAGACAGAATGGTCTACATTTTTTCATGATGTAGCCCTGTATTTTTTTTATCTCTCTTCATAGAATTTTTGGCTTATAGATTGAAATTGATGGATATAGGAGGCATGTCTTCAATTTCCATGCTGAGTACCTTGTGTTAATGGTCATTTGGTTAGCAAATATGTACTTTAGTTCTTGATGATGACAGCAAACGTCTTAAGGTGATTGTGTGAGGAGTAGCATAATTCTACTTAGAAGCCAATATTAAAATCTTTTATTATACACTACTTCTTGATATGCAGTGGAAATGAACTTTCTCGGGAGTTCACAAATCTGTTGTTTTGCTGACCTCTGCTGGACATAAGGGAGCAATCCATGGGAAAATACTTGGGTTTTGGTAATGGAAGAAAATGTTTTCCTTTAGTACAGTGACACACATATGAAGAATTAGATCCAATAGACTGTTATAAAGAAAGGAATGTGCAAAAAGCCTGCCTGCCCCCTGTGTTGGTTTTTTTTTTTCCTTCTTTTTTTTCCCCTAAGTATTAGTCTGGTTTTATCCTTCAGTCATTACTTTGCTCGTGGTCTAAAAGAGGAAATTTCTAGTTTCCAGAGTTAGAAATTAAGAAAAAGAATAATGATAAGTTTTTGTGGTCTTCTCAGTTGAAAGATAGCTGTTAGTGCACTGTCTAAACTGCTGGCTTTCCAGTTTGCAGTGATACCAAAGTGCTGTGCCATTGCATAGACATGGAGTCCTTCTGAAGTAGAAAACACACTGTGCTGGAAAAATTGAAATTGAGAAACTTAAATATCATTCTGCCTCTTTAGCCTAAGATTCAGTAGCCAAAGAAATTATTGATCTATTGCTAACTAATCAAGATAATACTATTTACAATAATCAATTTCCCAGAACCAGTGTCTTTTATTTGAGCTTTTAGCTCAATTACTAATGAGGATTCTTGGGAAATACAGAACTATTTTTATGTAAAAATAGTGTTTCTTGGGATGTGTCCAGCCAAAAAGATGAGTGGGAAAGTGGTTTTGCTTTCCACGTTTCTATGATAATGTGGATTTTACTACAAGAAACAAAATTATTAGTTCATAAATTTCAAACTCTTTGCCTTGTTTACAGAAAGCTAATGATTTTCTATTATTTTTATGTTTGAGGCCAACTCTTAGTAAGCTGAAGCTCAAGGTCTCTCAAATTTTTAAAGTCTTCCTCATGAGGCCTGAAAAATGTTCCATAACTTCGTCTGTTTAATTTCTGAGACTGAGTATATTGTCATATTTCTGAGACTTTTAGTTACCATCTGAAGACCATTCCCTTAGCTTTCACACTGCTTTTTCTACTTGCCCCACCTCTTGTATGTATACTGAACTTTTCATGTGGGGCTAAACATGTATTCATGTATTAGCTTGGTAATGCTGCTATGGTGGGGAGATGGCTGCAAAGAGGACTTGGGGGATGGTTAATATCTGTATTTTAATGAGGTATATGTATGTGTAATACTTTAAGGCAATGGGCTTATGTCTTACTCTGTCTAAGTCAGTGAAACATGAAATTTAGATCTCAGCTAAAAACAAAACTAACCCCACCCCCCAAATCTGCAGATGTACGTTTTGGGTTTTTTCCTCCTTGTTTCTGTAATTGCATTATGAACTGCACAGTTAGGTAAGTTTTGGTTCTCATTGGAAAGACTTGCAAAAGCTCCAAGCAGGTCAAGAGAGGACACGCTCCTCAGTCAGTTGGCAGTACTATTGGTTGAACGGTTTGTCTTCTATGGTTACACGCTTTCTGATGGTTTATCCCTGCTTAATCTCCTGCTTTCTAGTGTCTCCACAATGCATAATTGGCATGTAGGAATACTAGCTACTGTGACTGTCATATATTAGTTGCTACATGCTTACTACATAGTATACTTCTATATGTCTATATCTATATCTGTGTATATGTAAGAAGATACTTTCTCTGTATAAAAATATATAGTACTACATACTCAGAGGATTCTAAGCACTGCAGGTTTTGTAATGGTAGCTCTGTGGTGGCTCTAAAGTTTATATTTCTCCAGTGACAAGCTCACTGACATAATGGCTTCTGCAAAGCATTTGACACTGTCCTGTACAACATCCTTGTCTCTAAAATGGAGAGACCTGGATTTGATGGCTGGAACACTTGGTAGATAAGAAATTGGCTGGTTGCCCTCAAAGGGTTGTGGTCAATGGTTCAGTGTCCAAGTGGAGACCAGTCATTAACCAGGGTTTGGTATTGGGACAAGTGCTTTTTAACAACCTTGTCAATGACATGGACAGTGGGATTGAGTGCACCCTCAGCAGATTTGCTGACGACATTGAACTGTGTGGTGCAGTCAAAGGCAGGGATGCCATCCAGACGGACCTTGACAGGCTTGAGAGGTGAGTCTGTGCAAGTGCCATGAAGTTCAGCAAGGCCAAGTATGGGGTCCTGCATCTGGCTCAGGGAAGTCCCAAGCACAGATACAGGTTGGGTGGAGAATGGAGTGAGAGCAGCCCTGCGGGGAAAGACGTGGGTGCTAGTGGGGATGAGAGGCTGGACCCAGCAATGTGCACTTGTGGCTCAGAGACCCAACCACACCCTGGGCTGCATCAAAAGCAGTGTGGCCAGCAGGGTGAGGGAGGGGATTCTGCTCCTCTGCTCTGCTCTGGTGAGACCCCACCCGGAGTGCTGCATCCAGCTCTGGGATCTCCAAAATTAAAGAAGCACATGGACCTGTTGGAGTGAGTCCATAGGAGGGAGAGCCATGAAGATGATCGCGGGCTGGAGCACCTGTCCAATAAAGACCGGTTGAGTTGGGACTGTTCAGCCCAGAGGAGAGAAGGCTCGGGGGACACCTTATAGCAGTCTTCCAATACCGAAAGGAGCCAACAAAAAAGCTGGAAAGGGACTATTTACAAGGTCATGTAGTCACAGAGCAAGGGAGAATGGCTTTAAACTGAGAGTAGGTTTAAATTAGATATTCGGAAGAATTTGTCTGCTGTGAGGGTGGTGAGGCATTGGAACAAGTTCCCCATAGAAACTGGAGATGCCCCATCCCTGGCAGTGTTCAAGGCCAGGCTGGATGGGGCTTTGAGCTAGGTGGCTTAGTGGAAGGTGATCTTTAATGTTCTTTCACAGACAAACTGTTCTGTGATTGTATGCTAATGGACTTCCTCTCAGAGAGGACCTTCCTCTTCATTATCTCCTATTTCATCATATTACTGAAGTCTGGTTTGAAGATTGTTTAGTCTTACCTCACATTCAGACTAAATTTGTTTCAAATGAGGAGTGAGCAACAAGTCACATGAATTTTTTCTGTGCATGTATAGAGTAATGGTGTCAGTTCATGTACAATTAAGGTCTTTACCAGCTACTGAGCATGAGAACCACAAGAGACATCTTTCCTCCTGAAGGGACTGTAAAAAGGGAGTACTGCTCAGATGGCTTCTCCAGCTGCAACTCAGAAGCAGATTAGAATGGACTTGGACTTTATTCAAAGGCAACCAAACTATATCAGTTTAGCAGTGCTAGTTGTTTTTACCCGTTCTTTAACCTAAAGTCAAGCATATGGCTTGTAGCCCCCGTGCCAGTGTAATGGTTTAACCAGTGTCATGCAGGTCAAGCATGGCTATTCTGTCACTGAGACATGTTTCTTGAGACTTTAAGTACAGGAAATGTGTATAGTGAGGGTTAGCCACACTCTGTCAGGCCGAAAGAACATTTATTTCAGTGGTTAAGAACTGTTTGTATTTAAGTAACTTTATAGTTACTAAAAGGTTGTTTATTTTCCAGACAGGAGAGGGCTCCACCTTACCATGATCAAGAGGTATCAGCATTTCTAGCACTAGGTGGAAGTAATCAGCGCATCTCCCAAAGAAGGTGTGGTTAGACCCCTTGGTTTGAGCTATGAGTCATAGGGAAATGCTTTTAAGTAGCAAAAAGATCTGAATCTGGGTATTGGAACACACAGAATGGTTGGACAGTGATCCAGACATGAGGTACATGTGTGTCCTTTTCACTTTAAACTGTATCTTGGCTAAGGATTTCACATAGCAGTTGGTACTCAGCCTAAGTATCCAGGTAACTTCTTAGTAAAATGAAACATCTTACAGAAGTGGTCTAAATACAAGCAGAGAAGAGAAAAATTACTTCCATTACTGTATCAGAGCTTGTAACTCTTGTTCTGTTTTTTCCTCCTACTGTTTTCTTTGTAGCTTATCTGATAAAGGGTATTTTGATGTAAATGCAAATGTCACACAGCAAATGTAGTATTGCACAATGTATCATGTAGGATACTGAATTAAGATTTCCAGTATGAAGTACACCAGTGTTAACAAATATTGCAGTACTTGGAACAAGCATGAGGGACTGAGAAAAGTGGAAGTCACAAAGGACAGTTTGAAAAATGGTATTGCAAACTGTAAGCATGTGGAAAATGTCTCCTGGAAACCACATTGGCATTAATATGCAACAGGACACTGAAAAAAGTGACTGAACCTTAAGACATTAGAGTAAACATAAACCATGTTTGCCCACAAGTTTAAGTGCTGGCGTTGAATTTTTCTTTGTCACTTTTATTACTTTTTCTCAAAAGTCAAAATTCTGTCCGTGCTATCACAGAAACTGATCCCAGATATCTTTGTTCTTTAAGTTAAGGCTGAAATCAACTCAGCTTGAATATCTAAGGAAACTTCAGAATTTCCGCACGTTTGTGTCTGCTATCTTAAGTAAGATGTCTGCCTTCATATATCCTGTTAGGTGCACATGAAAGTAATAGGTAGCTGAAACTTGTTGAATAACCAATGTTTTCGATGTTGGATAAGCAAACACTTTGTAATCAGTGGAGAACTCACTTTTTGGCCTGTCCTTGAGATGGATTTGGACCTGACAAGAAGCTTTCCATGTTAAACTGGAATGTACTCCCATTTGACTCCCAGATACAAGCCTATGATCTGGATATCTGTGGCCTGCAAGCTTGCCCTAGGTTGTTTTCGCACTTTTTATTTTTGTAGACAGGCACTGTGTAAAGTTTTCAGACGTGATTCAGTAAGGATACTGATTCTCACCTATCATTTAATTCAAAGAGGTTTGCCTATCTAAACATGATTCTGATGCCAGTGTCTTTCTGTTTGTCAGACAGGAAAACAAAATTCCTTCGTGTTTCTCTTCTTGGAATTTTTACCAAGGTTTTGCAGGTTAGACTCATCCCTGGCATTTGTCTTCCACTCACAGAATGTACAATAGATTGTTCTCACTGGTGGAGTATGCAGCTTCTCACTGTGAAGGAAAATGCGTATAAGTATCAGTACAGCCTGTTTGAACCTTTACCAGCAAAATAAAATAGATTTTCTATATGGCATTTTGTTGCAGCTGTGCTCTTCTCAACTGAGTCTTAGGACTCAGCTTGGAATCCAGGTGCAAGTTCTATGGCTGATGTGCACTTAGACAGAAATACTAAGATTCTTTTCCTTGGTGCAATCTAAGGAAATCTGAAGTTCTTTATATTAATAATTCTGTATTGCTTAGCCATGCTTAAGTGCTAGTGGCTGGTTTGATATCTCTCATGAAGTTTTTTTTTTTCTGATTAATTTCTCAGTGATTTGCTGGCATCTGACTCAGTTTAGATTTTCTAGATGTATGGTGAAACCATAAGCTTCAGCAAGCAAATCATAGAGCAGAGGAAAAAGAATATTCATTGTTCCACAGTCAGCATCTACATGACTTCCTCAATTCACGTATGTAGTTTTTCTGCAAGCTCTTTTTAGCATCTGATCTTCTGAGTATAGTGTATAGACTGGTAAAATAAGATTAAGGTTTGCTTGAGTAATCTTCTGAGGCCTTTGGAAAGAACAGAGTTCATTCTTCATCTTTGGCTTCTAACAATACAAAAAATTAGTGGTAGTTCTGTCAGATCTCTGACAGTGACTTATCTTGAATGAAAGGACATTTTGTTTTTTTCCCCTGGGTCTTTGTTTTTTGGACTTCCAATGAACTAATTTAAACAAGATTTTGAAAATCAAAATTGTAACACACTATTGATATAAGGCAAAGCTTTAAAGAATCAAACTCTAGAAGAAGAGGAACTTCAAAAGCAAGAACAGGGCATTGATGTGCCTAACTTTAGGAAGAAAGAACAGTTTTGAAAAAGTCAGTTTTCTCATGCCTTTATGTAGGGATATGATCTGTAAGATGATACTTACCTGTCAAAGTTTCATTTCTAGTTTCTAATACAATTTTTCTGTGTATACTATCTTGAATGTATTTGAGTGCTTTCCATTGGATACCTGTCAGGTACATCTGACTCTTCTTTGGTTTGTGCCTAGCATTTATAATTCTTTTCCAGCAGGCTAGACACACTGTCGTGTTTGCGAAAAGGAGCTGTTTCTCCTATTCAGAGATCATCAGAGGTGTCTGTGGCTGAAATGCTGATTTTTGCCAGTGCTTCTTTTTTTATAGGCATGCTAATTCTACAAGTTAATTCTTCAGTGACATGTGGCAATGCAAGCAAATGAAACATCTGCAAATGTTACTGTTTAAATGGAATTGTTCCTACTTCAGACAGCAAAAGAGTGATATGTTGGCCCTTCTTACAGATGTCTGCCTGTTCCTGCCTTCTTCCGTTATTGTCCCAGGATTTTCTTAGGACTGAGGTTTCTATATTTCTGGGAGTTTGTGTTTCCTTTGGACCACATTGCTTGTCCTTGCATTTAGTGTCTATCATGTCAGCTCAAGAAGACAGACTCTTCTTTTAAAGAACTGTACCAAGAACTGATACTTTTATGTTCTGTTCGGGAGAATCTGTTTGCTGCAATTTTTAATTCTTGCAGATGCCCTCATTCAAGCTACTATTCATTATTTCAGTTTTTATTTTTCATCTGGAGACTGGTGAAATCTAACAGTTCTAGTGGCTTTCATTTGAGAGGATAAGTTAACCATTTTCATGGTGTTTTGCATCTCTGCATCTTTCAGCTGAAGTGAGGCATAGTTCTACTTTGGATAGCTGCTCAGGAAATAAAATAAGACTTAGAAGTTAAATTCAGTACAGAGCTTGTGAATTAGTATGTTGTACCTGAAAACCTTACTTGCAGAATCACTTTTTCCATTTCAGTGTTTGCTGTAACAAAAGACACTTGAACAAACCAGCCAAAGAACAGAAAAGTATTTTTGCCCTTTAGGATATGCAGTGAAATATTCTCAGTGAAGTTTCCATTTCTTCATTTAATTTTTTTTAAGTTACATTTCTCATTCTGAATGTTGTGATAGGTACCTTCCTCGCTATTCCTTTATCTCCTCATCCAACTTAAGATAGAATTATTTTCAGACAGACTTCTAAAATGTTTTAAAAAAGGAATTAAATCCACATCTCTTATATTTATTGTTGACTGACCGCTTTTTATAGGCTGGCAGTATTTTTCAGTAAAACTGTCCTGATGATGGCTGACAGATGTTCACCTGTGGCAGGATGCTAAGGAGTCCTTCCAAACTAAAGCAGGGCATAGTTTGCTAATTCTCTTTTAAGGGCAAAGGGGATTAGGAGCTGATGTTTGGAAGGAATAATACCTAGAGAATATAAGGAGTCTTAATCAAGCTGTTTTTCATAGAGTCACAGGATGGGTCAGGCTGGAAGGGACCACAGTGGGTCATCTGGTCCAACCTCCCTGTTCAAGCAGAGTCATCTCAGAGCACTTGGCACAGGATTATGTCCAGATGCTTCTTGAATATTCCCAGTGAGGAAGACTCTACAACCTCTCTGGGCAACCTGTTCCAGTGCATGGTCATTGCACAGTAAAGAATTTCTTCCTGATGTTCAGGTGGGACTTCCTGTGCCTCAGCCTCTGCCACTGCCTCTTGTCCTATTGCTCAGCACCACCGAGCAGAGCCCGGATCCATACTTTTGACACCCTCCCTTCAGATAGAGACATTGATGAGGTCCCCTCTCAGTCATCTCTTCTCGAGGCTGAACAGGCCCAACTCTCTTAGACTTTCCTCCTAAGAGAGATGCTCCTTAGTCCCCTAGGCCCCTTCTAGCCTTCTGCTGGACCTGATCCAGCAGCTCCATGTCTCTCTGCTACTGAGGGGACCAGAACTGGTCACAGCATTCCAGATGTGGCCTAATTAGGGCTGAGTAAAGGGGCAGAATCATCTCCCTTGACTTGCTGGCAATGCTTTTCCTGATGCACCCCACGACACCATTGGCCTTCTTGGCCACCAGGATGCACTGCTGGCTCATGGTCCGCCAGGACCCCCAGGTCCTTCTCCAGAGCTGCTTTCCAGCAGATCATCCCCCAGCCGTTGCTGGTGCCTGGGGTTATTCCTCCCCAGGTGCAGGACCCTGCATTTACCTTTTTTGAATTTCAGACAGTTCCTCTCTGCCCTCTCTCCACGCTGTCAAGGCCCTTCTGAAGGGCTGCACATCCCTCTGGGGTATCAGCCACTGCTCCCAGCTCTGTGTCATGAATGACCTTGCTGAGGAGGCATCTGCCCCTTCATCCAAGTCATTGATGGACAAGTTAAACAGTTCTGGGCCCAGTATTGATCCTTGGGGAACACCACTCGTGACAGGCCTCCAACTAGACCCAATGCCACTGATTGCAATCCTCCGGAATCTGCTGTTCAGCCAGTTCTCAGTCCACCTCACTGTCCACTCATCCAGGCCACAATTCCTGAATTGGCTATGAGGTTGTTGTGGGAGACAATGTAGAAAGCCTTGCTGAAGTCCAAGTAGACAATATCCACTACTCTTCCCTCATCCATCTATCAGGTAGTTGTCGCATCGTAGAAGGCAATCATATTGTCTAAGCATGATTTCCCTTTGCTGAATCCATGCTGACTTCTCTGATCACTTTCTTGTTTTCTATGTTGATAAAGATGGTATCCAGAAGGAGGCACTCCATCACCTTTTCAGGGATTGAGGTGAGGCTGACTGGCTGGTAGTTCCCTGGGTCCTTGCCCTTTTTGAAGACATTCTTATTTATGAGAATAATCTTAGCAATATGAAAGTACAGTGGCGGTGTTTGTGATTTTTTTTTTTATTAAGTACATTAAGCAGATACATTTTCAGAGAATCTTCTCTGTGCATCATGTTTCGTGCATGAAATTGTAAATGCTCTATTGATACCTGGTTGTATTTTAGAACAATGTAGTTATATTGCCTCAGGTGAGAAAACAGTAAGGCAATAGGTAGAATATTTAACTTGGTCTTTCTGCTTTCCGACCCTAGCTGCAGTTTTCTTGATTATAAAAAATGCAGCAATAACATAATGCTGCATAAATTTATTTAACAGAATAGAAAACATTAATTTAATATTCTCTATATGTAAAAAATATTTATATTTGTGTTTCTTGGTATCAGTTGTCACAGTTCCAAAGTAGTTCAGATATATCAGCTTGGTGTATGGAGTCCTAATATACTTAATGAGTTGAAAAAACTTTTTGTCACGTTATCATCTCTCTGGACTTAAATATCCTCAAAATGTACTTGCAGGCAGCTGCAGTGAGGACAAAGAAACTGGAAGAAAGCATTGAAGCAGAGAGAGCAGCACATTCAGCATCCAATTTCACTTCAGAGATCATCCAGGTAAACTTTCTGTTAAATATTTTATAGAAGCTTACAGTAAAACAGTTGATAAAGTTGTGAAGGTACAATGCTGTAGAAGATGTTAAAAATACTTGCTCCAGTGAAAACACTAAATAGATTTTTACAGTAAGTGTCAAAATTGTAAAAACTAATATATAAAAGAACAGAATCAAAGAATACCTGCTTTTCAGGGAACTTTAAAATTTTTAGAATAAATAATAAAATAAGGTGTCACATTTGTAAGTTTGAGAATTTCCACTAGCATTTAAACAGTCAGGGAAAAGGAAATGTTTCACAGTAGTTAAACATATACTACTGTTTGAATATCCTGCCCTGTATCGTCTGAATGGGCACTTAGAACAATTTGGAGATACACTGCATACATCCAACTTCTCTAGGAGTGAGAGCGTAATGCATCCTGAAACTGCAGTTTCAAACATAATTTCTCAGAGTACATTTCAGCTTCAAAATTATGATATTTGCAGTTACCAGTAAAGATTGATTATATAAATAAATGTAGTGTATATACTTGAACATTATATTTTTGTATTCTTAAACTGTATCACACCGTGTTTGACTCAGTAAAGCAATTATGGTTTATTAACAAAATAAAAGTGTGAAAAAACTAAATGGTGAGTGCTTAGTAATATCACAGTCATGAACAAGCTTATTGGACTTTTGAAAAACTAAGCAAAAAAAAAAAAGGGAATTTGTTGTCTTTTTTCCCTGTTTTCTGAGTAACAAAAATAAGCATTGTCATTCTTCAGTCAGTTATTTTCTTATTTTCATGATATTCTGTATGTACAGGCACTTAATTTTTAAAAATGATGATTAAACTAGTAGAAAATATTTACTTTGCTTAATTTCCTCTCTATATTTGCAACACACAAAGGAACTGGGAAGATAATATTCCTTAAGCTTAGAGACTTATGTTTTATGGGTGAATAATTGATAAAGTTTTTTTCCTTGTTTATATACATGAACAAGCTTGAAGCGTGCTTTGTTCTGAGAGGAAGTGTAGCCTTTATTGTTAGTCCCATACTTTCGTGAGTCTATTTAAAAATTAGAATTCAGAATTCCCCCGGAAAGTTTCACTAATAATAATAACTGAAAATAGGATAATCCAGAAACCTCCAAATGAGAACAGAAGGAACTTTTTGTCAGCATATGTATTTGTCTCTGTTTTGAACTGTATGTATTCCTACATTTGTATATATGTTCAATGTTTTTTACATGTGTATATGCTTCTATACAGAATTAATAAAATATACTCTTCTGTAAAGCAGAACAGACCATAGAACAGCACTAAAGATCATGTTAGTCTTTCCTAACTTGCTTTAATTGCTTTTTTATCACTTGGTGTAGTTAAGAATTCAAGAACTTGAAGAAGCTGTGCATGAGGAAAAAGACAGACGAGCAGAAGCTCTTTCAGATTTAGAAATGATCAAGAAAGAGTTCAAAGGGTTGGAAAATGCCTATGAGAGAGAAAAGCACAATGCCCAAAAGAACTTGGAAAAACTCAATGTGTAAGTTTCCTTTTAAATTCATTGTAAAGTGGCAGTAGACAGCTTGATTACCACTTATAGTTTACATTTTGTATAGTTTTCAGTCAGTAGAGAACAACTAAGTCTGTTGTAATTTTCCAAAACAACCTGAAGTTCAGAACCTGGAGTTCCATTAATAATAGGTCCATATCGGTGACCATATGGGCTGGTAAAGAAAGTAACTGAGCTGTTAGTGATCATTTACCAAAGCAAAAATGTGGAAAACGATAGTTATGACAGAGTCCTGTCTGCTGTATGTTTGGGAGGAGTGTAGGAAAGCACACATGGCAGGGTTAGAATAGATTTTTTTCTTCTGGATATGCTTACATTATTATGAGAATATTATTTTTCACGTCAGTGAGCTAGATGAATCGTTAAGACTCCTGTTGAGAAGTTGTGTATCACTTATAGTGGTTAATCTTCATTTTCAGCTTCTGAATGATTGTGGGAAGTGTTAACTAGGTAATGAAAATAGAAAAAGGGATGAAGTGTATGAGAGCAGATGAAATTACTTGGGATTCCTTTCCTGCTCAGCACAATCTGCTGTGTCTGTGGTAACAGATGTTTTTCGGAAGAAGGGTTTTACTATATTCCCTGGGCAGATATAGGATGTACTGTACTGAGTCTTCTTCCTTGGCTGAATCAAGTTTATATAGGGGTGAGAAAGTGTCAGGAAGAAGAATGGTGTTGGAAGACAGAGAACTGAGGAGTAGGTGAAATAAAGGATAGTAGCTGGTGAAATTTAGGGAAAGAGGGAGTTTAAGAAGACATAAAGTGGGTGGCACACAGTGGGGATGTGTGAAGAGACTCGAGGTAGTAGAATGGGTTGGAAAAGATACAGCTGGCGTCTCTCAGTCTAGGATTATATGGATCTGTACTAGAGGTATTTATGGTGACTTACTCATAGAAGCAGTAGTGGGGAAGAAAGAAACTGGTTTCCCTACAAAAATGGAATTTTGTGGCTTGAGTGTTTCTATATTCATGCTTACAGAGATGTTTTTAGTAATATAGTTGAAACTTGTCCTGTATTATACACATCTTAGAGCTCTTCATTAAAAAAAAGGTCAAAAGAGGTCTGAATATGCATTTAGATAGACCAGAGTCACATTAAAAAGGGAAAACTTTTTTCTCAAAGAAAAAGAAATAATTTTTGTGATAAAAATTTGGGAAAATGTGTGAAATAGATTATGATAGTGATCTAAAATGATGCTTCAGGAAGACAGCAGTCTTCATTGCTGTAAAACTGAATAAGTATATTTCAAGATTCTCTATGGTTCTAAAATAACATCAGTTAATTAAGCTGTAATCTCATCCTGCCTGGTTGTTTTTGCTTTGAGCATAGGTTCTCTGTCTGCAAATACATGAGACTAAACTGATACCAAGTTCTTTGCCTTCCGTTGAACTGAAGAAGGCCTTGACCATTGATTTGACACTTTATCCCTTCTTTATTGCTTTTTTTAAAAAAAGCTCCTTTGTGTTCAAAACAGCCATTTTTTGAGGAATGGCTGTTGGATCAGCAGTTTTGCACAACAGGTTACTTTGTACTGTTTGAGTTTTTCTTGTATGTAACTTCTTATTCTTACAGAGCATAGGGAACTATGGTTTGGTTGTTTTTTTTCCATTTTAGTTTGGTTTTCTTAGCTTTTAGTTTGGTGTTGTGGGTTTTTTCTTTCCCTTCTGGTAGGTTGCCATATTTGAGTGTCCAGAAAATATGGAAAAATTAATGTTAAAAAAGTTTTCTTGAAGTAGTGTTCTTCCAGTGTTTGTTCTTGAACCTTTTCTTCACTTGTTCCAAGATCTAATATTCCAAGGTTCAACTTTGTGTTGAGGTTAGACCAGAAAAATTCATCATTCATAGTGAAATATGGGGCTTTTTTAGTGTTTGTTTTTTTGACTAATGCTTGTTATGCTGTAGTAGTTTTCAGTGTAGAAAAGATTGTTCTGTCTTGCCAACATGGCTGCTGTAGCATGGCTTTCTGTAATCAGTCAGGGAGCTGTTAGTGTGAATATGTTCTGGGAATCAATAGATGATAATAGAGATAAAGTGTTAGCTAATCAGCAGCATTTTTAATGGTAGCTTAAACATCTGTTCAGGTATTTTCCAAACCATTCGAATTTTACAAGCTTTACCACAAGATCTGTTTTTTAGATTTTAAATTAGTGAATTTAGTTAAAAATTGTGAACATCTATGAGTAGTAGTTTTCCAATTAAATCTTTGAGAAACTCTTAAAGATATTTTTCTGTATTAAATTAATTGGTCCAACGTAAGGATAATGGTTAGATATTGAATTGTATTGTGCATTCAATAATGTTTTGTTCCTTGTGAGAATCTTTTGTCTAGATGTATGAAGATATTTCTTTGAGAATTGAAGGGGTTTGGGATATTTTTAGGATATTTTTGGTCCGTATAAGTTACATCTTTGAAAAATGGTAATAACTCTTAAATGAAAACCTTCTCCTCAAAAAAAGAAAAAAAAGGGGGTTTCTAGAGAGTTTGGAATTACTGCAGGAAATACCTGAATATGTATAGTTGTTGTAGTTAAGACTATGAAATATAGTTTTTATAGTTATGGTACCATTTGCCTTAGGAATTTCAATGTTAGTGCTTACAGAGAAGTAAGTACTTGTGTTAGTAAAATGCAACATGAACCTTAAAAAGCCTTCTCTTTTTGCTCTAAACAGGACAATTATGTTCAGTGTTTCTTTTTCAGGAAAGCAATTTGCCCTATCCTGGAGTTATTTTGGTATAAAATAGAATTTACGCCTACTTGAAGCATCTGTTCTGTGTATTAATTGAATATGAGAATAAATATTGTCTAATATCCAAACAGTACTTTTCACTGCTTGCAATCTTGGGTTGATTCAGGCAATTACTCTTAGCAGCTTCTGCCAGCTGAGTTTTTTGAAAGTAAATTGTCTTCTGTGATTTCAGAGAATGCAAACCTTTCCATGGAAGTTAACACAGTTAAAACACAGTTAAAACAGTTGGTGGTTGTGTTAGAAGAGCTTGATGAAATGTGGACAGCCTATCCTCACAACTTTGTTCATCCAGACATCTAAATTTCCAGACCTCTAGAAAGATAGGTAGTGAAGGGCAAGCTTTTTCTGAGGTGGACATCAATCTACTCAGTTCACTTGAGGTAATTATGTGGGGTGGGCAGGTACTGCCTCATCTGTTTCCTGTGCCCTTTTTGTTCTTTGAAGAATACAAGTGTCAGTAACATTGGTGAATATCAGTGATTGCTTTCACTGGACACCTTCTGAGAGAATATAAGAGTCTTTGATCTACTTACCTTTGAAGGCTTTGGTCTTTGGACTTCAGACAATGTTGGGAATCTTGGGTTTTTCTTTTAAGACATAGTTTGGCATCCAAACATATTTTCTCTTTTTCTGGAGGAGTTTCGTGAATTTGTCTTTAAGTCTTAGCCAAATGAAAGTTTCTAGGACTTTCATTTGTTGTTCTAGAACACTTGGATATCTCTTTAGCTGGACTTGAGGTAGGTAAATAATACCAAAGTTGGAAGCTATGTAACGCTGTGAGAATTTATTTTCTTAGGAAAAAAGATAGTTGTCATAACTGAAACGAAGCAAACGGGCTTTTCTGGGTTGCATAATTTTTTATTTTCTTAGAAAAAAATATAGTTCTAATAACCAAAACTAAGCTAACGGGCTTTTCTGGGTTGCATAATTTATTCATTAGCTCTGAACCCAGTAGCAGTATGTAAATTGGAAGTAACATGAGATTTGGATCTCTGTGTGAATTTACTTTTCTTAAAGAGTGAGAACATGACATAGAATAATGTGGAACTGCTTTTGCTGTGTTTCCAAAAGCTGTGAGAGTAGAAGCCACTGTGGGGGACTGAAATAGGCAAATTTTGAAGAATAAGAAGTAAACATGTACAGCTAGAGCAAAAAATCAGCCAGGCTGATGCAGAAGCACATAGGTATTTGGAGGACTGATGAAGTAGTTCTTCAGCTAAGAAGACACATTCATCTATAACAAATAAATCAAAGTCAGAAAGTGACAATGTTGATTCAAAAGCTTCATAGTTGGAAGAACTTTGAGCCCTCTGCATTACTTTCAGTTCTAGGGAGACAGGCTTGATAGGAGAAGAGACAAAGAAATGAGTGACACCTGGATGTTTCTACTGCTGAGAGCTACATCAAAGAATAGTTCGGGTTGAAAGGAATTGCAGGAGATCTTTAGTCGAACCTGCTGCTCAAGTCAGGATCAGCTATGAGATCAGGCTTTTCAGGGTTTCATCCAGCTAGGTCTTGAAAATCTAGAGAATGGAGATGGCACAACCCAGCCTCTTTGGGAACCTGGTCTACTGTTTCACTGTCATCAAGTTGGAAAACATTTCTCCTTGTCTGAACTTCTTTGGATTCAGTTCTTCTCCTGTAGCCAAACATTTCTGTGAAGTGATTGACTGCATCTTCTAGATACTGGGAGGCATATTGTACACCGTGGAGTTATCTCTTCTCCAGCTTGAACATACCAAGTTCCCTCAGATCAAACCCCGACCATGGTGGTGACTGTTCCCTTAGCCCACTCCAACGTTTTTCCTATGTTATAAGGGATGTGTGTGGTTAAAACTGGTCATTATCTTACATGTGTTGTAATGACTGCCAAATAAAAGGTGATTAATCACTTCCCTTGATCTGGCTGTGCTGCCATTAATACAACCAAGGATGCTGTTAGCCATCTCCACTTGTATGCCATGCTGCTGATTTGTGGCTGTGTACCATGCTTACCAGGTCATTTTTGAGCATAGCTGCTATCCAGCCAGCTACCAGTCACATCACTTTAGGGGGCTCTTGCTTCCTAAATTCAGATCTTTGCACATGTCATTGTTGAATCTCAGAAGGTTCATTCTGGCCTGTTCTTTCTCCACGTCTAGAGAACGGCAGCTCTTCTGTTGAGTGTATCAATTGTATTGTGTAATGATTTACTCACACGTAGTCATTGTTACCTACCGGCTAGGTAGGTAGAGGTGCAAGGTGCAAGAGATTGCACTCTTGGCTTACTCCAGGTGATGGTTAAAGCTGTTAAACAGATCTAATACAGACCTCTATCTAAAGTATTCTACCCACTACCAGCTACTACTGTCTGAGCTTTACCATCAAACCACTTTAATCAATGTCGTAGTTCACATATCTACACTTCAGGTCTAACTTAGCTGTAAAAATATTGTGTGAGAAAGTGCTAAAATCCCTTGCTAAAATTAGTATTTAATCTACTCACTCTCCTTTTGTCCCCAGACCTGATGATTTTGTCATGGAATATAACTGGGTTGGCCAGAGATGATAAAGCTTTGGTGAATCCTCCCTGAGTGTTCTCAATCACTTTTGTCTCTTTCATGAGCCTAGAAAATTGTTCTAAAAAGATTTGGTTCGTAACCTTCCAAGGACTGAAATGAAGCACACTGGTTTATACCTTGGCTTCTGCTCTTGCCCTTTGCCAAATATAAGTGTAACATTTGCCTTTTTTCATTTGCCAGAGACCTCCCCCAATTTTTGTGATCTTTCATGATCATAATGAGCAATGTCACTTTGACATTGGCCAGCTTTGTCAGAACCTTTGAATGTAGGTGAGCTGGCCTCTTCAGTTGCTATGGGTTGAGTTCTCACAAGTTATCTCAGACTCAATCCTTACCTATTGCTAGCAGTTGTTCTCTTTTTTGTGTCCTTTCACTGACCATAGAGGTTTGGGAGGAGACCTTGTCAGGGAAGACTGAGGCAAAAAAGGCAGTGAGCATGGTGACCTTCTCTCTCTGCAGTTGATAAAGTAGCTGTTTTGTGTAGACGTCTGTTCATGCTTTCTTTCCTGACGTAACAGTGGTAAAATCCCTTCTTGTTGTTTTTGTCATCCTTTGCAAATGTTAAGTCTTTCCTGAGGCACCTATTTTCCATCCCTATATACTTAAGCAATCCTTCCAGATTTTTCCTTGGATTGCTGTCCCTGGCTGTGTGTCCTGTGTGCTGTTGTTCGGCCTTGTAGTTTTCTCATGACCTGCCTTTTTATCCCTGCCAAGCTTTGTATATATTTGCTTTCCTGAATACCAGGAGGACTGGTGTAGTACAAGAACTGTTTGAAATTTTGAATTATCTGCTATTGAAATAATGCCATTCTCAGTAGGATTGTCATGGTTTAGGAATGGTATTCTCCAATTTAGTGTTCCTACAGAAACACTCCAAACCAAGTCCTCCGTGATCATTCCCTCCTCTCCTTCTTCCTCCTCCTGTGGCAGGCTGGAGAGGAGAATTGGAGTCACAAAAGGTAAAGATTGTGGGTTAAGATAAGGACAATTTACTGGACACAGCAATGAAATAAGACAACAAACTGTAACAGCAGCAATACTCATGACTGAGGGCACAAGGAAAAAAAAGTGAATGCTTCACATGTGATTGCTCACTGTGGAAACCTCCGACCATACCCAGTCCCTCTGCCATGCTACCCGCAAGGGAGCTCTTCCTCTGTCCCCAGAAAATAACATGAGGTGGTATAGAATAACCTCCAGGTCCTAGCCATGCCCATGCCTGTCAACTGCAAAAATTAATGCTGTTCTGGCCAGAACCAGGGTAAGAATATAGTCAGGTATGTGGAAACTTTCGAAGCAAGCTTTGTACTTGAAATCAGGGTTCATGATGCAAGATGTGACATCATCTTTCTGAAGAGGACTAATACGTTAATTAAAATATGATGACTTCTGTTTATTGTAATTTGGAGTCCATATCCAAATGATCAAATGAATTTATGACTGGAAGTCTAACACAAGCCTTGGTAACAGAAAAGAACATAACTGTAACTGAACAGTTCTTCCTAGAAGGAATATATAAGTTCCTTCAGTTAAAAAAAAAATAAGGCAAGCAGCTTCAGTAGTCATATGATGTGCTAGCATGATGTAATACCCATAGATTATCTTTTAAAAATATATAGAATACTTAACAAAAGTATTTTTGATAAAGATGTTCTAATGTTGAAACTTTCCAGATTAGAAAGAGAGTGTTTCTCCTCAAACAATCAAATGAAAGAAGTGATTGAGGAAAAGAAGAAGGTAATTGTAGACCTCTCTACGAGACTAGGGAATGCCGAAAAAACCTGCGGAGAATTACAGAAGGAACTTGCATTGGTAAGACAAAAGGCCTGTGGCACTCCTTGTTTAGGGTTTTTTAAACGTACTGTGAACATAATCTACATTTGCTGTGAGCTGTGGAATAAATCTGACTTTGTGTTACTCTGATTTTATTTGTATTACTTTGTTTTGTGAAACAAGAGTAAATATAGCTAAGACACCGGAGAAGCTAATTTGAAAATGCATTGTAAGTGATAAACCATGTATTTAACTGAGGACTTACTTGCAGAAAACAACTATTTTAAAAATATGGCTAAGAGTCGAGTTACCTGTGTTTGCATTCTTAATGAAGAAGGCAATTTGTAGATATAGGTTATAATTTTGTGTAAAGAATGTTCTATCTTTTGACCCAAGCTTTTTTTTGCTCAGGCTTGATTAGCTACCATTGTAGGCTCGTTTATTTCTATTTCACATAATGTTTTCGGTTTAGTGCAAGCATTTGACTGCAAAAATTGTTTGAAAATGGCTTCTTTGAAGGTGACAAACTTTTTACTTGATTGAGTTTTTTTGTTTTGTTTTGGTGAGCATTTGTCATATTGGATGTATTTTACAGGATGATTTTTTGAAATCTTCCTCCTTTTATACGACCAGTTAGGGCCTTCCCACTATCTCTACTCACCTCAACTTTGAATAACAATTTTGCCACCCTCTTTCATAGCAGCAGGTTCAAAGCAAAAAGCTTAGGATAGCTTCATTAATGACATAGGTGAAGGGATGGAGTGCACCCTCAGCAGGATTGCAGATGGATCCAAGCTGAGTGATGCAGTTGACGCACCTGAAGGATGGGATGCCATCCAGAGGCCTGGACAGGCTTGAACAAGTGGGGCCATGGTAATCTCATGGGGTTTAGCAAGACCACGTGCAAGGTGCTGCACCTGGATCAGGGCAGCCCCCAGTATCAACACAGGCTGGGGATGAACAGATGAAGAGCAGCCCTGCCGAAAAGGACTTGGGGGTGCTGGTGGATGAGAGGCTGGACATGACCCAGCAATGTGCACTCACAGCCCAGAAAGCCAAACATGTCCTGGGCTGCATCCAAAGCAGCGTGGCCAGCAGGGTGCGGGAGGGGATTCTGCCTCTCTTCTCTGCTCTGCTCTGGTGAGACCCCACCTGGAGCAATGCATCCAGCTCTGGGATCTCCAGCACAGAAAGAACATGGACCTGTTGGAACGAGTCCAGAGGAGGCCACCAAGTTGATCAGTGAGGGAACAGCTGTGCTGTGAGGAAAGGCTGATAGAAAAAGGATAGTTCAGCCTTGAGAAGAGAAGGCTTCAGGGTGACCTAATTGTGACCTTCCAATACCTGAAAGGAGCCTACAAGAATGATGAAGAGAGACATTTTAGAAGGGCATATGGTGGCAGGACAAGGGGGAATGGCTCCAAACTGAAAGGAAGTTTAGATCAGATATTAGGAAAAAATTCTTTATTGTGTGGGTGGTGAGGCACTGGAACAGGTTGTTTTCACAACAGGGAAGTTGTGGATGTCCTGTTCCTGGAAGAGTTCAAAGCCAGGTTGGATGGGGCTCTAAGCAACCTGGTCTGGCACAAGGTGTCCCTATTCACAGCAGAGGCATTAGAACTGGGTTAACTTTGAGGTTCCTTCCAGCCCAAGCTATTCTATGATTCTATTCCAATTTTTTTTTCTAAACTTGCAAATTTCTCCTCTTGCTTTCTCTTGGAGCTATGAGTATAGGAGCTAACCATGATCTCTTCCCTGCTGCTGACAGGCATTGTGCTAATCAGGATATAGGAGCAGAGACCTGCTCTGAGTCTTCAGATTTGTTGGTATTTTCTCTTCAGTTGATGGAGTTATTCCATACGTTGCCTTCATGTTATCCACTTCCCAGGTAGATTGGTAATTAATAAATCGAAAAAAAATAAAATTTTTCCTTTTGGGAGAGCAGAGTTTCTTCAATGCAAGCATTAAAGTATTAAAAGACATTTGCTGCCCTAGTCAGCCTGAAAAAGTCATTTTGTGAGGCACAAAAGGAATACAAAGAAAATTCCTTAGTGAAATGTATGTTACACCTGACAAGAATTCAGGACAAAATTCTGTTCATGCTCAAGATTTGTGGTAATGGCAACAGTATTAAATGGTGTACTCAAAATGAATATAGTGTTAGTGAAATGTAAAAGTGAATAGATTGTCCCACTTGGAAGAACTGTCTTATTCATAGAGCTGGTTGTTTTAATTGTTTTACTGGAATGATTTCAAGCCGCAAGACAGTCTTGAACTGGTAATAAAAATACTCATTTTCTGAGGAGTTGTATTAGTGGTCCCCTCTGGGATTAGATTTTTATCACCTTGGATGGCTTTGCATTTTTCCTGAAGACTTTTGTATTTGTTTGGAAAGCAGGAATGCCTGTGTGTGGTCTTGTTTACTCGGTATTGACAGCATTTTTGTTATTTTCCTTCCCAAAATCAAAAAGCAGAACGCTATAGCAGAAACTAAGTATAAATAACATTCAATATACTGTTACTAAGCTTCACTTTACCCATACTAAAATTGTATGAAATTGTCTGTGTGTTCTCTTCCCTTTATTTCCTCCCCCTCCTGCTTTCTTGATCTGTTAATTACTTTCTTACATTTTGTATTATTGTTAGACATCCTGAATATGTCCTTTCCACTTCAGTCTGGTAATCTTAAGTTGGTTTCTCACGGTACTGTTACCATACAAGTTAATGTTTTTGTTTGTAAAGTAAGATGTACAAAGTACATTATTTTGAAACTTTACATGAAAAAGTGCTTTTTTTTTCCCTTAATGGATCAGTTGAATGTATAGTAAAGTAGTTATTCTGCTTGTAATTTTAAATATCAGCATGTGGCAGAAGTTTGCGAGAAATTTGCATGGATCAAATGTGATAGGATCTGTTACTCTCAAACAAAATTGCTTATGAATCCTCAGCATGAGAAGGCTCTCAGGATTTCCATTATGTTTATCTGAGGAAATTGGTCTCAAGCTTATCATTATTTCTAACTAGGGTTTCTAGAAATTTTTAGCTTCAAGAATAGGAATTTAGAAGAATGGCCTTTGTGATTTAAGACTTGGTTTAAACTGAAACAGCCTCAGCTGTATTCCTGCCCCATGGAAAGAATAAGAGGTGTCTTTAGGAGTTTTAAGTTACTCAGGTTATTTACATCTCTGGCACCTAGTAGTGGATGATCTTAGTACGGGACAAGCAGATGTTACACTTTTATTTTATGAGAAATGCATATTGAAATTTCGGGGAACTTAGTTCACCAGTTCACCAGAATGCATATTGGGAAAGTGAAATAATTAAAATATTGTATTTTAGTATGAATTCCTTTAATTTGGAAGAAGTGTGTATGCATTTCCTCCCCTTTTTATAGATTCGATTGGGACTAGCATAATTTGTGTGTAAGTCATGTAATAGATTACACACAGCCCGTGCTTTTCCCCGTGGCACGTAAATCTTTCTCTTACAGCCATGCCTGCAGTCATGCCCTGTTTACATCTCTGCTGTCCATAGAAGCCTTGTAGGTTATTGTACACTGAATGTCAGAAGTGTTTGAGAATCTAGTTCCTGGACATACATATTAGCCGTTGTTCTTTTACAGAAGTGTCATGGGTATTAACTCAACAGACAATGAAGCACCCTGAGGATTATGATCCTGTTCCAGAAGTTCTGTGGAGTAGAAACTGGTACACAGTGGCAAAGATGTAAATGTCATCTAGACAATTTAATTGTGGACAGAGCTTTTTCTTTCAATTAAAAAAAACCCCAACCCTGATACACACTCTTGATTAATTTTGTACAAATGATTGTTAAGTGTTATTTTAGCTTGATTCTTGTTTTTCTTGCCTTAATGTAGGGGTGGAGCATTCCTTCTCAGATGCTACTTCTATTAGTGTCCTGATTTAAGAAGACTAGACTAGACTGAAGCATATGCTTAATGATATTCTGCAAACAAACTAATTTTGCAATTTATTCTGGAAGTGCAGAGGTCACTCAAGCTGTGATGTCCTGGTGTTGGCAGACAGACATCTAAAATTTAAAGTTGCGCTTCTCAAAAAATTTTCTCTGACTTGGAAAAAAAGCCAAATCCCCAAACCTAAAGAGATACTTTGTAACATTCTCTCCCACCAAAAGTTGTTACAAATCTCTTTTTAGGGGACAAGAATAGTTCCAATAAAACTTGAGCATTTTGATTAATTTTATTTCGGGTGATTAAGACTGAGATGCTAAATTTCTTGAAAGATTGTATTTAATTTACACATGGCTATATACTCCTCTATAGAATTTTGAATATTCTAGCTAATATAAGAAAATAAAGGAAGTATTCAATAGTTCGATAACTTGAGCAAAAATAAATAGTATGCCAAGGAGATAGTTTGTTGGGGAGGGTTTTATTTTGTTTTTTATACTACAGTTTATGCCTGGTTCCTCAAAATTTGTGCCACTTTTCTGCTTTACAGAGCATCACTCAAGTAAAACCCATGTTTTGTGAACTGCAGAGCAGTCTTTTGTATTTCTGCAAATGGTTTGATTTGCTGCCCCAAGGTTGTGCTGGGTAAACACTCCGATACTTCTGTAAAGAATTTACATAAGTGCTTTTCAAGGAGTATCTGAACATACTGCTCCTTGGTTGCTGTGTGGGTGGTTCTGGATCTGCCACTTGCTCTGCCAGCACAAGATGGGATTTGTACTGCAGACTGAGTGGGTGAATTAGTCCATGTGCAAGAGAGTCTTCCAGAAACCCCATGTTACTGTAAACAAAGTAGAGAAAGTTCCTCTGGAATAATGGCAGTTCATTGTAGGAGTGGACTCCAATTCCCTTCATACTACTGCAATGATTTTGTTATGTTAAATTAAGGCCTCCAACTCCTGCCCACATGTTTATTTTTTAAAAGTTACTGAACTTGAGATACAGCTGCACATTTGCAACATCAAGTTCTGTGGGCTGTCTTGGAACTGTGCATAGAGTTTGCATTTAATTTAGTAAACCATGGCTTTTGGAAAATGCTGAAAAAACAATGGGATGTCATTGCTGTATTGAAATCTGAAACAGGTGATGGAATGCTACCAAAATTGAATAGTGGTGATTAAAGAAAACATGTCTACAACCAAGGTAGTAGGAAATTGTCCAGATAAATAAAAATACCTTTCTGGCAGATGAACACAATTCTGACAATGAGTGGAATAATTTTATAAGTAGTAGGTTTTCCTAGGAGTTCTGGTTATTGTTACAGATATTATATTATAATAATACGTATTTGGAAAATACATATTATTTGGAAAAAGGATTTTCTCCTCATAGGGGTCTACAGTATTTTTGGTGAAAAATTCTTGGCTTCTGTTTAATTTCTTTAACGGTGCGATTTTGTTTTGAAATAGGTGATTAAATAAATATGTTTCCAAGCACATTTTCTATGAAAAGGTTTTTGTCCTCAAGAGTTGTTTTCTGATAATAGGAGTCTTCCTAAGGATATGAAGTTTGATTCAGGGAAGCATTGTATATGCTAAAATGCAGCATATGTTCTGGGTTCAGAAAATATGATATTGCTCCCATATTATTACGTTGTTAGCCTCCAGTTTGGAATATTTTGTGAACAATGGAATTTTCTTTGGGGAGCATAGGAAACACTCCTAGTACATTTTGAGAATTTTAAGTTCTCAAGTGTTCATGGAAACTTCACTGATCTCAGGGACCTGGTATTCCCAAAGGCAGGTTCTACCTGTGAAGACTGAGGTGAAAAAAGCATTCAGAAGGCTTTTTCTCTGTCCTAGTCCCCAGATTGCTGCCTCATTAGCGGTGGGCCCACATTTTGCGTAGTCTTCCTTTAGCTGGTGATGTACTTCAGAAAGTTTTTTCTGTTGCTCTTCACATCCCATGCCAGATTCAACTTCACGTGGATTTTGGCATTCCTAAACATATCCCTCTAGTCCTGAACAATGTCTCTGTATTTTTCCCGGGTTACTATGTCTGAACAACCTTCTTTATGCTTCCTTTTAATTCTTGAATTTAGTCAGGAGTTCCCTCCATATCCATACAGACCTCCTGTCTTTGATTTTCAAGATGTTTTCAAGGATCATTTTCTAGGTCAAGAATGGTCCATTCTGATGTACAGGAAGTCAAGCAGAAGGCTTACTTCACAAGTGTTTTCCACCAGTTTCTACTAATGTGGTCTGAAGCAAACTCTCCTTATGTAAAGGCTATAGCAATGTTGTCACTCGATTTCCCTTTTAAATAACCTAGGAAACATTCAGAACCACACACTTTTCCAGTAAGCAGGAATGGCATCCCCTAACACAAACATGTTGATGGATGGAGTTGTTGAGAAGGATGTAATCACATCTCCTGGAATAGCTGAATGTGTCAGCTGCAATTGATTATGTTTGACTCTACACTTTTGGACTCCATTTTCCTTTTCAAAGTAAAGCATTATGCATATTCCCTGTGTTTGTTCAGACTGAAGAAAACTAAGGAGATAATAGCTACTGCTGTGAACTATCAAGTGGGTGCTTGTGAGAAGATGGAGCTACACTCTCCTTAGATCTGTGCAGTAGAAGAGAAAACAGGGAAATTCTAATTACCTGTAAGGGGAAAACAAAAACTTCACAGTGAGAATTGTGAGATATTGGAGCAAGTTGCCTGGAGGGGTTGTTGAAACACTGTCTTTGAGGATACTCAAAACTTGACTGGACAAGGCTCAGAAAAACCTAACCTGACTTCGAGCATACCCTGATGTGAGTGGGGAGTGGGACCAGATGACCTCTACAGGTCCTGTCAGCTTAAATTATTCCATGATTTTGTGACTGTATACATTGTTATTAGATACCTGTCAGTGAGATATAGGAAATCAGAACAATAATAGATCCTTTTGGACTCTTAACCTGTGCCTGAATTTTCAGCAGTGTAATTTACAGCGTTTTTAAATTTTAAGTATCAGTTTCTGATAATGGGGACAGTGATTGAAAATGGAAGTTAGAAGGGAAAGATACTAAATATTTTGCAGTTCAAGTGTAGAGAGACTGGCTAGTCTAAGCAATTTCCTTTTGATCTTTATTGCTGTTGAAAAAGAGACTAAAATTGGCTTAGGGAGTGTAGATGCAGTCAGCAAATAAAGCACTAGAGAAGTGGTGAAAGCTGAATAGACTGGAATACACTGACTAAATTATGGTAAATTAACTAAACAAAATGAAAGAATTGGATGAAAAGATTGAAAAAAAATCTCACATTTGACTTTTCCATAGGAAAACATTTTTCTGGAAGGATTTGGTCTGACCTCCTCTGTGCTGGAGGGGTTTGTTTAAAACGAGTGTTTATTTTATTGTGATGTTTTCATATTGTTATATTTTCTTATTTTTAATATGTGAGGTCTTTGAGATGATGTCAGTACATGAGAGCAAATTACTTTAATGTGTTTGCATCCCATAAAATATTTTTACTGGATCTCAACATTTACAAGCTCTATTTATACAGATAATTTTATGGAGTAAGAATTAAACCTTAGTTATTTTCCAATATATAGAAGTGATTTGGATATTCTTTATGAAGTGTAGTACAAACTCACACACAAGGAAAGGCATGTAAATGCTACAGGGGACCTAACACTGAAATACACATATGAATAATATATTAGTTGATATACAGGACATATAATTAAAATTGAAAGAGTAAAGCAAATTTATAAAATATTTAAACTGAATAGTGAAGAACACTGCAGAGAATTAAATGCATTTCTTGGGTTTTTTATCCTGACAGTTATATGCTACCAATATGTATCAGTTTTCCTGGGGAGATGTTTCCCACACATGAGAAATTGCCTGAATTCTTCGATATGCAGTGAAGCATAACTAAAGCAATAGTTTCTGGATATGATAGAAAACAGTAGGATTTTGCTCAATAAAAAAGGTTATTTTCCATTACCAAGTAGAAATGGAGATTATACAAATAGGTGTTAGAATTTAGAATGCAAATAAATTGAGCAATTAAAAGTCATGAGACATCTTTAACCATAACCTTTGTCATAAGAAAATCATGAAGTTATTTAAATCTAGTTTTTTCTTGAAATTGGTGAGAGATAGGGGTGGTTGGTTTTTTTTTGTTATTGTGGGTTTGGGGTTTTCTAAATTGCTGAGGTGTATTACTTTCTGTCAGTCAGCAGCTAAAATCATACATTTCCTTCAGAAGTCAAAACTGCATATACCCAAAAGGACCTTGGTCTTGTCTGGAATTACGGATGCATGTCTTTGAAAACTTCAAGTTATAATATCAGATACAAATTGAAGGAATGAATTGGTATAGTCTTGCTATTGTAGTGATTAAAAAATCTGCTGTAGTACCTTTCTGGCCTCTGAATAAAGTTGGTGTCCTGATTTGAACAATAGGCTACACTTAGTGGGCAGCTTTCTTTAAGAAATTTCAGTGATAGGAGCTGAAGAACTCTGCAGCTTTATATACAATGCAAAAGGATGAGGTTTTGGTATTGAAGAAATCACTATCTACCATGGAAGATATTAACAATTGAAGTATGCAGGTTTGCAATGAGAATAGGTATGGGATTTGACTGACTGCCAAATCATAGATTTCTAGCCTGTCTGCCAGTAGTTTGGTGTCTTTCTGGATGCCCTTGTAGGGTGTAACAATAGATTCACTGCTTGCATAGATGGACAGGATTTAATGTCCATTAAGATACTTTTAAAGCAGAAGATGATCAAGACTAAGTCTTTGTACAACCGTCTTTTGTTTTTCTTTTGAAGTCCTGAAGCCTTTAGTTTTATGTTGTGTGTTTCAGGGTTCTGTGCTGTGTTACTTATTTGTTATGTCATGTTGGGTCTCTTGGCTCAAGAGAAGATGTAAAAAGAAGTATAGCAGAAATTTAAATTTAAAGAGGAACAAGTCTATCATTGTGATGTATATTTCTCCTGTTTACTTATTTTACTGTGTTTCTCTCCCCGCCCCCTCTTGTCTTGTCTGTTCCTCCTGTCAAATAAAGGCCAAGAAACACCAGGTCTTTCTAACAGAGACGTATGAAAACAACATGAGAGAGCTGGAGTTACTCTTGGACAGCTTTGCTATGTCAGGCCAGCGGACAGCAGGTTAGTTGAAGGTATAAAATGACAGATGCATCTGTCAATGTTCCAAAGTCACTACATTGGGGGAATTCTGCAGATGCCTCTTGCATTCCCTCTTCTCAACATGCTTTGATTTGATGACATGATAAGAGCAGTTCTCACAGCAGTCAAATGGCCTTGCTAGCTGAGAAAGGGTGACGGATTGTGGACCTGCTGTTGTCAGCCCAGAGCTTGATTTACAAATGCTGGGGCATATATGATCGGTCAGAAAAGGGCTCACTTGCTGTGCTCTAAATCCAACTGAGAAAAAAGTCCTTACAGTATACCTGCAAAGGGAACAGATGTTTTGCCTGAACTGAGCCAAATTTTGAGGCAACCTTCAGCAACTTAAAGGTCATATATTCAAAAAGGTTGTGTAGGACACATGATGCAACACAATAATTTTTACAGTTGTGGACCAGTACTATATTGCATTCATTTAATCTGATGCAGAACAAATATTTCTCTGTTTTTATTGAAATTAATTGTAAATCAGTGGTTATCACTCTGCTACCTGGCTTTATATATAATTATTGTATCAGACTTAACAAACTGCTGCCTGGTTAGACATTTGAAGTAGTGGCTAACATAAACAAGCTGAACTTTAACATCAAGCTAGTAATTTTTTTAAAGCTGAAAGTTGTACACTTTTAAAAATCTTTGTTTAAACTTGTGTATAAAAGATATCTCTATTTTATTCCTGTTAGAACAATCATACTGGACACAAAATGCTGCCAACTTACAGTGAAAGTAAACTGGAAGAAAACAAGCCAAATGTGGCTTACAGAGCAAACAGGTTTATTTTATGTGTGTCATAATGATATGTTTTTGCACTTTTAGCAGCAGTAGACATAAATGTGTTGTATAACACTTCTAAATGAAGATATATTTTTTTGTATCTTCACAAAAGTATTTTTTTAGGGCTTGGTGCTGTTAAATTTCAGTAAAGATACAACTTCTTGGAATTTCTCTTGTCCTTAAAAGGCAAGCCTTGAATCTGTGATGCATTGATTTCCTTGCACAGGCTGTATGATTTTTCTTATTTTGGAACTGATATTAGTTTTATTCTGTAATTATAAATGTAATTACCATGGTAATACCTGTAGGTTAACAGTTGAAAAGCTCTTTAAGACTGTATGTTTTCCACAGATTTGCAAACTTCCATATGCCCAGAGGGACTTGAGCAGCTCTGGGGGGAGCTGGATGCTGCTGCCAAAGTGCAGTTTCCAAAGCAGTAATTGTCTTTTGGGTGGTAAACCTTGCTGAGAACAGCTTTGATCTGTTTCTGTAATATTAGAGATTCAATAACAGTAACTTCAGTATTAATTTGCTTTGTTTGAGGTAAACTTTGAAAAATTTAATTTAAAGAGATCTTTTTTTTTAAGCGTTAGCATCTCCACAGAGGCTCCATTGAGGCAGATAGTAAAATTTAGCTTTGCGGTAGTTTGAATCTTTACAGCTAATATTAAAACAGACATTGCCTAAGACATTTGTTCTACATATTTGCTATGCTTCTAAGTGTGAAACTTAATTTTTAATGCTTTTGCATTATTATATTATTACTCTGGTGTACTTAGGAATTTTCTTATCTAATAGTATTTCTTCAAATTTAAAAAAAATATTTATTGTAATTATATTTGAAATGGAAATGCCTAGGTGCCAACAAAAGTAAAAATCTTAAATAAATCTTTGTAGTCTAATTATTAGATGAGGGGCTGCATGAGCCACAGCTGACCAGGTGGTCTTTCTAGTTCTTGTTGTCAACTTCGAACTCAAGGGGTTGAGACATCTACTTAGAAATCTGTCAGTATTAAAGATCCAATACTAAAGATCTAGCCTTCTAATTCAAGGGCTGATTGGGCTGTGATTATTAGGGTATAGAGAAAAGAGAAGATTATATTTTTAGGATTAAAATCTAAAGAGTTTTAGAAAGCTTTTTTTCCCCTTTATACATGTCAAATTAACAAGCGTAAATCCATGTCTTCTCCTTTTCCAGTGACCTTTATAAATTTTCCACAGCATTGTTATTCTTACTGGTCCATTTGCATGATTTCACTTTTTACTGTTAGTTTATTGTATTTTGCAGTTATTCAGCAACAGGATTTGGTCTCAGGGATGTTTGTCTTCAGGAAAAAAGTAATTGTGGTTGTAGGAATCAGAAAAAAAAAGTGAAATGAATGCAAAGTTCTAAGAGCGTTAGCTGCTTTGAGTTAGAATCCCCATTTAATGCAGGCCACCAGAACTGTTTGGTCAAAAAACCAAAACACAGCACCATATAAGCTGCTATGGAGAAAATTAACTCTTTCCTACATAGGCCCAGTACAGGTAGCAGAAAGTCTGAAGCAGCAGCTTTAAGAGTTTACTCACTTGTATACTTCTGTTAGACTCCTATGGAACTGGCATTTTCCCAAAATTCTTCCATCAAACTCTGGGGCAATACTGGGCATATACTTCAAGTATTGGGTAGGATTTTTAATCTCATTGCTGACATTGTGCCTCTGCAGCAACAGAGTGCATTTGGATTATGTTGCATGTCTCCTGCAGAGCTGTATGAAGACAGACAGTGTTTGGCCATCGTTAAAGCCATAGGCTTGTTTTCAGCTGACGCAGGTAGTTTCAATCTGGTATTTGTGTTGGGAGACTGAGCTGCCTAGAAATAGGGTTGCAGCAAAGACAAGGAATTACAGCATGGAAGGTTTACTGGCAAAAGTCTAGCTTTGGCAAACATGATATTAATGATAGCGTCACAAGTTGGGACTTAAAAAATGAAAATACATTATTTAGACTGCTTAGCAGAAACTATGGGATGGAAGATAACTCTTAGGTTGACTGAGTAGGTATTATGTTAAACTGAATGAGAATGGTGTGTTACCACTTCTCCAGAGCTACAAGTAGGAAAAAATACTGTTAATTATTTTCTGTGCAGCAAGATCAATGCAGAATGTTCTACAAGGGGTAGTAGTGATTGGGTCTTGTAATTGAGAAGACTGGACTGGAGCTCTGTGTATAGCTACAGCTGTGGTTAAGTGATAAACATTACAGTAAGGTGTCACTTGACACTTTCTTCAATGTGAAATTAAGCATCTCAAAAAAGGTCAGATTTTATTAATTCTTCTTAGATTGACATTAAGTGTAACATTGTTATTTGGGACATCTCTAGGATTCAGAGAGCTCTGGAGTCTTATTAAGAAGATCTTGCTTTTCCCTGACTTTGTAGACTTTTAGAAACTGGTAAGTAGGTGGAGTGGCTGATAGGACAGAGCAGAGGTCTGTCACTGGGATACACGTGCTGTAGAGCAGATCTTGCTCTTGTTACTGAAAGCAATCTTGCAAATATATGTTGCTTTGACTAGGTGTGACTTTGACAGTAACACCTAGTCCAACTTGAATGGCACTCTATGCTTTCTGGTATTATTGAAAGGCTGGAAGAGAAGAGGCTAACTAATTGAAAGAATTTTTAGAGCAGCTGTTGGCATTACTTTCTGACCTGTGCATATATGTAAGTTTTCCACTGATTCCTGTTTGTACATTATGTGTAGCCTATAGCTGAAATCTCATAATTTTTATACAATGCTTTGAGTAGAATATTATGTTTATTAGATAACATTCATTATAGAATTCTTAAAAAACCCCTACCCTGCACGTACGTAAGTGCACCTCCTCTAGCTGACAAAGTTTTATGGAGAGCCAAAGAAAAGACTCAGAGTTTAGTATCTGGTTGGACTTTGTGAGCCACTCTATGTAAATTGCTTAATGACACTGATAAGCACCTGTATAATTATTTAGTTCTGATGCGAGTTATGGTTGTTTAGCCTTTCTGGATTTCAAATACCACTGATTTTTTGACTTCTTTTGTGAAATAAGGCTGCTATTAGACTTGGTAAAGTTAGTTTTGCTTATAGAACATGTAAAGACTTGTGGAAAAGTTGATACTATAATTTGTTACAAAATAGATTATAAATGCTTCTTAGTAATATAAATAATGCTGAGAAGAATGATCTATCAATAACCTGGTATTGTGGTGTGACACCAAAAACAAAACAAAGAAGTTTGTTCTTGGAAGCTGAATATCAGCTGACACCTTGTGACCTCTTGATCAGTACAGTGTTGTTTTGCTTTCTTGGCACATTGTGCTATGCACTTTGGAATGCTCAGACTTTTTCATGTGTCCCTAATTAAGGCAACAAGATCAGAAGTCTCCATCTGAAGATTTAATAAATAAGTATAGTGTGTATATAATGGATATATCAGATTTATAATTGAACTGTTATGTAGGACTCTACAGACAGATAATTTTTTTTATTATTATTTTCTTTGGAATGCAATTCAAGATAATTAATTTAAAATATTTTTAAGACCTCGCCAAGCATAACATAATCATGGGATCTTTGGCTCAGTAAAGCTTTAAGTAGATGAAGTACTGCATTATTATATGCATGCATTAGTCACAACAGCAAAATAATGTCAGGAAAAGTGTAACATTTAATTTTCAGACAACATGTTTTTCAAAGTGTATAATTGTGTGGTTTTGAAGTTGGTTTGTCTGACTGAATGACACAGGCTTGACCACAGTTGAAATATGTGAGACTCCATACCAAATACATTAGGTATAAATGTAATCGAGAATTTACAGTTCTATATCTTGTATTAAAGCTGTTATGTGTCTTTCAGCTATATTTGTTATGAAAGTGTGGCTCTACAGCTGTACCTCTCATGGCGAACAAGGCTGCTGTTCAGTGTTTTGTATTGTCACTGAAGCCCTAACTAATTCTAATACCTTGCATCCAGGGTGAGTAGTTTTCTCTCTGTGGCTTTAAGGCTTAATTTTCATTCTGTGTTTTCCTTCAGGCACTTGTAAGGACAAAGATAAACCTCTGAGCTGCTCTGTCGTTGAGACTTTGAGGTGTACCTTGACAGCTTACCAGAACAAGCTGGAAGATATGTCTAATGAGGTAACACTTGCAATGTTTGGCTCTATATGTATTGCATTTGGCCTGCAGCAGTACATACGCTTTGCTTGTAAAAAAGGGCAGAAGAGTGGGAATGTTGAGTTGACAGCTTCAAGTATATCCAAAGAAAAAATGTCTGTCACTGCTATTTCTCTAAGCTTGCCCTACAGTGAAGTTTCACTTACTTTTGTGGGGACTGGGAGAAGAGTTTTTTGTCTTTCTAGTTTAATTTGGTTTTCTTGTTAAACAGTATGGGGTTATTTTGAATAAACATTTAGGATAACAAGACGTTCATATATAGGATTTTAGTTAAAAGATAATGAGCTAAGAGAGTGGCACTGTATACCACAACAGTCCTAAATACGCAATGGTTGAGCCTCAATAGTCATTGTTACCACTTACGTAAATGATCATGCACCCCTGTACTTTTAAAAAAGTGGGATAATTTTCTGAGGAGAGTGTGTGTTCGATGGAATCTCTTTTGGAGCTATTTTGTGGTCCTTTCAATTAAAATAGGACCGTTACAATAATGTTTGTAAGTTATCTAAGAAAATAATGGAAATATTTCAATTTTGGGAATCTTACCCTTGAAAAAAATCAGATGTTTTCCATGCAGTCCTACTGTCCTTTTATATCGCTGACTGATAAGTCACAGTCTTGCATTTATTTTTTTGTTTGTTTTGCTAATGTGACTAAATTACTCCTCCTGGGTGTAAATGTTTTATTAATTTGTGGCTTTAAAGGCTGTAGAAAGAAGTTAACTGCACCCTTAAAACTTTTTGTACGAACTTGTGATTAGCTTGTCTTTGAACAAAATTGGCAAATACTGAAAGGCAAGGTGTGATAAGATTGTAAAAATGCCAGCACTCTATTTCATTTCTAGGTTTTGTCTTTTGTTTTGACAAATGCATAGTCCAGCTAGTCATTCAACACATTAAAAAAAATTTAAAAAGAAAAAAAAGAGAAGTATATTAGCTTTGCCCTTTTTCTTGGGAAAAGAATGGTCTCCCACAAGACCTTTGGGTTTGTTCAAGGGGCACAAAAATAAGTGACCATGGAAACAATTATACTTTTTAAACAGCAAGCCCTGTTAAGTCTCTCCCAGCGAGATAGGAGAACTGATGTGTATAGTCATTATGAAACTCTTCTGAGACCCAAGTCTGGAAGCTGAAGAGTAACTAGGAACATATTACCCACAGCGAATTGTTATTTGGGAGGAGAAGCATCACGTGATAGGCAGCACAGTTGAAAAGTCGACTCAGCAGGCTTTGGCTTAGTGATGTGCTTTGTTGTGAAACTGTGCCAGAGACAGCAGTGGGGAGACCAAGGGGGTGGCTTCTAAGAAAGCAAAAGAGAGTGTTCTGACAGAAAGAAGAATGAACTGTCAAGGAAAATAAATCGCAAGCAGAGCAGGACCAACAGATGACCTGCCACAAGACTTCCCAGTAGGACTGTGTGTGACTGACCCTGAAGTTGTCATATGGAGCCAGAGATCACTGAGCACCTTCATGGTGCACAGAAAGGGCAGTGCTCTGTCCTTCTTGATTGCCCCTGCCCCCACAGAGAATGCTGCTTTTGGCTTTTTATATGTTAGATATGTTTAATAATAAAACTTTTTAATAATACAATAATGCACAGGGGGACTATGAAGGGCACTGTGCAATAAAACCAGGATGTTTTAATACACAATAGGAAGGGTTTTGGTAAGCAACACAACAGTAAGCAATTTTTAGTGGTTTTCTTTATAGTGAGATTTTCAACAGGACCCCACATATTGATGAATTTATTAATGTATGTGTACATCTGTATGTATATGTGAGATGCTGCTAAACTTGGCATGTATCATCTTTAACTTACTGCATTAAACATTAGATTAAAAGATCTCGTTGATTTGTGTGACTGAAAAGTGTATAAGTGTTTTGGGTTTTGTAGATAACTAGCTTATGACTTTCTGTATAGTGCAGACGCCTGAATATGTTTGAGGAGGGGGAAAAGACTAGTAAACCAATAAAAAGACTGGAAATATTCCAGTAGCATTCTGTAATTTACTATAATTATTTCTAAGGGTTCTGCCAGGTCTCCTGACTCAAAATATAAAAATACATGTGTGATTTAAAAAGTAATTTGTAAATTTTGTAAATGGGGTATTCTGCTGCTGAGTTGTTCCTTAAATGTCAGATATTGGCAGTATCATCATGTAAACAAAGATACAGATTATTTTGATATGTTGTTATCTTTTTTGAAAGTGGAAAATGAAGCTAGTACACGTTATGGTCGTGACCTACCTCTAAGATGGTTGCTTGTAACCCTACCATAGTCACTGTGCCTCTTGGGAACATTGCTACTTTTTACAGTGTGTGAGTATTACCCACTGCTAAGTAAAGAACCAAGCTTGTAGCTGGAGAATTTCTGCAAATGGCCACTGACTTGAAAACTTGTTTTCTCAAACCACTTCCCAGATCATTATCTGAATTTATTACACTTTTAAGTGCATTTCAAAATCTGTGTTTTTGTAGACTATTTTGAGAGTTAGTAGGATCGGTAAGAGTGAACTCAGTTTGGGATTCTACCACTACTCTTTATTTTAAATCATTATAAAAGAGTTATTTAGTGCTTTTGTAATGGCTTGTTATTTCGATTGTATAGAGTACAAAAGCTTTCAAGGAATTGAAATAAATTTTGGTTTTTTATTTTTAAATACAAAATTCTTCCTTTATATTGAAGGGATCATTGCAGCCTTTCTGTAAAAGCTTGTTTGACCTCCATATCTTTCACAGCTTGAGAAAATGAAGGCTTTGTGTAAAAAGATGACAAAAGAACTTGAGATATCTGAAGAGAAAATGCATGCTTTAAGACAAGACCTTAAGGTATGGTTTAATGAATGTAACATAAAATTTGAAAGTTTTGCAAAAGGTATCTTTCTGGATGAAAGGTGTCTTTTTTTCTTATCAGAATAAGTCTCTATATCATTGTATTCTGTTGAGCAAACTAGTTTACCTTGCAAGTTTGAAGGAAGCCGTGCTGCTTTATTCTGGTTACCACCATAGACTACATAATTTCAATGATTGCACTTCTGAAATAATTAAAATACATTTATCAATTTACAAAGTACTGTTTTGTATTGAAATCGATATCAGTAATTTTTTTAACTGTTTTTCTCAAGAAAAGGAGTAGAGAATTTAATTACATTTGTTCATATAAGGGTATATTTTATTTATGATGTCCATTCCTTTGTTAATTTTTTTTGTTTGTGTTTATCAGAAAGGTCAACGCATGTAATGCTTTGTCTTTAACAGCTGTGAAGCGTGCAGCCTAAAATTTCTTAGAGTAAAATTTGCCTGAGATAAAAACACTTGAGAACTCTTTTCTTCAGCTTCTGAACAATCATTTTGTTGTCTGTTTTTGGCTGACACCACTTTTGTAATGTCCTCTCTGGTTAAATCAATAGCCAAGGGAGTGAGGAAGTCCTGAGGCTGTGGTTTAACTTAGTCTCCCAGCTACCAGTATATTGTATTACTGCCAAAATAGAATGTCTCTAAAACCAGTGTTTTTCGGATTCTTTTGCTGAGCATATGCTGCTTTATGTTTTTATGCAGTGTTTTTCTGCAACATTCATTGAACCTTAATATTAATGGATACTTGCACATGATGTGTTGTCCTCTGATCTGAACTTTTATTACAAATTTATGTGCAGAAGATTTAAGACTTCTGCTTCTGTTACAGCACCTATTTAAGTCACCTGAAAATTCTGCAACCATTTGGAAGAGATACTTGTATTCTTCATGCGAAAGCTGAGCTTGCTACACACAGAGGGTGCTGTTTTTATACAACATGCCAGTTTCCAATCTCTCTAAATTTTTGTTAATAAAATTGTAAAGATGAGCAAAATCTAGATCCAGTCCAAAAGCATTTGTATTAGAAATTTAACATTGCTTTAACATTTTAGTGTTTTCATTAAGAAGAATAATAGTTTTCATTGTCTGATGAATTTGGTAGTATCTTTTGTATGATTTTATGATCTATGAAGCTATGATTTTATGAAAAATAAACAATGCTTTCAGTTTGACCTTTTGCAGACCTTAGCAGTGCTGGAAATCCAGTGTATCTGTCCACAGTATTTAGGCTGAAAAGGGGTAGTGTATCAAGTTCTTTGTTTACCTGGTGAGATTTTGGTGCTGGTAACATAATGGTTGTATTTATAACCATTTATGATTATTAGTTACTTCTCATGGTCAAGCCTCCAAAGAGATTTGTTATATTTTTTTATCATGCATATAAAGAATACAATGGGCAACAACAGCTCTGTTGCTTACAGACTCAGCTGTAACAGATCAGGGATTCACTTAAGAAAATAATGGATCTTTTCAATAGCTCTGAGAGCTTTGCACTCTGCAGAGGATAAATTGTGTCCCTGTATTCTGCATCTCATTTGTGGGGCTAGAGGGGACTCTGAAGGTCAGTGTATCATGGAGCCTTTACCACTCAGAGATGGATTTCCGATGCTGTCTAGTTACAAACTGTGGAAGAGGCCTATTGTCCATTTTGAAATTCTTTTCTTGAAAGGTACATTCCACTTAGCCTGGAGTCTTGTGAATCCATGTGATTATATGACTGTTTATTTCCTCAGATGATGAGCACTTGACTAAGGTAGCGTTTTCTAGAGTAAAATTTTTACCAGCCTTTCTGTTTCGTGCCTCTGTTTTACAGGAAGCTCAGGATACCATGACTGATGCCAATAAAGAGTTAAATCATCTGCACGCAAAGTGTGCAGACAGACAGACTTTAATAGAAACTTTAAAAATGGAACTACAGGCTGTACAGCAATGCTGGGAGAAAGAGCAAGTACGTGCTACAGAATCTGAAAATGAAATCCAGAAGCTTACCAGGGCTTACCAGAAGGATATGGAGGTATTACTAGAGACAAGATGACTGTCAAAGAGTCTTTATTTAATCTCAGCTTTATACATTTACATACATCAGATGGTTACTCTTAGTCTTAACAGATTTATTCCTAAAACATGATTTTAAGATACGTATTTTGAAATATGTTTTTAATATCTACAAGATCTCAGGACATATTGGTTCTCCTTTCTTCTATATCAGAACTAATAGCTTAATCATTCCAGTATTTTGAATTCTTGAACAACAGAGTTTATTTAAAGAGCTATGCCTGACGAACAATTATTTCTTTCTTTCACATTGAAAGTTAACAAAAACGTTTTACAATTGAAACATGCAATAGTGTCATTATCCTGTGTTAATTACTGATTCATATGGCAATTGATAGATAGCAAATATGGAATTGAGGTAGTTTTGTGTGCATGCCACAAAACCCAGAAATTCTTATTTGTCATCTGTTAGCGAATTGAGGTGTGCTATATGTGGGAATGGGGCCACAATGTCTTATTTCAGAACTATAATTTCTCTCCTTATACATATTAACAGATGTTAATTTTGTTGCTTTTTCCGCCCAATAAAGTGGTTCTGTACTAGCAACGGCAATGATATACTTGTAGTTGTTGTGCATATTGAGCTCATTACTTCCACAAATTTGGACATGGATGCCAACTGAGTAAAAAGGAAACATTCTTTCCACCTCTTTTACAGTCTGGTATTTAAATGAGGTCCATATGAAGCAGCTGGAATTGTTACACACATCAGATAATGATTAAAGTGAAGGAAACTAGAAGTCTGGCTATATTGTAAAGTCAGCATGTCTACAACACTGTGGTTGCATTCAACATGTGTGAATTGATTTGAGGTCTTGGAATCCTGTTTCTCATGCCAAATGGATAATTAACAACCTAGTTTTATCACAGCTCAAACAAAAATGAGCTGTGGCACACAATGATGGTGGCACACTGGATTTTCCTTGGGGAATTTGCAGATCTGTTAGAAACAAAGTTGTAACTCAACTAAATTACAATTTCTTTTTGATTGCCTAAAATACCATTGTGAATACTTGTGAGAAAATGCACCTATAGAAAGGGCTCAGGAAAGCCCTAGTTTCCCGTCTTGGTCATCCACAATTTCTTAATATAAAACCTTAACCAAGGCCCCTGAAAAACAATGGGAACCTTTACAATGGTTTACAGACTTTGTTCTTGAGACTTTTGAGATACAGCTTGCTAGTGTTGTCTTAATCAAAGTTGGTAAGTTGCATATATGTACTAAAAGCATGAAGGCTGGAATTTGTATGGCATGCTATTGTTGCTAAGGTTTATTTATAACTTGCATCAATTTATTATATTACTGACTAAAATCAGTGTAAATGAATGAGGCATGGCTTGTGGAATTTAACTGATGAAGCTATAAGCCTGTTTTGTCTGGCTATTTAGTCTCATACATAATCCATACAAAAACAATTTTTAAAAGACTTTAGAGTAATTCTTGCATAAATGGTGTGTTGTGCTGCCAAGCCAATCAGACAATTTGCTGCATGCTGTGCAGTTGTTGGAAGTGGGTACAGTTTGAATATAACTGAAAGTGTTAACATAAATAAATAAATTGCCTGTTCTGATAGCATGGATTTTTTTATCTGTATCAGGTAGTGGTTGTGGCCAGTGCAGGACTGTTCTCTATTTATAAAATTTATTTATATTCAATGTCTAATTAGACAAATTTTGTAAAAATTGTTTTCTTACATTCGCTTCAATATGTTTGACTGCAAATAATAGCAATTGAGGAATTTTGAAAAAGATTTGAGAATGAGCTTTGTGGAGTTTTTTTCACTTGCATGGTGTTCATATTATTGCCCATGTGTTGCATGTCTTTCAAAGCTAACACTGTTCAGATACCACATTTAATTTTTGTTTTTGTTTCAGGAGAAACTAACCTTCCTCCATAGCTTATACCAGCATTTGATAGCAGGTTGTGTGCTTATAAAACAACCAGAAGGCATCCTAGATAGATTCTCTTGGTCTGAGCTTTGTGTAGTCTTGCAGGAGAATGTCGATGCCCTGATCTCAGACCTCAACAGGGCTAATGAGAAGGTAAGTGTCCTTAGGCACCAGCTACCTCTATTAAATTCAGTGACATTTGTCCACATCGCAGTATCATTAAAAAGGACTGACATTCATCTTATTTCAAAAAGAATTTGGACGTTAATAATTCAATACCATTAATTATGGCTTGTCTACAGCTCAGTTTGATGCCATTGCTGTGGGCATGTAAATGTGACTGAAGTCTGTATGAAGTCTCTAAGCTCCACTTTCAGTGCAGGACATGCTAATAGTACTAGCCAATATTAGCCACAGGGACCTAATTAAAAGAAAATAAATTAATCTTACTGATGAAGCAATTCAAAGAACTTAGTCATTTACACTAATAAAGCAAGTCTTTATTTTACCATAGAACAGAAACAAAATGCACTTACTCCAGGAATATTGTCTTTAAATTATATGTTTATTATTCAAAAGTACTATTTGAAAGAATAACAGTGTATTTTTTTCATTAAATTGTAACTTATGGATTATAGACTTGTATTCAGAAGCACAAATAGAAAATAGCTATTTTTATAAAACATGTCAATATTTGCTAAAGGGAGGAGCTGTACTTTGCTGAATTATTTTGATATTAGTAAGCTTATGTGGCCTTTCTCTCCAGAAATCCCTGCATTTTTAGGAAAGAAAAGACCTCATTTTAATTAAATTAAACTAGACTCCGTAGACTAACATATGACAGTCTGTAGGATTTCAGTTCATTTTCTGGCTCCATTGATCAGAGCAGTCCTAAGACTAGTACAGCAACTCCAGAACTTGGCTACCCTAACATTTTTTGAGACATAGTAAGGGAAGAGCTCTTTCAGACATTTCTCATTGTCTAGAGTTGTGACCACTTTTCTGACCTGAGTAAGGTGCAGGGCTGGTTACAGTGAATTGTTTTAACTCTGCCCATCATTTAATAAATACTCCAGCAGTTGATTGAACCTACTCCCTTACTGAAGGGGGTAGGATAAAATCTGGATTATAAATAGTTGATGTACTTTCCTATTTTACTTTCAAAGTAAAGGAGGAAAGGGAATGGAAGAGAAGGGAGTGAACATTATTGGCAGTATTTGGAGGGTATTGTGTCGTATTGTTTCTTGCTTTTTAATATAGTATGGCTGTTGATACTGACTGAGGTCTCTAGGGCTCTTTTCATGTATTTACCAGCTTTTCAGGGATTTTGAACAGTATGTCACCTATGTTGTACCTGCTTTCTTGAGAACAAAATTCTTCTCTTGCATTTCTGTGTGACCTATTTGAAAAGTATCTTGCTGATACTCTCTAGTATTAAAGTGTAGGTGTGTGTATTTAAAGATTATTGTTACCTTGATTCATTCCTCCATTTAGTTTGCATGGGAGCTGCAAACTTATCCACAGAGTGAATCCATTCATGCTTGTTAAAAACAACTTCTGTATGCTAAAATGTCCTGAAATTCTTTTAATACTTAATAATATTTGGAATGTCTCGGGTTTCCACTAAAACAAAAGTTAAATTAAGAACTGGCTTTTTAGTTATTATTTGCAAGTCTTGCAAACCTCTAAAGGACTGGTATACTCAGGTTGCTACTTTAGCAGCACAAGATTTAATGCACTTGTTTTAAAAAAAAGAAAAAAAGGAGGAGTGTCCAGTTCAGGTTTTCAACAAAGCAAGCAACAAATATCTGTCATATGGTACAACAGTGGCAAAACTGAAACCAATTTTTTGTTCATTTTGTTGCACAACACAAGTAAATAATCTCTCATAAAAGGCTTTTACTTAGTTTTAATGAACATGTTGAAGAAATTAACAGTTTAGATTTTATGCTGGAATCATCTGTGGTTAAATTGATATGTACAATAAAGTAAAAAGATGTTTAGAGAGGTAAAAGAATTTATATTTAAATGCTTGTCACACAGATATCTCACCTAGAATATGTTTGTAAGAACAAGTCCAATACTATGAAGGAGCTTCAGCAGAGCCAGGAAGATGCTTTTAACAAAATGGCTGAACAGATGAAAGCACAGGCAAGCTGTTGGCAGAAAGAAAAAAAGTATCTGGAACAGCAGTACTCAGGTCTCCTTAGGGAATTTCATGCAAGGGCACAGGTATGGTGCTATGAACTTACTATTTTTTTTTTCTTGTAAATATTTAATGGATTATTTCAGTAGTTTGAGCCCTAACTAGTTTAAGGTTGTTTAAAATTAAAAAAAACCCAAACTCTGTGCTAGTATTAGCTTAATTTATAATAAGAAATAAATGACTTTGTTAAAACATTCCAGAAGTGAATTGCCTAATTTAGCCTACAGTTGCTAGTTTGTTTTGGGTTTTTTTGAGAATGTTAAGGCTGTAAGATTGAATTTGCTTGGTTTAAGAATTATATAGGGCAGCAATTATTTTTTCAGTGTCATGGTTTGCAAAGACTGTGTAGAGTAACAGTAAAATGGTGTCATCTGGGGATAAACTTAGGTATATACATTCTGACCCTAAAAACCAATTAGGAGTTACAGTGCTAGATTTCAGCAGTATTAAAGGACTCTGTTACACACATGCTACAGTGAGCAGTGGGTCAAAAGTGTAAAACTCTTGTCACTGGTTGTTAGACAAGTTATTTGCAATTTTAAATGTTCACTGTTATTCTACAACCACCATTCACTGTCTTTTCAATCACATTCATTTACGTGTTTCAAGTAAAAGTGTTGGGAAGTAGAGGAAATAAGGCATGCCTTGTTACTTGTGGCTGCCACCTGCTTCTTACATCATTTGAAGAATGCTGTATTTGACTAAGATTTTAGGCTCGGAAATATTTGTGTGCTGAAAAATATATTTATGAAGTATTCTTTTGACAGAGCAATTTATGGTAACTTCTTAGGATTGAGCTATAATTTTGTAGATATTTTTTGCTTGATATTTACATTTCACATTGGATGTTAACAAGGCTAAAAACATCCCTATGAGTGGAATAAGTGGCATCCAGATTTATATTAAGTTTCCCCAACAGTGTAGTTTCAGCTTATGGCTTTCATTTGCCAACAAAAAGAATGGTGAAATAAGGAAGCTTAATTTTAATTTTAAAATTTACATTTCCTTCCTAAAGAAAAAGTGGAGTTACACAATTTAGATTTCTTCCTCCTGTGGTTGATGGGTCATGTCGTTCAGAACTCTAGTGTTTTGTGACAAATTGGTGCTCTGCAGTGGTGCACCATTCTTTGGGATGGTACTGAACCTGCCATCTCCCCAGCTGAATTGTATGGACAGCACGTAGAGCATGTACTGAAAATGTGTCTCTTTTTGGTGGAGTGCGCATTAGGCATGTCTTTTGGAGAAAACTTCATCTGTCAGCTTGCTGTACAGGAGTTCTAAAGTTTCTGAAAGGAAAACGTTTTCCCTTAGAAACATCTGGGCATGTTTTCTAACACAGATTATGCAACGTTGGAGTGCAAGCTGGTAGTTTTGTAATCTAGGTAGTGCAATGTCTGTATACACTTAGCTGATTCAACAGTCTCTTTTCTATCTCATGTTCTAGTTTGTCTTCCTTACCATTCAGTGTCAAACTGTCAACAAGACAGTCTAATTCCTTGTGTATTTCTGATTTCTGACTGACTTTCAATTTGCAAGTACCAAATTAAGCCTTTCTCTTCCTGGGAATCCATAGGGTCTATGAATGTCTGTTGTTAAGGCTGTCCTAATTCTGATTGCCTTTTTTTTCCTGACTTAACTGTATTTCACCTATTGCATTTTGAGCCTGTTAGCTATAGTAGTCTGCAGGATCACCACTGTGTTTGATCAGAGGTGTGCAGACAGACTAATGTAATAGCTTTATTTACTAAGGAAACAAGGAAAAATGTGCCACAAGTTACAGAGTATCTTCAAAGGATTCTGAAGATTTACTGACTGCCAGTGATTGCATAAAGATGCAAAATGCAATATTTAAATTTAATTATTTTAGCAAGCTTCATTCATTAAATTTTATAGGAAACATATAATCAGTGCAAGTGGAATATAATTTTCCAGCATTTCATTGTACGGCTGGGGGTCTCCTCACTCTAGGACACTTACTCTAGCACTACAAGGAAACTGTAGCAGTTTGCTGCATTTTCCGTCCAAAGATCTGAGTGTTCATTGCAAGTACTTCAGTGAAATAACTGCTTGTAGAGTTTAGTTCCTTTCTGAAAAGGGAAGATGAGTGATTTTTGCTGTCCTGCACCAAGCTAATGGTACATCATAGGATCCTTCCTTTTATTTGTAACTTTGTCTTCAACCAGTGTTCCATGACTACTACTAGATGTTTTCTCCTCAGAGGTCCTGTGTTGAGACTTCTTTAGTTTTTTGAATTCTTGATAAGTGTATGAAGGCAAACTGAAGAGTGTCAATTCACGCTCTCAAGAGTTAACAGAGAGCTCTAACTGCACAGCAGTGTAAGTAATATATCTTGAAAATTACTGTTTTGGTTTATTAGAACTGCAGTAGAGAGTTGGGGCTTTTCGGAATGGTCTCCTCATAATTAAAACACTGCAAAATCTGGAGGTGTTAGTAGCAATGACACCTGCTGCTGCTTCTGTCCCCAGCCAGTACTGTTCAGGGTCCCTGGTTCCACAATAGGATCTATGAATGTTAATAGGTACTACTTCACAGCTGGTACTGTAGGTCAGATGGATGGTCTAATCAGAAAGCAATTTTACTGTTTTTCTGTAGGGCAGAAATTCCCAGACTAGTCTTATCACAGATCAGCAATAAACAAAGCAATCTATAGATACCATTCTTTGTCAGTGGTCTCCATGTTTGGGGAGTCAGTGGAGCTTAAGATGCATATCCTTTTTCTTTGCCTTTTGTAGCAGGAGTCTAGTGACTTGATTTGATATTGCACCATTTTGAAAATGTTACTATGCTTGTTCCTTAGCCTCACACAAATTATTTATTATTTATAGTCTCGCAGGAAATGTCCTCTGAATTTTAACTACCAGTTTTTGTTTGTTTATTATATAGACATTTATTAATCTGTCCCCATTTTTTGTGGCAACCACTTAAAAGAGAAGGGTTTTATTCTGATATGCAAAAAACATGTTGTAAGAGAAAAATTCTGTAAGTACTTAAAAAATGTTAATTTCAACAGAAAAAGAAAAGGTTTGCTGAATAGGAGAAGGACAAAGTCCCCTAGGGAGAAAAAAAGAAATGCTGGTTGTTGGTTTTTTCCCTTGGTTGGAGGCGTTTTACAACAAGGCAGGTGAATTAGATAAAGGGTGTGATATATGGCAATTGTACGAAAAGTCACTGCAATCGGTGCAAAAGGAGGAAGAGGAGTATGTGTAACTATACTTGGTAAGTCCTGACCTGCCAAGTGTCTTTGGTGGGCATGTCTGGCCCATGTACTTAAAACACAGCAACAGGAAGACAGGACTGCTGATGTTGTTTATTTATATGTATAGGTGTATATATTTGGAAAAATAAAACAGCTGAAATACAGGAATGACCTACTCACAGAGTCACAGAATGGGTCGCGGTGAAAGGAATGATAATGGGTCATCTGGTCCAACGTCCCTGCTCAGGCAGGGTCATCCCAGACCACATTGCATGGGATCATGTCCATATGGTTCTTTAATATCCCCGGTGAGAGAGACTCCACAACCTCTCTGGTCAACCTGTGCCAGTGCTTGGTCACCTGCACAGTGAAGAATTTCTTTCTCATGTTCAGGTGGAACTTTCTGTGCATCAGTTTCTGCCCATTGCCTCTTGTCCTACTGCTTGGCACCACCAAGAGAGCCTGGATCCATCCTCTGACACCCTCCCTTTAGATACTTGTAGACACTGATGAGAATCACAGAATTGTTAGGTTTGGATTGTATTTCTGGAGATCATCCATTCACCCCCCCTGCCAAGGCAAACTCACCCAGAGCAGATTGCACTGGAATGCATCAAGCTGGGTTTTGAACATCTCCAGAGAGACTCCACAACTTCCTTGGGCTGCCTGTTCCAGCGCTCTGCTGGCCTTAATATAAAGAAGTTTTTTCTCATGTTTAGTTAGAACTTCTTGTATTTTAGTTTATGGCCATTGCTCCTCATCCTGTTGCTGTGCACCACTGAAAAGAGTCTAGCACCATCCTCCTGACATCTACCTCTGAGATATTTATATGTATTGATGAGATCCCCTCTCAGTCTTCTTTTCTCCAGACTAAACAGGCCCAGCTCCTGCAGTCTCTCCTCATAAGACAGATGCTCCAGACTCCTGATCATCCTTGTGGCCTCCACTGGACCCTCTCCAGTAGCTCCTTGTCTTTCTTGTACTGTGGAGCCCAGAACTGGACCAGACGTGGCCTCACTAGGGACTAGTAGAGGGGAGGATGACCTCCCTTGACCTGCTATCCACACTCTTCCTGATGCACCCCAGGATGCCACTGGCCCTTCTGGCCACAAGGGCACTGCCAGCTCATGGACAACTTGTGATCCACCAAGAGTCCCAGGTCCTCCTCCGCAGAGCTGCTCTGTAGGAGGTCAGCCCCCGCCTCTACTGGCACTTGGGGCTGTTCCTCCCCAGGTGTAGGACCCAACACTTGCCCTTGTTGAACTTCATCAGGTTTCTCTCTGCCCAACTCTCTGGCCAATCAAGGTCCCATGGAACACCAGCACAGCCTTCAGGTGGATCAGCTACTCCCCCCAGTTTCGTGTCACCAGCAAAACTTGCTGAGGGTGCATTTGATCCCTTCCTCCAGGATGCTGATAAACGAGTGTCTTGGAGTGACTTTATGATGCTATATATCCCAATTGCCTGCTTAATGAAAAGTATTAACTCTGTGTCTTTAAGCTGGCTCGAGAAGCCAGGAGCTATGTTTTGGTTTTCTTTGAAGGATATTTACATTCTTTCACCTTTATCAGCTCGCTATGTTATGATTCTGAGGAGAGAACATCTCGGCAGTCGCTTTCTATAGTTGGAGGTGAAGGGACACTTTTTTTACCTTTACCTTTTTCTTGTGAGCTTTCGCCTGGTTTTTACTCAGCTGAGGGATATTCGGACGGAGTTAAAACTTGCATTTGGCTTTTTCCCTCCTCTGCCTGAGGCACTGGAAGTAGACAGTTTTTTTTTTTTCTGGATTGTATTTTCTTTTTCTTCTTCCTTTGGAACTGTACAACAGACAACTGGGCTCTGTTCCACATACCATCTCTCCAGGGCCTGCACCCCCCGGGCCTGGAGAGAGCCTACTCCATACTCAAGCAGCTAGCTAGAGACAGAGCAGAAGACCACACCTGCCAAGGACTCAGGACTTTGATTCATTCAGGTTATCCTCCTCACAAGAGGTTTATTATCTAACATTATTGATTTTCTTTTTTTTCTTTTCCCTTCCGCTGGTGCCTGCGTGCACCCCCCCCCCCCCCAGCAGCTGAGTTTTGCTAAAGAAAACAGGTTTTTTTTCACTTTCCTCTGAGAAATTCTTAAGGGGGGGGAGGGAGTTTTGAACCCTTACTTTTGCAGAGGAAGCTCTTCGAGTCTTCCTCCTAAGTTTGTCCAGACCGTGACAAACATATTTGGTGCATTGGCCGGGAAGCAGAAAAACATCGCTGCCCGAGTAAAAAAACTACCTGTATATGGTGTACCATATCCCTTATCATACACCAGCAGCAAACAAAGTAGAACAGGACAATAAATTACTAAAAAGCACCTTGAAAACACTAAGTAGAAAATCTTTCAAAAATTAAAAACAACACTTAACAAAAACCACCTGGTTAGTTAACACCCGAAATTCCACCAACCGAACAAACCCTGCCCAATCTAAATCTCTACATACAATAAATAAAAATAAAGGACCAGCAGTACATGTTAAAGAACTGTTAAAAAGACTGTTTGAATTACTTCTGCTTCGAGTACAGCCAAACCCATCCATGAAGTTGTCTTTACTCAAAGACCAAGTCATATGTAGTGGGTAATACAAAGAAATAAAACAACACGTTGTGTACCACGAGAAAATCTAACGTTAAGTGAAAACTACATGTAAATACCACTGTTTACTGAATGTCACTGTCATTATTTATATATAGCTGTATATATGTATGTATATATATAGTATGTATAATTGTGTATGTGTAAAGTTAAATATATATTAATTTGAATATTAAACTGACAATATGAAATAAAAAGTAAAATGTCTTGAAGTGACTTTATAATGCTATATATCCCAATCGCCTGCTTAATAAAAAGTATTAACTCTGTGTCTTTAAACTGACTCAAGAAGCCAGGAACTATGTTTTAGTTTTCTTCAAAAGATATTTACATTCTTTCACCTTTATCAACTCACTATGTTATAATTCTAAAAAGAAAACATCTCGGCAATCACTTTCTATAATTAGAGGCAAAGGAACACTTTTTTTACCTTTACCTTTTTCTTATGAACTTTCGCCTAATTTTTACTCAGCTGAAAAATATTTAAACGGAGTTAAAACTTACTTTTAACTTTTTCCCTCCTCTGCCTGAAACACTGAAAAAAAACAGGTTTTTTTCTGAAATTGTATTTTCTTTTTCTTCTTCCTTTGAAACTGTACAACAAACAACTAAACTCTGTTCTACATACCATCTCTCCGGAACCTACACCCCCCGGACCTGAACAAAACCTACTCCTTACTCAAACTAGCTAGAGACAAAACAAAAGAGCACACCTACCAAAACCTCAAGACTTTAATTCATTCAAGTTATCCTCCTCACAAGAAGTTTATTATCTAACATTATTCTTTTTTTTTTTTCTTTTCCCTTCCCCTAGTGCCTAAGTGCACCCACCCCCAACAGCTGAATTTTACTAAATAAAACAAGGTTTTTTTCACTTTTCTCTGAGAAATTCTTAAGAAGAGAAAAAAAGAGTTTTAAACCCTATCTTTTACAGAGGAAGCTCTTCGAGTCTTGTCCAAACCGTGACAACGAGTAAGGCTGGACCCACTATTGATCCCTGAGGCACACCACTGACTACAGGCCTCCAGCTGGATTCTTCTCTGCTGATCACGACCCTCTGAGCTCTGCCATTCAGCCACGTCGTGATGCACCTCAGGGTCCATTCATCTAACCCACATTTCCTGAGCTTACTTGCGAGGATGTTGTGGCAGAGAATGTGTATGCGGTCCCCTCTCAGTCATTTCTTCTCGAGGCTGAACAGGCCTAGCTCCCTCATTCTATCCTTATAAGAAAGATGCTCCAGTCACTTTGTCACCCTTTGTTGGACCTGCTCCAGGACGTCCGTGTTTCTGTTGTACGGAGGAGCCCAGAACTGGAGAAAGCACTCCAGATGTAGCCTCACTAAGGCTGAGTAGAGGGGCAGGATCACCTCTCTTGTTGTCCTTGACATGCTTGGCCAGATTTCATTCCAGATGCACGTTGGCCTTTCTTGTCTCATTTCTACTTACTCAGACAACCTCTCTATCTTCATTCCAAGTGGCCTGACCCTGTCTCCATCTGTGTATTTGCTGCTTATGCTTGGGTAATAACAGGAGTTCTTCAATTCATCCATGAAGCTCTATTATCCCCTTTGCCTGATTTCTTGCTCATCAAAATGCATCATTCTTGAGCTTGGAGGAGCTGATCTTTGAATGTCAACCAACCCTCTTGCATCCCTCTTCTCTGCAGGGCCTGTTCCCAGGGATTCTTCCAAGAAGATCCCCAAAGAGGCTCTCCTGAAGTCCATGGTTACCGTTTTACTTGCTGCTGTGCCTCCTTCCCCCCTGATGCTGAACTCCACAATCTCATGGTCACTACAGCCAAGGTTGCCCCCAGCCTTCATATCCCCAACAATGCCTTCGCTGTTTGTTAGTATGATGTCAAGCAGCACAACATTCCTTGTGGGATCCTCCGCTTCCTGTAACAGGAATTTGTGATCAGTGCTTTTCAGGAACCTCCTGAGCTGTTTGTGTTTCRTRGTGCTGGTTCTGCAGCAGATGTCAGGGTAGTTAAAGTGCCCCACAAGAACCAGKGCCTATGACTCTGAGGCTGCTTTGKGCTGCCTGTAGAAGGCCTCATCCACTTCCTCCTTCTGCTCAGGTGGCCTGCAGCAAACTCACAGCAGTGTCACCCCTACTGGTCTGCCCTTTTATCCTGACCCATAAGCTCTGGACTCWCTKGTCATCYACCCCAAGACAGAGCTTGATACATTCCAGGTGCTGCCTCACACAGAGGTTAACTCCACCACCGCACATTCATGGGCTGCCTCTCCTAAACAATGTGTAGTTCTTCATAACAGCATTCCAGTCATGAGAGCTATCCCACCGTATCTCTGTAATTGCAATGGGGTCCAAGTCCTTTGACTGCACACAGATCTCCTGTTCATCCTGTTTGTTCCCCATGCTGTGTGCATTGATGTACAGGCACTTTATGGAAGTTTTTGATTGTGTTGATATCCCAGTGGGGTGCAGAAGGATACCACTGTAGTTCTCCCCTTCCCACACCTTATCTCTGTTGAGCCTGGCCCTGTCCCCGTCCCCTTTCAAATCTAGTTTTAAGCTCTCTCAACAAGCCCCTCTAAGATGCTTTTTCCCCTTTGAGATAGGAGGATCTCATTTGTTGTCAGCAGACTCGGTGTCATATAAACTGACCCATGATCAAAACCCCACAAATTCTGATGGTAACACCACTCTTGAAGCCAGGTGTTCTTCTGTGTGGTTTTCCTCGTTTTTGCCCTATCATTCTCTGCAACTGGCAGGACAGAAGAGAACACAACTTGTGCTCCAGATCCCTTGACCAGTTGTCCCAAGGCCTTGAGGTCCCTCTTGATCATCTGCTGCCTTTTTATTGGGACTTTGTTGCCACCCACCTGGTAAACAGGTAATGGGTAACAATCAGTTGGCTGTACCACTGGGAAGTTTCTTGGTGATGGCAAACACACTTCTGTATGGGTTAATTCCAATCGGCATATTGGGCTGCCCATTTCTCTGAAAAGGGAGTCACCAGCTACTGCTACCTTTCTCCTGTTCTTAATTGAGGGGGTCATGATTTAGGGGGTAGGCTGCTCTGTCCTAGACAACCCATCCAATCCAGATCCACATTCTCATTTCCCTGGTTCTGAGATTCCAGGGCCTCATACCTATTGTATATAAGGGCACCTGGGAAGGTAAAGTAGTTTGGGAGGGGATTCACTTGCCCTCCCAAGGAGAAACCTGTTTCCACTCACCTCTGTCTCTAAGGTCCCCTCCTGCCTGGTGGTGAGAGGGTGAGGGATCCATTGCTTCACGTGAAGTGGACAGCGGGTGAATTTGTCTGAGGTGTGGTAGGGTGTAGCTCCACCCTCAGTCTCTTCCTGAGTCCCTCTGCTGGTTTGAATGTGAACCAGTGGGAGGAATTAACCTCGAGCCAACCTTGAGAGGGATTTTTTAAAGTCAGAGTTACAGTTTAATGGAAAGATTAAAATTAATGCAATGAATACAAAAAGACTGGCTTAAAAGCACAAGGTCAGAGTACAACCTGGTACCCTCTTGACCAGGGTGGTAGCTGTAGTCCGATTAAGCAGTGCTGTTGAAGTGGTGGTTGAAAGCAGTGGTCCTGTGAAAGGTCTGGAACTGTGGGAAGTTTACCTTCTCGGCTGGGTACCCAGTGGTGGTGGTGTCTCTCAGTCCCCAGGCCTTTCTATGTGATGGTTCTTAGGTGGTACCTCCCCCAGGGCAGGGATTTCCACAATGGAAATGATGTAATCCTATAAGTCATAAGATATTTCTGGAGTTCTATTCTGCTGGTGCCTATGCAGTTCACTGATGGGCCATTAGCAGAGATGACCCTCCCAGGATGAATGGTGCTGCTGTTTCCTGGGGGAGTTATCCCGGGTTGAGATAAGAAACACCATCCCACCTCACATGATCTGCCTCTCCTCAGCTCATAGCCTGAGGGACCAGGTTCGTACCCAGCTACTGTGAACGACCCCTCGTTAACCACCTTATCAAGGAATTATGTGGATGGTGATAGAATACGTACCTTGGTTAACCCAGGACAGTCCCTAATACTTCTTAGTCTTTCTACTTCATCTCTCAACTCCAGCATTAGGCTGTGCAGGTCATCCAACTGATCACATGTCGTACAGCTGTTGTTTCTACTGCTCTGAGTGCAGTGTCAGGCTCTGGCATTCCCTGCAGCCTGAGACCTGGACCTTTGCATGTTTTCACGGGTGCTCCATCTGGGTGGTCTTCACAGAAGAAGTTACTTTCATCTAAGCAAACACCACACCTGAACTCTCTCAGTGACAGTGAAGACCACCAACTGAGCTAAGTGCTTGAGTTGGCAGTGCCTCAGTGCCCTTCCTGCTTGCTCTGCCTGTGCAGACAATGTCATGGTGCGCTGGCTCATGCCTTACACCCTGTTCATCATGTTCCTGCTTGTTTGCCTTCCCTGGAGGCAGCTTTAGTACATGTGGGTATGGGCCCTGTCCCTGCTACTGCCATCTATGCTGAGTCAGAGCTGCAAAAGGAAAACCTTTTTAAGTCTGTGTGTCATTATATTTCTAGTTTCCAGTTCTGTTTCTATGCCAGAGTAAAGGGTAAGGGCATAGTAAGAAGCAGGATAAAATAGTTTTGCTAGTAGCACCTGATTTTTTTTAAGGTTTCTTGGAATTGATGAAGCTCTGCAACCCAGTGAGGTGCCCCTCAAAGCTCAAACACCAAAGGAAACCAGTTTGCCAACGTTTAGAAAGAAAAGTCTGTGTCTTTTTTGAAAACTGTGCTTTTAAGCTTTGAAGAAGACTCTAGAAACAGTGTCTGGTATAACAAAAGAAGTTATTAGCCAGTAAAAGGAAGAAGGTATATTTTCTTAGAAAACTTACATTTCTGAAGTTAGAGGTTGTCTTACTTACTTTTGCATATTACTGTATCACAAAAAGCATAAAAAAGCGCTTTAATTAGCGATAGCACTGAATGTTGGTATTGCTGCCCAACAGCCCTGTAGGGATCACAGTTTGTTTACTTAGATGCTGGCCTTTCACCTGTGATGGCCAGAAACCATAGGTTGTTTTCTAAATTCGGCTTACCTTTTCAGTTCCTTCCAGTCATGCTATCAGGGTTTTTATCTATAAAAATCAAACACTGTAAATAATGCAGTAGCACTGAAAGTATTGTCCATGTTCATGCTTTATTTTAGCATAGTAAAGTGACATATGTGGCCTGTAAATTGCATTTTGAAATTAAATCTTTTAGTGGCCTACTCTATTTTCGTATCACTTGAAGTATTTTAATAGCATTACAAATTCTTTCCCTTCCAAAAAAATAATAAAATATTTATTCGGTCAAAGACATTTTGAACTGACTAGGGTACATCTCTATAGAAGCATGGAATCTTCTATTTTTATTCTAGGGATAGCTATGTATTCTTTTTCCCCCCTTTTGTGCTTTTGGGATGGAGCAGGGAAAAGAAACTAGGGTGCTCCCCTGACCACTTGTTTGGGACTTGTACCAAATAGAACACAGGACAATGTGACCGGGTGATACCACTTTGCTTCTCTTTAGACCACTGCTGACAGGAATAATGTCACCCTGTGTTTAACAAAATTGTCTATAGCTCTAAGAGAGGTATCTGAAACTTAGCACAATCCTCAGTTTTCTTCATCATATGGACTTGTAGTTCCAGCCATATTTGCCTTTTTGTGATCATGTATTGTAACTGAAGCATAAGCATTGAGATTGAGCTTTAGTTTGTGCATTCTTTGTGAACAGTGCCTAAGATTTAGTATCTTCTTATATCAGTGGATCCTGTTTAAATGTAGTTGCCATTACAAGCACAGCGGGCTCTCATGCATCAAGAACTCAGTCTGAATCTCTGAGGTGGCTTAGAGCTCCCAGCATAGTGTCATGATTCCTGTACAAGTACTGCAGTCTGCGTGATCTAACTGTAATCCTGGCATTTCCTGACTTGTTAGCATCTTCATTTTGCTACACCAGTTTGCTGTTTTAAATCTCCCTCTTCCCCTATTTCAGGGCATATAGAGGGAAATGAAAAATGTTCTGCAACTTAAAAATATCTGTAATGGCACTAGTCAAAATAAAAATGTCTGTATTACATTGTTCTTTTGAAAACTCCATTCTGTATGAGACCTAATTACTCTGTGAATATGTAAGTAGGGGGTTGATTACAAAGTAATTAAGAGATCACTTTTACTTCCCCTTTTCCAGCTGCTCCCAATCTGTCTACGTTTACGTTCCAGAGCTTTCCTTATTTTTTTCCTGTCCCTTACACTTTCTTTCTGCTTTGTAGAGCAATTTCTTTCTGAAATTGGAGCATGTAATTGCTCACTGTTAAGTCATCTCATAGAACTACATTGTGGACAACCAGGTGCTGTTGCATCTTCTGTAGGCTATTGCAGTACTAGTGTATTATTATCAGGAACCAGGAATCCATTTGTAGCTGAAGATTGTGCAGACTTTTGTCATACTGTTTGTTTTCATATATCTAGTTCTGTAACTGTTTATTAGAAGAGATACTTTTATCATCATTACTAATAATATTTGTTCCTTTAGTGTGTTACTTGAATGTGAAAAAAAAAAAGAATTTTCCTTTTGCTTTTGTCTAGGTAAAAATGAGTTTGTTACTTTAAAAAAATATTTTCATTAATATTTCTTCTGCTTTTGTTTGTTTGGGTTTTTTTTCTTCTTATCCCAGGAATACCAAGAAACAGCAGAGAAAAATAAGGAAAAAATGTATGTCGTAGAAAAAAGTCAGGAGAAATTGGCCCTTGAAAGCATTTCTGTGAAAAACACGTTAACACAGTTTCAGAGGGAGCATTCCTCTCTGCTGGCAGCCTGTGCACTATTGGCAGGTGCCCTGTATCCTCTGTATGGCCGATTGTGTGCTATGTCTTCCCAAAGAGACCTTCTCCAGGATCAGGCCAACATTTATGAATTAGTGAACCAGAAGATTAGGACCCTTGTTCATGCTCTCTCTGATGATGAGGAAAACAATCAAGATGAAGCAAAAATAAAGAAAAGAAAATTCCAAGGCCTGATTTATGTATTCCGAAGAGCTGTGATTGCAGTTTTGGCAGCCAACAGACTTAAAGTTTTAGGGCAGTCTTCTAGTTCCCTCTTCACCTGGACAAATGGTGGCTTAAAAGAAGGCATTGGAATTCCAGTTTGTATAGGAGAATCCAAAGGCAAGCGTAATCTGTCAAGTAAGCTAATATTTTCTTCTTTGATAAATGTTGTGTCAGATGACATGGTTAGTGAATAACATACAGTAATATTATTATTAATAGAGTGTAAATACAAATCTAATGACATTTTGACAAATGTAATCTCCGGATTTGTAATTTTGAGATTACTTGATAAATGTAATTTCCCCTAAAAGGAAATGCTTAGTCTGTTTAGCATGGCAAGTAAAGTTGCAACTACACACATGAACTCACACTGTTTGATGTCTTCAATATTTGCATTATAGATTTCAGAACTAGGTGCTACTGCATCTGCTCTATGTGATAAATTTCTTGAAATGTTCCTACATTATTTGCCATCAACATATTTTTTGAAAAGGTATCTCTTATTAATAACTTGTAGTATTTATTTCCTACTGAAAAATGCAAAAAAGTTTCTTACTGATTCAGGTAAAATATTAGTATAGGATTTCTGGATTTTCTTTAGAGATTGTGTAGTCTTCTTTTCCTTTTCTGTTACCAAACCAGCTCATGCTTCCCCCTACAAGGAAAAATGGGATCAAAAATGCTTCCCAAGCTAGAAGATTCATCTACTTTTCTGTTTTAGTACTTCTGGAAGCATATTTAGTACAGTCTAAATTGTCCTGAAAGTAGTCTGTGGCTTATATACTTTTAGCTTTAGTCAATTTCTGAAAGAGAAAGTAGTGTGCCTTATCTAAATTACTCACTTATATTGGTAGCTACAATTCTGTTTCACAGGGTGTGAAGAGGAAGAGCTTGACTGTGTTGAAGCACTCAGTTGGTTTGGTAGTTCTAACCTCCTTGCTGCAATAATCAGTTCCGTCACTGAATTGCAGGATGTTGTTAACAAACCAGGTAATTTAAAAAGTATATTCTTGTAGTAGAAGATTAAAAAAATAGTAAGGGTGGTTACATCATTTCCATTTCTAGGATTTTATCTAAACTATTCTGGATCAAATCTCCTGAGAGCTGCATTGTTGGAACAGATTAAATTTTCCTAAATTGGTGATAAGATATTTTATCCTTTTGGTGTATAGAGTCAAGGGAACAGAATGGTAGAGAATGCTTTTGGAAAGCATATATACAGTTTTGCCTGTTGGTTTGTGAGATATTAAAAATAATCTATGCCACACCAATAGATATTTGGCTAATCTGTTCTTAAAAGCTTCCAAAGAAGTAAGTTTTACAAGGTTCCTGGTTATCTTGTTCCATTGGTCTAAGATTCAAAAAGTGTTTTACTGAAGCTCAACCTAATATTTTTCCACAGAGAAAATCTATGTCATTTTGTTTTATTTGATCTGTGTATTTCTTAAGTGCAGGCTCTAAAACTGGCACATATTCAACTAGGGACATTACAGCTGCTGACTGAAAGGAAATAATTTCCTACTGTGTTTTATATGATATGAATTTAGAATTTCCAAATCTGGAAAATGATTGAATTTCATGGATACCATTACAGTGTGGTTTAGTTGCTATCTTACAGTTTTTGAGAGAGAAATAAAATACTCTCAATTTACACAATGTATAGCAGTCCTTATTTTATGTCTCTATTGTGTTTCCTCTCTAAGTTTACGCTTAATTAGGTTTGTGTCTAGATTTCCTAATTTTCTTAGTCTCTGCTTGTATAGAATTCTACTATGCCTATGGAAAATTGTAGTATTAGTCTCTGGAAATGTCACCTCAGGATTCCCAGCTTTTAACTATTTTCCTTAATTTATTTGCAGTGAGAACTGATGTAACATTTTGCTTGGTTCATCTGCATTGCTGCCATCCTTAGTTCTTTGGTAACTTGTAGTTTTAAAATACCAACACTTCTGTCACAGAATAAAGGATGTAAAAGGAGGGTTAATTTACATGAATAAATGGAAGTAGCAGGACAGAGATAAGGTGATACATTTCCCAGAAGCCTAAATAGCAAACTGGTACTAGAAGACATTGAATTGAAAGCATTTCAATTCAGTTTCAGGTGCTCTCTTCTTTTGTCATCCTGTTTTTGGTAGCTTAAATTTACATCCTTACAAAGCAAAGTTTGAACTGTGTTTCACAATGTTTACAGAGTTTATAATGCAAGTGTTCCTGTGTACAGAGCATTGTGTAGGAACAGCAAATTGAAGAAGAATCAAGACATACTCACCAGCAGCACAAATGTGCTGAAGTTACTAGTTAGAATACCCTACATGTCATGATATTGCGCCAGTTTGAAGTATATGAGAATTCTGGTGGGCTCTATTTACTACATATCCCTGCACTCAACTCAGGCTTGATTTTGAGAACTAGGAAGAGCCATGCTGGGAATGTTACGGCCACAGTCAGTTTGGTGATTCTTTCACATCTCTATTTTAAGTAATTTTCACAGAACCTCAAGGTCTTACTGCTCATGTATTACTTGGAATTCTGTTGCTTGTGAGATCAAGTCTCCTAAGGACCTATGGTTCAAAAAATAGTAATAAATGATTTATTGACGTGAAATTTCCAGAAGTATTGAAGTAATTAGGCTCCGAATGAATATATTTCAAAGAAAGCTTTTACACTTAGAAAATTATATTATATTCTATAAGTAATATTTTAAATAGGACTTAAACCTTTAAACTGATTCCAATGAAGTCGAATTTTTTTAAAAAAATTGTAAATAGGCAATCTGAGAGGCATCTGCTCTCTTCATATCTTTAAATAATGGCAGTTCCAGATTAGAGTACACATCACAGGAGAGAGTAGTACAAGAAGGTGCTATCTGGATCATCAAGATGGAATGATTCAGTGTCTTAGAAATTAAAGGATTGCTAGGTTTTGTGCAACCATTTGAGGCAGTTGAAAAAAACCAAATCCAGATCACTCAGATGACACTAGAACATTTGGGCTTGTGCGCTTTGGTGATTTGAGGCATTTCTTGATCTTTTAAATAAGTGGTTTTGGTTTGACAGTGATGATCATTTCCCTTCATAGCGTTTGTTACTTTGGTTCTCATTCCAGCATGTCTTGAAATGATTGCTTTGCTTCAGTTTCAATGCAAATTCATTACAGTGTTGGAGTTTTTTGTTTTGCTTTGTTTTTTTTGTAAAGTTAGTTTTTTAGGTTTGTTTGAACAGAATTTGTACTGTGATAAACCAAAGAAAGTAAAGGCTAATGTTTCCAATAGAAATATCACCAACTGTTATATATACAAAGCTTTTAAAGTTTGACATGAACATTTTAGTCTTGTATAGTACTAAATTAATCCTGTTGACTGTTCAATTTCACCAAGACAGAGTAAACAAGAATTGTTTTTTCATTTTTCAGCGAAGTAAGATTTGATTTCATTGTCTTTTTTTATTTGTTTAATGTAAGACTTAATTGCTCTTTTTCATATAACTGTATTTGTGTTAATAATTTCTTAGACACATCGCAATGTATGCAATTTAATGGTTTTATTGTAATTCCTTGATCCTTCACAGCAGGTACTTTAAAGGTCTATACTTAAACAGTCTATTCTCTTCTCAATTATTATAGATACAATTCCTTGTGGAATTGATTTATATTTTCATTTCATCTTTCAAAGCCATCAGTAACTTACTTCAACATATTGCTGTGTGTTTATTCAAAGCTACTCTTCATAAAAAAACCAGAGGACATGACTATTAATCCCTATCCCAAGAAAGTGTGTTAAATTGTGGATGCTGAACTATACTGGATGAGGGGACTGCTTGTTATGAAGTGGAATGATCATTTCAAAATACTACAGTACAATTGCCTGAATTATTATTTTAAATTTATTTTTAATACAGTTAAGCATGAGATTCTAGACACAGGGAAAGGGGCCACCATGCTGCGTACTGCACATGTGGGGAAACACTATGTTTTCTGACAGGCAAACAATCTGATAAGCTGATATAGAAACTGGAAATACTAGGAAAAATGAATGAAGGAACAGTAGCTCATTGAGGGTATCCTTTTTTTGATATTTACCAAAAACCATGGCAAAGGAGAGTTTTTGAGAAGGTTTTGGTATCATCTTACATGGAAGGCTATATAAATATTCTAGTTTTAATTTTAGATTGGTTTAACTAAACATTCAACTAGCAAATGTATCATGACTGGAGAAAAGAGAGGGTCTTTGAAGCTGAAAGACAAGTCTGTATGACAGGATAATCTGTGATAAGAGTTAAATTGATGAAGGTAGATTTTCCTGTTATGTGATCAGTAATAGAGAACCAGCATAAAGAAAAGAGAGGATCCTTGGCCAAAGCAGACAGAGCATTACAATAGTAGGTTTTTCTGGGTATGAAAAGAGTAATTTTTTTCTTATTGCAAAGGATGTTTTGTTAGTTGAAGTGCAAGATAAAAATGCCTCATAAGATTTTTAACTTGAAAGATGCTATCTTAGTCATGAAAAAAAGGCAGATCTACTAGTAGCTGGGGTTATGGAGAGCATGTACTCAAAATGATACTCCAGCTAAGCACTGAAATCACTGGAGTGGTGCTATTCTGAAGCCAAGCTAGAGAATGGCTTTGCAAATAGAATATTTAACTTTAATCATATGCTTTTTTTGTTATTTGCTTACAGATAAATCTCGACCTCCGGTGTAAATGATCTTCTTTAGAATGAGGATTGTAATATAAAAATATCAATAATCATGTTCTGTTTGTCTTGTACCTCTGGCCTTTTCCTTCACAAACTATAAAAAGAAATTCTTTAACTTAAGCCACAGTTATTTTTTTCTGTTTATACTCTTAGGTAAATATTTTAGTTCACTGCAGCAACAGGAGATCTGCTGTACTACTGAATGTAAATAAGCTCTTCCATGCTTGTCATCTTACACTGATAGTATCATAAGACAAGTAATGACAGATTAAGACCTGCCTAGCAGAGGGAAAACTAAATTACAAGACTTTTATTAAGGCATAAATAAACCTATTAACTGTTATCTGGAATACCAATTAGTGGAAGGAGCACTGACAATTTTATTTATCAACATTAAACACAATTATTAATTACAGACCTGACGAATCTAGCAGTAAGCAGGACATGTTGGGTGTGCTGGGGCCTTAAGTCCATTATATGAGAAGGATGATTACCAAAATCCTGTGGGGAAATAAGTAATTGTAGCTGTAAAATTTTAATTGCCTTGGAATAAGGTAAATTATATTCTCTTGTCTCAGAATATAAATAGTATGGCATTAAGGAACCAAGCCTCACTAATTTTGAACAGCAAATGATTTAGACATCTATAGAGGGGAGGGAAGAGGAATCAGGAAACCCTCAGAAATTTGCATTGGAAATATTGCAATAAAGTGATTTACCATGTGCTGTCACTTCTGACTTACTTGACCTGACTTGCATTTGCTTGCATCTGTCTTGCATGTTTTCTAAATTACAAAACTAGAACACTAAAGGAACTCTTAAGAAAGTATGGCATTGGAGAAGAACACGATAACAAGTGGAAAAATGGTCTTTGACAAACAAATCCTATTCTTTAGAATCTTATCCTACCCTTCCATTCAAAAACTGATAGGAGTGGAATTTTCATTGCTAAATACACAATTTGTCTTAAAATCTCTCTTTGAGATATTCCTGTGAACTCAATCTTCCAGCCTTTAATGGAAATTTTCTACTGAGTATTTTAAGATGTTTGTTGTTACTTTTTTTACCAAAAGAAACTGAAACTAACAACGTACCTGATGTTTCTTTTCTGTTTTGTAGTTTGGTTTTTTTTTGTTGTCACTGTTGTGCATGGGGGTGTTGTTTGTTTTTTTGTTTTTTTTTTTTAAGGTACAAAGTGCTGGCTTTCTGGAAAGTTACTTCTAAGTGCAGCCAGGAACTCCTTTTCAAAACTTATGGACAATCTGAAAGTAATAATGGAGACGGTTCCATTAGACCACAGCAAGTACATTACTTACCTGGAGAAGGACTCCTTGGTACAGAGTCTGTCTCATGGACTTCATAAAATAAATACCCAGGCCCTGGAAGCTGGATTGTGTGACAGAGTATCCAGTATGGTATGGATAATTATAGTCCTACTTCATGTAAGCAGTAGGTTCATGTGTGTTACGATGAAGGTCTCTTGATAGTACCATTAATTTTGCTTCAGATTGTTTATAAGACTGTTACATTGAAGTCAACTATGTAGACACCCAAAGTTGATCCCTAACACCCAGAAGCATTAGGGTGTGAATATATCTTTTATATCAAAGAATTTTAAGAAGAGATTTGATGTATCCAAGAAAAAGGTTTTTCTAAAGTTCTGTCACAATTGTATTTGCTTTGTAAGAACAAACTTGCCTTTGGCTTTAACTTAAATGTTGCGGGGTTTTTTTTCTCCGTTTTCCTCTGCTTCGTGTTCTATCTTTCAGTAAAGATAGCCTTCTTCCCTTAAACCAAGGTGAAAGGAGAAACCTTCTCAAATAATTGAGAAAATGGTACTTCCTTGAAAACAGAATTTTCAGTAACCCTCAAGACCAGGTGAAATCAGGTTGCATTTTTGCACTTGTGCATCTTGGAGGACAAAATGAGAGCTTTGTCTAATTTGCTTGGGTATTATGTGACTTTTTTATTGCTAAAATAGTAATGTGTTAAAGCATATTAATTTGTTTCTGATTACTAACAGAAAAACATAGAATCCTTGCAGAAGCAAATATTTGACTTTACACAAAGACTTTACACAGCAGAGGTGGAACGCCACTCACTGCGCCTGCAACTTGCAGAATTCAAACGGAATTTCAGTGAGATGAAAGAAGAAGTGGATAAAGCCCAGAGCCTGCAAGAGCAATTAAATATGCTTAAGCAAGTAAGTATATTTGATTTAGAGGAGACTGCTTATAAGACACATTTTTGTGTGCTCTTCCGAAAAACAAGTATAAAATCATTCTACTATTAAAAGAATTTTCCAGAAAACTTGCCTTGTAAATGTCACTAAACTAGAAGTCTGATATATTTAGAAATATTTCCCTTCCACAAGAGTTTCTTTTTGATTTGTAGAATGAAGTATTCTGTGTAAATTAAATGTTTAGTCTTCAGCAATGCAGGTTTTCTTCTGTATGTTGAAAATGTTGATGTGATTTATATACCCGAAAAGGGTTTATAGATTTCACTTCAACAGAGTAAAGTCAGCTGGTCAATAAGTATGTTCATGAGAAGTTCAAAAAGTATAAATTCTGTGTGGATATTGCTGAATATTATGATAGACGTTTTGTCTTTGACTCTGAGTTATGTCCTGAGCTAGTCAATGCAAATTTTAGTGTGGCTGTTTCCCTGAAGGAATAAGTTAATGGAAGGGTAAAAATAAAGGCCCTCTTGTACATTCCTGGTAGCATATATGCACCAAATTCCTCTGACTCCTAGCTGTCACTGATCAATTTACTTAAACACTATGGGTTCACTAACCTGCACTAATCAGCGTTGTCTGACAGGAACAAGAAGACACAACAAAAAGGTTCCTTAACCGCTTGAAACCACAGGATAGTGACTAAAGGACATGGTGTTTGAAGTATTGATGCCATTTGGTGGGTTCCCAGTTTGACCCCTGTCTTTATTACAGAACTGTGCCTTCAGTCCTTGGAAGGGGATAAACCTGTCTTGCTTTAGCATGCTGAAGGTTCACTAAGCACCTCTCCTACTATGCTTATTTCCTGTAGGTTGCATTCATAATTGAGCATATATTTAAGCTATTTGAGAAAGTGAATGGTTAAGGATTCTTATACATGCTCTACAGGTACACAGGATAACTGAAACAGTTGTATCCTAGAAAAAGCAGCGTTTTCTGTAGCTGTGACCAATGTTGATACAGAAGCCTAATTGGTAGACCCGTCAGTGTGTCCCAATCAAAACACTTCCAAGCAGAGAATATTTAATGTATGATGTCTCATCCATTCTCTTTCCTGTTCCTAGCTGGTGAAATGTTGGGGTTTTCTTACTCAGATAGACAAAGTTATATCTAATCGTCTTCAGTTTTGCTCATAGTGGGTTTTATTTGCTTTTACAGTTCTGGGACAGTTGGAAGAAATTATCACAGTTTAGACTGCCTTTCAGATGTAGACAACAATTTTCCTTGAAGAATTATTTTGTCTCTCAGGAATATTTTTGGAAGGGGAGAAGAAGTTCAGAAAGATGTTTACAAGGATTAAGAAGATATGCACTAAAATGTGGGACTCTGATCTGCGTATTTCCTTCTAAATATTGGTTCTTTGCAGCCTAGGGTGTTAATTTGAATAGAATAGCCAATGCATACTGTTTACAGCAGCCTGAATGCTGTTTTGAAAAAATACAGTGAGCAAAGTTGTCTGGCCATTTTATTGCTTGGCAGTCTGTCTTTGAGTTAAAAAACGTAAATAATAATAACCTTTAGCATCCTTTTGTTTTAGACTTCGGTGTGTTTGCAAGTGGAAATTGGAAAGTTACGCATGTAAACAGGTGAACATAGTTAGACAATCAAACACAATTTATTTCTTTTATCAGAAATTGATCACCCATGAGAGGTTTGAAAGTGTATGTGAAGAATTAAATAATGCATTACATCGGGAGCATCAGGCACAATTGCTTTTGAATGAACAAGCACAACAGCTACAGGAGTTAAATAATAAACTAGAATTGCATTTCAATGAAGAAGCAGATAAAACCCAACTCTTAAGTGAATCTGTAAAGGTAAGACAATTTATTGTTCTGAATTAGGCACCTGAAATTTACTTTTGGTAAATAAGCCAAATGTTTTAGTTCTTGTGCAAATAAAATTATAGTGCAAATGCATACATATTATGTAGTCCATTGAATTTTTAGGGTACTCAGAAAACATTTTCAAGATGATACTTTAAGGTATAACATCACTTTTCTGCTTTTGGAACTGGGTGGTGTACACTAATATAGGTGAAGTGTCTGAGATTTATAGGAGACATAAGTGACAGCAATTCTAGCTATCACAAAGTGTTTGCAATCTGTAGGAAAAGTAAATGAAAAAGTACAGGGATACTTTGATTTTTGATAGAGGTCATGATAGTATTTTAAGACCTGGATTGTCTGTTTCCTGAATATAATCCTAGGATAGAGAATATATTTGTCAGTTTGCAATACGCAAGGTGACAATAGAGAGAAATTCTTTTTCCTCGGGATTTAGAATTTTCTGCAGACATAATGAGGAATGAGGGAGAAGATGATGTTATCAGAATCTGTGATATCAAATGAAGGAACAGAGAGAGTATTAGAGGTTTGAAACCAGCTGGATATCTAACATGGGAAGAACAAAAACTTTGCAATGGCAGGCCAATAATGTGTGGGTCTGCTACCTGAGCTCTGTAGCTTTTATTTATTTTCTATTTAAAGCGAGTTTTGCTGCCTGTGTCTTCTCTTCAGCCCTACTACTGTCATTCCATCTCCCAGTATTCTTCTGTGAACTGACAACTGAGCAAAAGAGACTGCTTCACCAGTATTTTGAGAAATAGAAGCACCTGTGATTCTGAGAGAGGAAGTGTCAAGAAGCAGGAGAAGAACCAAAAAAGATTCAACCTACAAAACTAGTAGAAATGTCAGAAACCATTGTTGAAAATATAGCAATAAAAGTTGATGCCAAGGAGGATGAGTTGCAGCAGAATTGAGATTTGAAGTGATGTATAGTGGAGGATGTTAAAGGATGTTGTTAAATTTATTAAGAAGGGTTTTCACTAGTAGTATTATTTGCTAAAAATGTCAGCTCACTAAGGGTGAAAGACAGTGACGTTTCCAGTTTACCTGTTTTTTTCTCCCTCACGATTCCCTAGCTTTGGGTGTTTCATTTCAATATAAGAATAAACTTGTCTAATGTTTTCAGCCAGGTTGCTTGTTAATACTATTGTTACTTTGTTTCTGATATAACTGCAGTATATATAAGCTGTTAGTCTTGTGTTTGATTTCTTTGAGGAATACTTGATTCAAGATTTTAAATGGATATTAGGAATAAAAAGAAGGGAAGGAATAGAAGACAAATACTATTTGAAGTCTTCATTAGTCTACTTTTTATACTTGAATACATGTTTTTTCACCATGTTTTACTTTATCTAAAATACACCTTTTCATTTGTTGAGGGGAAATAAAGCAAAAAGTCAATTGTAGGCAATTAAAATATAAGATGAAGTTTTAAACAAATATGTTACATAGATTAGTGGATACTGAATTAGATTTTGCAGATTCTGGTTTTTATTAATTAAAGGCTAGATATAAATTTTTTTGAGACTGTCATATTCCTGAAATGCATCCTAATTCTGCAATACTCTTACAGTTGTTTGCCACTGGAACAGTGTCATTTAGTGTAAATCATCCCACCTTCACTTTTTATCATTGTTTTTTACAGTTCCAAACCTGTGTTGAATAAGTACTTTTGAAATTCAAGTAGCAGTCTAATATAACCTACTTTGAAACCAAGGAGTAAAAGGACTTTTTAAATTTTGAGTCCTATATGTTTTGGTTTTTGAAATTCAAGAAAAAGTCTCTTGTCTCTCCCACAGTACCACAATCCAACTTTATTCATGCCTTTATTCACAACAGGAAGAAATGGTCTCTACATTTGCCCTGGCATTTTAATTGAGAGACCCTTTTCTTTAGCTAATTGGGTTTTGTAGCTTAAAATGTTTGGGGGTTTTGTGGGGATTTTTGTAGCTCTCATTTTGCAGTACAATGAAACAATCTCATCTTGTTTGTAAACAGTGCCCTTGTAAAACAGTGTTCTTAAAATTGTATAGGTTTTTCATCACTTAAATAATACAGAAAAAAAAAGAAACGTTGCACAAAAAGAAGTAAAATAGGAAAAACAATGTCTCCATATTCAGCTTAAGATACAAAATATTCTTATTGGTCTAGACTAAGTGTATATAAAAATTTGTTGAGTGTGGTGGTGTGCAAGTGAGTTCAGGTGGAGTGAAGTGTCATGGAGTGAAAAAAAAGACTTGCTTTGCATTCTTTATTCATAGTTTTTAAACAGGTAAGAAGAAGAAAATAAACATATTAGATACTTTAACTTTTGATAGCTTATTTTTAAACTTATTCACAGTTCAACAGCAATCAGTAAGGAGATATTTTGGTATTCACGTACTTTCATAAAGTAGGCTTATTAAAGGAGTAATACTTAATTTCTTAGCTTTATCAGTTCAGATTTTAATCCTGTATATTTTTATCTTCTTAATGGCATGTACCATAGAGACATCCAAAGTAGCCAATTACATTCAAGGTCAGCTGGAACTAAGCAACTCTTCAACACCACTTTTTTTTATTAGAGGAGGTGAATCATTTGCTCTGATTTCTCATTCTTTGAAGAGAAACTTTTACACAAATGCTAAACAGGTATCAATAACAGACATATTTTTAAATCCTAATACAAGCTGGTCTTAATCAGGTAAAGTATTTTTATTTCTTATTGACATGCACTGTGTGTATATTTTCTTCTTTTTAGGTATGTTAGTACCTGTAATAAAAATAATACATTCTTAAGTTTTATTTAAATATTCTATTTATGGAGCAACTCCTATAAATTGTTAATTAATAGCTGAAGTGCAATATATGTTAAATCATATAACTTGATGCTGGTATGCCTCAACAAAGACTTCAATACTTGTTTTAGAAGAAGGTAGCCTAAATTTTGGGTTTGTTTAATCTGCTGAATTTAGTGAAACTGCCATTGATTTACGACGGCATAAGTGAGGAAAAAAAAATCTCATCCAAATGCTTTGATAACACTCACAGAAAGATGTTTTCTGATGGGAAGATTTGGAGTGTTTATTTTCAGTACATATGTCATTCAAATCATATATAAATGTCTTCTGTCCAGAAAGTGTAGTATCCTTCACTAAATGGCATGTCCAAATTCATTAGATTCCGATGAAGATTGGGATTTCTGCTGTTGTTAGAAGTGGATGTTTACCCCGAGTAGGCTCTCAGTTCTTGGGTAAATTCAAGGTGAAGGTGGTACGCAGTTTTCTGCTTTTCATTGCTTTTCCTGTTCATACATTTATAGCCACGTATTTTCCGTGAAAGACCATTTCAAATATTTATACAATTTCTTTTACTAATACCATTGCACACACTTTTTAAGTCAGTTTTATAGTTATTTCTGAAAATGCTATTGTATTCTAACTTACAGAAAGGTTAAAAAGCTTCACTTATATGAGGAAGACCAAGTGATTTTCATGCTTCTCAAAAAGATTGCAGTAATTGTATTTGAGGTTATTTTCCTCTGACATCTTAAGTTGAAAAGACTGTTAGAATTTGGATGCACTAAGGGATACTGTTGATTCTGAAAACTCGTTTGTCACTTTGTCAAGAAACTGCGCTTCTGTGCATTGCCTGATTAAATGTAAGGCTGTAAGGCTGTTCTTTAAAAAAAGCGGTATGGCTGATTACCACCAGAATCTAACTTAACAGAATTTATATTAATGAAGTTTAGCATGTTAAAGAGAAGCAAGCTCCCTTCTGAATAGGTTAGAAACTAAAATTCATAATTCATTAATTAAATGGGGGAAGGTTGTTGGGTTTTTTTAGTTTCCACGCTGTCTATGTTCTGAACACCTAAATAATTTATAAAGTAGGTAAGAATGGATTAGTATTGTCATCTGCTCTGTTCTTAGTCAAAAGAAGTAATGTGTTTTCTTAGTACAATAAATTACAGGTTAAAGAGGCTTGTCAGGTATTTCAATTTGCGTTAACACTATTTGTAAAATAAGTAGGCCTGTTCATTCTCCTTCTCTGTTACATAACTTCCACTACTGCTAACTTCTTAGTCTTCAAAGATTCCAGTTAACTAGAGACTTGTCATAGAGTTTGTCCTTTGTGCTTTCTTGTTTATAGATTGCAATGCATTGTACATGGAATTTAGGTTTATGGGAAGGGACAGTCTTCCTTTTAGCAGCTGCTGTCTTTTCATAATAGGAAGACACATAGATAGCCTGCAGTTGTGGGCTGAACCTAAGAGCTTTTTTTCACAAAAGGAAAGAGAACACAACTGTGATAAAGTCTGCATTCTATTATTACTGAATCTGTATTTCAGATCTCTAAACTTAAACTTCACTTTAAATTTCACTCTCCTGTAGTTTGTCCAGGGAGTTAGATTCATAGAATCACAGAATATTCTGAGTTGGAAGAGACCCACAAGGATCATCAAAGTCCAAATCCTGGCCCTTCACAGCACCATCCCCAAGTCACACCATGTGCCTGAGAGCATTGTCCAAATGCTAGAACTCTGTCAGGCTGGTGCTGTGACCACTTCCCTGGGGAGCCTGTTCCAGTGCCCAGCTACCCTCTGGGGGAAGAACTTCTTTCTGATATTCAACTTTAACCTCCTCTGACACAACTTCAGGCCATTCCCTCGGGTCCTGTCACTGGTCACCACAGAGAAGAGATCAGCCCCTCCTGTTCCCCTCACAAGGAAGTTGTGGACTGCAGTGAGGTCTCCCCTCAGTCTCCTCCAGGCTGAACAGACCAAATGATCTCCTCCACTCCTCATGTGGTGTCACCTCTAGGCCCTTCACCATTGGTTAGCTTGATTTATTGTCTTACTGTCTACTTTATTATCTTGTTTATCCCAAACACAAATCAGTTAATCACAAACTTGAGCATTAAATCTTCTCTGGGAAATGAATAATTGTACTCTTTTCTGTTTAGCACTTTGAAAGCAGATCTTTATGTTGTGATCAGCTCTCCTTGCTTTGCTTCTCTGGTTATCCTCTTAAGATTCAGGGTCCGAGGGTTCCCTGTTATTTCTCCACTTTAGAAATCACGTTATTAGGAATATTGATCCCTATGTTTCCTTCCTGAACTAACTTATTTCTAGACAGACTGGTTTGTGTATTTTCTTTGTTCTGTGCCTAGAACATTCATCAGTATAAGTGTTAGTTTGGAGGGACTGAAGTCAGTACATGCCTTTTAGATAATGTATTTGTGTCATAGTCGTCAATGAAGCAACCAAGCAACTGTCAGCCACGTTGTTGAAGGTCTGCCTTTTCTGAGTCAAGCTTTCTAGAAAATACATAAGTAATAAGCAGAATGGGAGAAAGAATAAAGTTAAAATTTGTGGTTATGGACTCATTGTACGTTTGCGTTAACATGAAGGTCAATACAACAACACAAAATACTGCAGTATAAGCCAACACAAACAGAATTTAATTAGAAGCCCTGATTTTGAAAGGATATCAGCATTACTGTTGTGTTACTGTTTCATTTCTCTGCATTTTCTTTTTTGTCCAGTTTTACAAATTAAGTGTCAGTAGTAGTTAATTTTTGAGTAATGTTAAGGTTTTACATTGGAATTTGAATACGTATTCATACCAGGTGAACATTTTTTGTTATTTTTTAAATTATGCTACTACACAATATTTTATTGGTTGGTATTAAGAATATTATTCAGGTAAATTATTTACTATCTTTGTATAGCAAGGAGATAGCAAAATGATATCCAAATTGCTTCTACTTTACATTGGAAGAAGAATGAAAGTAATTGGCAGTTTATTATATTTATGTTCAATCTAGTCAGATGTAAACATTTATCTAAGAAGAAAAAGCATCCCTATGTTAGAAAAATTTGTATTTTATTTTTAACTTGCTGACGAGTTTAAGATAGCTCTGAGGAAAATGCTCTCACCATTAAAACAATTTGTGTGTAATTTAGACACTGAGATAGAACACTGGAGTTAGTCATGATTATGCAACATCTTTGAAAGCTAATTATGACCAGGTGTTAAGTTCCATGTAAGAATAGGTTTAACCTTCTACAAAATATTATAGAATAAGTCTGTTCATGCTAATCTGATTCAGTAGTATGATTTTGACAGTCATTTTATGAATCATGCACGTGGGTGCCCTTCTGGTGGTTTGTGGAAGAAGGCAAGTAGGTAGATTGGTGCCTAGGAATAATGAAATTATTGTGGAAAGAAGAGTCCACAAATTTGGACTGCAAGTTACTTTTCAACAGATGGCTAAGACCTTGGGTTTTTTGGTCCAATATATTACTGACTGGCACACACTGAAATCTAGAGTGCTTTAGTCTTTACAGTGTAGTAACATTGCCTGTTTCAGAGAATACTTTTTATCCTGAGTCTGCTTGCTGCACTGTGGTATTGAAAAAAAAGATAAATCTGACATTCTGTCAAAGTTTAGATAGAGAAAAAAGAAAACTTTAGCAAAGTAATTGCATGAACCAGCACATTTTTAGTCTTTTAAAAGTAGCTTCCAATATTTTCTGAGTATTCCATTCTTAGGAACTATTTGCCTCCCTTGAGGGAAGGGGAGAATAAATGGAACAATATCAGGATCTAAAAGCTTAATGGTTTTATTTCTGCATTGTAAATATACTAATAAATACCTCTGTCCATGACCTTGGAATTTATAGTGCACTGAGAAAGATTTATTGACAAGTAATTTGGAAGAAAAATGGGATTATTGTGTAATTACAGTGTGTGGTTATTAAGCATATTTACTTATATATCATTTATGCCTGTTATTTCAAGACCTTCAACTATCTTTCAGTTTTCACTCAAAATTACTGAAGGGCTACTTGGTAAATCCAGTGCCTGGGAGATCTTTGTTATATTGTTGGATCAACTACAAAGTAACTGTGTTACCTTGAGATGTGCAGAGGGGATCAATAGATCTTTAAAACAGCATGTGATTTTTGAAAGGAAATGTTCTAAACCCTATTTTTCCTAGTAGTATAGATATCAATGTGTAGGACTTGCTACTATGCATGTTCTTGATACAGAAGTTCTTTATACATAGATTTGCTTTTTGTTGCTGTTTATCTACGATATCTCCAGGGCCTCATAGTTTTTTCACCTTAGTCATGTTTTCCCATGATCTCCCTTTCTCTTTGTGTGAAATTAATTTTGCAAAGATCTTTATATCTTCTTGTGAAACCTTAAGTAAAATCTTTCAAGTACCTATTGGAATGTAATTAAACTATTGGAATATAAGTATGTCTCTAACTGGCATCAGGCTAAAACAAGAGATGCATTCCTTTGCATCTGGGTTCCCTTGGCTACATACTGTGACAGCAGTCATGCCTATCTTTCATATAATTTGATCTTTTAATTTAATTTGACACTCCATTAGGTATTCAATGATTTTCAAGGGGAAGGTTTTTCGAAATTTATACCAATTTTAGCTTCAAAATCTGTAGCTCTGCTGTCCTCTTTTAATCATAAAGAGCATGGAAGCTCTTCAAGATTACATCAGGGCAACAAACTCAAAACAGAAATTATTTTTTAATGCTGACTAATTTTTTATGTTGTCTTTTACAATATGTATTTATGAAAAATGTGAGGTTCTTGTTGCTACATTGTTTTACTTCTCAGTTAAAAAGACATTTAAAAATGTTTCCAAATCTTTCTAGTTAAAGTAAAACCACCTTAATTGTTGTTGTGTTTCGGGGTTTTTGTTTGTTAGTGTTTTGTTTTATCTATGGACTTTGGACTAAGAAATTAGATGATTTTAAAATTATGAATTTAAGATTCTCAATTCAAAGTAGAAGTGCCCAGATTTTATTTCTAAATACTACTTAATTGTTATACAGGAAAATTTCTCAGGTGTGAGAATGAAGAAATAAGTGTTCTTTAAAAAAGTTAATGATAATTTACTAAAATAATTGGTATCTCCTAGTGATAGACATAATTAATTACTGTCCCTTCTGTAGGTAAGTGAAGCAGGTAGCTTTCCACGTTTTGTACCATCATGGTGCCATTTTATCTTACAGTTAGAAAATATACCAAAAGACAAAAATATAAATAATAATTCAATTCAACAGTTGCAGTGATCCATCACTGTCACTGTTTAACATGCCTGTTTCAGGATCTGTACATGTCATGCTCAGCTTTGTGTTTTCAGTTGGCACTTGGTATGACTGAAAGCATATCCAGCGGGAAGTGAGACATCCAATAAATATGTCTTTATAGCACGTTGTTCTCCTTGCTAAATATAGTGTTGTAATATATCTTTGATGCTTTTTCAACAGAATGATTTAAGAGTTGCCTTTTATGTAAGTTAAATTATGTTTTATCTGTTTTTTTCTGCTAAGGTGACTACTCCCCAGCTTTTAATGAATGGAAGGATGGGGGTAACCTGTATAGAAGAATAGACCTTTTAACATGAAAATACATATTCATCAATTCTTTTTTATTTTATTGAGGTTTAAAAAGTAAAAGGGATAAAGAGAATCAAATATGCATGTTTTCTCCCTGCAGGTACTTCATGCAGGATGTGGCTGGCCTCATATTCAAATAAAACATTCATGCACTAAATAACATTTGGGGCTCTGTGGAAACACACATACCTTACACGTACAGTTTGGTCAGAACTCTTCTGAAGGGGAATGTAGTGTTTGAATGTAAACTATATAAAATGATAAATCTTGTAAAGCCCACGTCAATGTTAGTGCCATGCTAAAAAAAGAGATTTGTCTAATTAATTAAAGAAAATCAAGAACGCTTTATGAAGCAAGATCAAAACTTTGTGTGGCACAAACTGACATTTTTGGCATTGCTCCTAACTTCTTAATGTGATGGCTCATATTAGTGCACTTAGGTCTGGTGGAATTGTGCAGCAGCCTCTTCCAAGAAATGGCAGCAGAAAAACCTGCAGCAATAAAAAAAACTTAACTGGGGCCACCAGTATATTGATGTCATGAACAGTATATTTCTATACTTAGAACTGAACCTTAAGTTCTGTTCAGAATTTTTCTTGAAACTGTTCTTAAGACTCTTAGTATTCCCATTTTTTGAACCAATGTCTGAAGAGAAGACAGAGCCAGGGTACCATAATATTTGTTTCTTAAATTCAGTTCTGAAGCAGAATGCTGTATGATTTAACCTGACCTGGATGACTTTTTGTCTGTGTCCAGATGCCCCCTAACTTCAGATTGTATTCCTTTTTAAATAAACCATGGGAATGAAATTGTGGTTATTTAATTTGTAGGAAACATTTTATTGTCATTGTTAATATTTTATTGCCGCTATTTCTTCGTGTCCCTCAATTGTTTTAACTGACTGCTACCATTTAGAAATATTTCAAACAAATTTTGATACAGATCTAATGGAAGAGTATTTCTTGAGGAATTAAAATAGTCTCTTCCAGGGCTTAGAAATGTTGCTGGTAATGCAAGATCATTAAGACCAGTAGGACATGATCAGATACAGATGGTTTGAGGCTGTGACAGATGACAGAGGCTATAATGAAACGCAAGAAATTGGTGCAATATGTTGTGTCCTCCTAGATACACTACATAAATTGTAGTTGTACATATATGTGTACATATATGTACATGTGATACAGTAGCACTTTTAAAGTGACGATAAAGTCTAAGTGCTGTTTGTGTTTTTGTCTTGTATAGTGTGTGCTAATGAGCACAATTAGATAATGTATAGCAAAATTAAGCAACAGTTTTGTAGAGAGCAGTGCTACAGAGCAGCATCAGAGTTTGCTTGTAATATTAGTGCCTCACTTATAGGTACACGACAATTACCAAAAGTCATCTTTTGCAATATAAACCAGCTGTAAGCCATATTTTTGAAATCTTGGAACCGTACCAACTATAAGGCTGAGGGTCTACCAGGGTAAAAAGTGTAACAGTGAAAAAATGCAAGAGTATTCCTTTTCTCTGTCACTTAAGTATCTGATTTAAAGGTTTGACACTGCCAAAGCACAGAAAGTCTGCTGCTTATGCAGGGCGGGGTCTTTTCTAGTTTGTGGGTGCAAAGAGCTAAGTGTTGTCGTGGGAGAGAAATTTACATTTCTAGGGAGAAAAAAGAAACATCAGTCCTGAGGTAGCTGTCAGAAATGGAATAAAGAGTGAATGATCATGTACTCACGTCACCATGCATGTGATTCCAAAAATTTATTCTCACTTAACTTCAAGGGTTATTCTTAAAACTGATAGTGATAAAGCCTGATTTTTTCTAAAATTGTGTTTGTTCTATTAAGTGGTATAATCCCTCTCTGCAGCCTTCCAGTAACACTAACATAATTCACTTAGCTTAGAAGATTATAAAAATTTCTAAATTATGAAGTGCATAAATTTTATCATGTAATTTAGCATTTTCCAAAACACAGTTGAAAAGTAGGTCTTAATTCTCTGTTTGGATTAGTGTATGTCTGAAAGGCCCAGTGCATCTTATTATTCAAAAGGGTGTCCCTCAACAGTCCATGAGGATCTAAGCTGTGTGTGGGCAGTTTATATTTTGTGATTACTTCACATAAAGGCTTTAAAAGTTTTGTTCAGTTTTACTTTCAAGTTGAATGAGCATATGATGTCTCCTCTGGAAGAGATTTTATTAGGTGGAATTATTCAGGAAAAACTACTGTGTTTAAATTAAGCAGCTCTTTTGATTCACAATAACTTTGAAACATACACAACTCAGTGACTTCACAAAGCATTTTCAGTCATACTTTGCTAAACGTCTTGAGCTAATGCAGTTGAAAAATACATTCCTTTCTGTTGATCGGAATAGATTTTCTGTTGAGAAATGTTTGCATTAGAGATATTAAACCTAACTGTAAGCCTTTGAGGCACTGTACTCTAGCCTGAATTACTGCAGGTAAGATGTTTGAAGTACCTAAACTTGCTTGGATGTCTTAAGAGCTATGTTTCTGTCAATACATGAACAGTTGTTTAGACATACATAGGTAATGCCATTTGCTTTCATGACATGACTGCCTCAAATTTCAAGTGATTTTTGTAAGAAAAGTGTCTTGCAAAATGAAAATGCATGCATTTTCACTATCCCATCCACTGAATGACTTTCAAATAAAATTTCATTTAAATGTTTCTTAATACTCAGGCTCTAGATCTTGTACAGTAGCTGCATATCACAACTGGTTTTAGAGCTACATGTACTGTCATTTAACTCATAATTGTCTTTAGATGATTGCTTGATATTTTCAATCTTGATTTGGCTAAACCACAGTTTGTATTCCAATATTATGAGGGTTTCCCATATAAAACAATCACAAGCGATTGTATTTCACATTGTGTTAGAAATGTGAAAGTATGTCTACAAGGATCCATTCACCACTGTTTTGTTGGTTATTTATTAAAATGATTGTGCTGGGTGGTATTTGTTTTGCTTAGTAGAACCGTTGTGCTGTGTGACCTCATTACACAGGGCATTTTCAAAGATGTGAAGAACATTTTGCAGCTTGTTAGATACACTGAGATCTGTAAACTATTTTTAACTGCTGCTTCCATGCTATATCACATACCTCAGAGAACAGTCATCAGGTATGTACTTTGTCTCAATGCCAGTGTATGAAAAGATTGCTGCTGTCAGGATAAAGGTCCAGTAGCAAAGAAGTTGAAAAAAATCACTGTTTTTTTTCTGCAAAGCAGATAGAGCTCATTCAAGTGTCCTTTTGAGCACTCGTATCTCTTTTCCTAGCGAAATTTAAAGGGCATAGGAAACCACTTGTTGAAGGGATGTCGTGGGTGGTCAGCCTCAGGTTAGTTCTGCTTTGCAAGAGCAGATCAGCCACATGGAGTTCATTTCAAACTGTTTTAAGACACTTCTTCAGACACCGTGAAACACACAGTGAATCCAGATACAGTATGTTGATACTGCAGTTTAGTTTCTATTTGAGAAGTGTAAATCCATCTTATTTCTTGACATAGGTATCAGTGTGTCTTAGATGTGTTTGATTTTTTTAAAGTCTTGATGAGAAGTCACAGTTACGAATTTTTTTTTTGCCACAGAACTTTTTTACCTGAGACTTTTAATCTTTTAATAGATAAAAATTTAATCTCTTAAAAAACCTGACTTTTTTGATAGAAGATACTTCATTTTTATTTCTTCTTGATAAGGAAGGGTTCTTTTTGACAAACATCCTGTGGAATTTCAGCTGTATAATTTGAGCTAATTTGGTTTGCATTGCAGTCTGAAAATATGGTTAACAGTCAGTGTTAATGGAACTTGTTGTACCTTTTGGATTTGAACCATTTGAAGGTGCAGACTTCTCTAGGTTACCTTTAGACTTTTGAGGGGCACTCAGAGATCATCCTGAAGATTGTATTTGCCAACGAGGATAGTGGGAAATGTGTTTATATTGGTGAAGGAATGGATGCTGACTAAACTTCCTATACTTTTTTCATTGTGAAATTTTATTAGTTGTGTGTGTAGGAAAGATTTCAGAATGTATTTTTTAAAAAGTAATATTTTGCATCTAAATAGAGGATATACATATAAAACTTCATCTGGAAGAGAAGATCTTCAATTTCACATATTAGTTCATAATACGTATACTGCAGTGTATTTGCATATTTTGTACTGCTGTGTTGTGTCTGTGTAATTTAGATCTAATTCCCTAAGCAATTTGATCTAGTTTTAGTTGATCTTGGAAGATATAGTCTCAGTATAAATGTGTCACACATGCTTTGCATGAATTTAAGCTGTATGACTGTCACTGTTTATCTAGAGTGATTGTCCATCTGTTATCTTTTGAATAGAGTGCTTTTTTATGCATAAAGAATGACAATGTTAAACTTTGATTTCTTTTTGTAATGGGTTTTGAATAAAAAGATTTCTCACTGCAAAACCTAAACTTGTTAAAGGAAGCTTGTGGAAGGACCAAACCAACAGATTGCTTGCTGTTCTCTTCAACAAATGTTTTTTCATGCTTAATTTATAAGGAAAAAAAAGTCTAAATCTTACTGTCTCTAAAGGAAACTTTTTCTAAGGATTCTGGTGAAAACTCAACTGATCTATGAGATTTTGGTGGACTGGAGAGGAAGGAGCGCAGTGATGTCTGAATTAGCACCTGAATGCCTAAACACCTGAGCTAGACAGATAACTGGCATTTTACAGAATGTTAATAAATTGGAGTTTAGCTTCTAAGTTGGCTCAGAATCACTTGTACTTGAAAGTGAAAGCTCAGCATCTTCACAGAACTATGTGCAAACATACTAGGTTTTTAAAACCTTCATTCTTCTTATCATAGTTAGCCTCAACTTTCTAACAGTTGTAATTGTCCACAGAAAACATTTCAAGATAAATGCATTATCAGGTCTTGAAATTTTCTTATTTTTGTAAATACTAAGACCTGGGGGGCAAAATAAGGGCTATATTGTGGATTAAGTGAAATATCTCAAGGCTGTGCTTTTCTGATAACTGAACCTGAAGTGACCTTTCTCAGACACAATTACAGAGCTGTATGTTTTTCCTTTAATTTCATCAGGGGTTTAATTAGTATACAAATAAAACTTCCCTTATCTTCCTTTCTACCTAATTGGCTTGTCTTTGCTTATATATGAAGAATGTGAAAATGGGCTGTAATTAGGGTGACCGTGTTAACCTTTTTTTCTCAAACGTACTGTTGCCTAAAGGCCTCAAAGCCTAAAACCAGTGCTTTGGATTATTGCTTTGCAATCACTATGGCTCTCCCATAGGTTTTCTCATGAGCAGAAGGGCTTTGGGTGCTGCAGGTTCCCACTGCTTAACGGGATCTTCATTCTTCTCCCCACTAAATGTTTATTGATTATCTCACTGCTCCACACTCAGCCTCCAACAACTTAATATCAGGTGACAGTCAGGAGAGTTCTCCAAGTAATTAGAGTGGAGCATTGAGGGAACAATTAGGAGCAGAGTTATTAAACTTGATTTATCCTATTCTCTCCTGAACACTTTCTTGGATATCAGAACATCACACTTTCACAATCTACCCTAGCTGAGAAATTAGTGGCTAACCTGCTGCTTATCATTGTTGCCTTGCTGCCTTGAGGCACACCCTCTTGGTTTCAGTCACTCAGCTGGAAATATTAGAGTCCATAAAGTTTATCAAGGGTTTTAATTAGATCAATCTGAAGAAGCAAAAAAAGAGGCTTACCAGCCATTATTTTATAATACACCACACTGTATTTGAGCGTTTCCAAGGCTTGACTTTAACCCACAGTAGCAAGAAGCTTCAAGTAATTGCTGAAACTGCTTTTGGAGTGCTAAAATCAGTTTCCATTTTGCTTAGATATTGCAATATTATTGGTAGATAGAGTCCAAATCCTTTGGAGATTTCTGTAAATAATAGTGTTCTTTTTGAATATAATAAAGCAGGTGTTCAGAGAGATACTTGACTTAACCATTTCTATATTGCTTCATCACCAGCTAGTGTGGATTTCTGGCCATGCCCCTTAAAAGAATTAGGCCCCACTATTGCCTCATTAATAGGCATGTGCTTGCAATAAGTAGCGTAGATTAGTTAGCCCCTCTCATAAGATTTTGACTAGTGGGTCTCTCCTGACTCTCTGGGGTCAGTGATGAAAGCTTTATGTGGGAGCAGAGAACTCTTCAACCCCTGCAGAAGGATAGCTAACTAATAAAAATGAAATAAATGTGCATGATGTTCCTATTATCCTGTCTTTTCTCTTTTAGACCACTAGGGTCTTGGAGCCAAAATCTGTTCAACAGCCTCTACATCAGAAATTTCTTGCATTAAAACACTAGCAGAAACTACTTAAAACCAGGTTTTCCAGTCAGGTGGGAAAGTGGGTTGGACCAAGCATTGGTAAGAGAGACCTTTTTCTCTGTTCAATATATTCTGTTTGTCAAAGGTGGGAATATGGGCGGGGAGGGGACTTGACTTGGTTTTCAGAACTCTTTCCTCAATGCTGACTTAGCCAAGCAAACAGTAAACAGAATAACTGGAAGAAGATAATGCTCTTTGTTTTTGAACTAAAGATGGCTCCCTTTATTCATGCTAATCCACTTCCGGCTTGTTGGAAATAACATTTCTGAAAATCTGATAATTCACAAATTCATCTGTTCAGACACAAATTCATCATCAGACAGGGCTTTGAGAGCTGCCAGTGGTGTTAGGGCGGAATTTTTGAAAGCAAGACTTCTGGTTTTGGATATGTTTGTGCAGTGGATGAATGATATCTGCATGTTTATCTTTTCTTAGGTGAAAGATATCAATTGTTCATTGAAAATAATGACATAAGAGGCAGAACAGAGTTATTCATCCTGCAGTCATTTGAGCAAGACTAATATTAACATTTCTGGGGTTTAGAGTTTCTTAAATAAACTTCGATTTTTTTTTTCTTACAGCTGTGATTAATTTCAGGCTAGATTTTGTAAATGGATGAACAAGAGTTCAAGTAGTGGTGCTGTACCTTCAAAATACACCATTGAAGTAACTGGTTGCCTTTTTGTCTTTAGAAATGTTAGAAGAAAACTTATTCCAGTCCACAGATTACAGTTTATTTTGCAGGATTATGCAGTCCTATGCTGTACTTTGCTATTTTATAGAAATTTTCTCTATCATGTTTTTTGAAGTGCCTCTGACTCATAGATAGATCTGTAACTTTTTCAGATCAGTTGAGTTTTCACTGCCCTCCAAATTTTTATCAGCCTTTTGTATATACAGTTCTCCATACATATCCACAGCATAGTACATCTTCTCCATGTTCCACAGTCCAGGACAAGTACTCCTGAGTACAAATTATGCAGAACATTCTTAGAATTTAAGCAGAAAACATATCCATAAATTTTGAAAACAAGGTGCAAGAGCTCAGTTTTGCAACTCTGCAGCCTTCTCTTCTATATTGTTTTAGAATATATGAGGAAATATGGTGTTTGTAAAAGATTGTTTATAACTACCTATTATAATTTCTTTCTAAAAAGGCAATTAATGGCTGTATGTAAAATGTAACGTTTAACAAATTATGAAATCAAATTATTAATACTCCAGTCTATAAATGTATTGATTTATCCCAGCAGACAGGAGTAGCAACTAACCAGGTTCTGTATTAATTAGTCCTGTGTGCTATTTTTCATCTCTTGGATTAATCTGAATTGATTAAAGCATGTTGCGTTACTTCTAAACCAGAGAGAAATATTAAAAAAATACACTATTTTGCATATTGGAAAACTAATGTTAAAATAGTGAAAGCACCATAAGATAGTGATCTAAGACCATAAGATAGTCTTAGAAGGAAACGCAGCAAAATTGTATTTGAGGTACTAACAGAGAATAAGATTATTTATTCTACTGAAATTTCTGAACAGTGCAGAATATTTAAATAAATGCTTCTTTGTTTACTCCCCTTCTTTGTGAATTCCTTTCTTTAATGTTTAAGTTTTGAGAATATTCTGTGTTCTTTAATGCTGTACTCTGGATTATTTCCTTCATGTTTAGATCTGATATTTGTAAATATAGTATCTGTAGCATAGTATATGTTGCTGTTTGATCAAAAAATCACTTTATTTTATAAGCATATTTGTATATAGGCAATATACTAAAAACTACGGGGTTCTGAGTCAGTGATGTTTTTGCTAGAGAATTCATAAAAGCTTAGTATGCACTGGTCCAAATCAACTTCACAGTCAGTCTGTTTTCCACTTTGTTTAATAGCCTATGGCATAAACTGAAGTTAATTATTTGGGCTGACAAGTAACTCTGCTTTCTGTCTGCTTGCAGAGTCTCTCCGAGGCAACGATGGAGCTGAGGAAAAGAGATCGATTTCTGCGTCAGCAAAATAGACTTCTTACCCAGCTGGAGCAGGACAAGCGTCGACTGAACGAGAGCATCCGTGATGCAGAGAGTGCCCTCTGCACGGCAGCGAAGTGAGCACTGGGACCTTGGGGAGATCACTTAAAACGGACAAAAGATCAATTCTTACTTTCATGCACAGGGTTTTAGCCTTGGCTAATGTAATGCTAGAAAACAAAAGTACATCTGCCTCTCTTTGAAATTCAGCGATAGTCTTCGAAAAAGAAAACTGCTAGTTCAAGATACTACATGTGTTTTGTGTAGTTATCCCATAATAGTGCTACAAATTCTTGGTCCTGAAATAACATAAGCATTTTGTTTGCCAATTATCGTGCTGATTTGACAACATCTCTTTGGTAGATCCTTCACATTCTGTTTATTTAAGAAACGACTGTTCTATTTTCATGACATCTTATAAAGAGATACAATTTATTTATAATAAATGCAGAAACATCAGCAAGGTGACAGGTCTTAGCTGCCAACGGGCGTGAAACCCATTTTGGACCTAGTCTTATCTGTGGAATAGTATAGATATTTTTGCTGATTTCAGAGACTTTTGGATTTAGACATAAACCCTATGCCTTTTTATACTATACCTTGAAGAGTGGAAGGAAATGTTCAGGGACCATTCTTGAAAAGATTGGTAGTCAAAGGCTGTTCCATTGACTTGAATGAGATTATTACTAACCTCTTAGAATTATATAGTCAGATAAAATTATAAATCCTTTCTGACTTTGTTATCTATTACTGTTACAGTAGTATGCACTTTGAATATTATTGGTGCATCGCTAAGATTTTTAAAAAGTTCAATTTAAAATTAAAATTTCTCATTATACCTGGGGTACATTTGACCTCTGAAAAACAATAGCTTAGAAGCTTTAATGCACCTTAGAAGGTTTTATGCACCAGTGAAATAATGTAATTAATATAGTTATCACTGAAATGTTTAACAAGCTAATTAAAATGGCAAATATTATTTGGTATGAGTGTATCAAAGCAGATACGACCTGAAGAAGGCTTTGTTCTGGAAAGCTTGCCTCTTTTCACCCTGCCCCAACCTATTTTATGCAGTCCAGTAAGGATCTTTCCCTGTGGCCATTCTTATATTCAGAAAAGGTTATTTTATTGTGAAAGCTCCTATACCAGTTATTGTTCTACCAACTCTTCATAACAAATGTCTTTTTTTTTCCTTTTGAACATATAAGCAAAGACGGTAAATAGACTTTGCTCTTATCCAGAAAATCTTATTTTAAGATCTCTTCCATGACCTAAGTGATTGTAAGCAACGCAGGGGTGTCTTTCAATTTCTTTCCTAAATTTTTGTAGAGCTTCAAAAGACAGCAAGATGTCTAGCTTATTCTGAGAATGGCTGTCTTGATTTTCTGGTAGTGGTGGCCAGTAGCTCTTTCCATTTTCCTCCTAAGAAGCAATATTAAGAAACAGTGAACTTGACAGAAATTTCATAGGCTTTTGGTAGTTTCTCTGTGTTGTGGTTTAATCCCAGCCAACAACCAAGTACCCTGTCAATGTAGTCCAAAGAAAGGCAGGATCCTGAAAAAAGAAAAATCTATGTGTCTTTAATAAGAGTGTAAAGGCCAATTCTACTCTTCTGGCCACCTTCCTGTATTTGCTGTTAAGATAATAAGGAAGGAAGGAATGATAAGGAATCTTGATAAGGAATCAAGAAATGAGAAAGCAGCATGGAGAAGAATGCCATGATTTTGACTGAAGAAAAAGAGGCTGAGGAAAGACTTTATCTCTCTCTACAGCTACCTGAAAGGAGGTTGTGGTGAGGTGGGGCTTGGTGTCTTCTCCCAAGTAACAAGTGATAGGACAAGAGGAAATGGCCTCAGGTTGTGCCAAGAGAGGTTTACATTGGATATTAGGAAAAAATTCTTCCATGAAAGGGTTGTCAAGCATTGGAACAGGCTGCCCAGGGAAGTTATGGAGTCACCAACCCTGCAGGTATTTAAAAGACATGTAGATGAGGCCCTTGGGGACATGGTTTGTTTAGTGGTAGATTTGGCAGTGCTGGGATAAATGGTTGGACTCAATGACCTTAAGGGTCTTTTCCAACCTAAATCATACTGATTCTATTTGGTTTGGGTATTGTAAAAGCTCAAACAAAATACACAAATAGGTGGCAAAATAAAAGATGGTCCTGGAATATTAAGGTGTATCAGCTTTTCTGGCATGGATTCCATTTGACTTCCTGTAGTTTTGTTGGTCATGCTGTCTTTTCTCCTTAGTTGTATGGTATTATGCAACTTCAGTTATATTTCAATCATGAATTGAGGCCAAGGTTTTTCGTGGCAGCATAGCTGATGAAAGCTGTCTTTCTTACTGAAGCCCTAATCTACAAAAAGGCATAAGAGAATTGCTTAATTCTCCAAACCTTCCTTTTGTAAGGATGGGATCCTTAACTGGACTTCTTTTGGAAATGTACAAGAATGTATTCTCTTCCTGCTAAAACCTGGACTCCATTCAACATGCCCTTTATATTTAAAACTAAAGATTTATTCTCCAAGAACACAATAGTTGTTCATTAATATGCCCATAATTACAGCTAGTTTAACTGGTAGTCTACAACAGAAGCATCTTCACATGGAAACATGCCAAATAGCGGTACATGAACTATTTTTTAAGGTTTGCATTGGAGATATAAAAAGGAGAGACAAAAACATAACAGCTTGAGTTATCATTTGAAAAGATGTGATAGTTAAAATGTAGCAGAAAACTAATTTTTGTATCAGTTGAGCTTCAGTTCTATCACCTACCTTTTTTTTTCTCTCTTGTAATAGAGACAAAGAATTGATCATTAGTCATATGAAAGCTGTGGAAGACTGTCTTCATAAGGTAAGAATTTGAAGTGATTCCTCTGATTTATATTTCCAAACATCAAAGTTTTACAACTGCTTTTGCTCAGGGAAGGAGAGGAGTAGAAATTGTAAAGCGACTTCCTTTTCTTAGAGTTTGTTTCCTTCTTCAACTTCTTTTGTCTTAAAAAACGATTCAATTTTAGTGAAATAAAATAGAATTTTGTAGTACACAGATGTCTTATTTTTAATATAAAACTTCCTACAAAATCCACTTTTTTTCCTTAATCGCTGAGAACACTATTTCTTGTTACCAAGTGAAGACTATTGAACAACCAAACAGTTGACAATTTCTGTGGAATTAAGTCTGTGCTGTGTAAGCCAGAGGTCATTTGGTGATGTCACATATATGGTAGCCATAAAACATTTGGATTTGTGCATGCTGCTTTAATCTTTGATACATGATAAAAAAAAAAAAATAAGGAAAAGACAGTAAGTTTTAACTTGTAGTCAGAAACTTTAATGATTTTTTTAAAAACATTTTTAAAATTAAGTAGTAATCTTAAGTAGGCTCTTTGACTTGCACTATTTTGGTCTGGTATAGTATTATTTAAAAGTCTAACAAAGCTTTATATATTAATTATTTAGGGGAAAGGACTGTTTTTAACTGTAGCTCTAACAGTTGATTGTTTTATGACTGTTTTTAGTCTAGAGCAACACAGAGCAAAATAAGTGTTTTTATTACTTTGGAGTGTTAATTTCCCTTATCACATCTTGAATTCCCAGCAACATGGGAATCTATTCTTCATTTTAGTTTCTGTGTTCACAAAAACTGTTGCTAATTTAATTTTCAGATACCTTTTTCAAGTCTTTCTTTCCTTTAATGTTCAAGAAAGTGGCAGAACCTAAAACTGAGTGTTTTAGCTGCAGCAAGCCGTGCTGGTGGAGACTGTCTTGCTTTTTGCCCCCACCTTTTTCATACTGGCTTCTTTTAAGCTTAGAAATGCATGTCATGCAGAAAGTGCTGTGTTTTTGCAGTAAGAAGTACATGTGATATCCTTGGCACTGGGAATTTATTTTTCTGGATTGCAAGGTTACATTTTGGTTTTGAAAGCAATGCTGTTATATGCACAAGGATTGAAGTGTTTGGGGAAAGGTATAGAGAAGGTCACATGCTTAGTACTGATTATCCTGATGCAGTGAATTGATTGAGAAACTGACATCTTTTTTTTGAAAATTTTAGTTACCATATTGCTTCTTAATTCTTGATGTACAGAGTTGTTAGGCCCAAATAGCATATTAGTGAGTAGCAGAATAATTTATCCTTTCTGGTTGTCAACCTAAACAATGAGGAAAACATAAGAATTAGAAATGTCAGGATGCTCCTTTTGGCAGGAACTAAAAAAATTGATTGTAAATCATTCATAATTTGACATACCATTTCTCTTAGAAGAACAAAGGGAAATTATTGATCTTTGTTTGGGAAATATCTGAAATGTACACTCTACATCATAACGGTAACTGATTACCTAATGAACATGGCATATGTGTAAACTATCAAGTTTACACTTGTTCTTAAAGGGTTTCTCACACAGTGAAAAATCAGAACATGACGAAGTGGATAAAGTACTAGTAAAGGAACCATAAGCCTATCTTTCTCCACTAGAAATTCTGGGAATTACTTTTGTTTCAAAAAAAGAAAACAAAAGAAAATGGGTAAAGTTCAGAATCATCTGGAGTTGGACAAATATTACTATTAACTGCAGTTATACTTACAGGAGTTTGAAACTGAAGATTTTGGTATTTCTACATTGATGTATTCATGAGCAAATATCCACAAAATTCCACTGCATCACTTGCAGAATCTGTATTATTAATGCATAATGCTAAATTTTTACCTATAGACCTCAGAGGGATTTTGCAGACATCCTTAGTAATCTTAGTTAGACTCAGGATAAGACAGTATACTCTGATCCATTAAAGTGGCCTCATTCTGCCCTGTACTCTGTCTGTACAAGAATTGCAGAAGTCAGCAATGTAGGTACTAGATCATCTGCCCTTGGGTATACCTGGGTGTAACATTCAGCAAACAAAGTAAGAGAAATCAGAGCTGAGGGAGACAATCTCTGTGCATGCTTCTAATGTAGCACTGGATCAGGGATCATTTACACCATTTTCTGCCGCTCCAGTGTGACTGGACAGAACATCTAGTATCATACATTTGACTTTGCCAAAAAGCGCTTGGGCATGCTTGTGCCCAAAATGATTCTTTCAAGACCACTGCAGAGCTACCTTTTTTAATCATCATGAATATTTATGAAGCATAACTGTTGAAGAACTTGAGCACTGGATACACTAAGAGAGAAAATATTTTTAGCAACTAGTTCCATGTCCTTCATAAATTACAAGATGTTCTTTAGAAGGTTATTTTTTGTCTTATCCTGGGTCTTGTCACATTAACTATCTTTATCCTACTCCTGGTGCTGAATTGTTTCCACAAGAGTTCCTGATATCATTAAAATAAAAGATCTTTCTTGATCTTATACCATCTAAGTATTATGGACAAATACCTAAATGCAAACTGAATGTTTTTAATAAATTAAAAAAACCCAACAGAATATCACCAAGGGCAAGTGAAGACCTCAAGAGGATTTTTGGTTTGTTTCAGTTTTATTCTCAAGATACTGAAGATGGCCAAGAGGTAATAGCAAAATGATAACAGAAATAAATTATTTTTTACTGAAAGAGTTCTGAAAGGAAATTCCATCTACTTGAAGTCCAAACATAAAGAGTTTTCCTAAAAAGTCTTCTAATAAAAAGAAAAATCATTTAAAAAAACCCCGAGGGCAGTCTTTTTTTTATGTATGAAAAATAAGTTATTTCTTGACACACTTTCCCTCAAAAAGTTGACGTTATTTTTGTTATAAATAGACCCTTGTTATGCTTGCTGATAAACTGTATCCCATTATTAATGTCTTCTTTACTTCTTAATATCTTGGTTGTAAAAACAGTGTAAGAGACATTAGATATGTTCATTTTCTATAACTACATTCTTTAACCTGTAGTTAATCATGTATTAGTAATGGTAATAATGCCAAGGTTGTGGGTTCAATCCCTATATGGGCCATTCATTTAAGAGTTGGACTCCATGATCCTTGTGGGTCCTTTCCAACTCAGAATATTCCGTGATCCTGTAATCTCATCAGAGGAAGACATCATTTTACACTATCTCTGCTAAAATCTTCAGCCTTCCTTTTGTATTGCTCCTCAGTTTGAGTGCTTGTAGTAGGCTAACCTTGGCCAGCAGCCAGATGCCCACCCAGATTCTCTCTCCCTGTAAACAGGACCGGGAGACAAAACAGGATGAGAAAGCTTATGTGTTGAGATCTAGATAGAGACATTGCATAGTAGTTATTATCACAGGTAAAACAGTTGACTTGCATAAATTATTTTAATTTATTTTTTATGTAGATTTGGAGAGTTAGAAACAATTAAAAAATTAGCATTTTAACCCACCTTTTAAGATCAAGTTCACTCATGACTCCTCTGCTCATGGCCTGAGGGACAGGGGCTTGCAATCAGTCCACAGCAGCTCCTCTCTGCTGCTCCTACCTCCTCCTGCTGTTTCTGTGCACCACTGTGGGCTCTCCACGTGGACTACCATCCTTCAAGAATACCTGCTCCAGCATTGACTCTGCATGGACTTCAATTCCTTCAGGAACTATCCACCTGCTCTGGCATGGGATCCTTCATGGAGTATGGTGTGGACATGTGTTCAGCATAGCCCTCTCTGTGGGCTACAGGGAAATACATAATCCAGTGCCTCAAACATTTCCTCCCCACTTCTTCTCTGACCTTGATGTTTAGTCTTCTTCTTCTTCCCTTCTCTTCCTGTGTGGCGGGTTTTTCCCGCTCTTAAATTCATTTTCACAGAGGGGCCATCTGCAGGGCTGTGGGGCTCAGCTGTGTCCTGTGGTGGGTCCGTCAGAGGTGTCTGGAACTGTCTTTGTCCCACAGAAGGCAGCCCCCATCTGTCCTCACAGAGGCCGCACCTGGTACATTGCTATTGCTGCCTCCTTTTCAGCCTGCCTAAATCCCTGTTGTCTGCATTTAGCTTGTGCTACATGCCACTGTGGGAAGTCATTCCAGCGAGCCAGCCTTCACAGAGACAGAAAACTGTTTCTGTTTCTCCTTGTACTCTTAACTATTAAAATCTTGTCGAGCATAGTCTGTCATAGTTTTCAGCCTGTGCTGGCTTCTTAGGATTTGGCTGTTTTAGCAGGTTAATAAAATATGATGTCTTCACCATTTTTCCCAATACTAGTTAGCAACTTACTCATTCTGACATTTTGGGACAGGTCAGGGATCAGCTGCTATCCAGTGTGCTCCTTTCCTTTTGGCACTTGGTCAGAAAAATTACTCTTCGTCCACTTCTGTAGTGCACTTCATTTCTGCTGATTGAGAGGTTCATATGCCAGCTGGCAGAAAAACTTCCATACAGATCTGTCAGCAGTCATGCCTTGAAATCCTTCCACTGTTGTGTTTCATTGCCTCCCTGCCACCCCTGTTGCCTCCTCTGAAATTCAACTAAATTGTCTGTTTATGAGATCTGGGTCCTATGGTTCTATCAGTTGAAAAAAAAAAATGAACTCTGTATCATCCATCCTATAATATATTTGTAAAAAATACAAAGACAAAATTATCTTTATTTATCCAATGTAGTGTTTTGGGTTTTTTTAATACAGCACAAAGAGGCAGTTGGAGATGGGGTGATGCCATTGAATACTTGAGAATTAGTAAGGTTGTAGCAGTAGATTGTTATTTCTGATGTGGTCCGTAGCAATCACATGCATTTCCCTATGATGACAGTTTTATGGCCTGCAAGGAATTAATTTACAATAGGTTTAAGTCCATATGCAAGTGACTACATCAGTAAAAACACTCAGTGTAAGTGGCAATAATTGTTAGTTGCAACAAGGAGACCACAAATTGATCAGGCCCTGGAAGAATAGAACAGTTATGAGTCTTAAGCTAGCTGCCTCAGTCAGGCTTCAGTAGATATGACCTGATACATTTAGGTGTACTGATCAGCCACATTTCTCTCAGTTAACTGGGACCTATAGGCCATCATATTATTTAGTTATCTCAATAATGATTTAAAAACCTTTGTTTTAGAGATGTCAATTTTTTTGCCTAGTCTAATGGAACTCCCAAGCTGTTTTCTTTGTGTGTTTAGAAATATTAAGAGTGAAGCCTCCTTATGTGTGTACTCAAGGTCTGTCCATCATTGTGGTCCTGGGTTGTTCTAAACTGGCCCTATCACAGGCCTATTGAAACAGTGAGTATGTGTACATGCAAAAAAAATCACAAAGAAAACCCAATTACAATGTTAAAATTCTAAATAACTCCTGTAAGAAGTGTATAGTAGGAAACAAGCTATTATTTCTCTATGGCAAGAAAAAAATGCAGTAAAAATATTACTTTTTCTCCTCCATCTCAAATTAGTGCCTCTTAATTTCACTGTTTGATGAATGACTTTTGTTTCCCCTCCTAGTAATCTGAATTTCTTGATCCATGTTCCTAAAGATCAGTTGTGCAGGACATACAGGTGTTAGCACAGCTGGCTTGCTGATGACAACTCTGTCCATATAGCTGTCTAGTGTGTCATCACTCATATTGTTCAGTGTCATTCTGACCTAGCCAAGCTAAAAATGGTACTCCAGCTCAAGAGGGATTTAAAAACCTTCACAAAGTAAAGATAAGACATTGCCGAATGTCATATCCATGTATTTAACTGTTTTCAATTTGGACATACCTAAATAACTAATTTCAAGGTGCATTTGTCTTTGTCTTTCAGGTTTTTTTGTTGGCTTTTAGGTGGTCTTTTCGCTTTTATTTTTGGGGTTTTTTGTTTTCTTTTGGTTGCTTGGGTTGGTTTGTTTTGTTTTGTTGTTTTTTTAAAGGCTGAATACTTTTATATAGTTTGCCTTCAGTAAGGAGAAATCCTTGTTTGGAGAATTGTAGAATTATTGAATATATTAACTATTATTTTCTCCAGACATAGGTTCATTTTCAGCCCAAGGTCACTGAAATCTGTTCATAGGGGATGTATTATAGTGCACATCTTGCAGCTACAGTGAAGCTTAGGTGCAGTAGTCAACATTTGCAAAAAACCAACTCTGGATCAAATTAATATCTTATTCAACAGACCATGTAGTGTGTGTGTGTGTGTGTGTGTGTGTGTGTGTGTGTAGTAATATGAGAAAGCTTGAATTAATCTTATAGGTGAGCCTGGGATGGTACTCTGCTCTGAAAATTAATTTCCATAATCTTGACTAGTCTTGAAGGGGGAAAAAAAACCCAACAACAACAAAAAAGCCAAGCACACCCAAAACATCAGTTTTATGAGATATGTCTCCTTACACAAATGCTGTTATGCAGTAATTAATGTTCTCTTAGAAACCACCTGTGAAATGGCTTGTTTTGTAATTAAATACAGATTTGTATGGCAGTAATCAGAAAGGATAGTCACTAAATCTGTATGCTAATATAGAAGTTTTTAGTGCTTTTTCAATTGAGTGAAATATTTGGTGTAACTAATTACAATAATGTATGGCTACCTCCGGTAAGGTGTGTCAAAATGATATTTAAAACCTTTCTTATAAAGAAATATCCAAGTCAGACCCTTGCATTTGAGGATGTATTCCTTCTTTTGATGAAAGAGTGTGCAATGATCTGCTGGCCTTTAATGACTACTCAAACCTAACTGTGATGGCCCTATAACAAGTATCCATTCAAATGTACCACGTAGCTCTTTTTCCCTTTCCCTTCTATGAGACACTGTTTTGTCTAAGCAAAGTAAGTTGTGATTTGGTATAGTTTGGTTTTTATCCTTCTCAAGGGGAAAAAAAAAAGGTTTGCTGGGGTGTGCTTGCAGTCCACTTGACTACTTTGGTTCCAAATACTGTTCCTCACCTCATTTTTTCTCTTAATTGTGGCTACAGCTTTCCAGTTTTTAGGTGTTTGATTTAAAGTGCCTTCAGTTTAAGATATACCGTCTTGTCACAGGCAGTCCCTTTCCTTCTGGAGTGATCCTTGATCACTGAAACATCCTGAGTGAAAATATTGTATCTGAAATTATATAGGCCCTCATTCAATAAGATGAATATACACTTTTTTGGAGTAATTTCCTTACTTTCAGAGCAGACACAGACTCTGGTGTTAAAAGCAACTGATAGTAGCAGATTGACTCTTTGATCTGACAGGGTTCTGTGGTATATACTTCTTTGGATATTACATGTGCCAAATCCCACACCAAATATTTTGGGGTCTGTATTCCCTTAAATGGCTAACCCTTAGGTATGATCACTCTTATCTAGAGAGCCCACAGTATATGAATGTATCATTAGGAAAATAATCTGTATCAGCAATTTACTTGAAGAACTACTGTTATCAACACTATTCAGTATTATTGTTGCAACTTCCTTCCTGTATATTGTCTTGTATTTTTAGTATAGAGTAAGAAAACATTAACAATTCATAACTAAATGTGAAAAAAATAGGAACTGTTCATGAAGGTTTAATTCTGTCCACCAATGTATACAATTTTTTATTATTTTCCTTAGTTCCATGATCACTTGTGCCACTATAACAAAGACTTACCCATTCTAATAAGTTACTTATGCATAACTTATTCCTGTTAAAATGCTTTCCATGGCACAGGAGCGTGATTGATAGATGTGCATGTTCTTGACTTGTGTAATGTGGCCCCCACTCTATGTGCTGCCCTGGAGCTACTGTGTGGCTAAGTCAGCCACCTGCAAGACTCTGGTTAAGACTAAGATGTGGTTTGCATTCAAACTGCTTTCTTCTACTTTAAAAAGTTCTAAACCCATTTTTGTCTATTATATGTCAGATGCAGAGCACAAAGCAGTGTGGTAGAAACCATTTTGCTTGTACTCTTTTAGAATGATTTCTGTATTTGTGGCTTCTGTTATATCAGCAATACGGTCATCTCAAAGACAAACAGATTAGGTCACTGTTTTTCATTCACTTATCACCAAATCATTGTAGGTCTTGTTCTGCTGTTTAAATTCCAGATGATATGCTATTAAAAAAGTAGTAGGAAATGAAAGTAAAAGAAGCCCAAAAGTAAGTATTATTTTATGTAGAATTGGTGAACTTTGAACTTGTAAAAGCATTTCCTACATAGCTTACATAGTGAAGTTTATATCCGTAAATAATCTTATTTTCTTATCACCATAAGAAAGCATTGAATTAGGAACAAAATAAAAACTAAAATCTCAGGTTTGTTGTACTAGTCAGACAGCAGCTGGGAAAAGACATTAGGAAGGGCTGATCACATTCTAATAACCATTTACAACTTGCTAGCATTTAGTACCATGTCTCTATTGGCATAACTGGACATACCAGATCAAACTGTGCAGACAAAAACCACAGTGAGCACTGGAGTGGACTGTAGATAAAACTATTGTTATCTCGATCAGCAGAAAAATTTAAAGTTCATTTTTGGACATGTAGAATTAGCCCATCAAATTCTATGCCTTGGTTCGGTCAATAACGTAACTTCAGTTTATTATTCAGTTTCAGCTTTTATCTGAATTAATGAGTACTTTATTGATTTTAAATTGAGTGGCTATAGTGTTGTCTTCTTTGTTGCTCTCTTAATTAATTAAAAAGTTAAACACTGTCATAAGTCACTATTCTCCTTTATTTGAAAATGTTGTGCATATCGTAGTAGAGTTGTGTGGATCCTTTTGTGATTTTGCCCATTTTCAGACAGTATTTGTATATGGCTGAACTGAAAAATCTAATGATCATACTTAGAGGCATGCTGTCACAGTACTTAACTATGCTCTGTATAAAATCACTCTTGCAACTTTCCACAGTCTCAGCTAAAATTATGTTTACCAGAATCAGAAATAGCCAAAACCTTCACTAGCTATGGATAAATATACATTTATATAATTTTTCTCTGTAGTAATTTTAGAGTATAGGGAAGTGAAACTGGTTTTAGGTATTTTTAATCATTGCAATAAGCCTGATTAGCTGATTAGGTTTTTTAGATTTTAGCATTAAGGTCGCTAGCCTAGGGAGACCTCTCAGACAAAACGGTCTCGCTTTAGATTTCATATGGAGAAAAAAAAATCATTACATACAAAAAAGCCTCTAAAAATTTTAAAGCTTAACTACATAGGGTGGTTTTTCTGCCTGTTGAGCCTCCAGAAAAGCCCCCTCTTTTAAAAAGAAATGAAATTACTCATTTTATCTTTGCCTCATGGTTCTGTAACGTGAGTTTGTATGTGAGTATTTTTTAAGAGAATGAGGAAATAAATACAGTTTCCCAACTCCTGTTGTTTTGTTTCTGGATCTCAAAAAGCCAATAGACAGAAGTTATTAAATTAGTTCTTAACTAAGATTTCATACAGATATGGTCTCTCCAGTATGATTCCATGCAAGCATGGCCATTATAGCTTTCCAGTCCTTGAATAGGTAGCCAACTTGGACTGTTTTCACTTTTAGTGAAACAATATAGTGATATCTTTACAGTATACACCCAGTATTTTGTTCTTACAATTTTTCCTGAACGCTTGTGAGTATTTTTCAAAGGAAAAGTCTGCCTTAATTTTCGGTTTCTCAGTATTCATACTGATAATGAGAATCATTACAGTATGAATCTTTACAATCTAAGTATTTACAAACACAAAAAATGTTGGGTTTGTTTTTTTAATTGTGAATCCTCATCTCAAAAATCATACTCTTTAAAAAGCTAATATGGACTTTTCTGGTGCAGTGGTATTAATGGCACATGTTTACCACAATGCAGCCATTTAAAAAAAATGGGGTTTATATTTTATTGTTCAGTGAATGTCAGACCCCAATACTGAAATGGAGAGTTTGAAACTAATAGGGTTAAAAGGACTTCTACTGTCTGTATTGTGAATGTATTATACCTACATTGCTTATACATTGTTTTTTTCCCCCTAGTATTAGCAATCTGCTTTTGTACTTTGACATAGGGATTTCCCTTGTGAATTTTGTCACAGAAAAAAGAGAATCATCAATATCGCAGTTAAACTTGACTTTCAAAGCTAATAGTATCTCATTTGGGGGCTGAAATTTAATAAATTTTCTTTGATTCTGTTTGAGTTTTTAAACATCAAACAATGAATTGGCCAGGGTGCAGTAAAATATTTAGATCTATTGACTACGGTTCAGAAGGGTAGAAGGCAAAACACTGGTGGTTTGATGTTGATAAATTCTTAGTACCTTAATCCACATTAATGTTTTCTTTTATCTGTGTGCATACTGGCAGCAAAGACACTGAAAAGTTGGTATCTATAAGCTATAAAAATGTAAATCAAGTGTGTGCACGTGTGTGCATGCATGTGTGTGTGAGTATATTTAAAGCAATGCATTTTGTTATATTCAGCAAGGTTAACATCTGACCAGAATTACACATGCTGACAGAACACTCTAGAGAGTATATTTGTTCCACAGGACTGTATATCCTGAACCTAGTGCACTATGTGTGCAAAAAACGTGTAGAGGACCTTTCCTGTTATAAAAATTGCATCATAGTGCATATGTTTGGCAGCCACAGGTATTGACAGGAATTCTTTAGGTCAACTTGGGAAATGTAGGGCTCCCTATTCCCACAGAACAGAGGAACGAATAAAATAAAATCTTTTCTTCTTTGTATCAGTAGGTTTGCACATGCTTCTTTCAATCAGAGAAGATTTCAAAGGCTCTGCTATTATTTGAAATATGTTCAGTCCTAATCAACATTTTACAAAAATCTAATTTTGTAAGTGGTTACAGACAAGTAATCTGGGATTTAAATTAATAGACTTATGTTTTAATTAATGTTTTGTGCATTCCTGTGGGCAAGGCAGCCTCTAACAAAACCTGAAATTTTTTAATATGGTATTTAGTAAACGGTATATCTATAGATTTCTATGTATTTAGTATATATCCCGTATATGTTTTAGTATACATTCCGTATGTTTTAGTATCGGACTGTGTATTAGGTCATTAAAGACACTAAATTATTTTTGCACTACTCACTATTGCTACTCAATAGATGCAGTCGATGCCAAATGAATGATTTCATCTATTAATTTGTACTAATATATATTTGTGTGTGTGTCTGTTCATCTGTATTAGAGTATAATTTGACTACTTGGACCTCCTGGAGGCGGACATTGTAATTTTTCTATTAAATATAATGAAAAATGGGTGCGTGGCATCATATGGTGTACGGAGGTGAGTGGTGTGCGAGTGGAAGTTGCGCGTTAAATACGTATAATTGCCTGTCCGTGCTGGTAGACTCACGACACGTTGCGATACACCGGGCACAGCCGCCTTTCCCGGAGCGGCGCGCCGTTCCCGGAGTGTGGCGCCGTGCCCGAGGACAAAAGCGCGGGCGGCGCTGCGGCACGCGGCCGGCAGGTGGCACTGCGACACCAACGCGCGCGGGTGCGGGCGCGGGCCCGAGCCCGAGCCCGAGCCCGAGCCCGAGCCCGACACCGCCCGGACAGCGGCCCTGCGGGGCTTCGTGCGCACCCCGGCGCTGCGGGGCTGGCTTTCTGCGCACCCCGGCCTGCCCGCGCCCAGCGGCACCCCCAGAAACTGCATGGAAGTCAATTAATACCACTGAGTGCGTTGTTTCTTACAGGGGTCTTACACAAAGCGACCTAGTAGCATTTCTTTCTCCACACCTTCCCCCCCTTATTAATTGGCAGGCTACAGGTTAGTTCATTTTGCTTTGTTTGTGGATTATTCATTTTTTTCTGACTTCTGAGTTGTTTCCAAATGAACCTTATTCTGGAGGACTGATAGGATCTCTCTGGAGTAGAACAGAACTCAAATGCCAGCTTCTTGTTGGTGTGATCGCATAAGCTTTTTAATTTCATAGCCCATGTTTGTTGCTGTTAGAAGTACAATTACGATTTCTTTTCTTAGGCGGTTTTTACAGGTGACAGATCTGTGAAATACGTATGCCAGCTGGGCTAGTGAGTACTTAGTGTCTTTTCTTCTCATTTCAGACCAGGGCAAGATGCTTTTACTTCTTAACATTCTCTTGCTGCACTCTGAATTAGAGATTTATTTGCAACGAAAAATCAATTAGTCCTAAATTTATTCATGGATTTCAGGTCCAGCGATCAATGCAAGTCCACTCAGTGGGCTCAGGGGGACCCAGTTCATCCCAGTTAATGTGTCTGAAGGGGAATTACCATTGATGCTGGTTTTTTCCCTTTAGGTCAGAGATCAGGCCTTGCTGCCATGTACTGCAGCAGCCACGAATGACTTCACCCTGGAGCTACCCAAACTGCACCTGGAGACCTTTTCAGAGGAAGGGCTGAAGGGCAGGCCAGAGGCTGCAGCATTTCAGGTTAGAGTCTAAAATAATCCTGTTTCTTGTTTTCATTTTTTGCAACTGAGAACAAGAAGCTAGATTGCTCTGAATGTGTGGAGAACAAAAAGCTTCAAAACTATTGCAGTCAACAGTTGAAAGAGAAATAATTTTCATATATACTTTTGGATGCAGTATTTCAGAGATGATGTAAACTTTTAATTTTGCAGTTATAATGTTAAAATAACTGACAAGAATATATGACAAGAATATGGAAAAATGCAAATTGTATACTTGAAAATTAGTATCACTCTCTCCCCCCCCTTTCCTTTCCTTAATTTAAGCAAGACAAACAAAAATAAAAAATGGGGGGAAAAAAAGATAAGATTTTTATGCTACTACTTTGTCGGTCTCAGATTTTTTCCTATTTCAGTTTTAGAATTGACACTGATTTTTAGCATTCATAATTTAAAAGAAACCGCTATTTGAAATACTTTCGTATAGAAACTGTTTTGTTCCTGTAGGTTTAAATACTTACATGTTTCAAAATACTAATTTCATTAGGAGGAAACTGTAGAAAAAAAGAGAAATTAACTGAAAATGCACATATTTTCAACTCTGAAAATGGATTCTGTGCAATGCCTCATTATTTTTCTTAAGTTTCTTATGTCTTCTTCTATACAAACTATGCCTTAGTCTTTACAGCGGTGCAGAATACATTATTATTAAAGGCAGAATATTTTGTTTTCCCAATGAGAGAACAAAAGCCAGTGTGTACATACTTCTTTAATTGTGCTCGTTTATCTGAATCAGAGAGACTAAAGGTAGTCAAGTGCAAGGATGTTAGACAATGCAAGTATTGCCTAATGTGTATACTTTTCTGTAGTAACCTGTTTTAATTTATTGTAGATTTTCTGTTACAGACGCAGTATATAATTGCAAGAACAGGGTCACAAAACCAAATATTCAAAAAAGGCAGATTCTAAGTTGGAAAATTCTCACTGTTGCCCTCTTGCATGCATGCGTTTCAATATGTTAAACATTTAAATTATGTGTGTATTATCATGTTTTCATAATAAAGCAGTAATATGTAACACCTTGAGATTCCAATGCACCTTAGTTAGCACAGCTGTACGTCCCTAGCAGAGAATAGGTTGCAAATGCTTCCCTAATACAGTGATGATCTCTTCTAAAGCTGCACGAAAAGCTCCACAGGTGCATCTTTTTTCAAAGAAGCTGTCATGAAAATCACTGGTTTTTAAATACTACTTTTCTAATTTGGGAGCCTATTTGATGATACCTGCATCTTTTTTTTTGTCTCATCCCAACTCCCATTCTTTTTTGACCTTCCAATGATTGCAGAAGCATTTGCAAGAGTTCCTTCTTTCTAAAAAGATGAGAAACAATAGTATAAAAAGTTGCATTTCACATTTGTACAGAGTACTTGTGCTGTAGCTAACACGTCGTAATGTATGTACTGGATAGCTCACTGGTGGTGCAGTGTTGTAAACCTACTTTTTGTTTACCTGACAGCTTCAGTTACACTTGGTTACTCTGTGCGTACACAAACAGCACCAATGGTTCAGTTTGTATCACTGTGAAGTTCCTTTTCTCCTTCCCTTTCTCTTTCTCCTTTTCCCTGTCACTTCTTTTCCTTCCCCTTCTCTCCCTGTCTCTAGTTACATACTGCTTGGTTGCATATTGTAGGGGTTTTCTTATTAAATTTTCCTTCTATAGCTGGGAGTCAGCTAATTCATTTTAATTTCATTGTATGGAAAACTATATTAAGAGCAATCCTGTAACCTTGAATGAGGTAAACAGTAATCACTTTATGGACACTTTTCTTTAAAACCAATGGAATTGTTTGTATGCATGTTCTCTAGAAGCGCTATAATTAGTCTGTGACAAGTACAGTTCAGTTAAAGGCCTTATTATCTGCAAGTGTTAGACATAAGGAGTTTTCTCCCAAGTCTAAATTTATTGGTATGTGATGGTATATTTTTTTAAATTGCATGAATAATTAAGATCTTTAGTTAGACAGCGTGATAGAGATGAAGCACTGGCTGTGAGAACTGTTGAAAATGACAGTGTTCTATTTTTATTATTCACGCATCCAATTTGTAGTACGTGGCTGAAATCAGTAATTAATTATATATTCATCGGTCTCAGTGTATCACTTCATCATTTGGAAGTGGTGTGCATCTTTTAAAGAATTGTATAATCTAGTTTAGACCTTTAGGTAATGAAATTAAATATTTGGGACACACAGTTCCGTGTATCTTCTCCAAAGCCTGCACTTTATGTAATGGCTCTTAAATTGCAAAATTATGTAGTAGGTTGAAATGTTAAGTTATTCAACAAGAATATTCTCATGCTGAGTATCTTCTAAAGCTCCATGCCAGTAGTGAAAGAATTACTTAATTTGTAGGCATTTGTTAAATTTTTGAGGACTGCAGCAGAATTACTATAATAGTTTGAAAATGTCACTTGCATTGGATAAGTAATGAAAAATGTGTGATATCTCTAAGATTAAAATATGTTTGCTATAGCTTTGAAACAATCTCACGTGGTGTTTAATTGCTGTGAATAATGTTATGTCACAAAGTTGTGCTGTTTGTTACTTAAGTTTGAAAGTGGAAAATTACGGTATTGCTTTCAAATACCTGAAACACAGTGAACACAGGATTTAAGGTATGCTCTTCTGGCCATACCTGAATGTTCTCACTGGAGACAAAAGGTGGAACCATATGTGAAGCCTTCAATGAACACAGAATATAGGGTTAAAAAAGCAACTAAAATGACATGATGTTGCTAATTCCAGTGGCCTTGCTTGGCAGATGACTATTTAAATTAACTAGTAAATGTTATCAGCCCTTTATAAAATACAACATTCAATTGTGTTACATCTTTAGAAGGAGGATAAGGTTACTTAATAATCTTAATTCTCTCATCTGAAATAATTGATTGGCTCACAGAAAAAGTGTTCATTCAGAAGACTAGTTCTGAATTGTCTCAAGTCCTTTTACATCAAGTATGTGATTGATACTAGTACCAAGCATTTTTACCTAAAAACAAGTCAAAAAGCCCCCAAATAAATCAGATTTAAATGTTCATGTATAAATAATTAAGCATCAGTATATTGTCATTGTAGGTTTTTTCTGTTTCGACACGTAGACACAGAAAGGTAAGAACTAGTATGAGACTTCTTGAAGCAAATTTGGGTCTCAGACACATATGTTAATGTTATGTTTTAAAGGAATTATAGTTGATTTATGCTAAAATGGTTTCTAAATATTTATCAGCATGATACAACCTATTTGAAGACATGAGTTCAGATACTAGTTGAACACAGAGAAGGCACTAGAAAAGGATCTGCGAGTGGTGGTCGACAGCAGCTAAACATGAGCCAGCGTGTGCCCAAGTGGCCGAGAAGGCCAATGGCACCCTGGTTTGCATCAGCGATAGTGTGGCCAGGAAGACCAGGGCAGTGATTGTCCCCCTGTACTCAGCACTGGTGAGGCTACACCTCAAGTGCTGTGTCCAGTTCTGGGGCCCACCCTCACTCAGTACAGGACAGACATTGAAGTGCTGGAGTGTGTCCAGAGAAGGGCAGGGGAGCTGCTGAAGGGTGTGGAGCACAAGTCCTGTGAGGAGCAGCTGAGGGAGCTGGGGTTGTTTAGCTTGGGAGAAAGGAAGCTCAGGGGGGACCTCAATGCTCTCTACAGCTAACCAAAAGGAGGTTGTTGTCAGGTTGTAGTCAGTCTCTTATCCTAGGCAAGCAGCGACAGGACAAGAGGACATAGGCTCAAACTGTGCCAGGAGAGTTTCAGGTTGGACATCAGAAAGGTGGTTAAGCATTGGAATGGACTTACCAGGGAAGTGGTGGAGTCACCATCCCTGAAAGTGTTCAAGGAATGACTGGATGTGGCACTTAGTGCTGCGGTTTGTTGGTGTGGTGGTGTTCAGTCAAGGGTTGATGATCTTGGAGGTTTTTTCCAACCGTAATGATTCTGTGATTCTCTCCTCCAGGTGAATTTGAGATGGTTAAGTTTTCACTTTGTCTTGTCTGCCTCTGCCTTCCTCTCTTTTTGTCTCTCTGCCACATGCTCTCACGCTCTGCTGCCTGTCCCTGTGTCCTCTCTGCACACTCTCTGCTGCATACATGCTCTCCTGACCATGCCCTTGCTGCTGCATGCACACCAACCACGCTAATCCACTCTCTGGGGCTCTTGATTCCCCTTCTCCCTGCATGCCTGCTCTCTCTACCTTACACACTCTCGTGCTTTCCTTCAGTCAGTCTCTGCCTGCTACTCTGCCTGGGTCTCTCTTCTGCTTCCTGTGCCTGTCTTTCCCACCCTACCTTGCTTGCTCTAAATTGGTCCTTCTGTCCCCACTGTCCCTCTGCCTCTCCCTCCCACCTGCGCATCTTGCTTCCTCTGTCACTGTCTTCAGCACGTGTCCATGTGTTCGTGCAGGTTTAAAAAATCCACGTGGGATTTATAAGTACTTCTTTGTGTTTCTTAGGTGTTTTGAGGTAATATAAAATGAAAAGTGCAATAATAACATGAAGACTTACAGTGGTAGTAGTAATATAGTTAAGAACTGACGTATCTTCAGTGTTAGCATATAATCCTAAATTTACGAAGAAGGAGGTTCTTACCATTTATGCATTCATGCATGATTTAGTCATGCATTATCTAATTGTGCTGTAGGTCCACTTTTTCTAATTAATTGGGCAAACAAATGTAGTTTTAGGAGCTTCCTAATTTGTATTTATTTTCACTTGTTTATTAGTTTTAGATTTATGCTTGATAGATTAGAAGGTGAAAGATATGCATAACTCTGCTGATAATTTTCCTCAAAATAATAAACACTTTCTCATTTCTGTGTTTGCTTGTCAATAAAAAAATTTGTACCAAATTGAAGAAGAAAGTGATTTGGAAGGTAACGTTATAATTCTGTCATCAGATTTTATCCTCTGCATAGGGCATGTCTTTCAAACATAAATCATTTCTAGTATGAGGACTTAATGAGATGAATTAATCATGGAGTAGCTGCTTAAAAACTGTATTATTAGTATTTTCAAGTCTTGTACTTCTGTTTTAGAGCCTTTTTCTTTTATTTTTTTAATGGCATGGCTGCTAAAAGAAAATATATGTATTTTTTTCTCTCAATACTTCAGAAAGAAGAAATGTTTTTTTGAGAGTCTTGAAGATAAAACATGCACACACTTGTAGTGTTTTCTTTTTACTTACACTGTTTCACCAGAGAAGGAAATATCCCTTGTATTACAGAGGCCAGAATGCTGCCTCCTTAGGAATCAGATTGCTGTTTCTTGTCAGGTAAAACTGGATCTTCATTCTCCAGGAGTTCAGCAGCTGCTGTCAATAGCCTGGGGAGCTGGGCTCCCCCCTCCAAAAGGACTAATTTCTCCTTTTCCGCTCCAAAAGAACTAATTTCTTACTAGCACCAAAGTGTGGTGCTTCTGGACTGACCACAAGCCTGTCTTTCAGTATACTGTTTAAAGAGAAAAGGGATTCTTTATTACTCTACTGCCACTTTGCACTTGCACTTTGAGTTGAAATATTCATAAATAAGTGTTTCAAACACATTAGAGGGGAGCAACACCTCTTGCAACCCTGACCTTTTGCAAACTTCAGTTTGTCAAATATAAAGTTGGTACAGGACTTAAGCAATAGTTAACAACTGAGTAAAGTCTGAATAACCAGATGGAAGAGATGTAACATGGAGAACTCTGAATTTAATCTTCTTGAATGTGTTCAGCTGGTATCTGGAGTCATGTCTCCAGACATGTTGTATCATGCTGCTAAATATTTACAAACTATTTTAGCATAGTTCAACTAGAATTACTTTAAAACATAAGATTAATGTATATTAGGAAAATACTATTTAAAACTTTAAAAAATGAGACATCCTCTAAATGCCACTGATGTTGGAAATTCGCCTTCTGTAATTTGAATTTCACCCACTTCTACTTTCTCTCACTTAGCTGGGCTCCCAACTTCTTGCCTCTTCACAGCATTTCGGTTTGCAGTCTTTTCCTCCCTCTCCCCTGTGGGCTCTCTCTCCTTTCCTCATTTTCCCTCTCTTTCCCTCGCTTTCCCAGCCACTCTTGCACTTCTTTGTTTCTTCACTTGCCTTTCTTCATTCTAATAAATTAGTACAGATGATGTCAAGAACCTTCTCAGCGGAATTTGTAGTTAACTGGTACACTGTTGCACTCCAGCCAGGCTAAGTCCTGGCCTTATGGACCATAAATATCAAAGTCAGTGTCTAATCACCAATTAATCAATTACTGAAAGCTCTCTTTGTGGCTGTGACACTACTAACTCTTGTCCAGCCCCAGTACTACTAGTTTTGTAAAAACTTTTCAGCTAACAGGATGATTATCTTGATTACATTGAATGCCAAAGTTAGTATATAATCATTTAACCTTTCAGTAATCTTTCTTAATGGCAAGTTTTCTTTCTTGACCCTATCAAGCAGTCATGTAACTATCTGCCTTTGTCCACTTAGACTTTTTCATACATTTGTATCTCTTGCATGTGGATGATGTCTTAGGAATTAATTGTGATAATATGCAAGAAAGCTCTGTGAGAACTCTGTAAAATATGATCTTAATTCACTAAGTTTATTTATTTAGTTTTGTTTCTGCTTATAGTCCTGGGATTTATTTTTTCACCTGGTTACCAGGTTGCTGCATCTTATAGGAGGAAGCATCTTTCTTGTTTGCTACTCACTATTCTCTCATGAGCAAAATAGCTCTAGAGTCACGGTAATCTCAATATGTATCCAAAGCTGGCTCAGTGAATAAGGGCAGATTCCTATTAGCTGTAACTACAAAAATAAAGCATCATTTAAGCACAGATGATACCAAATATAGCTTTCACAGCATCCTGCTAGGCAGATTTTCTTACTTCAGAAATCCGATTTTTCAGAACCGCATGGGTTTATCTGTACACAGTATCTACAGAAAAGGAGTAATTTTAACAGATAACAACTGTGTCACTTTGATGTGATTATTTTTTTAGAATGTGCAGTGTGTACCATTGTTACAGAGACAAACCCATTAAGAAGCATAGATGTTTAATTGTTGATAATCATGTGGGTTACAAATTAAAATTCATGAAGTGAATACCATGAAAGATGAGGAATTGTCTGGAGTCTTACTTTTTTTGTACTGGTTCTTCTAATTTCAAAAACTAAGAAGAAATGCTGAGCAAGTGAGTCTAAGCAATAGAAGTTAATAAGGCAGTAGACTTTATTACACAAATGTTTAAGTAGCAGAAACAGAATCAGACTATTTGCTATTCTTAATTATATTTTTAAAAAACCCTTCTTCAAATGCTGGAACTTTTGTTTAGTCTTTTTCTTGGTTACATTATTACAAAACATATGTCTCTCTCCTTGTTATTCTTATCAATTGCTTAAAGAGTAAGAAAACTTTATTAAATATTGCACTATATTAGTACAAGAATTTTGCAATGGAATCAAGGGAGAAATTTCTGCCCAGATACTGCATTTGGTGGGCCTTGTAGTTAAAGACCTGGAACAGGAAGGGTTATCTACAACTTGAGCGAGTTTATTATGGCTTAGTGATTTGCTGATTGATTTCATTTGCTGTCAGTTAAGGCTCTCTTAATGTCAGCTTTCTTTGCATAATGCCTTGAAATAAAGACTGATGAAGATTTTTCAGATTGATGCCACTTACATAAACTGACCCTGATTTGCCCTTCTGCATGACAACATAAGTGACAGCGGTTAGACAAAAATCTAGCAATGAATATGCAACTTAAGTATTAAGAAAAATGGAGTAAACCTTTCGAATATAAAACTAGGCATAAAAACCAGGCTGTTCTCTCACTTCCAGAGTTATCATCTATTGAAGGAATAGACTGGGATAGCATCTCAAATGGTATACTGCTGACGTGAAATTCAAAGAGGATAAATTTTGAAAGGATTAAAAGTTAGCCTGTTTTGTTTTACCAAATTCTAACAAGTTGCCACTATTTTGGTAGGGGGGTTTTTGGTGGTGTTTTGTTGTTACTGGGGTTTTTGAAATTTTTTTTTTTGTGGAAAGGGTTGTGTAAATTTTGGCTCATAAATTCACTTCTGTTATTACCTGCAAATTTAATTTTTTGCATTGTTATTTTGCAGGAATCATAGGAAGCTGTTTTGAAACTGTTGTCTTGATTTTTTTAGTTACTGAATTGATTGCTTGTCTAGTCACATGTGTTGCTAGTATCCTAAGATCACGAATTCCATCATTATGCTGGGCTGTGAAAAGCACAAATTCTTAGGATTCATAAAGCATTTGCTATAGATGTTCCAGGACTAATATGCTTTAAGTAGGACACTCGATACTTGTCCATTGCAGTACTGGATTTCATTCTAGTATTTTAGAACTCTCCCTTTGTTATGGACTCTTCCCTCATTTTTGATCTCTCCCTGTCAGAAGCAAAAAGGTGGTAAGAAATTAGGGGTTAAGGAAAGAATAGAGACGGCTGGAGGCTGCTCTGATTAATGGAAATAGGGTGAATGTGAAACTGTTGTGTAGACCTGAATAATAGGGATACACAGCCTGCATGTTGGCAAGTTTACCTGCAAAGGATTGGATCTTTTATGGCTTTTAAAAAGATAATATGCATGGAATGACAAAAATTTGTTTATGCTCCTGGAACCTTGATAAAACTTAAGATTCCTCTGGATTACTTGGACATCATGATCTTTTCTTATAAGTGCTGTTGTGTAAAGTAAAGATCAGAAGGGAAGAGTAACCCCTTCCACCTTTGTAGGCAAACTTACAATGTACATTTAATGCCTGAAGACTATTTTAGTTCTAATTTCTCTCTGTTAAGAGGCAGATTGTATGTTCTTTTCCAGTACTGGCACCCATTGGTGGGTCCCCCCCTCTTTCCGATTGTGTCTTAATTAACAGATACTAAAGGGAGAGATTAGAGAGCAAAGCCTCCTGTCATTGCCACGGAATACAGTGCCAGACTTCCCCTCTATCCACTTTTCCAATCTCAAATGAATAGTTTTGATTTTGGATTTGGATTAATAATGTGCAAGCTGAAGATTTCAAGTTGAAGTTTAAATTCTCGAGTTTTACACATGCTTGCAAGACCACAGGTCTGGGTTTTGAGCAGAGATGCTCCTACATGTCAAAATGAGATGTTTGTCTGTACCTTGGCAGAGGTCACTTTCCTAGATGCTTGATTTGTTCTGCCTTTATTCCACATGAGACTTGCTGCAAATTTTATTCCTTTGGGAAATAGACTATGGAATTGAATAAACATTTAATGCCTAGAGGGCACAGAGAATAGCAGTGAATTGGTTGTCCCTGCTTAAAAACAGATAGGGCAGGGGGAAAAAAAAAAAAAAAAGAGTGTAAGAAATAGGGCTAAAATGTCTCCAGGATTTCTCCCAGACTTCACCATTTTAGTTGACACATCTTCTGAAAAAAATTCTTGTTTTTGTGTTCAACACCCATTTATTGTCCCATTGTTCTTTGAACCCACGTAAAGCTAAGCATTTTCACATGACTTGTGGAAAGGACTTCAGCAGCTTAACAACACACTTTCTGAAAAACTATTTTTTACGTTTGTTTTGAAAATGGCTTCCTCTATTTAATGTTAATAAATATTCCCAGTTTACCTTCTTTATGCTAGTCATGATTTGGCATTGACTGTCATAATCACCTTCCATTCTTGGACACTCCATCAGAAGTTTCTTTTCATGTTGCTTTCCTTATTTCTGAACTAGAAGACAGTGAAAACAGTAGAAATCATCTATAGTTTCTAGAGTTTGTAAGCTATGGAAGTGATTTCTCTGTTACCAACATTTATAAGCCAAATTACTGGTAAATTACTTAACTGCGAGTGGTGGTCCAGCTCTGAAAAATGGATAAAGGACATAGTAACCAATTAACATCAGAAGTAGTGTGAAAAATGCTACTCTCTTGGGTGTTTTTAAGTTAGGATGGCCTGGAGTTCTTGGATAAGAACCAGCTGCTTTTGTTGATCCATCCTTAAGGTCACCACTCAAGAACATGATATTGCAACGCTTGCAGGCATTACCAAATTCGGTAAAAAGATTAGAAGGGGCTTGCTGAATCTCATTACAACACCCTATGATAATGGGATGTTTTACTTCTGATCTTATTAGTGAAGAATACTTTATGCTTTCTAGGCAAACTCACCTCAGTAGTGCTTATCCTCCTTAGTTTTCTACTTTCGTGGTTGCTATAAGGATCCAGTTTTATAAACAGAATTTGGAAAGTCCCTTTATCTCTTAGGCTTCTAAGGAATTGGATCTAATTGTTGACTGTTGGCCATATCAGGCAAAGGACCTTACTTGCCAGGCTCCCAACCTAATAATCTGAATCATATTCTGCAATCTTACTGTAAGTTTCCATTTAATGGAAAGGCACTTGGTGCATTTGCTGAAGACAAAACAGAAAATCAGTGTCTTCCAAAGTACTATCTAAAAGGCTCCTCTGGTAACAACACATCTTTGAATTATTGGTCTGAGAGAGAACAACCAGAACTCTTGCCATCAGAAAAGTTAGTGTCGTCTTCTCTTTTGTTAACGAAACTTCCCAGTCTGGCCATTCATGAGACCCTCTGGCAGTCACACTCCATATGCCAGAGACTTTCACTGTTGGGAGTGAAGCCCCTTCACAGTGGGTGGCTCCAGTGAGCTGGCAGGTGCCCTGTTTGACTCCTTACACAGCCCACACTCCCTGCAGTCAGAGCAGATTTCCTTACAGGTTTGACCCGTGCTTTCCCAGAGCAGTGTCTCAGATATCTCAGTCCATAAAAGCATTTTTTCATGGTGCAGTAACACACAAACCACTCAAGCTGGTGCCTCTGAGGAGGAACCCCAGCAAAGGAACCTTGGATCTTTTACACCCTCAGTCTCCCTGCACCTAAGCTCGCTCTTCCTCCCAAGTCTTCTGCTCCTGTCCCCCTCTCTGCGTCCATCCACCTAGGTACTGTCACCAGTCTTCTATCTCCTTTGTTATCCAAAAGTTTGGCAATTCCCAGCTCCTGATGTGTCTGTCAGTGTCCATTCACCTGGCTGCTGTCACCCATCTTCATGCCCCTTCTTATCCCAGAGTTTGGCTGTTCACAGCCTCTTGTCTCAGGCTCCCACCCACAGCTCAATATGTGTCTTAATCTGAACCTTGCCTGTCCAGCTACCTGGACCGGATGTATGAATGAACACTTCCAAGCTGTTGTTCCAAGTGAACGGCATTCTCTCTCAGCTTGTTGACCTCTTGCACAGAAGAGGCGAGACTTCATTATGGTGGAGTCTTACTCATCCACTAGTTTTTAGCATGTGTTGTTTGGGATTTATACCTTTCTGAGCTGAGTTAGTCTCTCCTATGAAAAATACGAAAAAGGCAGACAATCACTTTTTCCCAACAAGAGTTTTCTTCAGTTGTACATCTATTGTTATAGAACTAGATATTCAGAGATGATAGGGATCATTTTATTTGATCTTCTTCCTCAGAATCTGATGGTTAAAAGCAAACTTTGTGAAGAAAGTATTTTATTTATATAATACCAAGCTTTAAGGATAGCAAATTGTCAAGCTAAAGTGATGATGCCACTTTTGTCACACATTGCCAATGCTATCCAACTTTTGCTTTGGAAAGAGGGATGCTAATGGGTGTTCTCGTTGTGAGGGTCAGTATAAGGTGTATTGTGTTCTTTAAATTTCCTTCTCCAATTTTGGAACAAGAGCTGTTGTCACTGAAATTTCTTATAAAACGTTTTCATGGTATAAATTAGGTCTTAAAAGCAAGTCTGACTGAAAATCGAGCCATTTGCATGTTGTTGGGGTTTTTTTTAAATATTGCTAAAGTTTAAGAATGTAGGAAGCAAACTAGTTATCTCATTAACATCTGAGTTTAGGCAGAGTGGAGGACATGTGTACATCCTATGTGTGACAGTGAACATTAGATTAAGGGCATGTCCATGAATTTGAGGAATGCAGTTCAACTTTTCTTGGCCATTATATTCCCTGTAGAGATAGACTAGTGGTTTTTCCTGTGCTGGCATCATGAATTTGTGCAATTATCTGGAGTTTTAGTGAGAAGTCAAAGTGAAAAAATTAATTTGCTATCCAACTTAACAGTTGTATGTTAGAATTTCATTGCAAAACTACAAAATATTGCTTTACATAGGATGAAATACTTATGTTGAATTAGAATACAGTGCTACCATGAGCATTCGTAAGAAAAACAGAAAAAACAAGCAGGTATTTCACAAAACTTTGCAGTTTTCTAGCCCTTAGGCTCTTTAGACTTAGTCATTCACCTAAAATCTGATACAAAGATTTGGACTCAGTAGTGAGTATTTATGTGTGAGCCACATAATCGCAGTTGTCATACGGACTAAACCTGCCAGAAGAGACCTTTGTCTCTTATAGACAGTGGCAACTAGAGCATAGACTACCCTCAGCTTTTTGCATGGAAAATAAAATTGGACACATTTCCCCCTTCTCTCTATATGTAAAATATTTAATTCAGTTTGAAAATGTTTTAATCTACAATTAAAAAGCTGCTTCTTGTGGCCAGATGGGAATAATCTATATCCCTTCATAGCTCTAGTCAAAATATTTAAGGAAATGTCTATACTGAGCCCAGATTTTGCAGGGTGGTCATTTTCTTTTCTTGGCATCAGCAACAGACTTTTTCTACAGCAGTTAAAACCAAGTCAGTATTTTTTTCACAAGTAAAGCATATTTCTTTGGTAAAAGTAATCTAAATTGGTCTTAGTTAACAGAGCACTATTTAAAACCAATGAAAAACCAGTATTTTAATTTTTGGTTAACTACTATGTTGGCAAATAGTTGAATTAGTTACTTATGTTGGATAGTTTGTGGACAGCATTTCAAAGAGCAGAAAAGCTTTTGAGATCTCACATTTACCTTCCATGTGAAGTTGTTTCAGATTTTTCTGCTAGTAATTTGAGAGATTAATGTCTGCTTCTCTCCCCTCCTTAAATTGTTCTCCTACACATTCACCTATAATTCATCAATAGATTTTTTAAACTAATAGACAAGACTTAGTGTTTAGGTAACATTTTTTTATAAAACTTGTTCTGTTTATATAGGATATCTTATCGATACGTAGGAGTTCCTTAAAATAAGAAAGACTATGCTTTTTAAAATTTATTTTACTACTATGTATTTGGTTGTGGAAAACAGAATTCTATGCATTAGCTTTTGTACCTTTTTTCTGGTTCCAAGATGTCACTTCAACAGGCCAAAAGCAATATCATCAAGATTCAGACAACTTGTACTTTCACTTGACATTTCACCTGAATTTTCATGAGAAGTTTTACTCTGTTCTTTCTCCTCAAGACTGTATGTGCGATAGGACACTATCATGTTTTATAATAAAACTGTCCTGACTTTTCTGTAGTGACTGCTGCTGTTTGGCTCTTCTCATCAGTGATAATACATTGTACTCACATTAAGTAGATTTTCATATTTACCGTTGAGGCACTTTAATGCGGACTTTATAGTAGTTTCAGTGACTACCCATCCCTCTTTCTTTCATCCCTGTCTAGAATATACACTACAAAAGAAGCTGTAGACAGGGTACCAGTCTGAAACTTCTTTCAGTTTCCATTTTTTTCTCACTGAAACCACTTGAAAAATTCTCTCCCTTCCTAAGAGACAGAAATATTCTTTCTGAATCAGGACTGTGTAAGAGGATGGGAAGAGTACGGTGTAGTGGTAACATTTTCCCCATTGCTATAGCTTAAACAACAAGTTCTTTGGGGCAGGGATTGTTTCTCCTTTACATTTTGCATGCAGCTGTGCTTGACTTTGTGCAATAGACAGTGAGAATGGTCTTTCCATGTAAACATTCTTGGCCTATAAAAGCCTGCATTTCTTTAATTTAATTGACAATTTTTTTGAATGGTCCAGAGATATTTGTCAAGGCTGCAGGTAGCTCCTTTGCTATAAAATTTTCAGGGTGCTTTCTATCTGATTGTACAGACTAAACACTCAATTGGTCTTCATTTATCAGTTTCTAAAAGATTGAGGTAATTTCTGAAAATCTTACACTGTGTAATAATTTTCATGGCAATTGTTATGCCCATCTGCTGTGGTTTCCAGTAGAAGCACTTTCCCTTCCATCGCTGTCAATTTCAATGCTCCCTTTTCAATTTTCTTGTAGGAACTCATGTCATTACCTCTTGCAGAGGATCTAGCCTTTTATTTAGAGCTTCATTCCCTTGGGCTATCCTCTGAGACCTACAGGGTAAAGTAATTGTTATTGAAGCGAAGGGGGTAGAGTTGGGCCCCGTGTGTGGCACCGAGTCAGCATTCGTTGGGGGGGAAAAAAAAGTTGTAACAAAACTGACCTGCTTTTTGGCACATTTAAATTGTGCATGCCACGCTTGAGTGGAACTGAACAAAAAGTTTAGTGTTGAAATGAGATACAAGGAGAATAGATCATTAAAGAAGTGCCAAACAGCTGCAAAAGTGCAATTTTGCTGAATGCTGTTTCCCTTGAGGTTTTTTCCCCGATGTCAGAGAAGCTGCTGTACTTACATCCTCCACTGATGCTACTACACACTTTGGACTATGGGTCAAGGCAGCCAGGATGGGTTTTCAAATGCTAAAATGTATGGCGGAAATTAATTCTAAGCCTTTCTTCTCCAAATATAGCTCTCTTAAATCTGTAATAATTATCCTGAAATCTTGTTTCTGAAAACAAAAAGTAATTGATGTGTGATTTGTTTTCTGGACTCGTTTTAATGAATCTTATTTATGTCAGTTCAAAGCAAGGCAGTAATGACAGGCATGCATAACTCCACTCCATGGAGTTTTGCTTTCACATCACTTGTTTTTGCCTGAATTCCAGTTCTGCTGAATTCTGTACCATAAATGAAATTCTCAGTCTTTTCAGATTCTTGTGTAAGCATTTTGTTATACTAGAGTTAATCTTTTATTCTTCTGAAGTCCATTCATTATTCCTTCTCTTGTTCTTTTTTATATTTTTGTATATGTAGTCCTTGGGTAATTTACTATCTGCTAACACTGTGTTTAGTTGAAAAATTCCTGAAGGGATAACCAAGCAGTCAAATGTGAACTTCAGCTTGTCTGTATATTTTTGATTTTTAAAGTACCTTGTGTAAAGTAGATGGTCCTGTTATTCTGACTGCTGCATCTGTGTTACAAAGTCAATGCTTATATTCTCAGGCTCCTAGTATTTTTGACACCTTTTAGTAAGCATCATTCCAACATAAGGTCTCCTTCCTTTAGTTTTATTCCTTCCAAACAGGAGATGCAGTTCTGTGATAACAGCAAGCCCAATAAATCCTGAGTTAATGACATGGATATAAAAATAAACTAATTTTTAATAATTTGATATTTTATTTGTAACTTCAGAGTAGTGTAAAACTTTAAATAGAAATTTTCATTTGCTACTATTTGTAACTCATAATGCAAATTATTTTTCTAAACTGTGTTCTCAGTGGCCAAACACTAAGGACAAGGGAGACAACGTATAGTGTTTTAATTTGGAGTTTAAACGGCCTTTTTTATAATGCATAATAAATACATTAACACTTTGATGAGCGGTATTCTGCTGATTTGCATATGCTGACCTATATATTTCTTGTTGTATGTTTCTACTATAACTTCAGTGAGAACAGTTGTAGTTTGAATAACCTTTGAATTTCGTAAATTAATTTTAAAAATATTTTCTCTTTTTGCTTCCAATTTCTTGAAGATTGTTATGTAATTTGTCAGTATTAGCCACTTTTCCCTTTAAATAAAGTACTCCTGCAGATTGAAGTCTTTCAGTCTTGTAAATTTACAGCCAGTAATACATTCAAATGCTGTTTTGCAGCATCTATAGCACTGTGCACCTGAAAATTACTGGTTCTAGAAATGGTGTACAGAACCAGGCAATGATTGGTTATTCAAAAGTACACAGAAGGGATGTTATAAAAAAATGGGTTTACATGTCCCCTGGAGAACTGTCTTAAACTTAAGTGCTCTCATTCCTTTTAAAGATTAATACGGAGAAAGAAAGTATGGCTTAAATATTGCTCTTTCGCTCTGATGTTCACTGATTTGTAGTTTATAAACAACATTCGACTTAGTTTGTTTTAATTTTACTCTCAACTTCAGTTTCTCATCTTCACCAACCTGTAGACAAAGCCAAAACTTTTTATGTATGCCCTCATATTACAGTTGGGACATCTCTGAACAGGTCATAAAGCCCTTCTTCCACTCAGAATCTTCAGAGACCCTTTTTCTAATTGAATAAAGATCTAAAATACTATATTCCTTTATGATATGAATAACACCTGATTTAACAAGGAAATTCTGATTTACTTTGTACTCAAAGATGGTTAAAGTGCTCTTAGGGATTTTCTAGATAGGGATACTGTTTTAAATGTTCAATAGCTGTAAAAAATAGATCATTAGAAGTACGTAGGCTTAAAATAATTTTTCCACTGAAAGTTACATTTGAAAATGGAAATTGGACACTCTCGCAAATTCTGTTCCTAGTCCAGCACCTTCAGCATGAAACCATCCTTTTTCCATGCCAACCTTAGGAACATATTTTTATGCTGTGAGTTGTAGCCAGTTACCTAGGAAGTCATGCTTCTGTTTTCATGACGCTGCCTGTGTCTTGTCTTAGTGCTGGAGCAGGGATCTCCTCTCACGCTGAAGACACTTTCAGCATTAAAAGTACTCCTACCATTTGCTTCTGCCATATCTGTAGCACATGATGTAGAATGTTGATGTCACCAATAATAATGACATCCTCTATAAATTAAAGCATTGTGTGGAGTGAAAAGGAAGAGACCATTGTAAAAAAAATTCACTGTCTAATTATTCCATCTTTTTACTTTGATTAATGTGGAGCAATTAGTTACAATTTGTGCCTTATTGTAATCCTGTGTAAATTTCAACCATTAACTTGGATTGTGTTCCATCCCTAGAATGACTTTGAAATCACTGAATTAGGTTGCAGTTGGAAGGGACCTCTGAAGGTCATTTGGTCCAAGCCCCTTGCACAAGCAGGGACACCTAGAGCCAGTAATGTTTCAAATTAGTGTTCTTCAACTCCACTATTTCTGTGGCCTCCTTGGTTAAGTCTTCTCACTAACTTTCCTACAATACTCATCTGTCTGAAAATGTTTTAACTTTTTGAAATGAGTTGCAATAATATTGCTTCCTGTAAGATTTGGGGATCACTACATCTCATCTTTCTGAACAGAAGTCATTTTCTGGTGTTTATTCTTGAAACATTTTGTCTGTAACTGAAGACAAATATTGTTTTATGGTCTGTTCCCAGTTTTAATGTCACACTATTACCAGCACATTCAAAACCAGAAGTGCGTGCTTAAATGCAGACCCTGCAGATCTGTATGAATGCCAAATTTTATGTTATAAAACTTAATCAGGACTGTTGCTGAAACATCTTATTGTTATGTATATTTTAAAACTTTATATGCATCCAACTGCTATGTGTACTTAAAAACAAAAGAAAACACTCTTTAGCAGGAGAGGAGGAAATTTCTGCAGTGCTAGATTTGCCTTCTGGGAAATTCTGTCAACTGACTTTCTTGATCACAGATCAGTTTCCAGAGCTGCAGATATATTTGTATCTGTAATGTTTAAATAGGGTTCTAAATGAAAGTTCTGAACTGCATTACAGATGCATTTAATCTTTAGGTGACAGATCTTATGACTTGCAAGTGGCCAGGTTCTATGCCCATTCTCTGTGTATCAAGATTTCTAGTTAAGTGGAACTTTTGTATTGTTGAAGACAGGTCCATCATTCAATCTGTGACTGACATGAGTAACTTAAAATCATTTGTGCCTTCAGTGGCACATCTAAAAACGCAATGTATTTGCCTTTCTCCAGATGTCATTTAGAATAAATGTTCTGCGTGCTCATGCCACCCACTGGAAGACCCAAAAACATTGTTTGCTCTAACCTGTTTTGAGCAAGAGAGACCTAACTGACCCTGACTCTTTGCTAAGGAGTTGGGATATACTGGAAAGAGTGTGTGCCTATGGGTGCAGGAATGCAACCTTCTGCATCGGTAAGGAATCATTAGTAGCTGCAAAACCACTTCCTTCTGGACTAAAAAGAAATCTAGATTATTAAAAAAAAGAAAAAAAAGGCCATGTCTGAAAAGAAAAGCTTGTGAATACATTTTTCCTAGATTGAAAATTTTCAAATTCATTAAACAAGAGAAGAAATTAAATACCTGAATAGGTCAGACAGGAATTAGAAATTGCTGTTTCGTATAACTGCATGGACTTAGTGTGCCTGTGGAGGTGTAGGATGAAGCTGTATAGGTTAGTGGCTTCACTAGCTTTGTAGTAGCAGAGGTAAAAGGAAAAAGTTATGGAAATGTCTCTATACGTTCCAGTTCAGTGAAACCGTTAAATATCATGTGTGAAGTAATCAAAGGAACACATAAGATTTTTTTCTGTGAGGTTTGAGACACAGCTCGTTATGATGCAATGGTGTAATCCTTGTTTATGGGTCACAGGCCCAGTTTATAGTCCTATTTCAACATGTATCTCATTTTTAACATGTGGTCTGTTCCCATTTGAAGGCTTTCAGGCAGTTTTATATAGAGTATGAGATATATCCCCATTCCTACTTGGTATTGTTTCTGAATAGATGCAGCATGTTAGTTGTGATGAATGTGAAATAAGAAAATTTAAAAGTGGGATTAGAGCTGACAGTGGGAGATTTACAGAGCTATATGAATACACTTTTAGGACTAGCACCATAGTATTTAAAACATTTTGGATATTCTTTCTGATGAGAAGATATGATGGTGTTGATTTGTCACAGCAGTTTTCTACACTTCACAATAAAATAACTTGATTGATTTCAGTGATGTTAACTTTTATTCTGAAAAGCCAGTAGTGTGTTTGAGAACAAAGAAAGGAAAACAGTAAAAATCTTTGAGAGTGCCTGTTTGTGGTATACTAAGTTTATTTTTGTCTGTACCACAGACTTATATTCAGAAGGCCAATTTCATATTATCTGTAATACGTTTTTATAGTAGCAACTCACTACAGGTCATTTCAAAGGGGAAAACTGTAACTTATAAAATGTGATTAACCAGTTGTAAAGAAGACCAATAATCTCAACAGTGTTAGGCTATTTAGGGTAGATATAAAGTTACCAGTGATGTCAAATCATTTGTACTCTCTTGTGCTGCTAACTTCATTACCAGTCTGATCAATATTACACGACTGGGACATTCTTACACTATATACATGAAAACAGTTATATTTTCCCAGCTATACTGTAATCAGATTATTTACTTGCAGAGATCTGTACGTTTACAGTGTTTCTTTGGTTTCTGCCAAATTAATTTTCTTAACATGAAGTGGGAGGACTCCTTTTGAAAGTATGAAAATTTACCTGAAATTGTGTAGTGGTTCTTTATAAACAGAAATGGAAAATGCACTGAGTCTTGTAGTTAAATAAAATGAAAAGTAGCATCAACTGTTCAATGCAGTACTGCATGTTTCAAAACAGCGCGCTTTCTAATTGGGGTGCACAGTCATTTGCTTTTCCTCAGTGCTATTAATATTTCAGATTTTCAAAGAAGTAGAAAATCCTATGTTAGACCTTTGTTTAGGTCCTGAGACTGAAATTTTGCCTGGCTTACAACTTCTGTTTAATTTTTCCAATTAATAAAAATTAGGTCTGCTGTAATGTATGCTGCTTGGCATTTAAGTATAGTTTGTCTGGCACTGATGACATATTTTACTTTTTAAAGGCGATGATTCAAAGTTTCATGGAAGTCTACCAACTTGCAGTTTCCAGAGTTGAAATTTTAGTGAGAGAAACAGAATCTCTTCAGCTTCACAATGCAGCCCTAAAGTCCAGGCTTCAAAAAGCCTGTCTTCATGAAAGTGACCTTACAATGGTAAGTCTGCTTTTCCAGTAAGTTTTGTCATTTGAATGTGGTTTCTTAGCCAGCATCTCCCTTCATGCTGTATAGTTTCTGTAGGGAAATGAAATAATATTTATCTGTAAACGTAATGGAGCAGTAAAACTAGTGTCAACCAAAACTTTTTTCTGAAGAGAAAGGGAATGGTAAAAGTTAACAGAGGGTTTAATTTTTACTGCCGTATCTTCTACAAGGACCTGTTCATTGCTGCTGGAGAAGTATACATTGTGATTACTTTTGGCAGTACAGTAAAGAGTTGAACTTTGGACTTGCAGAATTTTACATCTAGAGATGTAGTATGTTAAAACAGAATGTTATTAACTTCGTGTAAACAAAGTATTTATTAGGAGATGTGAATTATTTTTAGACAATTGTGTTTGTGTATAATACTTCTCACTGAAGTTACAAGGTTAAATCCACTATCAGGAATAATTTCTGGTCTAAAAATATTGTTACCCACAAAGGTACTTGATTTGTTTATGGCTAATAAGGTGATTTTTCAGATTTGAGGTCTCTCTCTAGGGGAATTATTGAATGCAGATTTATTTGTGTCATACAGGCAGGAGGCCAGACACATAAACTGTGATAAATATGTAGCCACAGTTTCTAAAATGAGACTGTGTAAGATGTGCAACTTGCATACACTCGATGTATTTCTCCCTCACCTTTTCTTACTTTTTCACAAAGGATAAAGGAGAAAGCTTTAGAGTTAGTTTTATTGTTTGTCGTTGTTGTTATCCTTCCCTTCCTCCCTTCTCTTTTTTTTGTCTGGTGTAGTAGATGACCATAGAGAAAATAAGAATTATTTGTCTTTCTTTTTGAAACAGAAGATCTGCAAGAAGAGAACTGTCACAATGCAAATGACATGAACACACTAGTAAACGTGTATTCAAAGGCTGTGACTGTGGCTTTGTTTGTTTCCAACAGAATTACATTAATTTCTTATCCGGCTTCTAACAGCAAAATGGGAAATAAGTGCAAATAGAAACTATATTAGTCAGTGCTGAATTTCAGTTTTATCGTCTTGAGGTGACAATTGTTGAATGAAAACTTTGTTTTATTCGTGACTGCGCAACCTTTCTAAAATGAAATTACTTCACTGAAATTGCTTTTTTCCTCCTCCAACCAGACTCTTTTGATGTTTTCTTCGAGGTTTTTGTGTGTCCTGCTGAGCCTGTGCCCAGTATAATTGAACTGCTCCTTTGCCTGTTATGATTGTTTTTGTTGTTTAAATCAAGATGACCACTTGTGGACTAAAGATGGGGAAGTCTGCCAGATTTGCAGCAAGGTTTGCATTCATTTGGGTTGAGAGAGCTTTTAGCAAAGATTATGCTGCTCCTGTCTGTGAAGGGCTATGCAGCAGCATGATATTTTACAGTGAAAACCAGCTCTCCAGTGGTTGTGATTAAATGCTGCACTTTTTAAGTAATTTGTGTCTGCACGTAGTGTCAGTGTAAAGATGATACTCATCAGTATTGATCTTTTCTGTGTTCAGATGGTATTGCTTTCCTAATTGACCTGTTTCTACTGAAATTTCATGACTATGTCACCTTTCTTTCTATTCACACCACTTCACTCTTCTGCTGCTTTGGGTTTTGCTGATAATTGTAAAAACAGAAGTGATGCCGTATGGCAACATTGGTGATTCTAACTCCTCATCTTTTATCTTAGACTCTGAATTGACATCTCCATCCTCCAGTCTACTTCTAGTCCAAGCGCTTTCCTTGTAGTCAATAGAGTTTAGATTCTGAGATTGCTATATGTGGTCATGCTAATGCCAACAGAGGGGGACTGGAAGGGATGTGATTATGATGGACAGAGGTCAGATGAACACTGGAAACACTGCTTATAGAGAAGAGAATTATGTGGGGAGAAGTGAAGTCAGTAGCAGAATGTCTCTGTATTCTTCATTAGTGCCCAGCTATCTATCTGTTGTACTCGTCTCTGATGATTTTACTCTGTGCAGAGAAAGGCCCTGTGCATTTTTAATTCCTGCAATTCTTTAAAATTCCATATGGCTGAAAAACAGCTTAGGTTTTCTACCTATCTTCTTTTCTTCTTTTTTTTCCTCCCCCTTTTGTATTGTTCTCTATTCCTGTATCTCTTCTCTGTTGGTTGGAAGAGTTCCTGTTTCATTGTTTTGTTTTTTTTTAACTTCTCCTGGTTTTTTGTTCTTTACCAGATGCTTCTGTAATTTCCCTTACATTTCTAAAATGTCGTTTTCTTTTTTCTTCTATTGGGAAACTATCAATATTTTGTGATAGTTCTTCCTGCCTATTTCTTGTTCAACAACATCCAGTAATATAAACATCATGAACTGGACTGTGCTGAAATCTGCTGCTTTTATTAATTTTAATTCTTTTTCAGATACATTAGTTTAGTACTATACTTGCACATTCATTCAGAGTTGAAATAATAAGTAGACCTTGAACTGAGAGTTTATAAGTGCTGTATTGTGCAGTAGTATAGTCATAAGCAGTTACTTTGTGGGTGTTGTGGGGCAGCGTGTCATCAGATTCAGTCACATGGCAAGCGTGTGAATCCATGGTGCTCAAGGGATTTTTGCTGCAAGCACTGTGTTGCAGGATGTGGATGCAGTGACACTGTATTTTCCAGTGTGACCTGACACATAGGAAGAATAATGAACAGAATTTAGTGCATTATAAAATTTCTACAGAAAATGTTCTTGTAGCTTTGAGCCCTGAGATTTTGTGCCTGATGTCAGTACTGCTGTCTGAAGTTTATGAATTTAAAATAATCTAGTATCAGTTCTGGGAAACAAAGAAGCCACTTAGGTTTGTTATGGCAAGTGATCAGGTGTTTCTCTGATCCTGAATGTGTGCTGATCTGTTGATAGTTCTTCCTTTTTGTGCTTTTACCTCAGAATCAAAGGAGAATAGAAAATGAAGGGGGAAATACCATAATTTCTAAAGATGATGAAGAGAAAAAGCTTTATGTATATATATGGGAACCCAAAAGAATAGCTTTACCTGAAAGGGAGAGAAAGTGAGTTTCAGATGGATGAGAGGGCTGAAGAAAAGAGGTCTGTAAAAGTAGCTGAGTTCTCTAACTAACTATGAAGACAATTGTTGTCTTTTGATGCTTCTCCTAGCTGAGGTGAAAGTCAAATCACTTATTGGTTTATGTGGCTTTATATCATGCATTTTTCACCACAGTTGCATCTGTTTGTCCTTTGAAAATGTCTAGTGATATTACTTAAAGTGTTGAAAATACAAAAATGGTGGGTTTTGTTGAGGTGAGAGAAGCAAGTAGAATGATCTTTTGTGTGAAAATTACGCATTTGTTGTTGAGATCCTAATAATTGACATGCTCTCATACTTCTGTGTTGAAAAACTGCATTAAGCAAAATCTACACTTTTCTTCCTACTTAAAGCAGTCAGCTCTCAGTTCTCATTATCTAGTTGAACCCCATTCATGGGGTGTAGAGGGAAAATAAATATTTAAAACTCAAACTTACCAGTTAACTACTCCCCTGACAGTTCCTTCCTACTTAACCAGGCTGGTCAGAGCAGTGGTTTTACATGTCTTTCTCCCATACACTTTGTTTCCTTGTCACCAGTTCAGTCTTTGTTTTATGGCTAAGACCTGCATCTAACAGGGATACATTGTCCTAAATTTAGAATTATGAGGATGGAATTGGAGAGAAAGAAAAATCCCAACGATTTGCCTTTTCTCTTGCTGCCTGAGGGAAAGGCCTTTATTCCATCGGTGTCATGCTAAATGCCAGAGCCATATCTGATGTAGCTGGAGGAATTCTTCCCAGATGTTGCAAGAAGTAGGTATGTCCTGAATGAAAACTCTCCTTGGCTTTTTCACTACCTCAGATAGCCTTATGTACAGTTGAATTTGTCTTGTGAAGGGTTTGGAGATACTGGTTCGTAATTTGCCTTGCAAAAAGTAATTAGACTTGTTATTTTTATTGTTACCCACTGTCTTGATGTGTTTTTCTGGAAATTGTCCTGGACAGAATTCAGGAAATACAGACCTCGAATAATCATAACTTTTGCTTAGCATTGTTACTTACCAGTGTTTGGTTTAGTTGTTGTGAAACATGTGAATGTTCCTGAACTGATAATAAGTAAAGAAAAATCTGACAGGCCCACAAGGAAAATTTCCAAACTTATTGAGATGGTCACAGGAAAGTGTGGAGATATAAGACAAGGAAAAATAGAAGACTCTATTAATAAGATTTACTAAGCTTAAAGTCTCTAAAACTGAATCCACCAAACAGTAATATCTCCCTGAAATTATGTCTTCATTGAAATACTTGCATTTCTTACCTGATTTTAAGTGATTGGGCATCACTTGACAGCCTTAATGCATAGCCAAGGAATGCAGATAACCTAATGCAAATACCTGGTCATGTGGTATTGCTTACACAAGTAATAGTTGTAACCAAACTGTATAAATCATGTAGTTTAAAAAAAAATTATACCAATATTATAAATCCCATTATGTAACTGAGGGCAAGGTATTCAAAAACAGTTACAGTAATCCAACAACACATTGCTATTCTGTAAAGAATACTTCCTTTTCTATGCAAAATTTTTTTGATACTCCATATTTGAGGTATGTGAACTTTAAACTTGTCAGACTGTTAAAACATATTTGAAAATTATAGTAATTTGATTAAAATGTTGCCTATAAGGCAAGAGGTTCAGTTAATAGAATCCATATGTAATTACAGTGCAGAACCATATGTAATCAGACCCCAGTGACTGGTGCCTTCATATTGATAGTTTTACAGTGGCCTCTGGGGTTGAAAGTTTATGTTAAAGTTACTAATGTAGCTGTTCTCCAGAAAAAGACCAAGACAGCGTAGCTGTTGGAACAAGTATGACAAGGTTCCAAACTGATAGTGACACAACAAAAGTAGTTGATAGTCTGAATTTTAGGGGTGTCCTCCACTTGGCAGGTGGAAGAAGCACAAGACTGCTGTGGTGTATTAGTCAGAGGGTTGCATTCTGCAGCAGCACTGCAATGTAAACATTCACAAATGGAAGATTTTGCTGTGAGCAAGTAATGGTGTATTTTTTAAATAATATAGTTACTTGATTTGTGTGAATTCATGTTTGAATCATCTGAAAGTTATAGACACAACACTATGTACCAAGCCACAAAAGATGTTTAAAAAAATTTCCTGAACTTAAAAAAAAAAAAAAAAAAATATTTTCTCTGGACAGTTTTAAGAGTCGACATCCTGTGTTAGAGTTCTCTAATCATCACCAGCACAATTTACAATCAGAACACACAGAGAGCCAGTTCAGACCAGCTCATCTGTTGACTTTGGCAGAAGCCCTTAATCTCACTGTGTGCAGCTGCCACTTGAGAGCTGGGGACTCGGCAGAGAGCCGACGGAGGGTGGGATGCAGGGTTGGTCAAGTCATGAACACATAGGCCTGCTTCATTTCAACAGCCATACACTGCGTTTTTTAATACTCTTTTCATTTTACAGCCTTTTTTTTTTTTTTTTAACCCTGAAATTAAATGAGGACCTCTCATGAGCCACTGCGCTCGAGGCATAAGAAATTGTAATGTCTGGCTTCCAGAAACTGTCCCGTCAAAATGTGCTTCTGATTAGGTGGCTTAATTACAGCTGTGAAAACAATGTTGATTTAGGCCTCAAGATTCCAGTGCATGTCAGCCGTTATTAGCTAGCCTTGGACTGAAGCCACCATTTTAAAACTCTGTACCACTAAAGTCACACACTGCCTGACAACTTTTTATTTAGGCAGAAATGTTGCCAGAAGCAACACATTTTATGCAAAATATTTTTCATTGCGCAAATTTCAAATGTGACACTGTTGATAGACATAAAATGGGTAGTTATGGGTGGACTTCACCAAGTCCAAAACTTAACTTCTGCAAAAAAGCTCCTACTCCCACATCCCCCCTCCTCCATTTCAAATAGTTTTTTCTAAAGTTTGACTGACATAATGCTTAATTTTAATTCCTTTAATTCAGTTTTATTCCAAATCCAGCATGTTGGTTTAACCACCCAATTTTATTGCATCTAAATTTTCCTGACAGTTTCATTTGCTGTTGGGAAATAAAATTGCCATTTTTGCAACATGGGAAATAATGGCTAGTTTCAAAACCAATATGTTTGAAACTTCCTTTGCCTGAAGCAGGTTAAGGTACACATTCAATTTACTTTAGGGGAAAAAAGCTCATTAAATAGTTTTTAATATTTTAATATAATTTAAGTAACTGCTTTCACAGTAGGTAGGCTTATTAGGCCCATGTATTTACACCTGCAGAGAGGTAAATGTTTGGGTAATTAGGTGGTTTCCAATAATTTAGCTTTTCAGTTGCAGGGTTAATGCTGTAAACACTGTATATGGACACAATGAGTTCTCTGCATTTAAACATTACATTTCCACTTGTAGCATTTTATTTCAAGTGCTTAAGAAAGAGGCTTAAGTGGTTGGTTGGTTTGTTTTTTGCGGGATTTTCTTTTTTTGGTTTGGTTTGGTTTTTTTCTTTGGTCTGTTCTTCGAGTCTCCTTAATGATATGAGTTGGCTAAGGAATGTGAGAGAATGTGTGTGGGTGTTAACTCTCAGCAGAGGTCAGGACTTTGGAAAAATAAGATCTACATTCTCACTTCACTGTTGCCATGAAATTCGCATGTCCATGCTGTGTGGTTTAATGGAAACCATGAAGTTCCTAAATGACCGCAGGTTTATTCCAATGTTAAGCACAAAACAAATCTTTCAAGTCATTGACTGAGTCGCAAAAAAGGAGGATCATGTTTTCAGGAAGGTAATCTCCTTTCATTTTCTTTTTTTTCTTCATGGTTTGCATTTCTATGGCATTAGAAATGTGTTTCTAGTGAAGTACTGGAACTACCAGCTCACAGACAAGGGTCCTCAGTTTCGAGGACTGAAAACAAGACACTTGGAACCTAAAGCTGTATTTATTCATCTCTTACCCTAAATGCAGGCCAGTGCAACAATTTTACCTTCATGAGCAACTAATTGGAAATGGATTTAGAGAAACTAATGATTTGGATAAGGAAGCGAGTCTAAAGTATAGGTCCAAGTTTGTCCTGTAAAAAATCATTATGCATTCATTCTCTGCCTGCAGCAGATTAGCAAGGCAGTGAATGCCTACACTTTATTTTGTTCAGTTTTCAAAGGAGAAATACTGGAATGAGGTAGTCCTCTATTTTCTTTGCAAATGGTAGGTGGGGTTTCCTGAAATCAAATGTTTCAGAAATGCCAAAGTTGCTGTGGAGGACAGCTGTGAGTTGGGAGACAGCCATGTGATGGCATTTTCCTTATTTGACACCTTTGCATTTGTCATTTGAAATGTGTTTCACTGCTAATATGCAGTGAGTTTTATTCACCAGCCACTTACATTTGCTTCCTGTTTGCTACACACCCACTTCTTTTACCTTCTTCCCACACCTGTCAAAGGAACATTTCCAGGACATGAAATTAAAAGAAATATTCGTATATTATTACATATATCGTTAATGCTGCAGTAGAAATAAAAGTATTGGGAGTGCTAGACAGGCTGTTATTTCAAGAAGTGGATATTATAGACCAGGACATTTAACCCTGGGAAAAAGTTTTTACAAAAGAACAGAGCCAAGGACAAAATTTTACTGGCTTTATAGAAGAAAAGGAATATTCTCTACAAAGGCAGACAAATTCACTTCTTTCCAGACTGAAGGACTTTTACTCAGGCCAGAAGGTGTTTCCTCCTCCCTTTTGAAGAACTTATTTCAAGAAAGAGAGCCGGGAAGCTTCTATTATTCCCTGCTAAACTGTGGGTTAAACATAAAGGGAATGTCTGTTTGTTCTGAGACTCTGAATTTGCTGAGAAATTTTTGGAGGGGATTAAAGCGTAGCTGTGCCTGAATGAATCTAGCTCAGATACTTAAATGGCGAGTGAATCCATGCAATCCAGTCTGTCATCTTTCTGATAGTTTGTTGACATTTTAAATTTAGATCCTACAACGTATACTGTTGTGAATAACTATTTTCTTGTTTTGACACCTGTTTGGTTTTGTTTTTCAAGCTAAGTATGTAAAGCACTGTTTATAAGGAGAAAATTCTGTGTTGATCTTCAGGCATTATCTTTGATAAGTAGTGGAAGATGTGTAGATGCAACCTGTGGATTGCAATTCAGTTGATTGGGATGATAGATGGAAGAATATTTGTTGTCTTTTGTGCTGTTCTTGTTTACTTTATACCACTAGCTTGCTGCCTAGATCACAGGAAAAAAAAGATAAGAGTAAGACCTAGGGCAGTGTTGCCAGGAGCCTGTGTCTTTCTCAGCTAGCCTCAGAAGTGTGTGTATGTGCAGCATGCATTTATAATGTAGCGTGGATATGAACCCATTAAGAAAAATAATAACTAAAAAATATATATGTATACACACACAGACACACGCGCACACACACACAATTTTTGCAAAGCAAAATCTCATGTTTAGAGGTTTATATTTCCCTCTGGATGGCAGAGAGGCAGTCATAGCCCGCCCCCCCCGAACATTTGTGTGCCAGCTAGTGGTCAACCGGTCAACTTTCCCTCCACAGGAGACAACTGTCTCTGATGTTCTATCTCCTCTTAGTCTCTGCTTCTGTTGCACAGGCTGGGGAGAAGGTCATAGGAGCACAAGGCTGGGTGTTGTGTGCATCCTGGGTCCCACAGCAGATTTCTCTACTGTCAACTAACTTCGCTAGTCCACGCAGAGGGTGGATCCTCTTCAGGCCAAAGGGAGATAGTGAGAGCAGTAAAGAAGGGTAGCTGCAAACCACAGCAGTCTACTTTATTTTGTGCCTTTCTGGAATTTATGAAATGTTTTTCTGTTGGCTTGTTAATGCTCTTTTCCTCTGCCTTCTCCTATAATTGTACATGTTTCCATCCTTTTCAACTGTAAAAAAAACCTTTGCATTCTTTTCTGTGACTCACTTGCAATAGAGTAATGTATTTCTTGTAAAAATGTATGTGTTCACCTACTTCCATTTGCTTGCATTTTGTACTTTCAGCATAAAAATTAATGTGACGAACTAAAAACAAACCTCGAAAATATGTTAGAGTGTATGACTGGTGGAGATAGAAAGACAGGAAATTCAGTGTTAGTGCACAAAGCATAATACTGTTCTTAACTCATAATTTTATTCCTGTAGTGTTGACGTGATTTAAGGGAATACAGACAGCAAGTCACATATTGATGTTTCTTTTTATTGGGTCTTACATTTTAGTATTTAATCTTGTTTAATATTTACCCAACATCTATTTATTTATTGATTTATTTATTGATTTATTTGTTTCTAAATTATGGATAAAAACTGTTTGTTGAATTCTGTGAAACCCACATTATGTAGTGAAGGCACAGTTTTTCTAGTTCATCATAGTAAGGACCTGTTTTCTCCAGAGACTGGGCTTCATGAAGCAGTTTGATCTGTTGAATAAACGTATAATTGAACACATTTTTAAAATGTGAAATGAGTACTGTGTAGGGTAAAGAGCTTCATTATCAGCTAAAAGGATGATATTATGATAATAATCTTGATTATTCAAATAACATTTGTTTTCTTCAGTTTGTTTAATAGTTCAGCTAAAGAAAGGGATTTAGAAAGAAACGTGCATCTTAAACTGTAATTTTGCTTCCCAATTTTACAAGAATTTGGGGGTTGTGTTGTCTTGTTTCAGAAATGTGCCTTTTAGAAAGGAAGTACCCTCTTTTTGTCAAGCAATCAATTCACCCTTTTGTTTTTCTTCTTTGTGATGGAAAGGAGGGTATCTTTAAAATGCACAGTGAGTAATAAAATTTACTAAAAATATGGTCAAAGAATGCTGTGTTTAATCACCAGCAGAGTTTCCCTGATACATGTGATGATATTAGGAAAGCAGTGATGTTATGATGATGCAGTGATTCCATTTCATCCTTTTCAGATGGTGTAACTCCTTCAATTCCTGAAAGAGTTCCCCTTTTTAGAGAGGCACCTGTAGAACTTTTAAAGCCACCCTGATTTAAGACACCACACTTTTGTATCTGGGTCTCAGCTGAGGTTGGTGCATAAACCCATAGTTCACTCAGTAAATGTTGCCATAAAGCTGACATTGCAATACTTGCCTCTCTTAAATTTGTATGTTCATCAATACTTTAAAAGCCTTTTATCCTATCTAGGTGTTGCAGGTGATTTGACACATACAGCATCTGAAGGCCAGAACCACAATAATGAAATAATTCACTAATTTTTCAGCTTTTGTGGAGTACAGAGGGCCTCCTTTGATCACAGAAGGATCATCTCTTATGGTGGTTATATGCTTATGGTCACGGGCCTGATAGTCTTCCAAAGATGTGTGACATCAAGTTTCCTTTCACAGGGTCTATTAAATCCATTGCACTCTTTTGGGAGTCAGAGCATTAGATATTGTAACTTAACCAGGGCTTTGCAAAGCTTCCTGACACTTCAAGTCATCCAGTTTAATTTTAATTTGTATATGTCAAAAGATTCTGTCATTTTATGTATTTCGAGTTCAATAACTTGCTGAAGTTTACTACTCTTTAAATACGAATCTTTTTAGAGACTGTAATCTAATTGGGAGCTCTGAGTAAAGGAATTTAAGGTATAATTCTGGAATATACAAGGCACACCAAATTACTGAAACATCCCAGTTCTGGTTTTTTGTTTTGTTTTGTTTTTTTTTAGAAAACCTATCTTTTTTAAGTTGTATTATACCCTTCTTGTTTTGCAAACCAAGAAGCTGAAAAAACCTCTCCCCAAGTCTTCCTCTATGTTCTTCCTGATTCTTCTAGTTTTACATACCTGATGAAAGTGTGGAGTGTTGTATGTGTTGGTGGTTTCTGGGTTTTGGGCTGGTTTTTTTTTTTTTGTTTGTTTGTAATGTTATGTGTGGTGGTGGTGGTGTCTTTTTTTGTTTGGGTCTGTTTTTAACTCTGTGCTTTCAGAACACACATTTGGCATAAATATATATGAAAGGATGAGGTTCCATTAGCATTTTTTTAATGTTTATTCACATAAAATATGATTGCTATGCAGGAAATATGAGTTCCGTTTGCCTAGTGGACTCACTTGAACTGCGTATTCAGCCTCACAGAAAGAAGTGATCTAGTACCTGAGCTAAGACTAGTTCTTGGAGGCTCTGCTCAGGAATCTAGTAGGTATAAAAGGTTCTGTTGAAGTAATAATTAGATTTTTAAATTTAATTTCAGTCTGAAATATAATTGTATATATAAATTTGGCCAAAACCAATAGAGACGGTAAACCTAGCTCACCCACACTCAAGTTGTTTGTAACTGATAAGCCTGATTCCTTGCCCAGTTAATGTATTTTGGATCTTGCATTTATAAAAAACCTACATATTAGCCATCAAATGACATTTAGCCTAAAATACTTTTTCTAGGCTATTCAGATATCAACCGATACTTTACAAGCAATACTACTGGAAAGCAAAGTGTTTTCCTGACCATTGCTGTTACAAAAGTACACTTTAGAACTCTATTGAAGATACACTGCTTCAGATATTGCATGTAATATCAGGGAGAAGGAGTAATTCACTCCTGAAGTTACTTCAAGTAAGTTTTACTGGGCATCAGTGAACATTGAAGTGCTTGCTTTTGATAAGCAAACAAAAGTTAGAAAACTATACTAAAACTACAGGGAGCCAAATGTGCGTCTTCCTGGTGAATCTTTCTGTAATCTAATTTATGTGGGAGTGCGATGGAACCCTTATCAGGTTTTCGGCTGGGAGATAGCAGCCTACACATGTGCAGTGGGCTGTCTGGAAAATCTACACGCATGGGCCAGTGCTAAAAGGATGGAACCCTTTGTTCTCCTAATACCTTGAGGATTTTAATAATAAACCTTCATTTTGAGAAAATTAAATTGGCAGTCATATAAGTTCACCTCTAAACATGTGGTATAAGTCACTTTGCTCTATCACTAGAGGATCTTTTAAAGAGACTAGTCAGTTTAATATAGTTATTTATATTAACTGAGATTTAGATTAGCGTGTTGGGCAATGCAACTGCAGATGTTCTGACTCAAAATGGAAGTGTTTGTATTTTGGGTAACAGATTCCAATCAGTCTGTTTTTCAAACAGGTGCAGATAGGTTGCATAAACCGTGTCTGTATCCAGTTTATGCTCCTAGTTCCGTTGTCTCTGAAGAGCTAACTTTAATCTACTGTTTGGTAGGGGATAATAAAGGCTGTCACTTCTTGGCATTAGCATGTCCCTTGTCACTTCAGGATTAGGGACAACACCAGGTTATAATCTCAATACCTTGTGAACCAAAATCTGTTCACCTACAAAATCTACAGTAATATTTTTCACTAAGTGATCATGTATGTCTCTGACACTTCATTTTAACTCTGAGTAATGCCATTTTCCTACGTGGAGTCTGAGTGAGGTGTTTGCTATATTTTTTTCATTGCTGCAAAACTATCCATTTTAGCATCAGCAGCCTCTTCCAGAGGTGTGTGAGTTCCAATTCCTTATGATTTGCTGCTTTTTGCCACCTTTCATAAAGGTAAGTTGGTTCTAAGTTCTTGCCATAAATTCCTGTCAAGAGAGGAGTCTGCTTTACCTCTTAATCAGTGTATTTCCTTTTTGTTTTCTTTACTTCACGATAGGTCTTCTCTTGAGCTTCCACTTTCTACAACTTGGATGTCTGCTTCTCTTTGTGAAAATAAGATTTCTTGTGTGAATCAAAGATTTTTAAAGAGAACTGCAGCGTGACTTTTCCCTGTAGGTAGATATTCTGGGAAAGCGTATAGATTACATAACCTATCTGAGCTTGCTGTAGTTCAGCGAACCAGAATCGTAAAGGGCTTTGTGAATAGTCTTTTGAGTCCTGTCTTGCTGGAATTGTGGTAGTTGAAACCTGTGAGGCCATTAGAAGGCATTTGCTGTAGTGACTTTCATAATTTCAGTGTCTGGACACCAGTGCTCAATCCAGACTCTTCCACCCTCTTCAGCAAAGAGCACTTGAGTATCATCAGTACTTATTACGTACGTATTGAATTTTTAAGGGGCTTTTCTGACCGACTCCATATATTTAATACAAATATACTTGAGAGAACTAGTGAGCAAATTCAAGTATTCTCAAGGCATCTGTCAGCAAAGTTAACAGAGTTGCATGTTTGTTCTTGTTTTTCTTTAAGCTATCAGGCAAATCCTAAAATGTTGATTTCCATTTTTTCAATATTTTGTTTTGTTAGTTACCTAGATTCATATTTTTGTATATTATTCCTAAAAAATATTGCATATTTGGCAGAAATGCATAGCAAAAATTACTCTTCTGAATACCTAAAGATTTTTTTAGTGCAAGAAAGCTGAATCATAAAGACACTTCCATTGTTTGCAGACCTTCCTCCTTTATGTTGTTAGGTGTTACTACTGTAAATAATTACTTTTTCCCCTTGAAACCAAATTGCAGTTACAGTATGTTTTTGTTAAGTATAAAGTGATTGAAGTATTTTACTGAATCAGTATAATTTCTTTTTTTGCCAAAATTTTTATGATTATTAGTTCTAGGACAGTCTTTGGTAAAAGAAGTATAAATGCACCGCTGGCAAAGGCCTGCTGTCCTTGTCCCACTTAGTAGCAGAATGCCTAAACTGTAGTTGCACCGGTTGGTCACAAACAGACAAAAAGGAAGATAGCTAAGCATTTTGCTGTGCGTGAGCAGTTAGAGGGCAAGCAGACACCGTGCACCTTGACCACCTATTATGAAGCTTTTTGCTGCAATGTCAAGTGAAAGCGAGTTAATTGGGTGAAGCTGTAGAGCATGTTAGGGCCATGGTAAAGGGTTGCTGTCTGACAGCTGAATGTCAGCAGAAGCTAGTGAAGTGTGGCTGAGAGACAGAGACCTGTCACAAAGTTCATGTGGACTGTAGCACAGTTAGGGAGATGAAACGTGGTTCTGTCTCACTTTCTCCCTCATTGCATTCAAGCACCTTAAGATTTCACACTGTATATGTCAACCCTTGTTCTCTAAGCTGTTTTCTCCTAACACTTCTGCATTCAAATGATTGGACAGAAGATGCTAATGTTTGGCAAAATGAATGTAAATATACTTTTTTCCTTTTTCTGCTAGAGTGGCAGTATACATACAACTCAGATGAAACTTTGAAGGCTTACGTCAGACAGTCACACTGGATATGAATTCAGCTGATGGCTGAATACATTTCTCAAGAGAATATGAAGTTTGACACTTTAACTAGTGGGAAAGGGACTGTTTTCCCAGAAGAAAAGGTTAAGTGGTGGGGGGAATACTTTGTGAGCCACTGGTGCCTTAGCATGGTGTCTTGAGTCTTTTAGTCTCTGATTGTAATCCCCTTCTCCCCTTGCTAAAAGGAAGCAAAGAGCTGAGAGGGAACCATGAGAGGGTGACATACTGATCTAAGGCAATGAGAAGCTGTGGGAAAAGTCACATAGTAGGAGAGCCTTCCTTGCAAGCAAGAGAGGCATCAGTTAAAGGCAGCGATCGTCTTACACACTGCTGTGAAATATAGAGTAGTGTCGCAATACTAAGTGCAGAGTGTACCTTTCAGTGTTGTTTGCAGCATGCAACAAAAAGTAAAGCAATAGTCATTTGGGTTGGCTACCCAGATTCAAAATAAATAAATAAATAAAAGTTGCTTCCATTCTTGAGAAAGTGGAAAGGCAGTGGTAGGTATCATGGGCAAAAAGTACTAAAGAATTTTGAAACTTGGAGTGAAATCAAAACAGACTGATCATTTCACCATGAAAAAAAGAGCATGGCATTGTTTGTCTAACATTTTGGTATTATCGGTGCAGTGCGGAGAATTTGACCCAAAACCGGGAGACTTCCCTATGTATTCCAATGATGCATCAGGAACAAAGCCTTACTGTATAGGCTGTATGTGGATTTTGGCGGAAATTTTTAGAAAACATTAAAATTAGCAATGCAGAACCAAGTTATTTATCCTTAAGCCAACAAAACATTGAAGATAAAGTGTTCATCTGGTGTGATAATCTGTCCAATCCTGTGTGTTCGTCAAACATACGAAGTTTAAGTATGTTTGAATGAAACAGGATTTTCTTTCAGAAAACCAAGTACAATATATCATGACATCTTTCTCTTAATTGCTTTTAATTGAGCCTCTAGAGTGTGATTTCACTGAATGAATTAAATGCAAGACCATTAGGAAAGTAAGAAAAAAAAATGGTAATTTCCAGATATTACAAACTCATGTTTGTTTAAAAACTCCTGGAAGTGGAAGAGGGAATTCTCGATAATGAAAAAAGCCATTAGTATTGTTGGCGAGCAGCACCCAAAGTGTGTTGTGTGTCTACCTTTCTGACTTAATATGTAATGAGTTGGCAGCCCATTGAATTATTCTCTGATAGCAAATTGTTTGCAGAATCCAGGCAGCAGTGCTGACAATTAAAATTTATACCGAATGTTGCCATTTTCCTACATTGTGTCAGAGCATCAACTTAGTCCTACTGCCTTAGCATATAGAATTGCAAAATCACTGACGCGGGAACCAAACTTTCCAGTTTTGGCCAGCATACATTCCCGCTTTGAAAAAAGTTTGTAACTAACACTGTATTGCACTGACATTGGCAAGTAATACTTTCTATTTTAAGTACCAGTTTGTAGCATTTTATTTGTTTGTGTCACTGAGAGTAAGAAATGGCTCTTGGAGTTACTTTTAACAGGAAAAAACCCCCCCAAACGAAAAAAAAGAGCAGCATACTGCAAGTCCAGTGGCATTGTCTAGCAAAAGGCAACTCAGTTTTGGAAACAGCAGTCAGAATAGGAGGTTGTGAATGATCTGACAATGTACATCTTTCTCTGAAGGGAAATAGGCTTTCCACATAAGTGCTGCAAAATGGTTATTGAAGACAGTGGTTCTTTCTTTAACACTTACTGGAATTGCTGTTGCTGCAGTGAAATTATGGAAGGTGCAAGGATAGCATAGGTGAGAGAAGCTGAAAACAATGTTATTGGCCATTTGATTGCTGTCTACTAGTATTACTATGTATTTGTATGTTCTAGAGTTGGGCTGAAAGAGGTGGGTATCAGAAATCAATTGTGGAGAAATGGGCTGTTTCTCACTTTCCCCCCACCATTCCCTGTATCTGGGCTTAACTTAAAATTGAGAAACTGTGCTACAGCCTTCCAGAGGTTTTAGGGGGGTGCTAGAATTCTGGAGAAACTACAGCTTGCACTGCACTTTCCTCTGCAGATCTCTTTACTGTCAGGCATCCTCACACACCTAAGTGTCCTGTATTCTGGTGAATTCCAGATCACATTTTGGCCATGTAATTCCACAATTGTCTTTCACTGACGTTGAGATACAACACTGAACTTGTTATTGCACCTACGTCATCACACAGGGAACCGTCATAACTTACATTCAGTATTATTCTTCATGCACTTTTGTCTCTTATTTGGTCATTTTCTATTCTGATTCCAAGCAGTTTCATGGCTTTCTTACCTCAGTTGAAGCCAGCTATTATTGCATGCATAACGCAGAAGCCTTAATGCACGAAAGCCTTATCACTATTTATTATTCTGATTTCTAATAATGTATTTTTTTAATAAGATAGCATGTTACATGTCAGAAGAAAGTAGAAGAAAAGTTTGGGCTACTGTGTTTTGAAATTAAGTATTGGAAGGCAGTTTGAAGTGACTAAAATTAGTGGTGGGAAACCTGAGAAGTAGAAGTTATTGCAGTAACATGCATAGTTGAGGGCAATTGAAAAGTTGTAGTGTGGTATTATAGTGAAAATCCAGTAAAATTATCTTTGTGTAGATTTTGAAGGCTGAAATAGTTCTGACTGTTTTTCAACTTCAGCTCTGACTACAGATTTTTCTCCTACAATTGAAGATTAAAAAGTATACTTTTAAGAGTTTATTTCTCTATGTAATTATCTGTTTGCACCACTGTCATAACACATGCATAGTCTTCTAATTTCAAGTGTTCAACTGTGTGTGCTATTCCACAAGTGTGCATATACAAAAGCAAAATGGGCGTCTTTGATCACAACATGATGGCTGACGTTGCAATAAAGATGTATATAAGGATATAATAAATGATGTTATGAAAATATTTCCTCACAATATCATCATCATAAAGCAACCCACTAGAAATCAGTTTTAACAGTGGTAAAACAGCTCATATATCATGAGACAACCCTTAAACTAGATCCTAAATTTGATTGTAGATTAGTCATTGAGCAACTGTAGAGAAGAACTGTTTTAGAAATCTTTTCCATGTCTAATAAAAATTTGCTTGAGTTAACTAATGTTTAGAAAGCAATTATTCCCTAATGTAGAGTAACTTTTCATATTTTGGTCTTTGAAAAAACATGTTTTGTAAAGTTAGGCTATCAAACTTTGAAAAATGCTCATAGGACATGACCGATTACTATATTACATAAATATTTTGAAAGCATATTTTTGCTAGACATGTGTGTCCTAAATATCTATTTACCTGGTGAAGTGTAGAAGTTCAAATGGAATCATGTACAGCTTATAGAGTAAATAAAAGTGCTGTGCTAAAGATTTACCTGAACAGACACCTTACTTAAGATACATAATTCTTCTTTTAAAAATTACCTAAGTGCATATTTATATGATGGATTATCATCACAGCTCTGGCATAGTCATTCGAGTTTGTCAATTTAATAGATGTTTTAGAAAGGTGTCTAAATACAATAATGTGGGAAGAGGTCTGTTGGGGAAATTATAACTGCCTTTTAAATTCCTCTGTAAAGATATGTGTTGAATGAATGTTATAACAGTTCTGAGTATTTTTTCTTCTAACCTATAGAATACTACTTCTTTTATTCATCACAAGGGTATATAAAGATATTGGATCAAAACAGTTCTTAGGAGTAACAAGATTTTTTTTTGCAGCAATCACATTGCTATTAAGTCTGATTTCCCTTCTAGTCAATGACTAGTATTCTGTTCTTTGTGAGAAGTACAGCCCAGGCTCTGGATAACTAAACCAGAGCTTTTTTTTTTCTCCCAACAGTGAAGCTTTTACTGTAACATAGTCTATTGACTTGCTGCCAATCATTAAGTTTCATACATTTTTTTTGCAACTCTCAAAGGAAATCTGATTTCTTATCTCTTTACTCGGATTTTGATGCCATATTCTTCAAAAAAACTGTCCTCACTACAGCTTGAGAAAGAGTGTAATCATAGCACAAGACTTTTTCATTCATTGTGGTATGCTGATTGAGGTGTTGAAAGCAGTACAAACCAATATGTTTGAATTTGTCCTCAATATTTGTTGTCCAGAGTGAAACCTGCTTGTAGCTTATAGCTTATTGACTTAATTTTTTTTACATGCAGGAGCTTTTTTAGACATCACAAGTTGTTTGCATATTTCAGTAGTGTTGTAATGTTTTTTAATGAATGATTCTTATCTTAGAGAGAATTTTGTCTGTGTGGTCAGCTGATTAAAGTGTACAAATAACAGACTGTTAATTAGTATAGTAGCCTTCACTGACATCTCATTTCAGGTCTACTGGTACAAATGCAGTAAATCTCATTTGTGCATTGGCTTTTTAGTGGTTCTCATTCTGCAGAGAGTCAAGCCCAGAAGGACTGAAAAGCTAGAGTGTTGTAGATCTTACTTGCTAGTCGTGCTCATTATCTCATCCTCATCAGCCCTATAATTTAGAAAAACTCAGGGCACTGCTTCATTATAACTATTTACTTGAAAGTCATCTAGATTTGCTACTGTATGGATTCTTAATGAAGGTCTAGCATAACCTAGTTGTTTACAGTAGATGCACTATAGCTTGTGGTGAATCAGGAAGTCAAAAGAGTCCATATCAAAGGGAACTGCTGGAGTAGGTGTTAGAGGCAACAATTGATTTTTCTCCAGCAATAGTATCAGAGGAAAGGGGGGTCTTTTGTGAATGTGTCTTTATATGTATGATTGAGACCGAATTTGCTGAAATATGGATATACATACACACTCTTTAGCCTCTTTCTGGATATCTCTGTGTACATGTATTGGAATCTGTGTGTCTGTATATATGGGTTTCTGCCTCAATGTGTGTGTGTTTACATATGCATGTATACTCTCCTTAAATGCTGAAGAGAGAGTGTTCTAAACCTCAAATATGCTGTAACAGTCATGCAGTGTGTTAATTTTTTTATTCCATAATTATGCTTTGCATGTGATGCTTTCATGTATTTTGTGACCTGATGAATTGTTTGTTATTTTCACAGCTATATGGTGCATTGGTAAAGGACAGAAGAGCAATACAGCATTGAGTTTTCTAAAGTTTGTTTAGGGGAATACTGAATGTCTTTCTTTAGCATTGTTTAAAGAATTATCATTACTGATATACTGGTATTATCCACGATCTTTCAAAGTAGGATGCCTGATGTTTTGGTGCTAGAAGTTCTTTAATGTTGAATTTTAACCTTTATATCTGTTTGACTAAATGTTGAGACTCATTGAAGTATGAATCATGCTCCCATCAACCTACATTCAGTGTATATTTTCTGGCCATCTTCTTACAGGCTAACATTTGAAGAGTATTAGGGGTTTGATTTCAATTGATGATAAAATACAATTAAAAGTAAACTAATACCTTCCATGATTGGCATGGCATATGTTTCCTAATAACAGTGACAGGGGGACTGTAGAACAAGTTTGTTTATTTGATTAAAAAAGAGTCTGGAAATTGTAATGAAGAGGGGTAAAGGTACTCTGTATTTGTAGTACTTAAAATAAAGTAGGCTGTTTTTTTCTAACATTTATTTGTGCAGAATACCTGAGAAAATGTCCTTGGTTTCTTTTTATGAAATATAACAATAGGTACTCAGATACCATGTATTTTAAGTAAGTGTTTAAACAAGAAGCAAACACTTGCAAATACTTCATATACCTAACTTTGTGAAAGGTGTTTAACAGTAAATGTAGATTCTCTTTTGTTTTGGTTTTTTTTTATTCTTCATTTATCATTCCAGGAAGCAAGAGGGAGTTCAAACATCAGCGTGGCTCTAAGCTAGAAATTCAGCCTGACCAGAATTCTATCCCAGACTTTTTGGCACTGCAAGCTGAACCTAACACATCCTACAGTCTTACGCAAAACAGAGGCAGTTCTCTGTCTTCAATCTGTTTCTTCAGCCTGGATGTCATACCCAATCCCAGAAGAACAATGGAAAATAGATTTTCAGATTCTTAGTATCAATAATCGTCTAGAAAGGAAAAATTGTGTTAATGTAAAACGATGCAATTAAAGTATAATTTTGTTGCTGTCTTTGAATTGTAGTTCAGCATTTGTATTTCTTGACATTAATTTTACGTTTTTATGAAAATGTGCATTTGTATGTTCACATTTCTGCACTTGTCGTTTTTGCATACTGAAGCAGTTATTTCTTTAAACTTGTATTTATTGCAGTTGTTCATTTTTTATGTAGTATATTTTTAAATGTTAAAGAATGACACATTTTGGGTAATTTTCCTCAGTCTTAAAAAAAAAAATCAATAAGCCATTTTAGTCTCTATCTATCAAAGTTGTTTCATACTTGTCTATTTTAAAGCAGGACTGCAATACTTTAATAGGATTGAGAGAGCTATTTGAAATGTATGCCAATGATTCCTGTCATTTCATGGCAGCCCTGCCATGGTTCACTGAGCCCCCTCTTTTCTCTTGTCAGCTCAACTGAAGACAAGCATTTAGTTGCAAACTTTAAGCAGGTTGTGCAAAACAGAAATGATGTGACTGCTTCTCTTCCTGCACAATAATGTCACTGCTGGTCAATGTGAGAAGGTCAGGTTGCTCCTTGTAAAGCTACATGATACCACTTGCCTATTTGAACAAGTTAAGTTAACCACTGAATCTGGTCCCTGCAGGCGCTGAAAACTCACCCTTTTATCAAGTCTGCATTTCATAAGAAAGAAGAACAATTGCAGACGGAGGATTTCTGATGAGATGTTTATATACTTTATAAGGACAGTTCCCAAACCAGTGTTGCAGGTAATGTATTTAGTTTAAACTGAAAGACTAAAAAGTAATGGCTGTTTTGACCTTCAAACAGACTCCTTTTTTGTTGTTGTTGGTAGGACCCAAGAGTGACGCCCATCTTTGATGCTGACAGAATTTAAAACAAGGCCATTGCCCTGCATTTTCTGCCTTGTAGCACACAAAAGTAAAATTGTATGTCAGGCCGAGATGTCGGGGAGCTGACAAGATGCCCCAGTGACATTTCAGCTGGAAAGAGCAAGTGTCTTGCAACCAAGTGGTCAAATATCAAATAATAGGTCAAGCAGGAAGGAGCTGAGTTCTAACCACAAAGAGGTTTCTGGTAACTTACTTGACAAGCTTTTGGGTGCTTTGTGGCTTGACAAAGTGATGTTCTGTTGGGTATCGCTAGACAGACTGTTCTTTATCGCGTTCAGAAGATCAGACATTGACATTGATTAAACTCTTTAACCCTTAAAGGTTAAATCCTAGCAGTTTCATCATTGTGAATGAAGAACAAAAGAAATTTTGTAACATACCATTTGTTTTCATATTAATCACAGAACTCCCTAGTGCTATTAACTTTTTATGTGCTGTGTAGTTTTTGACAAAATGATTGAATGCAAAATCTATATAATAGATTGTTTCTCAGTATGGGCCAGTGATACATTAGAAAAATAACACTATGCATTATGGAATTTGTAATTTCTTCTAATATGTCAAATGTAGGATTTGATTTTAAAAGCTTCATGACTACTACAAAAATTCCATTTTGGATGGAAAAGAATATTTGCATAAATGATATAGCACTTAAAATTAAAAAATCTTCCACCTACCATTGTTTTCAGGTACCCTAGAATCACAGAATATCCTGAGTTGGAAGAGACCCATAACGATCATCGAGTCCAAATCCTGGCCCTGCACAGGACAACCCCAAGAGTCACACTATGTGTCTGAGAAATTGTCAAAATGCTTCTGTCAGGCTGAGCACTTCCCAGGGGAACCTGTTCCAGTGCCCAGCCACCCTCTGGGTGATAAACCATTTCCTGATATCCAGCCTAAACCTCCCCTGACAAATCTTCAGGCCATTCCCTCAGGTCCTGTTGTTGGTCACTAGAGAAAAGAGATCCATCCTTGCCCCTCTGCTTCCACTCATGAGGAAGTTGTAGACTGCAGTGAGGTCTCCCCTCAGTCTCTTCTTCTCCAGTCCACCAAGCCACTCCTAATATGCCCTCAAATTTTAAACAAGACCTTTAATCTAAGGTAGCTTGAAGTTTTCAGGTATTCTCTTATTGTGCAGTCCATTGCTCACAGCCATGATGTGCATTTGTGTGTGTTAACTAATGCACAGCCATGCAGTACCAAATAATAAATGCTGCAGAACCCTTACATGTAAGAGTCAGCTGACATAGGTAGAACATTAGTTTTCTTTATGTATTTTGTCTTGAATACTGAAGAAAGAAGTTTTCATTTTCCTCCAGGTGTTTTGGCTTCGCTCATTCCTGACAGTGACTGTTCATAAAGGCACCACAAGTACTGTATTCTGCTCTTCCAAATTTAATGTGAAAGATGTGTTATAATTATGTGAAGAATGAAAGAATATATCTTACTGATCATTTTCCTCTCTACTGCGTATAGACACCTTTATGCCCTTTACTTTTTAAATTATATTCTCATGGTACTCTATAGTTTGAGAAAGAAAGTGCCTATTTTTTGCTATGTGGCCTCAAATTGCTCAAGATTTGCAGCCTACTTGCCCTTTCCCATCATTGCGAGTGTATGTGGTATTATGAATGTAGAGACAGAAAAACAATTTCTTTCTGAAATCCGTATCTTATCAAGAACAGGATTATCTCCTCCACTTACTCCAGTTACAGCTCCAAGCATGGGTACCTGCGACTTCACAGGGACTGTAACAATGGCAAACTGACTGTAGTTAATATGAATGATCTAGTGAGCTTTCATTCTTACAAGAACTAACTTGTAGGTTTTCATTGAAGAACATCTACCTCATTCACTCTTTAAATATTGACTAACTGTGAGTTACAGACTGTTTTCTTAAAGCTATCCACTTTGAAGAGACTTGGAAATATCTTTTGTTTGGCTGTTCAGTAACAGTAGCTGTCAAAAGAGCATCCTGACTGTTTTATACCATCTGCTCTCTCTGCCTTGCTTTGAAAATTACTTGAGATTCTTACTTTCAAAGCTTTTCTTTTTTAGGACCTGGAATTTGAACAGGGCTATATCCACTTGCATAATTTCAGCTCCATCATCAGCACTCCTCTAGGAGAACAACCAGTTTCCTTATTAGAAAGTCCATGTTTGGTAGGGCTAGAATATTCTCCATTTTTTTTAATGTGGTACAGCAAAGATTTGGCCTTCTGGTCAACCGCAAAATTCATATTAATTTATTTACCCACCAAGCAACTCATCTCTGAAAAGAGATGGTGAAATCTTATTTCTTGCCTGCAGTAGGTTTTATAGCTGTTACTACAGATTGTGTGTGTGTCCGTATGTATATTTTTGTCAGCAGTGATTTTGGTTATTGAATTGACTGTATTGTCACTCCACTCTAAGCAGTTCTACTACACCAGTAGTACAGAGGGGCTTTTTGGCTCCTCCTGTTTCCCGTAACTATTTGCAAATTCAGCAGAAGCTTTACTGCCTGTCAAGTTGGATAAACATTTTATAGGAGTATCCTCCATTGTTGTAAAAGATCTTGAATGCCTTTACCAAGCTAATCCAAGGCAGCTGAGGTTGGAAGGCACTTCTGAAGGTCATGTAGTCCAACACCCCTGCTCAGAACACAGTCAGCTACAACAGGTTGCTGAACATTGTATCCAGCTGGGTTGGATATCTGCAAAGAAGGAGTCTCTTTTGACAACCTGTTCCAGTGTTCAGTCACCCTCAAAGTAAAGGTGTTTTTTTCTTATGTTGAAATGGAATTTCAGGTGTTTCAGCTTGTGCACGTTGCCTTTTGTCCTGTCACTAGGCACCACAGAGGATAGTGTAGCTCCATATTTTTTACTTTGCAGGTATTTACACAGGTTACACAGGTTGGTAAGATCTCCCTAGGCCTTCTCTTCTACAGGCTAAAAAACTCACAGCTCTCTCATGCTTTTCTCATATGACAGATGCTCCAGTCATTTTATCATTCCTCTTTTTGGTCCTTCACTGGACTCACTCCCGTACTCATATTTCTATCTTTGTTGTGCAACTCGCTAGGGAGCTCTGGACTGGAGCCATTACTCCAGATAGAGTCACCGACACTGGATAGAGGGGACAGATTGCCTCCCTTGACCTGCTGGAAGCCTTCTTCCTGATGCAGCGCAACGAGGCTGTTGGCCTGCTTTGCTACCAGGGCACATTTCTGCCTGATGTTAAACACGGAGATCAAGAATCTACAGATACTTTTCTGCTGAAGTGCTCCCTAGGTAGTTGGTCCCCTGTCAGTCTTGCGTCCCCAGCCTGTCCTGGTGCAGGTTATTCTCTGGGGCAGAGGAGCCTTTCTTCTTTTCTCTTGAACTTTGTCAAGTTCCTGTCAGCCCTTCTTCAGTCTGTCAGAAGTTCCTCTGGATGGCAGCAAACCCTTCTAATCTTCTAAGCCACTTCTCCCAGTTTAGCATCATCTGCGAACTTGTGGATTGTGCACTGAGTCACATTATCTGAGCCATTAACAATGTTGTTAGTCCTTACTGGCCCCTGTATAGACCCCTGGGGTACACCACTAGTGACTGGCCTCCAGGTGGACTTTGTGCCACTGATCACAATCCTTTGAGCTCACCAGTTCAGACAGGTTTGAAACTGACTGACTATCCTTGTATCTAGTCCATATTTCCTTACTCAATATGTGGGACATTTTTTTTGTGTAAAGGGCTCTCCAAGTTTCCAAACACTGCTAAAGCCCTGGATTAAGTGAAATGCAATATTGTATATAACCTCTTTGTCAATTAGGTCAGTCTGATCATTTGATCACTTACAAGAGCATCTGATCCACTGTCATTCTGTACTTGAAAGGTTTTCCAGTGCTTTAAATTTTAGATACATTTGCATGTGCCATAACTTAGCTCCTAAAAAATATTTAAACTCTCTTCTGATATACAAAATTGCTTTAGTAGCATTTTTCTCCTGATGTTTTTTGTAGTTCTTTGATTATTCTCCAGTGAATAAAACCAAAAAGCCTCTGGCAGCTTCAGAGTTTGGATCAAATCTGTATGTGAAGAGCACCCCTCTTCCATTGCTAGTGATGGAACACCAAGCTTACTCAGCATTTTTCTTTCCATTCTTTATTTGCTTGGCCTTGAAATCCAAACTAACGAAAGAATCTATTAGGACATTATTTCCTATCTTTTCATCTTGCCCAGTGTGAAATGAGTAGATTTTGTCTAACTTCACTTCAGTCTTTGTAATCTGATAAATTTTGGACAATCATTTTGCATCATACTCTCTGTATGGCCTAAAAATGTATCTCAGTATTTACGTGGAAAGTGTTTAACTGTCTTCTTTCCTCTTTGCTGAATATTTGCCTAAACCAGTGGAATCTACAGTGATTTTTGCATAAATTATTTAACATCTTTATGTACAAAGTTTAAACTGGTATAATTACATTTTCTGATAGGTTCTCCAACTCTACTGTGACTTCAGTTTTGCAGATGTAGACTTGACTTTCAATTAAGTCTCTGCAAATTGTCCTTTGGTGGGAGATGGAAGGTGATGTGCTCTTTGTCATGCTAACATGGATCTGATCGCTGTCATGGGGAGCATAATGTAGGAATTTTTGGCAGTTTATATAATTTTATGTATTGCAGTTCAGTGCTTTACAAACCAGTCATTCAGCAATGCATATGAAACTGAATCTTTGTCTGCTATTTCTGGTGTCCAGTGACTGATGAATAAAATTGAACAAGGAAAAAGAAAAATACAAGGAAGTGTCTGAAAACTAAATTGTTTCCAAGGAATGCTGAGCAGGAGGTAAGGAGATCCACTGAATAATTTTTCTTCAGTTCTTTATTTACCATCTCTACTGTACCATGCTTCCTACCTCTTTATAAGGTAATAGTACTAATAATTATTACTGATATCAGATTGCCTTCTCATGGTTCTGCTGTGCCTAATTAAAGCTTCGTAAGTGGTTGGGTTTTGTTTTGACTAATTCCATGAAAGTCATTAATTAAAAAATGGAAAACATTAGATTTGCTTTATGCACAAGTATTGTCACCATTATTGTGTAAGTATCCTTTCTTTTTCTTGGTAAACAAATTTTTTAATCTCTCACTGCATGATGGTAACAAGGAGATGTTCAAAATTAAAGCAATGCTAATTATGTTTAAAAATTTGCATTTCTTTTTGTGTGATATGCACACAACTCATATAGCAGCCCCACTAACTGTTGACTTGTAGATGTCTGAGTGGTTTAGTTCACACTAGTGATGTGGTCCTAAAAGTCATGGCAACAAGCATCATAGACTTAACTTGTGAGCAGTTAAGAAAGGCATGCACCTTCTACACTTTACAGGAAAAATGCTGTTAGGCTTAAGAATCTGGCATATGTGCATACCAATGCCAGTCTAAGTGGTGGCAACATTTTTATGAACAAGACAACAGTTTCAGTAACTTTCAGTGTATGCTGTGTTGACTTGCCATCATGACTTCATACATAAAGTCCTTTTAATGCATGGGATTCTACTGGCACACATGGGGAGAAACCCAAAGCTACACTCCATCCTGTGACATTCATATAGCATTTGAGATTTTTGCAGAACAAAAAGCTTTTGAAAATAATTTGTAAACCTCAGTCCACAAGGTAATTATCAGAAAAAAGGCAAGAGAATTGTGAATTCAATATTAAATCCTTTCCTACTTCAATGCCATGTGAAGGTTAATAAAATTTGTTCCCATAAACAATAGCATGGGAGAAATCTCAGTTGCAATGTTTGCAGTAGTAGATAAATCCTGGTTTCAGGCTTCATTCTCAATTGGCTTACTGAAACAAATTTATGTCAGACATTTGGGGTAGGAAGCTGTATATATTAAAGCACTGACCTTAACGAGAGTCATGCAGCTAAAATCCTGCACTGTTCTTTTAAAATGTCAGAGGTTAATGTTATTTAAATGCAGTATTTGGTGGTTTAATTGAGTCATGCTTCGTTGTCTTTTACTGCACATTAATGCCAATGAAACACTGGTTGTTGACAGAAAGTTCTCTTCAGTGTATACACTGACATATCATGCTGCTATAGAGAGACCAGTGTGCAAGACAGAGTAGTCATACTCTGCTGGAGTAGGAATTTTGTACTGTCTAAATGGTGGCAATATCCATTATACACTGACAGAAAACATGAACTAGGCTTGGTTTTGTTGTGTATGTTTTCAGGCTGCCTTTTGAGAGAACTGGTAAGACTTAATTGTTGAGACAAATTAATCTCAAGATTTTTTTTGTTGGGTGTGTCACACAGGTTAGTAAATGTACCTTGAAAAATACAAAGCCAACTCCTGAGGGAAGATCTGTTACAGAAGTGCCTTCTGACAGCTCTTGTAATCTGGTCTTAGGACACACCCATGGCTTTTCATCTTGTCTTTGTCTAAGTTTGGAAAAAGGAACTTCATGTTGTTTCTCTGGATACTTCTCAGTGCTAAGTCTCCATGCCAGCTTAAAACCCTCAAGAGGGCATAGATGCTGTCTTGGCAATTGAGATGTAGAAAATATTGCAAATTGTGGACCCAAAAGCTTTTGAAGAGGAATACAGGAAGCAACAGCAGTGAGTTTACAAGAGCTTGTGTGGGCACTGGGTAGGGTATATTTGGTGTTGTGCTTTTGCATGGTATAATAACTATTACGAAGTAACTGCCGTCATATGGACAGCTGTTTTATACTTCCTTATTGTGGTTGGAGTAGTTGCGTGCTGTTTGTCTAGTCCCGTAGGACTTTCTTACACTTTTGGACTCTGAGCTTTCCAGGGTTTTTCTCATGACTGCAGGGTGGTTTCTGGAAGTCATTAGAATTCTGTGTCTTGGAAATCAGTTTGCAAATGCTCATGAGTTATGACTTTTAAAAAAATTTTTCCAAGACAGTGTAATTTTCCAAGTTGATGTCAGCTGGTTGAAGCCTGCAACTGCAAATGGACCTAGCTTGTGTGAAACTTCTGATGCATTTGGTGAACTCCTGGCCCTTACACTGTCTTACTAGGTGGCATTGGGACATCCCACTTGGCCTTCAAAGGGAAGAACTAAGTGTTTGAATCTTGTGTGAGTAGTAAATCACAAAGAGTGATTTAGTGGAAAGTCATAATAGTCAGAGCTTTTTAGAAGCAGCATTTAAGCCCATTTAAGGACCTGCCTTAATGGGTCTAGCTAAATATATTTAGTTTTCTCCTAGTGTGTAAGATATCATGAAAGTGTCTGGAAGCAGATTAACTGCTTTATGGTAGGAATGACTGGTGACATTTGCAGATCTGTGTCTTCTTCCAAGGTCTGCACTGAGTCTGTTGTATACTACAAAGAGCTGCAGTTCAGCGAGCAGAACCTATAGAGCCCTGACCTGGGGGGACTTAATTCTTTCTACCACTGGCTCAAGGGCCAGAGGTGTGAAGAGGTGTGAAGCCATAAGGAGATTTGTGGGAACCTCCTGTAGTTCAAAGTCTAATTGTCCATGTCATACATTTGTATATGAACATATGAGTTGGTGTTGGCTTTTGAACATGTTAATGCTTTATTTTACTTAATCTATTTTCTAGCAGTCTATGGTGTATGTGCACCTTATGCTGAACTACTTATTTTTCCTAGAAGCACTTATAGCAGTCAGGTAGAACCAGCTGTTGCCTGGTGAACTCTTAAGGCTCTGTTAAGGCATAATGTGTTAAATAATTAGCAAGAAAGAAGGGGAAACTCAATTATTAACAGCAAAGTGTGAAGAATTTATTTTTTTGCATTGTAAATAAACGCCTTTTTAAAGGATTGAGCCAAATATCATAATCTTAGGCTAACTACAAAGCAGAACTAGTCATCTGGCCAAAAAGCTCCAAGAAGAAGGCATGTAACACTGACCAATTAGAAAAATTCTCATAATATTTTCCTGATGGACACACTCATTTATGAAAATAATATATAACAGGAGAAAATACCTAGAAGCAGCTTTAATTGTGAAGGATCAAAAAGCAGAGAAAATCTGTGAATCTCTGAATAGATTCAGAGGACATAAGGTAACTTGTAGTCTTGTTCAGTGGCAAAAGGCTCTGATTATTTCTAAAGAAGTGGTTTCTGTGATTTTATCAATAAATTAGGATTTGGACACCAAATACTGCTGTGGCGCCCTATAAGAAAAGGAGGAAAAAATGCTTTAACTTTCATGTCAACTGCTACGTGTAAAACCAAGCAACAAACAAGACCCCCCAAACAACAACAATCAAACAAAAAAAAATTAAAGAAGAAAACTCCCAGTTTTCTCGTCAAGATGGAATCTCTTTATCCAGGAGTCTGATTGTAAATTCTGATTGAAACCAAATTTCTACCCATGTTACTCCAGTACTTTTTAAAAATGTTTTCATTCTCAGGTGAAAAATGTTATCTGTCTGCAGTGTCTGTTCATTGTTATCTCTGCTATGTTTATGTCCTGCAGCCTGTGAATGTATCTTAATTTACTGAAAATGCAAATTTCCTCCAGTGTGAAACACCTTTACAACTGTAACTGCATCAAAAGTCTTCATTGAGTATTTGTGGAATACTTGTTTGCGTTGCACTTCTGTGACTGTATCACTGGCTGAGCACTGCATAGGGAAGAGTAGAGAAATCAATGAATGTTACTACTGGGATATTGGGTTTGCTAGAATTTCAAACAAATTGCTTAAAACCTAGCAGAAGACACCCTGAGTGAACTGACTCTGGAGTAATAGTAAATTTAAAAGGACGTGATAAATAGGATCTTTAATGAATGGCTCAGACTTGTTTTTCTGCAAGCTAAACTTAGAAGCTACTGCTTTTCTGCTTAGGTAAAACTTAATACCTTAGTTGATGGATCTAGTGTCCATTTGCCTGCAGTGGTCCCCTGTGATTACAGGTTCTAACCAGACGACAAAAGGACAAAGATTCACAAGCCATATAATGCCGTTCTCTGCAAAGGAAATGTAGGTTGCTTCCCCTGTAAGAAGCGGGTAGTTTTACAGTGGGTTGAGCAGAACCATATCATTCTTCCTATTTCAGCAAAAATGTTTCTGTCTCACGTACACACACAGCTTGACTTCCTAAAGGGTACGGATTAAACAGTTGGGGTTATTTGAAAAGTGTCTGAAGTTCTCTTCCTAGCCATAAAGAAATTGCACTATAAAGATTTATAATTCGAAAGGGAGGAGTTTCCTCTTTTCTGCTGCTGCACAAAAAGACTTGGTTTCTTTTAATAACTGAAATGGTTTCTACCTCTGTCTGAGTCTACAAGAACCTCTTATAAAGTTCACAGAGCAGTTACAGTTCACCATGTGAGCTAGTCAAATGCAAACTTATTTCTTTTAGCAGGCACTAGTCATCCTTTCCATTAAATCAGTTGTCTAATGCACATCCTATTCAGATAATATAATTTTTATAGACAAGTCTGAGAATCTCAGGAAGATACAAATCTTATGGACATGAAGATGAAGTGTGTAGAACTACTTGGGTTGACTTTAGACTGGAACCTGGACTGTAGTCCGAAGAAGAGTCTTGTGATAGAAGTTTCTGCATGGCTTCCACAAACTTTTTTTTGCTCCATTTTCTGTATGTCTGCTTTGTTACTTCTGCTGTGTATGTATATTTATTTTCACAATCAAAATTCTTCCTTTTCCATAATGGAATACTCCGTGAGAATGAATGAAGGAAGAAAGTAGATCCAGATAGTACAACTTCCAGTGTTTCTAGAATTTTCCCTACATTAGAGCAGGGTTTAAACATCCTATCAGAAATATAGGGTCACTCAACTGGGTTGTAAACCTCATACTCCAGTTTTCTTGTTTTGACTATCAACATTAATAAATTCTAAGTTATATTTTAATGCATTATCTTTGCCCCAGTTATTCATATTTTGGGGGTTTTGTCTAATTATTTGACCATTATTACATGAACTCTAATGCTTTTCCTAAAAGAATCAAATAAATTCCGCCATACACATATTACACAGAATCACCAAATCACAAAGTATCCTGAGTTGGAAGGGACCCAGAAGGATCATCAAGTCCAACTTCTGGCTCTGCACAGAACATCCCAAGGGTCACATCATGTGCCTGAAATGCTTCTTGAACTCTGTCAGGCTGGTGCTGTGACCGCTTCCCTCAGGAGCTGTTCCAGTGCCCAGCCACCCTCTGGGTGATAAACCTTTTTCTGATATCCAATCTAAACCTCCCCTGACACAACTTCAGGCCATTCGTTTGGGTCATGTCACTGGGCACTGCAGAGAAAAGGTCAGTGCCTGCCCCCCTTCTTCCCCTCATAAGGAAGTTTTAACTGCAATGAGGTCTCCCCTCAGTCTCCTTCAGGCTGAACAGACCAAATTACCTCAGCTTCTCCTCATACGTCTTCCCCTCAAGACCCTTCACCACCTTCATTACCCTCCTTTGATTCCCTCTAATAGCTTTATATTCTTCTTATGTTGCTGATGCCTTAGGATTTTAGCTTTTATCTTCTTCATGTATTTGTAACCCTGCAGTTCTTTACTGTATAACTGTAAAGTCCATGTAGAGTGTTAGCTACTGCTTTCAGACAAAACAACTTCTCTCCAGGCCTGAAAACTCAAGGACACCTTACTGCCTCAGGCCTCGAGAAATGTAAACAACAGTTGCGGGGGAGCAAGCTTGGGGTGAATTGCTTCATTACCTGAAGCTGTAATTGGAAGAACTAACCCTGATATGCAAATGGACCAAACTTACAAAAGTGTGAAAACTCGTGACCCATCATCCATCTTGGGGAGTCCATCTTAGGGTGTAGCTCCCTGAGTGAGCTCTGACTGCCCTAGATGCACCTGAAGGCCTTCAAATAAATATAACTGCTTTTTACTCTTTTAATTTTGTCAAGCCTTTCTTTTTAGGTAGTCCCGGATAAGGCATCATTGCAGTGCCCAAAACTGCCCCCAGCACTCGAGGTGAGGCCGCCCCAGTGCAGAGCAGAGCAGGACAATCCCCTCCCTTGCCCAGCTGGCGATGCTGTGCCTGATGCACCCCAGGACACGGTTGGCCCTCCTGGCTGCCAGGGCTCCCAGATGGTCAGAGAGGAGCCCTTCCTGCTTGCCCTGCCTGTGTGAATTGCCACACAAACTGCTGTGACATGCCCTCACTGCCTTTCCATGCCTGTTTGCCATGTTCCCTGGAGCTGTTTAAATCTCCCATGGATGGAACTCTCTTGTACAATCTGATCTAACCCTCACCCTGAGACCTACCTCAGTCGCTGCCACCTCGCTGATTGACCATATTAACTGAAAAATTTCAATATGGGAACTTAGAGGTCTGCAAAGGTGGTAAAAACATTAAGGTTGTTAAAAATTGATCCATTCACTTGGCACAGATACGAAAAACATTGTGTATAATACACAATAATGATGAGACACACCAATACACATATGAACGGCTGTCAGTTTAATAAAAGGGGAAACTTCATCATTGTGAAACCTAACGTTTGTATCCACAGCAAACGAGAGGATGAGCATATCCTAAGGTGCCATAGTTCATTCCCTCTGTCTGTGGCTTAGAGTACCCAAGAGCCCAAACCCAAGGTTTGTTAAGGCAATGTTCCTGTTTTATGATGATTACTTCATCTATTCAATGATACCACCACACAAGTGATGTGACCATTCTCATGAATCACAGAACTAAGTGATCAATTCATAAATTTTTGCAGCACGTAACAGTAAACAAGCCACTGGCTTACAAATTGCAGAATTGCAGAATGGTTGAGGTTGAAAAGGACCTCCAAAACCTAGTTCCAAACCCCTGCTCAGAGCAGTGTCAGCTAAAGCAGGTTTCCTGGACTGTGTGCAGTTAGTCTTTAAATGTCTCCAGGGGTGGAGACTTCAAAACCCCTCTGGACAACCTGTGCCAGTGCTCGGTCACCCTCACAGTGAAAAAGCGTTTCCTGATGTTTTGAGGGAACCTCCTGTGTTTCAGTTTGTGCATGTTGCCTCTGGTCCTGTCACTGGGCACCATAAGAGTCTGGCTCCCTCTTCTTTGTTCTCTCCTTTTGGATATTTATGCATGTGTGCAAGGTCTCCCCTGAGCCGGCTTTTCCTCAGGCTGAACAAGCCCACCTCTCTCAGTCTCTCCTCCTATGAAAGATAGTATAGTACCTGTAGTATCTTTGTTGCCCTGCACAAGTTGTTCCAGTATATCCATGTCTCTTTTGTACTGGGGAGTCCAGATCTGGCCACGGTATGGCCACATGTGGCCTCACCCATGCTGAACAGAGTGGAAGGATCACCTTCCTCCACCTGTTCACCACTCTTTGCCCAAAGAGTTGGCCTGTTATGCTGTGACAGTGCATTGCTGCCTCATGGTCAGCTTGCTGCCTGTTGAAAGCCCAAACCCTTTTCTGAAAAACTGATCTCCATCTTGGTAGCCAGCATGTTCTTGTGACTGGGGTTATTTCTCCTCGGTTGAAGTACCTTCAGTTTCTCCTTGTTGAACTTCTGGAGTTTTCTCGTGTGGAAATCCTCTGAATGTCAGCAAAACCTCCTGGTGTATTAGTCACACTGCCCCGTTCTGTATCATCTGTGAACCTGATAAGGATGCACTTTATCCCATCCTCAAGGCCATTAATGGCAATGTTGAACAGCACTGGGCTTGGTTATTCAGCCACTTTTTAACTCACTGTTTGTTTATGTAACCTGTACTTTGTTGGCTTGTCTGTGATGATGTTACAGGAATCAGTGTCAGAGATGTTGCCAAAGTCAAGGTAAAAACCATCCACTGTTCTTCCTCTGTCCACCAAGCTAGTTTCCACATTCTAGAAGGTCTGGAAACAGTTTCCAAGAGCAGTTGTTCATTGCCTTGCTAGGGATTGAGATGATGCTGAAGGGCCTGCTTCCCAGTTTATTTTTTTTTTTTTCTATTATTGAAGTGATATTTCTCTGTTTCAGTCCTTGGGAACCTTTCCTTTGAATGGTCTCCAAGAACATTCAAAGACAACTGAGAGTGGCCTCATAGTGGCATCAACTATGTATGGCCCCTCAGTACTTTTGAGCTCATATATAAGCTGCTTATTTGCTCCGTAGCCCAGTCTGCCTTCACTAAGTAAGTCATCCTTGCTCAAAATCTCTCTGGTCTCAGGGGCCTAGGATTCCTGATAGCAGATTTTATTGGCAATGACTGAGACAAAGAAGGCACTGAGTACTTCATTCTTCTCTATGTTAGTTGCCAGCAGTTTCCCTGCTCCATTCAGCACTAGGCTCACATTTTCCCTTTGCTGTTCTTGTACTTGTAGAGTAGTTCCTCGTGGTCCTTCACATTCTGTGCCAGATTCAACTCCAGATAAGGCTTGACTTTCCTAACCATCCCTGCACAACTGGGCAACACCACCATATTCTTCTTGGGTCGCTTGACTCTCCTCCCACCTGTGGCCCAGTTTTGTTTTATGTTTGAGTTCAATTGCATGAAAAAAATTGAAATGAGAGGCCAGTGAAAGTGATTCTTCCATGTCCACCTCTAACTATTGATTTTGTTGATTAACAGAGAGGGAGACAATATGAAGCCATATTAACTGCTACTGTGAGCTGCATGTGACCAAAGATCAGCAGAAATACGTCTGCTTTTTGGTAGGCTATGACTGACAGACCTTTAAACTTTTTCATTTTGATGAGCTTAATTGTCACCTAGAACTACTTGAGTTGAAAAGTTAGACCAGATACCTAAATAAACATCTTATTTGTATCAGGAAATTGTACTGTGTTTCCCTTATATTTTCCTCCATATTTTAGGTTTTGTAGATAAGTATGAAAGTATATGTACAACTGAAGCTTATTCTTACCTTTTTTCCCATGTCAAATGAGAAATTCTGAGAATAGAAATGAAATTGTTTAGAAGAACTATTTTGTAATCCTGGTTAATAGAACCTCTGCAGTTTTAAAAAGAATACTTCAGAAACAAGTGGTGAATAAGAACGGATAATCTAACACATGGATGCAAGTGGATTTTATAGAAACTGCTGATATTCAGAAAATGAAAGAGTGGGTAACAGCAATTAATGATTGTGAAGTCTGCTACTCTGTTCTGTGAGATGTTAAAACCATGTCTGAAAAAGGAAAAAGATTAAAATACACATTGATTGGCTGATGGGCAAAAGGTAAGGTTTAAAAGCAAAGAATTGACTAATATGCGTGGTATTAATTAAACTTCTCATCATTGTGAATAAACAAGATCTGATAACCCATATCTGTAAATTCCTGAATTGATTCCAGATTGAGTGTACTTCAAAGGCCTATGCCATGTAAACCAGAAAATCACCTTCAGAAGAGTCTTTTCCTGTAGCTCAGGGGAACTGCAAGACATGATCTTTTCTCCTGTACAATTTTCATTCTGAGTTTTCTGGCTGATGTAGTAGGCAATACATACTGGGTGGATTGATAAGATAGGCCCCAAAGTGCACAAGTTTGCCAGAAATACCTGTCTTCCATGAGGACAGATGGCACAGAAAAGGTGTGTCGATTTGATCAGCTGTTGATAACCAGATGTGACCAGTTATAAAATATTTGGACTAAACCTGCAAAGATGGAGACACCAGAAAGGACTGTAATGTTGGTGCTTTGGAGGCAGGACTAAAAAACAGACATTAATGGGATGCCTCCTGTGGGAAATCCTGACCCCACTGAAGTGAATAGGAATTTTGGCCTTTTATTCACCAAGGGCTGTATTACACTCAAGCTGGATTACTTGCCTGCTGTAGTACACAATGCTTTAAAGGAATGTTACGCAGGCAACCTGTGCTTCTTGGTGTTTCTCCTGCCTTGGGTGGAGATCTTTTTGCTAGGAAAAAGAATAACAATACTAAGCCTTGCTTTTCTTTGAGACTTTGAAAACCATTTGTAATGTGCCTTTAGTTAATTTTAAGACTTCTGCAACTATGGCCTAAAAATGTTTAAAAGTCTAAACTAGAACACTCCCTACTGTGAGATAAATAAGAGCCGAACATTCTGATGCCTTATCTTACGTGGGTCCCATTTCCCTTACCTGTGGTTTTCTCAGATTTTGTTGTCCCACATTTTGATACTTGAAATAAAATTTGAAAAGTAGAAGAATGAAACCTGGATTAGAGGGTTTCAGTGAAGAGGAAAAAGTGTCTGTCATGACTACTTGCTGTCCCAAGTTTGTTATGTATAACAAAGGTTATATATTTTTTCCCTGTTTTCCTTTCCATGTCTTTTCAAAAATATCTTTTATTGACATTAAAGACTATTCCATCATGGAGTGTTGCACCAACAGGAAAGTTCTGTAGCACAACTAGCAAAGAAATACAGTAGGAGAAAGTGAGTCACAGGTGAAAGCACCGAATTTGTAGTTTAGCAGAGTCCTTAAGTGAAAGGGTTTAATTGAAACACAACCTGACTAAGCTCTGTGTAATAGCTAATTTAGGTTGTTGTTTTTGAATTTAAGAAAAATTCAGGTTTCCCAGAATGTCAGAAGCGCACCCTGGCCATCTCCACAGCACAGGTCCAGAGAGGGCAGCAGGGCTGCAAGCCTCCTGCTGCTGCCTTTGTTGATGCAGCAACTGCTTCAACCCAGAGAGCTGCCTCTGATCACTGAGTGTTTCTGAGGCGCTCTGCAAGCATTGGCTGGCAATTGTGGTGGTCGTGCTCTTTGCTAAAATTATCCCTTCTTCAACCAGTCACTTTTCCCCTCAAGCCTTGTTGCATTTTTGCATTTAGGGGTCCTTGCAGGTAGGAGGCTGTGGCTGTCTTAGCTGGTGTGAAGGGTTGACCTGGAGGTAAACTCCAGATTCCTACGCTTAGTTTTTTAGAGGAAAAGAGACAGCAAAAACAGACTGCAAACTTGAAAAATGATTAAATTATTTATTTCCTAACTCTACTAAGAATAGAAAGAATAAAAAATAATGAAACTATTAAGGTATAATATACAAATATCATTCTCCCCTTATACATTCTGGTTGTTCTTACTGATCACAGAAAAGACATAAACATGAGATTCTGATGTTATGATTAAGAGTTCTTATTGTCACCTCATAGGATAAAGGGAGTTCTTTCTGTAGTGTAGTGGGATTCATCCCACGGAAGACAGTTCCCTAAAGAAGTATCTTCGGCGTGGTTCCAAACTTTTCAGAAACACTATAGCCCGCCCAGGTTTTGCAGTGGTGTATCCTCTCTTCCACAAACACTTTGCAGTTTGTGGGTCACAAGAAAAGTCTGTTGGGGTTAAACATTTTAAGAATAACTCGTTTTAGCCTAAAGGCACCAAAGGCAACAGGCTCCTGCTTTACAATCTCCAAAGGCTGCAAGCTTCATCTACACACAACATGAAAATGTTCTTAATTTAGGCTGTAAATTTCTCGCTCCCCCATGGCTCAATATTGCAATTTAAAGAGCAACTTAGTTTGGTATTACTTCAGATCACACAGCACAGCTCATAGAAAAATATATGAATCTCCTTACTGGTAAACATGGCTTCCTTAGCACTTCCTACCACTCCTTGCTTTCTCTTCCGTTTGGCTGCTGGCTTCATGTTTAGTCTTTCACGTGACTACTTTCTTTTCTCTCTAGCTTAGAGAAGAGGTTAATATTTGCAGAAAATGCCTACAAAAGTATTTATAACAATTACATGCTCCCAACTGAGATAATGCCACTATATTAAGCTTGCTTTCCCAGGCTCAAGGCCTTTTCTCTGCACTGGCAACCATCCACAATTTTAGTAACTCTTTTTAGTTGCTATTAACTCTTATCAAGAACAACAAGGTCACCCTTCGATCTCACCTGTAAGCGAGTGCTTTTTTTCTTCTCTCGGCTTTTTTCTCGGCTTTCTCGGCCCGGCTTTTCTTGGCTTGGTGGTTTTGCTACTTGACCTTAGTCCAGATGACATCAGACCAGCTCCTCTCAAGTCCAGAACGGCGCAAGACCGGTGGGGAGTGAGGCCAGCTGCCCCCCCCCAGTCCCCCGGGCCGTGAGGCCCTGGCCTGAGGGCCGGGAGGAAAACCACACTCTTACTAGTGATCAGCAAGGAGCCAGAGAGCAAGAGAGGAAGTGAGGACAAGGCTACATCACTTCCTAGAGTTTTTTTTTAACATTCCTTTCACAGAGACATCACAGGAACACTAAGTGGTTCACAGAACTGTCCTTTACCTGTTTTTAACCAACCAGATTTGTCCCACACCGGGCCAAACTCTGACAGCTGGCCAGTCATCTTCTCTGAAGTGCTGACTGCCCCATATAGCGTCATTTTGCTCTACCATTGGTGAGGCCAAAATGGACTGACATCATTGTGAACTGCTTGTTGCTTTGTGCATTCCCGTCACGTATTCAGACAGTAATACTATGTCATTTACAATCTTTTTCACCTGCTCCCTTTCTGTTGTATGTGATGCCCTTATAAGTGTTTTCAATTGATTTCTGCTGTTGCATCATCCAGTCAACACTGGCCAGTACAAGGTTTTAAGTGCCCTGGCTACTCCCTGTGTTGCCTATAAACTGTTCAGGATTCCCTGCTGTTTGTTTTCACAAAACATTCAGTGCAGTTTCTGGCAAAGCCAATTATCTCAATAGCAAAGTTGCAGTGGTAGCATCACTATGGAGATTTCTCTCTGTTTCTCTTGTCCAAGTTCCTTAAAAAAGTGAGGAAGTTGATTTCATCACACAGTTTTCGGTACTTAGCACTGCTCCATATTATGTCAATATGTATGAGGGAGGGGAGCTTCATGCTGATGGTGCTCAGGCATGTATTTCCAAAGGCATCAATTAGCAAATTAGCAATGCTATCTCATGAGAAAATTGTACAGGTTTTCTGTATTTTTGCTATCATAACAACATGACTACCTAGTGCTTTTAATCTAGAGAGCCTCCTAATACATTAGATCCAGTGGAATATTAAAATCTGTCATTTGCAGAAGTAAACTGAGCAACAGAGCAATTAAGTGACGGCCCCAAATACTATTCAAGAATAAATTTTAAAATAGACTTATGGGATCCAGGTTCTCAGCCTGCTTTCAAGACACCAGATTTCACTAATGTTTTTGTGTTACTAATTCTTTTTCTTTCCACTCCTTACAAAAAATGCAAGAAATTCAGTCATAATTTATGGCCAAGACCTATGACAACCAAGGTCTAAGAAAAGTTACTGTTTTCTTCATAGTTAGTTTCAATCAAAATTGAATTGTAGCTGGCTTTAGAGATAAATATTTCAACCTAGAAGAAAAATGAAAGATTAAACCTAGCCTTGGCAATCTGTTTATGGAAATGGTACCTTTTTCTTCAATGGTTCAGAGAACCAGGTTCTTCACACGTGGTTATACACCAGGTTATACCTGTCACACCCCATTATAATTTGTAAAACATCTTAATTGTCCATTCCTTTTTTTTGATGTAGTTGTATAAAGGAGGAAATGAGGATTATTCCTGTTGTGTCTTTCCTAGTGCTTCAATTCAATTATTTATTTTCTTGTGAGGACCATCAGTAGGCATGAGTGAAAAAGCCATGTGTTATATGTCTTTTATGATAAACTGCCTGAAAATGATGAATGAATAAATATTTTTGAATGAAGAAAAGTGCATTTACTTGCCCTTTAAATCCACGTAAAAAATTGGCAACAGTTCTCATTTTTGTTTGGTCTCCTTATTCTGTCGTGTTAAGAAGTGGCCTGTGCTGGTAGTATCTGTCAAGTTCCCCAGTGTACACACTGCAGCTTGTCCCACTGGAGATGTTTGGGCATATTGTATTTGAATGCCTGATGTTCACCAGGCTAATGCAAGGAATAATTAGTAGTAATTATGATGAAATCTATCAAATTACTAAAACCTGGGAGGTGTTGTTCTTAAAAAAAAAAAAAACTGTGTTCACAACTGATTTATTTCTTTACTGAGCATCATGCGATCTGGAGGAAAAGACCCTTAGGACTACATTGTCCTTTTATGACAAGGTAACCCACCCAGTTGATCGAGGAGAGCCAGCTGATGTTATCTTTTTGGATTTCAGCAAAGCTTTTGATACTGTCTCTCACAGGATCCTTCTGGACAAAATGTCCAGCACACAGCTGGATAAACACATCATGTGATGGGTGAGCTGCTGGCTCGTGGGTCGGGTGCAAAGGGTTATAATGAAGGGGGTGACATCAGACTGGCGACCTATCACTGGTGGGTTCCACAGGGCTCCGTGCTCAGCCCGGTGCTCTTCAATATCTTCATAAGTCGTTTGGATGCAGGACTTGAAGTTTGCTGATAACACTAAATTGGGAGGAGCTGTTAACTCCCTCACAGGCCCGAATGCCCTGCAGAAAGACGTTGACAAAGTAGAGGCCTGGGCAATCACCAGCTATATGAAGCTCAACAAGGGCAACTCCTGGATTCTCCACCTGAGATGGATGTACAGACAGACTGCGGAACAAGAGGCTGGAGAGCAGTGCTGTGGAAAGGGACCTAGGGGTCCTGGTCGATGGCAAGTTGAACATGAGTCAGCAGTGCCCTGGCAGCCAGGAGGGCCAACTGTGTCCTGGGTTTCATCAGGCACAGCATCACCAGCCGGGCAAGGGGGGGGATTGTCCCCCTTTGCTCTGCATGGGGCAGTCTCACCTCAGGTCCTGGGGGCAATTCTGGGTGCCACAACATGAGAAAGACATTAAACTGTTAAGAGAACATCCAATGGAGGACAACAAAGGTGGTGAAGGGCCTTGAAGAGAAGCTGTATCAGGAGCATCTGAGGTCACTTGGTCTGTTCAGCCTGGAGAAGAGGAGACTGAGGGGAGACCTCATTGCAGTCTACAACTTCCTCATGAGGGAAAAAGGAGTGACAGGCACTGATCTCTTCTCTGTGGTGACCAGTGACAGGACCTAAGGGAATGGTCTGAAGTTGTGTCAGGGGAGGTTTAGGTTGGACATTAGGAAAAGGCTCTTCATCCAAAGGGTGGTTGTGCACTGGAACAGGCTCCCCAGGGAAGTGGTCATCGCACCAAGCCTAAGAGGGTTCAGTAAGTGTTTGGACAACTGCTGTATCAGATATATGATGTGATTTTTGGAGTGTCCTCTGCAGGGTCAGGAGTTGGCCATGATCACCCTTTTGGGTCCCTTCCAACTCAGGATATTTTATTATTCTACAAAATCATATAGTCATGTTGTAGAGCAGAGGAAAACAAGGAGAAGACGTGTGGGAGAAGCTCATGGGCATTCTGTTTCCTTGAAAAGATGCGATACACCTAGTGATTGTTTGTCTGAAGATGTGACTCAAGGATATACGTGTATTTTCACCTTTCAGTGCCAGGTCCTCAGTTCAGTCTGTTCCCATCTTCCAAGGTTTGGAAGGTGCTTTTTCCTATCTGTTAGGCCCTCACAGGAACCAGTCCCACTAGTGGTCAGATCTGGAGGGCCTTCAAAGTTTGCTGGTTTTTGCAGCAAAATGCCAGGGGCTGGGCACATGTAGTGCAGGCTGAAGACATTCTGTAGGGAAACTAGGCACTATCTGATACAAGTGTTTTCATTTAATGCAAGAATGAGATGGTGCTGTGGAAGACAGTTACTGCAAGGGAAAAGCACCAGCAATGAATTTCTGGTGTTGAGCCAACAGTGTTGAGCCAACTCAGCATGTGTCTTTGACCCATGACAGTTGGATTTCTGTAGCACTAGAACACAACCCAGCTATCTGTTTGCATACACAAGATGTTGACACCCACAGTATCTGGCAGGATTCTGCTAACAGGATTTTTTACACCCATTCCTCTTACAACAGAAAACACAGCAGAAGTTTTCAACTGTACAACTTTTTTCCTCTTTTATTCCTTCAGATCATGTACATCTAGGTCTCAGTTGCTGTAAAACCTTTTGTGCCTTTCAACTGTCATGTAAGAAATAGCCTTTTTAGCTGGACTGTTCATGTATTTTACTTTGTTTTTCAGAAATACTCTGATTTAATAGGTGTTCTTACATGGGCAGGGGATGGAGAACTGAGTGCTGTGGAGTCGCTCAAACGTGATTATCAACTGAAAGAGGAGGTACAGATCGGCAAGTTGCTAATCTGAATAAAAAAGGAGTGTAAATATATGAAACTGGATTGTCTTCCCACTTCTTACTTCCATGGTTTCTTCTTTTCCCTTAGGGGTGCTTTGCTGAAAAGCCACACTTCTAGTAGACGTAGAATATTTTCAGATGCCTCAAATTACATCAGGAAGAGGAAGCCAGAGAATGAACCAAAATATTGAACTTTTCCTCAGGAAGCGGGGTGTAGTGTCTCCAAGAGCTGGCAGAGCTGTTCCTTGTCTCCCCAAAAAGAGAGATTGTTTTGTCATGACAGCGCTGGTTGGAGCACTGTGAATCCCAGCTGACTTTGAGAAACAGATCCCCCAAATGTTGTGGGCACAGTCATAGTTTGGAGTGGAAATTTGCTGCAGTTTAGAGTTATTGTGGAAGTATGTGTTACGGCAATTCAGTCTGCTACACTAAATTTTAAACAAGCTGAAGCTGCCTCTGATGCCTAATATCTTTGGAAAATAAAGGCTGAGGCCGAAGTAAGAGGGTAAAAAGTAAAAATTTATTAAAGGATTTGGAGAAAGCAAAGCTTTCCCAGGGATAACCCTGGGACCCCCGCTGTGCAGGCTTTGGGCCCCATCCTGCCGAGCGGGGTTCCAGCAAGTGTGAGTTATACAACGGTAAAAAGGGTACAAAAGGGTAAAAAAGTCTGTGAAGGTGTTCGTGCTTCTACTGTTATAGGGATAACATAGTTTTGAAATATTCTCCAATGAAAAGCAGAAGTTTGTCACACTATTCCTTGTGGCAAGTTTCTATTGGAGGTTCTCTGCTTACTTCAATAGTTTATCGAGTCTAACTCTGGAATGCTTAAAGGCTGATAACTTGGTTCTGTTTTGTCTATAGGAAAGGGATACAAGGTTACAGGATAGAGGTTATAGGATTATAGGGGTACTAATATATAAAAGTATAAAACTAAAATACTACTAATCTAGAAAGCATAAAAACAAAAAAATACCTCTGGCATCACCTCTATTAGTAACTGCAGAATCTAGCTGATAATGGTGGTGCTAAGGTTTTTACTATGCTTCAGGAGTGCGAAGCTTTTTTTGTCAGAATGTTGCAAACCTACAGATTACTTAATTAGCAACTAAAATCTGAAAAAATGCTTTAAACTGCAAATACATCATGGCACAGATCTTTCAAAAAATGTTTCAGGTAAAAGCACAGACATTGATTATTGCGAGCTGTATATGACTTGGAACCTAGACTGAACTGTAAGAAAAATGGTAATACATCCCACATGATAGAAGCATGCCACAGTGCACTCTCATAACCTGGTATGAAAACTTGGAGTTGTCGCTGCAAATTCACATGCTGATGGCTGTAAGTGAATCAGCTCAGAGAATAAACCAAGCCAGTTTGGGGACTTCCTCTGGGAAGACGCCACAGAGAGCACACCGCCAGATTGGCAGGCTGTGATGTGCTACCCAGGCAGGCAGAAGGATGGTTTGGTCTGGCAAAGGACCTGGGGGGCCCCAGGGGCTGGGTGTCCCATGCTGGGCTCTGCCTGCGGTCCCGCTGAAGCGCAGTGTGGCGAGTCTCGTGGCGCAGTGTAAACAGATGTCCATGGGAAGATTCACAAAACTGTAATTACGCACAATAGTGCAAATGTTTAATTAATCAGGTCTCATGTCCTTATTATCCCCTCACTGGCTTTCACTAATAATGACCCAGAGGAAAATTCTGTGCCTTCTGTGAGTTATATTTTATTTACAAGGGTTTCATTTCTTAGATGATTTTTCTCTTTTGTTCCTGGGTAGCGCTACCAACAAGAAAATGTAATTCTGATGTCCTTTACAAGTAAAACTTGTGACTGGCCTAAAATGCAAAATTAGGGAAGGCTTTGTGCTACCTCACATGGTTCCTTTAGCTGAATAAATTAGAATAACTTAGCACTTACTACTTCTCTTGCCTTACATTCAAAGGATGCATAAATATTTGGCAATAATCCTGTGACTAAAGTTGAGTTGAAAAGAAAAGAGGTCTTGAAGAAGAAGCTGTTCTGTTTGAGCAAAGCAATTCCTTCCAAGCTGGTTTTTGATCTATATGAAATGTTAAATCACAGAAGGGTGGCTGAAGCCACGGAATGGAATCCCAGCCTCCTTCCCTGAAGATGCCTCTGCCACCCCCAAAAGTCAGTCACTGGAAAGAAAGTGTTAAAAAGGATATTGTTTGCATTAGGGGGCTGAATTTTCCACTGGGTAATCATCAGTGAAACCTAGTCAAGGGCAAATGAGGATGGCAGGCCTGATTAATTAATGTGCTACAGTGCTAAAAGCAAGATTTATGCTATTGGTTTTACAAGAGTCATTGATATTAATACTGCTAGTAAAAATTTTGTGCTGCTATTTACTGTTTCCCTTTTTCACTGCAAAAATGATATTAAAGGTACAAATGATGGTTGTGGAATGTAACATTGTGACTTTGCTCTCTAAATATTACTCCTGCTCTACAGAAGAGCTCTTGCAGAGCTGCTATTAGATGCCGAATTGCATTATTCCCATTGCAGTCTACAATTCTGGAGGCTTTTAAGCCTGATTTTAAAAATTTACTTTCGGCTTATATCCAGTTTTCAAAGATCTCTATCCTAGGGATATATTCCTACTTATGTATATGTGGGTGAACTCCCATTTGTTCAGAATTTTTCAGAGTTTTCTGAAAAATTGAAAGAAAAATAACTACGTATGCAAATAGGTATTCAAGCCTGAAAAAGCCAAGTGTCATTACAAAGCATGGAATAGAACAAAATAACATTTTGAAGATAACAAGGGCTACTGTAAAAACACTCATTCCTCTAAGCAAAAAAAGGCTTATATAAAGCTGTTAAGTATTTTCATCACTTTCAGGCTGATACGCAGCACATTCAGAAATATCTATTTAATAATGTGCTAGTGGGGTAGAAGCTGAATGCCCTTGCACTATAAACACTGTTTCAGAAATGTGTTTACAGACAATTCTGCTTTTGTTCATTAATATGCCACAGGAAGTATAGCAGTAAAACCTGAAGTGTGGGGCATGGATTGTGTCTTGGGGTGGCAGGGGGGAATTGTCTGCTGCAAATAAGCTTGCTCACATCATAGAGGGAGTAAGTGGCAACCAACTAGATCAGTGTCAGTTCAGCTTCTGTTGTCCTGATAACGCACTGATGTGTTTACTTTTCGCTTTACAGCAACATGGAACATTTTGTTGGAATGATGCCTCTTCCTCTGGGGTTATTTTTTTTCCCTTTCTTGACAAGAAACTCTCAGTAGTCATGTATAGCTGAGTAAAGTCTTAGACTTTGCAGTAACTTTCCAAGGTCTCAGGACTGAGGCAAGCTTGCCAAGCTCTGTGGGAGGTCCTCTTGGTTTGCATGGAGCTTTGGTTTAGTTAATTGAGCTGTAACAACAGTTCTTTCAATGATCAGGTGACTGTTACCTGATTTGTTTTCTTTTGTTTACCTCTGTACAGTTACAGAATAGCTATCATTTTATATTTTATAGTATAAAAGTACTTCAATGTCTTTCGTGTCGTCAAGGGCCCAAAACTGAGCACAGGATTCAAGGTGCAGCCCTCACTAGTGCTGAGTACAGGGGGACAATCACGACCCTGGTCCTGCTGGCCGCACTATTCCTGACAAAAGCCAGGACGCCATTGGCCATTTTGTCTACCTGGGCACATGCTGTTGATTCATGTTCATCCACTCCTGACCAGCACCCCACGGCCTTTTTTACCCCACAGTTTTCCAGCCTGTCTGCCCCAGCCTGTAGCACTGCCTGGAGTTGTTGTGACCCAAGGGCAGGATCTGGTGCTTGGCCTTGTTGAACCTCACACCATTGCCCTCAGCCCACTGATCCAACCTGTCCAGATCCCTTTGCAGAGCCTTTCTACCCTCCAGCGGATCAACACTCTCACCGAACTTTGTGTCATCTGCCAGCTGACTGAGGGGACATTTGATCCCCTTGTCCAAATCATCAATAAAAATATTAAACAGGACTGGCCCCAGAACGGAGCCATTATAATATGTATTTAAAAATACTGAACAGGCTAAGTTAGTAACCTCAGAGAAGTGTCTCCTTTGACTTAAAATGAAGAAGTTTATGAGGACCTCAGCAAAAACTGGGTCTTCAAGCAAGCTCAGAAGCTCTAAGCACATGCCTGATGCTGGGACATCTCATGGTGTTTCTGAAGTTATTGGAGCCCAACATCTTCACTGGCCCCTGCAGCCTCCTGATTCAACAGTATTCTTCAGGGCTCTGTGTCGAGCAAAGACTCAGTGATGCCACTGGCTGGGTAACCTGTGGTCATCTCAAACTCTCTGCTAGGGTCATGCCTTCATTTGTTACATGAGCCACATGGCTCGCTTGTCAACACCTATGGGTACAGGATGCCTTGTGCTAAACCAAAAGATCACTCTGGGAGGGAGACTAGCCCGAAACCCAGCTTGGCAATGATGCTAGCACACCAGAATTGTTTTACAGTGATGACAGCTGTTTTTTGTGGCAGATGAAACAAGGTGCATCAAAGCATCTGGTCAGTGCAGGCCCCTCCTGATGATAGTGCACCTCTGATGATTGATTACCTGGAATGTGTGCAGGAGCAATTTCATATCCCTTGGACCTTGATTTGTCTGGGACTACTAGGTCACTAATGAAGCTTTGCCTTTGTCATTTCCACTTGTGAAACACAAAAGAAGTTTCGGTGAAATGGCGACCTTGCCTGCCTGTAAATTAATGCAATCATTTTCATGCAGCAGGACATCATTTTCCAGTTTGTATGGGTATGGCATTCCTGCCTGAACTCTTGCATCTGTCAGTTCACCATTGACAACACATCAGTGGATAGGAGCATGATTGCTGAGTTCAAGTAGTTGAAAGACCTCTGTGCATAGTAATTCTTGTGATGGCCTTAATTCCATGAAAAGATTTTGTACAAATTAAGGTACTCACTGCTGCAGAGCTGTTCTTTCAGGTGTATCACCATCAAGCACTGAGGGAATCCAGAACCGCCGAGATAACTCACAGGTGTGGATTTGTTACAAGAGATAGGAGGATGTCTCTTTATCTGCTCTGTTTATGGTAGGCATCAACTATGCTACAAGCTTAAGAACCTTGCTAACAAGTTGCCAAGTAATGTTAAACTAGGTGACACTTCTTTGACTTGAAAAATCATTTTTGGTTTTATATGGCACATAAATATGGACTGAAGGGTCACACCTTGCAGTATTACACCTGCTGTGTCAGTTGCAACCCAGACACTGTTGAACTCTCAAGGAATCAGTCCTGGTGTGTTGACAACTTTGCATGACACTATGATAAAGTAATTTAACTTCTGTGTATCTTGGTTTTCCTCATTTACTTAAAGTGAAAAAAATAAAATCTTACATAGCTTTCATACAATTATATGACTCCATGACCCAACAATTTGACAATAACTTCTGTGTTTCAAAAGGAGCTGTTTTAAAAGAGCCTTACATATACAAGCTTGGAACATGTTTTGATTGTTTTCTGAGTGACTGAAGAGTGGTAAATATATTTGCATCTTAGAACAGATGAACAAATTTGGTTAGGTGAATAATGCTGCTGGGTAAAACTTTCAAGAATATTTCAGTGTCAGTTATCCTGTTGAAAAACATTCAGTTGAGAAATTTAAAATAACATCTTACTTCTTTTCTAATTTTGTTTTGTTAGTTTTCCCTCATTTTTAAAGCTGCTGTTTTCTTTAATATTCTGCAGCTACCATTCCACTACCCTGGCACCTAGCAGGTGACACATGTCACCTCTGATGGTCTAGGAGTTTGAAAATATTATTATTGTTCTTATTCTTTCTTAAATGCTAGGCATAGAGCTGAAAATTTATTTTTCCAAGGTATAAAAACTATTAGAGAAATAGAAAATAGCACTGATGAATGTGAGTTAAAAGGCAGAAAAATGGACTGACAAACACAAGAAGTCTGCAATAATCCATTGCTAATTGGTCCAGTTACTATTTATAGTGCAGAAAACATGACAATTCAATGAATACCTCTGTTACAGACTTGATAAAAGCCCCTACTTCTGTCATGTACTGCTAAACACTTCTCAGTTCTGGTGATAATGAAAGATGATGTTACAGAACACCTTTGAAAATCAGATTGTTTAATCACCTATTGAACAAAATGGCTTAAAACTCCTCTGAGGCACTAGCACTGACTTTTTTCCTACCATGTCTCTTAACCGTTCCAAGACACTAAAGCAAATAGTGGGCCAGAGCACAAAGGGGTAGTCAACTTGCTGTTTTGGACATTCATGCCACATAAAATAATGGAAAATCAGCATAGGACCTAAATAAAAGGATGGTATTTCTGTTAGCAGTCAGCACGGGTTAAGAGAAGAGGTCTGAGAAAATAACTGGTGTATTTGCAATATTTTAAAATGCTTTTTGATAAAAACAGTTTGTTAATCCAACAAACTAAGGAATCTCTGATGCATTTTAATTTGTATTAACATGGCATTTAGTTTAAAGCCTAGAATGGTACCATGCCATTATTGCACTCAAATAGATAATGGACAAGGCACAGCTCTCATGAAAATAGTTACGAACAGCTCCTGTTCTCAGGCCACAGATGTTTGACCCAGCCTTGTGCTGTTTAGCATTTCCCTGAGCAATGACTATAACTGTTGCTGATAAATAGCTGCTCATTCCGCAAGAACAGGGGGGAAAACAAATAGCCATATTGGTTATTTAGTATAGCTAGGATCCAAGAAAGTAATATACATCTCCATGGCTCTTTCATTAAAGGTAATCTCATAAATAAGGGGCTCTCTAATGGAAAAAAAACAAAAACAGTGGCTTGTTGTCCTCATGAGCAAGGAGTGTTGTACTGTGTTCAATACCCACAAGGCTGGCACTGAGACTGCTGTAATATTGCCCACCACTGGTCCCATGGTTCAAGAAGGAGCTGTGATATGGAGAGTGTGAGTGTGAGCTGCAGTGTGGAGTGACATGCAGATTACTCTGTAGGACCATTTTCTCTATTCACCAAACTGCTAACAAGACTGAGAAATGGGAAATGGAAGTCAGACAAATTCTGGCTAAAATAAAGACAGTTCTTCAAAGTAATAGTCACTGAAAAAACATAGGTCATGATTCATACTGGGGGAAATATTTTGGTCAAGATTTCTTCTGTTTTTTTCTTTTTCTTTTCTAAAAAGTACACTTCAGTTCAAGAACACGCATTGTGCAGAACCAGGCATTTCTTAAGGGAAGTTTGTTGTATTTTGTTATGATGTGTCCATTCTGACATTAAACCCTATTGATCCAATCGTCGAGGCTAAAGTCAATATTTAGGCATATCAATAACACATCTGACTTTTCAAAATTCTTCATTTGATTTCATTAACCTTAACTTCTGGTTGTTACTCTACTTCTCATTGATTACTTGTAAATATAGAAGAATGAGGCTGCATTAGTGATTTTGACTACTAAATTATTATCTGTACCATTATCACAGGGAACTAGAATTTCATATGGTGGCCATGTTTTTGTATATAATGATATTGTACATTTTCAATTTCATAAAACAAGGAGAAGACACTGGTAGAGAATTTTTTTTAGGTGCGTTAAGTCAAGTACCTGCTTAAGTAGTATATTTCTTGAGAACAGATGTAACAAGCTTCTTGTTCAAAAACATGTGAAAGTCTTCCCTTCAGCTGCAGAGTAACTCCCCATAGGCTGAGAGCAAACGATCCACTTCCCTCTGTCATCATGCAACCTCTGATACCACTAGTCATGCTTCATTACCAATGAGCTGGAATGCCTACTAACAAGCAAACCCAGGGCTTTCCTTCCCGACATGGATTATCTCTATATTATATAATATAAAAATTGAATGATATTGTCAGTTAAGTCAGATGCTAGAAGCCCATGGATGATGCTGCGATCAGCATAAAGTACTCAGGTTAGGACGAAGCACCACAGGATTTTCCTTTCAGCCAGTCAAGGTGGCCAGTTAGGGTTTGCCTTGATCTTTGAAGTTCTCTTTGAGCAGTTTAGGTCTTGGGGTAAATCTGAAGCTTTTGAAGGTAGCTGTGCTCCATCAAGGCAAGATTCAGGCAAGTTTGCATAGCTAGAGGAAGTTGTCATCTGACATTACAGAATCACAGAATTGGTCACGTTGGAAGGGACCACAGTGGGTCGTCTGGCTCAACCTCCCTGCTCAGGCAGGGTCATGTGAAAGCACATTGCACAGGTTTGAGTCTAGATAGTTCTTGAATATCTCCATTGAGGGAGACTCCACAACCTCTCTGGGCAATCTGTTCCACTGCACAGTCACCCAGTTCTTCCTCACTTTCAGGTAGAACTTCCTGTTCAGCAGTTTCTGCCCATTGCCTCTTGTCCCATTGTCTGATACCACCAAAAAGAGCCTGCCTCTGTCTTCTTGGCACCCCCCTTTCAGATACTTGTAAACATGGATGAGGTCCCCGCTCAGTTGTGTCTTGTTGAGGCTGAACAGGCCCAGCTCCCTCAGCCTTTCCTTACAGGAAGGATGGAGAGATTGTCCAGACCCCTAATCATCTTTGTCACCCTCTGCTGGACCCACTCCAGGAGCTCCATGTCTCTCTTGTCCTGAGGAGTCCAGAACTGGTCACAGCACTCCAGATGTGGCCTCACCAGGGCTGAGTAGAGGAGCAGAATCACCTCCCTCAACCTGCTGTCAATGCTTCTCCTAATGAACCTGAGGACACCATTGGCCTTCTTGGCCACCAGGACTCACTGCTGGCTCATGGACAGCTTGTTGTCCACCAGGACCACCAGGTCCTTCTCCACAGAGCTGCTTTCCAGCAGATCATCTCCCAGCCTGTGCTGGTTCCCAGGGTTATTCCTCCTCAGGTGCAGGACCCTGCATTTGTCTTTGTTGAATTTCAGACAGTTCCTCTCTGCCCGTCTCTCCACGCTGTAAAGGCCCTTCTGAAGGGCTGCACATCCCTCTGGGGTATCAGCCACTGCTTCTAGATCTGTGGCATGAATGACCTTGCTGAGGAGGCATCTGCCCCTTCATCCAAGTCATTGATGGACAAGTTAAACAATACTGGACCCAGTATTGAACCTTGAGGGACACCACTAGTGACAGGCCTCCAACTAGACTCTTTTCCAACCCTCTGGGATTGGTTGTTCAGCCAGTTTCCATTACTTAAGTCAATTTAAGTCATTGCCATGGCTTAAAATGGTATAAGATATACGTAATATCATGCGCGCACACACACAAACATATATATATATACACGCACACACATATACACACACGTCTAGACTCAAAGTAGTCTACATGAAGATTGAGTTCGTAATCTGGATCTTAACGTTTGAAGATGACCAGTAAAAATTATTTCTTCACATAACTCTGTTGAAGACCAAGAGGGTACAATGACAGAGCAATTAAACCGTAGCACCATTTGGCACTATTTAGAAGTGGGTATGAGGAGAGGCTTCCTACTCAGTTGAACACAGTCTGGGTCACTTAAGGAGGAAAGAAGGAGCTTATGCTTTTTCTGAATTGGAGCTTTGCCACAGCCCTCTGTTGAACTGGAGGATGTGTTAAGTGAGGTTTTCCACAAATATTGCAAGTAGGTAAAATGAGAGCAGTTCTCGCAGTTGTAGTTTGCTAAAGGTAGGAGATAGGTTGTTAAAGACAGTGGATGGGATGTCAGACTCTGATGATGCTGTTCTTCAAAAGAAAACTCAATCAGAATCAGTTTCCTCTTTCAGAGAGACTGAAGGGAAGCCTTTTATACTGAGGAGGAATGGGCAGTGGCTCCAAGTGACAAGTTCATAGACAAGACCACACTCGTCCAATTTAATAAGACTGTCTGAAGGTTTTACAGAGAACTCATGAGTGGTCAAGCTGAAAAAAAAGCAACCACCACCACAACAAAAAGCAAGCAAACAAATAAAAACAAATCTGGAAAAGAAATCAATATCTATTAAAAAATAAACTGGGTAACAGCAGAAACAACAGTGGGGAAAATTCAATTAAAATAAGAGAAGAAATGAGCCAATGACCTTTTCTATGAACTCCAGTATTCAAGTTTTCTATAAACACCATCTAACTCATGCAAATATGTTGTGCCAAAAGCATTTGAGACAAAGAATAAATAAATAAATACCATATGGAGATCCAATTGGTCACTGTGCCAGAACTAACCTCTGAAACAGGCTATGGTTCTAAATATGGGAAATGGAGAAGAAGGGGAGGTGGGGAGAGGGCATGGGAAGAGAGAAAAAGAATAAAAGACCTTTTGTTTTCTTTACAGGAGAGAGAAGGCTCATTGGCTCCAGATATTTTTTGGGAGAGTTTGCTATTCCAGGACACTTTTCCACCGCAACATTGTGGTAACATTGCTGGGTTCCTGCTCTTTGTCATATTCCATTGCAGTTTGGGGCTTGACAGCAGCAAAGGATTTTTCTGAAATGGGTTCAATTGGTTAGCATTGCGTCCACCCACCCACCTGCAAAAAGTCCCAAAGTGTCATCAGTCGTGGACAATTTTCTGAAAAACATGAACTCCTTGATTCTCTCAGGAACCACGACAAAAAACCCACTGCTTTAGCAATGCTTTAGTCAATGAAACTCGGGTTTTTTCCATGACCATTTTTTTCTTTTTATTCTTGTCAGTCTGAAAACACAAAAACATTCTAATGCTTTCTTGTCTGAAATGGAGTGGAAGTCAAGTCTTTTTCACAGTTTTGTATATACATGTCACATTTAGGCATCCCTCTCCTTTTGTCTGAACTAGGTAACTAAATGTAACCCACCACCTCTTTTTAGGACTTGCTGTTAGAAACTTTGTATATGACAGAAAGATGGATGTGCCTTTTCTCTTGTCACAATAGGATTTTGATTGATCTCGGTGCTCAACACCACGGTTGCAGCCCTTGAAGCAGACCATTGCAACCGCAAGTATTTCCAGTGGAACCGATATTTATACTTCAATATTAGTGGGTTTTATGAGAGAATGGCAGTCCATGCAAGGATATGCAGCTGCTGATCACACTATGGATATAACGGGCAGCCTAACTCCACACATAATGTAATAAATGTAATGGGAACTCTTGCCCAGATTTGTGTTCAGGGGTGGGGGAGAAACTGTATTTCCTGTTTCTTGACCAGAATGAGAATTTGAGGCAATAAAATTAAAAAAGCAAACCTCACCTCATGGTTCAATGGAAGTCCTAAGTCAGGTAGTTACAATCACTGAAGAGTGTAGGTTATGAATACACATATACATTTATATGTATTAGTAGGGAAAATTTATTCTATCTTGTCCTGCTGGGTATGAATCTGTGAGGGAGAAAACTCTCCTGTTGTGACTGATATATTTGTGTGGGCTAGCACCAGCTGAGCAAAGACATAAGAGGTGTGTGGAGAAGAGCAAGTGGGACTGAAAGAGAGAACTGAGGAAGGGGCATCTGGAGACCTTCAGACAAGCCAGTGATTTCAAGGGATATAATTTCACAGCATGTATTAAAATTAAATCAAGCAAACGAGTTGACTGATGAAGAGGGAAGCTTTAGTGCTCATAAAACACAATGAACTCATTTAAATTGTCAGGGGATATGTGAGTGGACTGACTTCAAACCAACAACAGTTTGTCTCCTTGTTTGGCAATTATTCACTTTTAGTATTATTAACATTTGCTAAATCTTGGGGTGGGCAAGGCCTACGTCTGCCTCCTTAGCTGTATTCATTGAAATTGGTTCAGGAAGAGAAAGTTACTGGGATCTCTTGTTATATTCTAATGCTCTACTAAATTCTTAGTAATGAAAGTGTGTTTAGGCATAAAATTAAGCAATTCTCAGTTAAGGGAGAGATCCCTTAAGGAGGCAGCTATATTCTTGAAGTTCTCATTTTCCCTAGACCAAATTTTGAACTATGTCAATTCAGTTGATGCTTTTCTACTGTGAATTCTAGTTAATCTAAAACATACTGAAAAACAGGTTGTGTTACATCGAATTTGGGTCAGGTGTTTGATAAAGCTATGTATTGTTCAGCTTTGCAGAAAAGGACCTGGTGATCCTGAGGGACAACAAGCTGAACATGAAACAACAACATGCCTTTACTGCAAAGAAACCTGATGATATTCTGGGCTGTGCTAGGTGGACTGCTGCCAGCAGGTCGAGGGAGGTGATCCTTTCCCTCTCCTCAGCACTGGTGAGGCCACACCTGGAGTGCTGTGGCCATTTCTGGACTCCGTAGTACAAGAGAGTCATGGACATACAGGAGAGAGTCCAGCAAAGGGCCACAAAGGTGATTAAGGGAGTGGAGCATCTCTCCTGTAAGGATAGCCTGAAAAAGCTGGCACTGTTCAGCCTGAAGAAGAGCAGGCTCAGGTTGATCTTATCCTTACAAAGAAGATGCAGACAGGCTGTTTTTAGTGGTATCCAGAGGCAGGACCAGAGGCAGTAGGTGTGACCTGAAACACAGGAGGCTCTGTCTGAACATCAGGAAACAATAATTCACTGTGGGTGTGACTGATCCCTGGTACAGGCTGCCCAAAGAAGTTGTGGAGTCACTATCCTTGGGATATTCAAATGCTGTCTAGCTATTGTCCTGTGCTACTGGCTCTGGGTGGCTGCAGGGAGGACCTGCACCAGTTGACCTTTAGACACCCCTTCCAAACTCATCCACTCTGTGATACTCTCTACATGCATGAGATTCCTGGAAGTCTATTTATTTCTTGTACAATAGAAAATCTAGTTCAACTGTCTTCAAATCATTTAGTATCTTCATAAGAAAGATCAGTTGCACTGGGACTGATATTCTGTCTTTTTGATCACAAGGTATTTATTTTGCATTCTACAATGTGGTTTTATTTTTAGACAGTTTAAAGGCATTAATAAATGCTTACTAGAGGTGAAGAAGCCTTGCAGCAACAAGTGATATCAAAGCTTATAAGCATGTCAAGATGAGGTGTAATGCACGGTTTTGAATAGTGGTTAGCAGTCTATTGACTGACTGGATTTTAAAACTATTGATTATTTATTGCAATATCTATTATTTATTGTTATTAGCTATTTAATAACATTTCATTTGCTGTTTTTAAAAGGAAACTTGACATAAAATTATATGTCCATTGAAAATAAAGATATCAAGGTAAATGCAGAATATTAGACTCTGGCTTATGTATGAAAATATTGAGTTTTAATAATTCTTTTTTTTTTGTGTCTTAATCTTGCTATGCCAAGGTGTGTAGGCCTGATTTATTTTGACTCACACAAATATTTATTATTTATACAAATACATTTCAGTCTTTGAATTTATAAAACTTAAATTATCCCCAGAAATTTTCCAACAACCCGATTTTATAAGGGAATTAAGGAATTCTCCCTGGGAACAACAACTTGGTTAAAATTTTAGGGTGTCATCCTTTTCTTTAAATGCTAAGACAGATATTTCTTGAATCTAAGCAAAAAAATTAGCTTTGCTATTTAATCAAATATGTTTGATTAGTGTTCCAAGAGGAGTTGTTTATAAGCACACCATGAGTACAAGCTGATGCTGGGCCTGATTTAATGGGAAGCTGCTGTACAGTTCTTTTGTTAACTTCATAAAAACATTTGTTAAGAAGGACATCTAGTGGGTCATCTGGTTCAGCAGCCACAGTGTAGTTATTTGTGTTGAATTCCTACTGGGTTGAAGGGCAGAAGGGTGGAAGGACAGAGGTGAGGCTGAGCTGCTTGCCCATCATACCTCTGCCCCCTCTCCAGCTCTGCTCTTGTGGGCACAAATTTTTGCCTGCAAACATGTTCTCCAACCTGAAGCTCTTCTCTGTCGAGACTGTTTTGAATGACATTGATTCAGTCTCGGAAGTACAGATGCAGACTCAGTAATAGTTTGCTTGCCATTTGATGCTATTCAGGTAGCCATAGTACAAAGTGAAAATTCTTTAACACATTCTCCTTCCCCACTGAAATAAACAGAATGATAAAAATATCTTCAGTTGGCCAGGTTAAGGCCTGGATGAATATTTGGAGAAGAAGAATTGACAATTGCAATTGCCATTGTCAAGAGTTGTCCTCCCGTGGTGGGAGTTTGACTATGTGAGATTGTCATCCTATATCCTGGCTGCTCTGCTGTACTCTGGGATACAGGAAAGGTCTATTCTGCTCTGAATGTGTCCCACTGGCTCCCCTTTAGGGCTTGATTTTCAGGCCATGTAGAAAGGAGACCTTTTCCATGTGGACGAAGTGCACCATGGACTGACTGTCTGTACTGGTATACGTGGGAAGACTTCTCTCCTTTCTTGAGTCATCCGCCAACTCCTACTGCTGATAGTGGTGGTTTCATGTCTTTCTCTGCCAACTGGCTGCTAGAATCCTCACCAGAGTTTGTAGGCATACGGTATATTTCTTTCCTACCTCTTAGCACTCACCTGGAAGATTAGTGTGTGCTCCATAGCTTGTGAGCCATTCTGCCACTGCAGGCTAAAATAAATAGCCCTACATCATGTTTCTTTTGACAGTAAATGCTGCAGTAAATAAGCATGTTGCTCAACAGTCATGGTGTAGCTCATAGAAATCCCTCGTTGATTCACAGTGTCCTGACATGGCTGCCATAAACAGAAACCCAAGCTTTGCCCTGCTTTTCCACAGCCTTGTCATGACTTTACGAGTGTCTTGTTTCAATGGTTGGTTTAAAGCATCCTTCTAGGACCAGGAAATTCCTGTATACCAAATCAGAAGCTCTGACTGAGCTGGCTATTTTTTGTAACAGCAGCAAAAGCAGCAACTGTAGAATTGATAGGCAGAAATCCCACCACAACTACCACCATTTGTTACGGTTTAACTCCAGAGGAGGACTAAACCTCAGCCAGGCAGCTGCTCGCTTCCCTCCTCCTCGTGGGATGGGGGCAAGAATTGGAAAAATGAAAGTGAGTAAACTCTTGGGTTGAGATAAAGACAGTTTAATAAGTAAAACAAAAGCCGCACACGCAAGCAAAGCAAAACAAGAAAGTCATGCACTACTTCCTATGGTCAGGTAGGTGTTCAGCCAGCTCAGGAAAGCAGTCCTCCAGCATGAGTAACAGTGACTTGGGAAGACAAAACTGTTACTCTGAACGTTCCCTGCTTCCTTCTCCTGCCTCCCGGTCTATATGCTGAGCACGATGCCATATGGTACAGAATATTCCTTTGGTCGGTCAGGGTCACCTGTCCCAGTTGTGTCCCCTCCCTAATCCTTGTGCACCCATTCGCTGTTGGGGTGGTGTGAGGAGCAGAATAGTCCTTGACTCTGTCTAGGCGCTGCTCAGCAGTAACAAAAACATGCTTCTGTTATCAACACTGCTTCCAGCACAAATCCAAAACACAGCCCCATACCAGCTACTGTGAAAAAAAGTAAACTCTATCCTAGCCAAAACCAGCACACTATTTTAGTTTGAGATCCTGGGCTTAGACGAATTCTGGAGAGACTTACTCTGGAGTCTTTCACTTTCCTTTTTACTCTGACTCCCAGTCCCTTAAGACCCCGAGTCCACCATTTTGCCACGTCAAGAAGGAAGACCTATATTGCTTTAATTAATAGTGCTTCCAACATCATCCTTGCTGAAGAGAATATCAGTGTAACAGATAGCTTTAATGCTTATTTAATGTTACTTTTAATCCAATACTAGTGTTTGACCAGAAAGCAGTTGTAGAAGAATTTCACCATGGTGGACCTATCTCTCTGTAAAGCTCAATTCGCCAAGAAATCCTGATGTGTGGAATGCTCTTAGTGCACTTTATTTGAGCTAAACTTTGCAGGATTGGTCCTCTACCTTATGGGAGAATACAGCCTGCAGGGTCAAGTAATAATCAAAGTAACTTGATAACAAATAATCAAGTAACTTGATGAAAAATGGTGGCAAAGAGAGGTGGCTTCCTGAAAAGGATGACACTGACAGTTTAACAGAAAAACAAAATCCCACTGCTTCCCTGCTCCTACTGGGTTATGGTTCAGCTGCTTTGGCCTTAGCAGCAGTCTACATGGAGCTCCCTGTCAGCTGCCACGTCACATCTCATTCACTTCTGCATTGTGTCATTGCTCTCACGGAGAGAACAGGCAACGCAGAGAATCTCCTTTACTGTTACCTGATATACCATTATTCACCTCTTATCATTTTAGCGAAGCAGTTACACTGCTGTCAGAGGTAATGGAGAGCATGCCGCTAAGAAAATTGGCTGTAATTTATTTATCAATTGTTTCTACATACCGCAAAAAGAGACCATCTACTTTACAGCTGGGTCTAAGGTATCTGAGAGCCCTTGAAGTTCATGGTTTTCCGGTATTCTAAGTTCTACTTATGGCTTTTCCTGTATATGACACACAACACCACCCCTGTGGTCTTCAAGGCTGATTTCTTCTTTGCTTTCTTTAGTCACAAATCATTCTGAGGCATCCCTTAAGTGCATTTGTATTGTTAAGTGCACCGGCCTGATTTGGTGTTAATTCAATTTGAGTGCCCTTAATATCTTGTGGGAGTGAGGCAATGCATGAGAGCCGTACCTTGTAAAAACAGGTTCCAGGTCTGCCTGAGAGCAAAGCACCTTTCCCACAGCAATTTACCAAAGTTGCTGATAAAATTTTCATAAGGAAACCTTTTTAGTCTGACCCTATTGTGTTGTTCTACCATTAAGAGTTGGGGAACTGAGACTGTATTCTGGTGACAGTTTATCACTATCTCCATTATTTTAGCGTATAGACAGCCTACTGATGGGTCACAGCCTACATCTTGTCCTCTGACCATGTGGAAATGGCTTTCAGAACTGGAGCCCAGAGGCCGACTATGCCAGTTGCAGCATTTGTATGTCAATACAACTGAAGTGAACTCTAGATAAACCAGTCACCCCTAACCCTCAAATGATGGGAGATGGGACATTTTAGTGCATTTAGGGCCAAGCAAAAAGAAGAAAAAGCAGAAATAGGAATAGCTGGCCCTAAAGAATGTGTGGAAGAAACAATATCACATTTTCATTGAAGAAATTACTTACAATCAAAGATGAAAAGACAGTTTTAAAGTAATTGAGAAAAGCAAAGGCTCTTTTCTTACGAGAGAACTAATTCTGCTCTCAAATAAGTTATTGTAAATCCTAAACAACTCCAGTATTAACTGAAAAAGTTTATCTTATGATGGTGAACCAGTGTCTAATACCAAGAAAAGTGCTCATCTGCCTAGCAGACTGCCTCTCTACACTACTTTCCCCCCCCATACTCTGGAGAGCAGGGAGCTGCAGTGAGGGAGTCTGAAGGGTGCAGCAGCTGCATATGTGATATTCCAGAACCTGTATGAACACATTTTTTCTCTTAGGTTGCATGAACACATTTTTTTCAGTTGCTATAGAAAGCATAACCGAAGTTATAGGATCTAGTATTTTGAAGGAAAACTGAGAAGAAAATTATGAAACAAATAATAATAATAAGAAAGAAATGAAAGAGAGACAGAGAAAGTGGGGCAGATTCAGAGACATAGTAGAATGAGAGGGAGAAAGAAAGAAAAGGAGAAGGAATGAGGAAGAAGAAAAAAAGATAAACTGAAAGTTACGAAGGCTGAAGAAAGGAAAAGAGAAAGAAATGAAAAGGAGAAAGGAAAAGAAGAAAGGAAGAGAGGAAACGAGAAAGAAAGGGAAGGAAGTGCAGAAGGAAGTGTGGAAGGAAGGAAGGAAGGAAGGAAGGAAGGAAGGAAGGAAGGAAGTGCGGAAGTACAGAAGGAAGGAAGGAAGGGAGGGACAGAGGGAGACAGGGAGAGAGGGAAGGAGGGAGGGAGAGAGAGAAAGAAAGAAAAGGAAAGAAAGAGAAAGAAAGAGAAAGGAAAACAAGAAAGGAGAGAAAGAAAGAGAAAGCAAGCAAGAAAGAAAGCAAGAAAGGAAGAAAGGAAGAAAAAGAAAGGAAGGAAAAAAGGAAGGAAGAAAGGAAGACAGGAAGGAAGAAAGGAAGAAAGGAAGGAAGAAAGGAAGAAAAGAAGAAAGGAAGAAAGGAAGAAAGGAAGAAAGGAAGAAAGAAAGAAAAGAAAGAAAGAAATTTACATTGAGCCTACCAGAGGTTGAAATGAATATTTGAGAATTTAGCCAGTGTGGCATGGCTGTTCAGCACAGGTACTAAATGATGAAGCTAGGTAGCTTGATTGTAAGGAGCATCTTTTGTAACCTAACATACAGTGATAACAACAGATAAATCTGTTGCACTCTAAATTGCCTTTGGGAATGTTGTCCTCCCTACCAGCACGACTTACTCTCACTTGCTGGTGGGAAAAACCCTTGATTCCGTGGAAGTCAATGGGAGCACTGCCTTTGACATCAATGAGTGCTGGATCACACCCTAAGTGAAAAACAATGGCTTTGCTTCTACTCGGACCAAATGGATGAATATATCAGAGCCTTGTGTGTATGGAATCAGGATTGGTTGTGAGTGTTTCTTGCAGAGGAATTTTACAGTCCGAGTATGTGTGACCAAGACAATCTGATTAATTATTGGATAAGGCTTGAGGAAAGCATAGAGTTACAGATACCAGCTAGGTAACTGTGTTATAGAGGAATTTATAATACCTTTGAGCATCAGCCTCTTGATCTTCAGGGGTATTCAGGAAGGAAGACAGAGATAAGGCAATACTTTCTATGTTTTATTAAGAGAAAGAGAAAATACTTATATCTGGTTCTCTCTCTAGCATTCAGTATTATGCTCTAATGTATTCTGCTTCCAATTACTTTTGAAGAACTACGGAAGTTTTCAGAAAAAAGAACTGGCTGCATTTAATAGTGTACTTGTCCTCCACCAAATTGCAGAGGTTGAACTGTGTCACTGTGTTAGGTGTTTGCAAACTACCCTGTCACATATAAACAAGGCAGAAGTCTCAAAGGGCAGAGGAAGCATCATGATAGGCCCTGTGTGTCTGCGGCCATTTTTCTTCCTCTCTCTGCACCACTGAGGTCAGCTGCAAAGCTGGTACTGCAGGGTGCTGTGGAAGTGCTGGGTCGCCTGAGCAAAGTATTTGCAAGCCTGATTCAACCTCAGTTGTTTTGTTCTGGTCTTGATCCATGTTGGCCTTTCAAGTGACCCAGTCTTCTCACAGCTTTTCCTGATTTCTGCATAATACCTTGTATCAAATTTTTGGGGGTGGAGCAAATACTGTTTGACATAGCTTTCCTATTCGAATAACTGGGAAAATGGTTCCTTTCTTTCTTTTCTTTTCTTCCCCCTGCCCCCCCCCGCCACCACCCCTGTTACACTGAGCTGAACATGGAGAGTTAGTAATTTCAGAGAGGGGCCCTTGAGGATGTTCTGGATGACCTCCTGTGAGACATGTATTCTTCAAACTGTAGTGAGCAGATGTGGCTAGGGAGAGTAAGGTCATGAAGGCAGAGTGGCAGGTGATGTGCCACAGCACAGCAGGGCCAAAAACAAGAGGCCCTTTAAGATGCATGGGTAAATTCTACAACAACAGCTGTAGCAACTGCCCCACTCACTGTGAGTGGGTTAGGAGGTCCTTTCTGATGGATCAGCAGTAGGTCAAAAAAGGGATAGAGAAAAAGTCATAGTTTCATTCTCTTGCTCTCACAGTATAAAGCAATTTTAGGGATTCAGATGGTTATAGTTATTGCAATAGGCCCCGGGGTTTTTGAGAATTAATGGGTGAATGTTATTTGCAGTGAATTTCAGGGGCAGAAAGTCTATGTTGGCAGGATTTGTGCTACCCTTCAAACAACAGAGAGGGAAGTCTGTGTGAGAGATGGGGCACAGCACCATGCTCTAGAGACTTCCAGCATTGCTTTGCTTCCATCTAAGGATAAGTAAATGCCTCTGTGTATGGTGTTTTGAGAGAGAAAGCTCCAGTTCAATCAGGCAAATAGTCTTTGACTTCCTAATCTAGTGAGAAATGGAAATGCTCTTCTTTCTCCCTTCCTCTTCATTAGTTTATGTACATCAGCTCCCATCATGTTTACCCGTGAAGAAGTGGTTTCAGAAGGAGTGCTATCTTTGTAGCTTTTTCTATAAACACTTCAAGTCCCATTGTATAACTTAGATGGAAGCAAACAAGCATTCAAATGAAACAGAAAACCTCAGGAGATCCTGCTGCCAGGACATAAGTTGTGTAGTCAGGAGAAAAATAGCCAAAATAAGAAGCTATGGGCCATGCCTCATGCTAACAGAGACGCAGGTGTTTCCCCTGACTATTTTGAAATAAGGCCTCAGCCAAGCCCTCTCCACATGGCTTCAAGTGGGAATGCATCTTATTGCTCAAGATGCTAGAAAAATTGAGTGATTTACACTCTTCTAAACCTACTATGCACTTCCACCGTTAATCATACATAATCCACAACAATGGCACTCTCTTTGTGCACCACATTGGAAGTACCTGTGTATCATATATTCAAATTAAATTGTGTGCTTGAGGGAGCTCATGATCCCCAGCATACTTCTGTGGCAGCATGGCTTGCAGGCTCCATACGCTACTTGTGAACAATCTATTGTGTATGTGACTGCAAGCTTGAATCCCTGCCTGGGATTATGTGAAAACTCTGGAACTTGCCAGCAGGAAAATTTACAGCTGAACAATTATATTGTTGAAACTCTGACAAATCCACCCCAGTTTAGGACTTTGAAAATAGGGCTAGGTGTATGCAACTGAATATATTATACACTATAACACGGCCTCATGGGGGCTGCATTATAGAGTCTGTTTACTTTGACTGACACTTTTCATTTTTCTTTTCTTCCAGACATTATTGTTGCAAATGATATCTCTGCTCAATATGGATTTTCTCCTCAAAAAACTGTTTAGATATTTGGATAAACATCTTCTGAACAAGTTCTTTTATTATTATGCTGATGATTTTTGGAAGCAATCCAGCAATAATGAAGTAGACACCCAAGGCAATGAGTAAAAGCAAGCAGACGCACATTATATTGGTACATCAGACTACATGGAGGTGGGGTTTCCGGAACTTCTCTCCAATGGAAAGTAGTTCTATAAATTCCAAAGCTGGACAAAAAGGAGAGCAGATTTTTTTTCCTACCCATCACTTTTATATAAGCAGAACTTTAAATCCCCTAAAATCAACTGGTGACTCCTTGCCAATGGTGAACTAAATCTCACTCAAGCACAGAATGGCATTCATTTTACTTAGACACCCATAAGCATGCAGAGATGTTATTGCAAAGTAAAACTATTCAGAAAAAGGAAAATTTATTCTTAAAGCCCATGACAGTTCTTCCAGAATCAGCACTGGGTCGTGTGGAGTGGCAGTACTTTCTTCTTCCTGCTGTATTGGTACCAGAAACTGGAAATTCACTACAATTTTCCAGTTCCTTCAGAAATTCCAACATCTCTGATGCTGAATGCCAGAACAGGTGGCAATGACCAGTGACCATGTTGTGCACAGGTATATTAGCTTGAAGAGTGGTGGGTTTCTTTCTTGTTCTACCAGAGAAAAAGTAGAAGAGCACAATTTCTTTTTGAGATAATTTTCTGACTGATAAAAAAATCATTTTTCATCTCACTCAGGAAGGACCAAAGAGCACCTTAAAAAGAGATAGCAGTTTTATCAATGTGAGCTTGAGTTGTAGAACACAAAGTATACCTTTTAAGTATAATTTTATGAACGGAAAATGTATATTTTGGTCTGATGCATGAATCTTTTATCTACCTTACTCCTGCCATTTGTATTTCCTGCCATTTGGGAATATCCCAAATGGTCTCTGCTTCTCTTTGTTGTTTTATAATTCCTTTTGTACAGCAGCCAATGCTAACATTTCTTTCTGAGTGTGAAAGTTGCTTATGGTTTTGATGTACAAGTACTGTACAGTCCTTGCCAAGTACTTGGGGTGGACAGTGTGCTTTCCGAGTTCATTAAAAAGAAAATTTGACCTTGTTCACCTTGAGGAGAGATAATTTCTGTGTTGAGTTCTTGCAGGACGTGAGAAATGCAGAAAAGCTGCTGAAGCAGAGGGCCAATGAACTCTAACAATAAACTTCAATTTCCCTAGTGCCTTTGCGACTACCAGTAGTGGCTCTTGCTGTGCAGCACATGGGGAAATAAGAATGCTGCATGGGGCCTAGGATCCACCTAGACACTGAAAAACCTGCTGTGATTTTTTCAGAAAATACTCAGAGTGGATCTCAGAGAAGCCTCAGTTCCACCTGCTTCCTGCGCTCTGGTGTAGCTCTTGCTCTGGCATGGAAAGTAGGGATGAAATGGGCTCATTAATTTTTTGCCTGTCTTGTCACTATAGTTGCCTGTGAGTAGGCTCTCTATGGCTAAATATCAGCAGTATGCTCTGATCTGAGATGATGCAGCCACAGAACTGAGGACACTGCTCTCTGGACTAAGGGTTGTTCCCAGTCCTGCATTGTTACGCCCCTGTGGAATTTTTCCCATCATCAAGGAATCCCAAGAAATTAAATTAGAGCAACACTGGTACAAATGCAGCATATGCAAAAGCTCACCTTTCTTTATTTCCCTGAATCTCTGTTGTCTATTTACATCTTGTGGTGTAAACGGACTAGAGGTTTAGGCAATAGCTGGCATCTTGTAAATAAAAATGTCTAAGCATGTTATGCAGTCATGACATTTTCACCTTTACTAGAAATCATCAAAACCTGGAAGGAGAGAACAAGCGGCAAGTCACTTAATGGTCTTTTCTTGCAGTGTCTTCAACTTATTTATTGCTGCATGATAATTTTCAAGGCTTGCCATGCATTCAGAGCTGTCCCTACCGGTGACCAGTTTGTGCTAAATCTGGATGACACTTTGCTGAGGACTGAAAAGCAAAAGACACTAAACAGTTCCTGTGGCAGAAGTAGTTTCCATTTTTGGCTTGAAGATTGAGCAAATTAAAGCACAGGCTTTGCAGTAAAGAACTGTTTCACCTGAAAATATTTTACTGTCTCAGCAAGTGCTCTGCACTCCAACATTGTAAGCAGCACACATAACTTACTTCATTCTGGAAAGAAGGGTGAAGTTGCAGAGAACTCTGAAGTTGCAGAGTAAACTTGTCTGCTTGAGGGAAGTATAGAGTTTTTCTGGCTGACCCTGATAGTCACTTATATAGGGTTTTCCCTGAAATTTTCATTTTGGGAAACAGTGAGGGTACACAGCTGAAAAAGGAGATAAGTACCCCCAGTTATTGTCAACTTGCAACCTCAGATTCTCTACCCTTTTTACCTTCTTGCAGCTTCAAACAGCAGAAAGATGGAAGATGAAAGTAGGGACTATATGTAATTATTGTTTATCCTGCCTCCACCTCCCAGAACCCACAGAAGCTCAAGCTTCATGACTGAGTGGAATCAAAAGGGTCCCAGTCATCCCTGCCCTGGTTTTGTATTTTGTATATGTAATTTATGGCAACAGCTAGCAGCAGACATGGATGGTGTGGTGATTTGCTGACAGTGTGTATGAATATTGTCTTACTTTCAATGTAGTCCTGAGCATGAGGCTATGGAGAATCTACTAAGACCTAGAGAGTATTTAAAACCTGCCACTCACCCCAGAAAGCTGCTGCTCACTTTGACATCCTATGTCAGCTCCTTAAATCAAACCCCTCAGACTCAGGAATGAAGTAAATAAATTATAAGCTTTATTGATTTTGTCTGCTATGTGAACGTTCTTTAGCATTGACTAAGCCGTTCAAACCATTGTCCCAACATGGATCAGGCTCCCCATAAAACCTGAAATGGCTGCTCAAGAGGGAGCAGAAATGTTTTCTTTCGTTGATCCAAGATTCTGTCAGGGAGGGTTTTGATCTCTACAACTTTACAACATCCATATGGTCAGGAATGAATTAGTTGGCTCCTTTGACTGCGATGTGGGATCAGAGTCTTAGATTGGACAGAAGCCACTGTGATATAGCCTTTCCTTTTCTTTTTTTTTTTTTAATAAGTATGACTGAATTTCTCAAGATTTTTCAAACCATGGCCCCATTTTGTCCTTTACTTGGTCTGTTATCCCATCTGTATGACTGTTGACTTCAACTAAATCATTGGTATAAATGCATCTCAGACTTCTCTTCCAGCTAATGGAGATAGTGCTGGTGATTGCTGGTTAGGGGTTATTTTAGGGGAAGGGATTGGTTTTGCTTCTGCTTTAGAACAAGGAGGCATGGTAAATCACAGGCATCTTTCTTGGGATGGAGATAATAAATCACTCTTCCCAGGTGAAATCTTTTATTTATGCCTTGGGATTCCATTTCATTGAGGAAAGGTATGTTCTTTCGACTTCAGCCAGGCTGCACTTTAGTGAGTGATTCAAATCAAGCTGACACTTATTAGTGAGCATGCTGAACACTTTGCTCCCAGGCACTTCACTGGGCTGCCACCATTCTCCATTCTTCACTGATGTTTGTTCTCCTTAGGTTTCATCTGGAAGCAAAATCACTGCCTGCTCCTCATGTCAGTGGGAAGTCAACTGCAAAGAGCAGCTTGATTTTAGAGACAACGGATCACTCCCACCAGTTAAAAAAAAAAAAAAAGGACATGAAATAATACTCACACAGATCAGCTATAATATACTCCCAAATCAGATTGAGCTCATTCTTCTGGTCTGAAAGTGACCAAGCAAACTTTTTATTATCATTTATTATGTGTTGAGCCCTGTCACCACACTCAGTATTACGCAGAACATATTCTGTAATAGTAGCTCCAAAGACAGTACCAGTAACATCATACAGATGGCAAATTATTTAATTCCAAAGCAAAACGTTTGCTGCAAGTTTGTGTTTATTTGAAAAAGAAAAAGAAAACCAAACCCAAATCTTGAACAGCAAAAAAATTACGCAGATAAGTAGTTCTAGATGCTTTTCTTTTTTCAGTAATACTCTTTAATCCCTACACACACCACACTTGTGTTTTCTTTGCAGTGCATGCACTTATGTAGCATCCTGAGAAAGCATGGTTCAGAGGCAAGAGCCTACGACAAAGTCCTGCTGCCAGGGAAGAGGGAAGCAATGGTAGCTCACTTACACAGCCTCTTGGTTAAGCATAGGTTTATTTGCGTCTAGAAAGAGGTGTAACCTCTCAATTCCCTAGATCACAGATAAGTGGGATGTACTTGCAACAGAATTAAAAAGAACCAGCAGACCTGGAGTGCTGGCAAACTTCAGAAGATATCTGGAGCATCTGCCCAGGCTGACGTTTCTGGTGGTGTAAGGTGTCTCTGCATGCAGGCTACATGTCACAGGAGAGGGGTGGCTGCTGTCAAGTCTAGTAACATACATGTGTCCAAGTGACTCTGTGAGATGTGTGGGAACTCCAAGCCCTTCTGTCAAAGGCAGGAGTGTGCCTCATCCAGGCTGATATGGCAGGGACACATTGCACTGGCCATTTCTTACTGCTTCCTCTGTAACCCAGCATAACAGCAGAAAAAGGAAGGCTACCTATTACAAAGACCTGACTATTTTCTAAATTCACTTTACTTCATGGCCATTACTGGGCCCTTCCTACACTAAGTAGAGGAGACAGCTTGCTGGTTCTTTAATGAGATCTTTGGCATCACTATTGAAAATGGAATGCCTCTAGTAAGGAAACAATCACTAGCAGCATGAGTTAGTTAGTGTGTGCTGGATTTTGAACACTCAAGTCATATTTATACACAAAGAGTTACTATGCAAAAATGCATGATCTGGAAAGGTGACCCTACCATTTAAGCAACTGTGGATGGTTAATAAACAATGGAGGGGGAAAAAAAATCCCCTTTTAAAAAAGAGGCTCTTTCAATTTCTTTTAATTTAGCATTATAATAATCATGACAGGGAAATCAAACCTGCAAAGGCAAGGATGGTGTTTCTTCCTTTCCTGAAACATTTTACAGTATTGCAACATATCGAATGTCTGTCTAATATCCCAAGTATTTTAGGGCATTAATATATCTACAAACTTTGTATAAGACTGTAGCTACTAAATCTTTCAAAATTAACTGTCTCTGCCTTGTAGCAAGACACAAAACGGCTAGGCTATGTTGCAACAGGGAAAGAGCAGGTTCCTGTGGGAAGGAACCAGGTTCCTGCCTATCACAAGCTCTTTCCTGGAAAAATCACAGGTGAGGAAGCTGGCTGCACATGCAGAGATGTGAACCATGGGTTCATGGGAATCTTGTTAATTAATAGGAAGCTGAGCAATAGGGAGTGTGCTGTGGAGATAGTTGCAAACTGATGTGAGGATCTGCTAGGAAAGGAGGACAGTGACTGACCAGTTTTCATGGACTTCTGTAATGTGATTCTGCGTATAGCCTTAGGGAAAATGGGACAGTCAAGAACTTTCAGGAATGACAGATGATTCCCTGCATGGGCTAATATGAGCAATAATGGCTGTGTTAAAAAAAGTAAAAAGATCCAGGTTTCAGTTTTTGCAATAAATTACCCTACTGCTTACATGGAGGAAACTGCTTTTTTAATATAATATCATGATGGTCATGTGAGGTCCTCTACCATTTCCCCAATTCTGTAACAATACATAGACTTATTTACCAATGGCTCTTTATTCTAATCTTCTTTCCTGTCTTCAGTCTGATAATATTCAGCTGAAATCAATGAAGATATGGTACCAGAATAGGTTTTACCCAAAGCAGTGGAAAATACTGCAAGTTGGAATCTATCAGCTAGAAAAGAAAGTGTGTGTTGTTATGACTACACTACTGAAAGATCGGTTCCTTTAAATCTTGACATTTTTGGTTTTTTTCATGCAGTACCATTAATAGCAATGGCTGTCTATATGATTGTGTTGATAGCAATATTATTTGAGCAGGAATTTTTACTACCAGATATAAATATAGCATGCATTCATTTTTTTTTAATTACGTGTGACGTTCAGTAAAGTGATACATTATCAAGAAAGGTCATTGATTGTTCCCAGGATATGGCAGCAAAATATATAGTATGTACTAAAATTGCAACTAGTTTTAAAGCAGCATAGTGGGGAATAATGTAAAACAAAAAAAAAGGTGCCAAAGTTAACAATAAATCTATGAGTAGAAAAAGGAGTCAAAATGATGCCTTTTTATCTGACAATAGCTTGACTAGAATCAGAATTAGAAATGCAAGCAGCTTTTATGAGTTTGTAGTTGGTTTTGGTAAGACAAGAACATGTTGGTAACCTGCAAGATATTTTTAGTGTTTTCATGACCTGATGAGAAAAAGGATCACTAAGATTGTAGACCTAAAAAAATTAGTAAGCGCCAGCTCCAAGGAAAAATCATTGCTTCTAAACTGATCGCACTGTCTTGGAGATACCCTATTAAGCCTTTAAGACCCTGCCAAAACCCAAGAAATTATCTGTCTGCTTCAAAAAGACATCTCTTAATATCTCCCCATCCTTCACGTCATGTCAAAGTCCTGATTCAGTAACCTAAGTTTCAACAGCAGGTTGCACCTGTGCAGCAGCATATGTGACCAGTATCTTGAATTTGATGGGGTGAAGAAATTTTTATGGTGAGACAGCAATTAAGGCCTGCATGATCTCAAAAATATTTCTTAAGTCTTCCTAAATAGATTTGATGGCTCTAAAATACTTTTAAAATATTCCAAATAACTTCCTAGCAAATAAAGACCGAAAACCCTCAAAAAGCCCTATCTAGATTAATAAATATTTAATAGAAACAAAAAGAAACATTCTCTTATGTTTTCTTTTTCACTTGCACTTTTATTTCATATGACAGGTTGAATGACTTTTTTTTGGTAAAAATATGGCAGATTGCAGTTTAGAAGCATGTTTCATTGATTAGTTTTTTTCTGTTCTTGAGCTGACAAGATCCTTGCCACAGCATACAGCATTTCCTTACATGGGCAATGAGTATGTGGAAATGTACCTTTTGCTCTTTAACGTGACCAAGCAGCTGGAAGCAAGGTATTAAAGCAGTTCCATGTGATCAGCAGATTGTCTGCAGAGTGTGTGGGTAACACCTGCCAACATGCACCAAAAAAAAATGCACTCCAAAGAGCAGCAGAAGGCCATGGCACAGGCTACAAAGTAGCCCACCAGGCAAGAACACAAGCCAAATCTTTGAAGGTTGTAGGGAATGGAGAAAGTAAGTTGTCTATTTAAGCTTTCTCTTAAAAATTTTTTTTTTCAATGGAGCTGAAAAATGAGACAGTGATTAGACAAAATTTTATCAGGCGGAAGTTCCGATGGCAGTGCTATATTGGTGACTTACCTTTTAATCATTGCTGTTATTTGTTCTTGTTGGGTTTGTTTCTTTTTTCTTAGATATGAAGTAATCCTTTCCAAATTCACAGTCTATGCTGTGATCCTGGGAGTCCCTGAGAGCCTTTCTGGAGAGGGGAACCAGCTGGCGCTGCCTCACCTATCCGCAGTCCTGGGGCTGGCCAGGGCATTGTGCATGGTGCTGTGGTGTGGTGGTGGCTTGGCCTGCAGCTGGGGATGCTGCAGAGGATGGGCCAGCCACCTAGGGGACCAAGGAGCCAGTAAAAAGGCTCTGAGGTCAGGATCCAGGGTCTCCCCCTAAGATGAATAGGAAGGTCTCTCCCATCCAGGCCCTGCTAAGTTGTGTCCCCTTATTCAGTTGGTTTATCCCTGTCAATCTATGTTCCCTTTATGGTTATGCTCTGGAAAATTCTCCCTTCCTCGATGCTGTATTTGCCCTGTTCCCTTGTTCCTCCCCTCACCTACCCTTATTGGTTATTTGTATTGTAATCCTGCCTTTCCTCCTCCCTCTCGCCCTCATGTAATTGGTCCTCAGTGTTTTCTCTGCCCCTTGTCTGTGCAGTATATAATCCTGTGTCACGCTGCGCCTTGGGGCTCTCTTTCCCTGACCGTCCAATAAACGCCGTCTTTTGGCACATCATAAGGAGAGTCCACCTCCTGACTCTTTACCCCCGTCTTAAGGCGCGGGGTGCACTAGTGTAAAGCCAACACGTCTGCCTGCGTGGGCGTGATAAGGCCACAGCGTGCCGTGCCGAGGCGCCGCCGGACGCAGGATCGCTCTCGGGAAGGTTGTGGCACTTTACCTCCGAGCGCGCCGCAACACTGTGGGGCACTGCCAGGCTGCAAGATACCTTAAAGTCCCATAGGAAAAATGGGGGACCTCTGCGCTGTGCCAGGGGGTGGAGAGCACCTGGGCCCTGGGAAGGAGCAGAGGGAAGCAGTGAGGCTTAGGGGAAGTTTCAGGACTATGCACAGGGTTGGAAAAATCGGCTGTTGTAGGCGTTGTTCCTTTAATACAATACTTCTGGTTGAGTTTGGGGAAGAGGAATTTGTATTTCCACTCTGAAAAACATGACAGCATGCGTCCTTACATGGAAGGCTGTCCAGTGTTTGGGGCAATGCAGTGTATCACCGAGATTAAGAGCATAATGAGCTCTATCAAAGCATCAGACAGCACAGGGATAATTACAAGATCCATCATTATTAGGCAAGAAAAACAAATGTGTCTTATAAACCCTAAAGCTCTAGAGCAAAAACCACTCACTAATTGAACGAGGGGCTAGGAGCAAGCTTCTCTTGGGGTCAGTTTATTCTAGGTTAGTCCATTACACAGTTATTACACCTTGCTCTGAAGCACAAGTACTCGGTGAGGTTAGTGCAGAATGATGGCAGACTTCTCTCCACCATAATCCGTGTTTGCACTTCATGTGCTCACATTGAGGCACTCTATGGGCTGCTACGGTTGCTTTAATGAATTCTGGTCTCATACTGAAAAATCTCTTTCCGCTTTCTAATGCTAATTGGTTTATTCCTCCCTCCTCTCTCATCTTCTTCATAAGAAGTGCCTTATCCCTGGAAATCATTCATGTATTTGTGTGAAGCAAATATTTTGCCATCATAATTGATTGGGTTGTGTGAAATAGTAGTTGGTTTGTGACAAATTAGCAGAGGGACAGTATTTCTGCATTTCCCTGGAAGCCTACCGTGCTGTGCTCTCACAATGGCATTCCTCGAGAGCGTTTGAAATCTCTTTTCGTATGTGAAGAAATGAACAAATATGCCTGTAAATTCATCACTCTCTCTCACTTTGTGAGGCTTGAACTGAAGGAGATCATCTTAATTTAGAGGTGAATCCTAATTTAAAAGACTGTCAGTGTCAGAGTTTCGGGAGTGATGAAGGAACCTTTGAAAAAATGCTGACTACACCTGACTTGGTCTTTCAGTTCAACCTTCCTCTCATCTTGGGGAGACTAGCCGAAGAGGAATTGAAGACTTTTCTGTTAGTTTAAGATCAGTGATTGATAGATGACTACAATATGTTGCAGGAGTAGGATGTCTGATTTGTCTCTCAGATTTGAAATCATGTTATAATCAGGTGGCTACTTGACTCTGTCTGTCGGTAGCAATGCTACTCACATGTCAGGTCTGCAAACATGGAAGGGTCCAAACTGCAGTTGCCAAGAGCCCTGACTTTGCCTGCACTGCACACTAAGAGGAAATCCTTCCAGTATCCTTGACAGGTCCTCATCTCTGTCCTCCCTAGAGTGCCTTGCCACCCCAAAGGGCTGGCATTGCTTTAGGTCTGTCATCACATATAAGAAACTATGGTTTTTCTGGGTAGGGTGAAGTAAAAGGAGCAAGAGATCCCAGGCAAGCAGAGAGGTGTTCCTCTCCCACTATAGAAAGGTATTGCTTCATTCTGTGGTCTGCGTCCCAGGAAGGGAGACCTTCATGAGTCTGCCTGGGTACTGTGGCACTCTGCTAACCAAGCAGAAGAGATGCTGGACACTTGGAAATCCTGGCTGACCCCAATGCCAAATTTTCTGACTCTCCAGACCCTGCTGGCTTCACTGACAATTCCTTTCTTTCTCTGGGTGTGTGGTGACCAGTGTGAACTGTAGAACAGTATGCTACCTTCTCAGCTCTGTGTCAGCAGCTAACACTAGTCTTGCAAAGGATATCATACTCACTTTTGAAAAGGCCATTGTGTCCATCAATAAGCTCTTGATCATCATAAAGCATTCAGAGACAATCTTAAGTTCAACCTGCCTCCCTTTCCACTGAAAACCCTCCTCATGACCAGTCTGGAAGTTGTAACTCCTTCCCTTCTTAAACTGACATCTTCATCCAAGAACATGTCCCATCATTTTTCCTTTCTCCAGAATCTGGCTCAGAAACACCTTCTTCCTTGGGTGGTCTTCCCTGTACAGCCCCAAATCTGCAACAGTTCCCACCCCACTGTGTATGTAACACAACACAACAAAGTGCTGTTTGCCTTTGTGGGCATTGGACATTATGGCCTTTCCAGAGACCATTGGGTAGAGAGAACAGACATATGTAAAACTAAGGTGCAAACTCACTTTATCAGTGTCCAGCACAGACACCCCTTCTGTGTTCAAGTGCATACATATGGCACTGCTGTCACAGAAAGAGTCTCTTTGCAAGGTTAATCCCCAAAAAATGGCTCACAGTTCATTGCTCCCCGGAACTGTCTGCTCATAAAAAAAAGACATGAGAACATGAAGTTTGGGCCTTCTTGAGGTCATCTGAAATTAGGTGTGATTCTCTTAAATGCATAACAATTGCAGATAAACTATAGCCTGGAGCATACTGTGGGGAACATAAAATTTTGCCAAGTCTTGACCGCTGCAAGCACATGAGAAACAAAGGATAGCCCTGTAACACCAGACTGTGCTCACAGAAATTGAGCTAATAAAAAGAAAAGGGAAATGCCAAGCTACAAATACAGGCACTGGGCTGTCTCTTTGTGAATTTTTTTTTTTTTAAATAGAGAGCCTGCTATGACCACTTCTTTAAGGACGTAAAAAAAGAACTTCACCTTGTGGGTGGCAAAAGATGAGGGAAAGATACCACCTTCCAACCAATGTGGAGGCTTCTCCAAGACTCTGATGCCCACCAGCCCACTTATCTCCACATCTGTTGTCTGGGTGAGGTCAGTCCACCTGGTGCTTGGGACACTAGGCATCATGAGCTGGGATGGCCACAGTTGTCTGATGGGCACTCTGTTGCATTCTTTCTGTCTGATTTCCCCTGCCAGGAGCTTGGAGCAGCTAAATCTCTCATCCCAAATACTTCACTCTTCCTGGAGATGTCTTCAAAGTTGCTGACTTCAGTGTTATTTTTCTCCTTTATGAAATCTGTCAACTTTGCCAAGACACTCATGAGTGATGATGCCAGGAACATGAACTCCTAAACCAGGACTGCATTCCTGTCCAGAACAGTTGTTCTCATCTTTGCCAGGGATAAATGCATGAATAAGCTTTCTTATCTTAGCACCTCACTGATCTCCAACTCACTGGTGGCCATGAACTCACAATAAAACTAGCTTGGACAACTTCTCAAAAATACGTGAAACTGCTGCCACTGACTGCATGAAAAAGAGTGCAGGAGTTTTCCCTGATCCTGTTGCCCCTTCACAAACATCCCTTAGACAACCGACAGCTTGAGCAAGCTGTGATGATAATGTGGTTCGAGGCAAAATGTTGCTCCCAGAATTAGTTGTTATGAGTGTTCATGGAATTTATTTCTAGATCCCTGATAGCCAGGTCTTTATGCAGAGAACACATATGCTGTGAAATTAAAGCTGTGGAAAGAATGGCAATCCACAAGGTGTTCCCTTGCAGCAATTTTAAATGCTACAGTGTCCTGGTTTGAAGGACAGGTGTCTGTCAAGGAAGGTGGGAAATCTCCCTTGAGTACAGGATGACCTCCCTCCCTCCTCTGAATTACTGTACCTTTGAAATTACAGGGCACTCAGGCAAAGATGTGGTAAAAAGAATAACAGTTCTTTACTAGGGCTATATAACTATATATATATATATATGTAGATAGATATAGATATATATATATATAACAAGACAGTTAAACGGCAACCGTAAGAGAGCAGACAAACCCCTTATCAGTTCCTTGTGTGTTGTTGGGAGATCCTCCGTTGGGGCAGAGAGGCTGCGGTGACTCCCCCGCGGCTGCAGGGGGCGCTGTGGCGCGAGCGCCATGACACTCACGCGGCAATGGCGGCTCCGGCGGACGGGAAAGGCGAGGGGGTCACCCCCGGTGCGAACCCACGGGGCAGCAGCCTGGCTCCACCGACCTTGGTGGCGGGCAGCAAGCAGCGCAGGCAGGCAGGGTCGACTGGGGAGCAATGGACCTTGATATCACCCACCAGCAGACCAGCAGAAGGCAGGAACAGCAGAGACGAGCAGCTCCAGGCGGCGATTCGTTACAGCGCCACTCCATACCCTGTGCCACCACGGGACCCTCGGAGATGTCACAGTGTATCCGTGCTCTGGAGCCAGCCCGCGGAGAGGTTGCAGTGTAGCAGTGTCCCCGGAGTGAAACTCGCACTCGCTGCAGACAGGGCTGTCCTCACCGAATGCCGAGCGGAGAGTGAGGCAAGCCCGGTCTGCACCCACCTCTTGCCCAAGTCTCGGGGAGTTCTCTCGATGCTCCAGCCTCTGGGGAAAACATCCCCTTGCCAGTATTTCCAAGTCTTTGTTTTTCTTTAACTGAGGGAATTGTCCTGGCTTCTGGGCTGGGCAAGTGGTCCCTTTTGTCCTGAAGTATCGTCCATTCTGTGTCATTAGTGTGGAATGCGTCTGGACAGATAACTCCCTTTTGTTCTTAAGTATCGCCCATCAATTCCGGGCCAGCCCCTCCCCACCTGCACAGTCTCCCTGGTACCTCAGGGGAAAGGAAACAAATTTTCATTTTTTTTTCTAACCCATAACATACAGAAAGCTGAATAAAGGGAGCAAGACGAGTGCTTAATGCAGGACAGATAGGAGACTTGGCTTTCATCAGTGGCTTCGACTTGCAGCCTCCACATATGCATTTGAAGAGAACATGTCTTACTGTTGAAATGAGCGAGGGACACTGGCTATGGTCTGAAGGATTGGACGTTAGCCCAGTACTTCCAGTGCAGTAGGACAAAAAAATTAAAAGAATGTAAAGTACAATTGTCTTCTCACAATTTCATGTGGTTCTGTATGGAGGAAAAGTTATCCTGTTGCATTTTTGCAGGCACAACTATAGAATATTGTAGTGCTACATTTATTTCCAATGTTTACATACACTGTGAGCTGAGAACAGGCTCCAGTTCTTTGGAGGATTTTATTGTTTGATGACATATTCATTGTTGTTATTACTCATTACAAACAGATTTCTGGGAATGAGGTCATTCAATGGCAAACCCATCACAAGTATTTCTCAACAAGTGTGCCTGGAGAAAGCTTTTGGATGCAACCAGTTTTTATGAACAAGTAACAAATAAAAGAAGCTGATGTTGTTTGTGATTTGCAAAATCTAAAACATTAGCCTTTCTCTGGTTTTTGTTGCATGTTTCACCCCTAAAAAAATCAAACACAAACATCCCCAAACTCTACAAATTTAATTTCAAACCAGCAAACTGTTTATCCAGAAGTAGACTTCATCCTGAAAAATACAAACTCTGGTTTGAAAATAACTCCTCATTTACCTCTCTCTAGGACTTAAAAAATAAAAGAAAATTTAGGGCTTGTCTTGGGCTGTAATCAGATGATGATCACTGAACAGAAATCGTAGCATTTGCAGCTTTGTTCTGGACCCAGAATCTGTGATTTCCAGACTAGCCCTTGACTAGCACCACTAAGCCATACAGGCAAAAGGAGCTTCATGTGAAACTTGCCCCCTGATGGTGTGGAATTATTTTTCTCAAGTTCTGTTGGCTAAACATGTTTCCAGATGGAGTCTTCTTGTGATATTTGCAGTCTAACAGGTTAAACGTTTGTCCTTCAGCCTTCTAGGACTTTAGCCTTTCTAAGTTTGGCCTAGACTTGCCCAAACATAAAGAATATTTAACAATTCATTTCTGTTAAATATGGTTCAAAGTTGATATAGCTTTGAATATCTGTTCGGTTCTCAGCAAAGTTTAATGACTTCTCTTTTCTGTTAGTAGGACAGCTCAGATATTTTTTCCTAGATTGTCCATGGAAGTGTGAATAAGAGAGGCTTTTGTATCAAACTTTACAATGTCACTTTATACATTTAGTCCTGATACTGAATTCCTGTCGTACGTCAGCTGTGTTATCCAAAGATTCAGCTTTTCCGATTAAAGTAATACTTTAATTTCACACAACTAGATGACTGCTTTTGACTACAAAAAAATACAGCAATGTAATTAAATCACTTTATTATTGGAACGGGGGACAGAAATTCTTATCTGCTTTGCCTGACACTTTACCACAAACCAGCCAAAAATTAGAGCGAAGTGAGATAATGAACCAGGATACAATTTGTAACAGACGGGTTGTCTCTATTCTTTCTCACCTACTTTGTTTATTGGTGAAACAGTAAATAATAAAGACTTACATAGAATCATCTGAAAGCTTTGGTCTTCGAACTCAGTGAAGAAAATCTCCCATTTTAAGCATCATGTCTTCCCGGGGGTGTTGTTTGGGGCTGTCTCCTGGCTTGAGAATAGAAAATGGCGTTGTTTTACAATTGAGTCACAAGCTGAAAGTTAACTCTGATCTTCTAGGAACTCCAGAGCTAGGCCAGTTTTTACTAATATAAATATTTAACTCCAGGCTACTGTGGTTAGTTTATATCAATTTCTCAACATCTGCATTTTAGTTTTTAGATATAGTGAGCAGCACAATCTGTGATTACCCTGCACAGGACTGTATGCATATTTCAGGATCTGCTTTGTAATTAATAGGTCACAGAATTCAGCCCTTATTTGAGAGCAAATTTGGTGCTCTTGAGAGCAAGAGCACCAAATCCCAATGAAGATTGTGAAATCCCCTGCAATTTTAACAAGGAAATTAGTCTTCCTAGGAAGAAATTATTTAATGTGTTTTCTAACTGAAAGACCAATTTACACCTTGTAAAATAAAGAGAAAATAAAATTTCAGCCTCAGAGTGCTCGTGGTAGGGTATTTAACTGGATTACTTTACTTGTCGATATTTTGCCTTTAGCTTCGTCCTGCAGATAAATTTTCTGCAGTGTCAGTTTTAGCTTGTCTTTTTGCTCTTGTCTTTGTCACCTTCCTGCAAACCCTGTGTCGCTGCCAGGCTTCTACTCACTCTTCTTTCTTAAGAAAGATCTTTTTTGTGTTCCAGAAAAACTCCATTTCCATTACTTTACCTCTCAAATCTGCATCCAACATTTTTACAGACTCTCTTCATCTTCTTGTATGTTTTCTTCCAGACAACTCTTGGAAAGAACTGTTGGGGACAGAAATTTTTTTTCTTTGACATCTCCCTCATTCTTCCATCCATGAGTGCAGACAATACGGTCATCATTTAAATGTTCTGGATGAAACTATGTCTGAATATATTTCCCTGTCTGCTTTGACTGCTTTTTACATATAGCATAACAAAATAGCAGTAAGATACTAAAGATATACTTTAATGAGCGGTTCATTATGTTGGGAAACTGCTTTACAGTGATTGCTAGTATTACCTCTGTTTTTTCACGTGAATGATGAAAGCCTTACTTCTGAGTTTCTGCAAGCTAGATCATGTTCTGAAATGGTAGCCTACATGTTGGCCTTTGTTCACCCTACCCAATTTCAGACATTTGTATAGAAGCATCTAATTAAGGGGCTTCCTCACTACAGGTTGACTCTGCTGTAGACAGTGAAAACATAGCTGAACCTCTGTTGGGTCTGAACTGTCCTTTGAAGAGATTTGATTCTCTTCAGCAATTTAAGATATATCTACTGACTTTTCTGAATTCTCTGAAAGTTAAATCATTGATACCAGGGTCCAGATCCCTTGCTTTGGCCATCAGTACTGTTCAATGACCAAGACCTGTGAAGAAGAACCTAGAAATGAAAGAAAGTAGAGGAGAACGTCTGGCACTGGCCTGCCATTCTTTTCCAGCCAACATTAAATGAGTTTGTTGAAAGAAGGAATTGTCACACAATCCAAAATGATTGTATTTTTTACATTTAAATAAGTTTGCCATTCCACAGAACCTGCAGTTAACACCAAATAGTGTTTCAGCAAGGTAAAATTCACTTGCATTGCCTGATGTCTTAGACAATATCACTGGAATTCTGCTTGGACAAATACATGGCAATGAACTCATCCAATGGCAAACATAACACACATTTGTGCCAAGAGAATTTTTGCTGGTGAAGGCATTAGAAAACTAGCACTGCAATGCAAATAAATAGGACAGACAACTTTTATGAAGAAAAACCAAGATGCTTAATCTACCTCTTGGTAACCTCTCGAAAAACAAGCCTGAGTCTTTTGCTAAGTCACACAGGTTTCATGCAGAGCCCTATTTACTCTGTTCTCTAGCATGCATCTTCTGGGTGTTAAGCTCCAAAAATGTCTTATGCCTTGAAAATTAGAAGCACAAATTCTAGAGACTGAATGTATATAGGCAGCTCTCAGTGATTCCCCATGTTTTAGTATTAATTAGATGAACAAAGCTGTGGTGTGCTACCCATAACGACATTGAGATTACTCCTTTTAAAATGAATATTTTTTAGTACAAGAAGGAAAATATCTTAGCCACTTGCTGTTAAAGAAAAGTTTCCTTCTCATGGCCTTCACTTTCCATTTTAAGCCTCTTGTACAACCTTGCTCTGTGCTATTAAATAGGTGCCAAGTTATACCATAGGGAAGGCTGTATTTCAGTGTTGGATAAAATGATCCCTTTACACCAATATCTTAAGGAACTGCTCAAGGGACCAGGAAATACATCAGTTTCTTGGGCAAGGTAGTCTTCAGTACAGATTGAACCACTGGAGATGCTGTAAAGTGATACCTGTGAGACAGTAGATGGTTACCCAGTGAGAGACCTCAATCTTTTGAGGTACGGAATGCTCTGTCTTGGTTGAATAAGAAACGAGAATTTTTTGCAAGTGTCTCTTAAATACTTGATTGTTTCAGACTGCTCTGAATGCAAATTCCACTGCAGTTTGTTAATCCTTTGCCGATATTTAGGTATAGGCTTCAGCTGTGCTAGCACTAATGGGGTGTTAGTCTGTGCTCGTGGGTGGTTTCCTGAGTTCAGTTCAGTTCAGCAAAATGTTCTGCCATTGAAAACTCTCTCAGGGTGGGGTGACTGCATAAATGAGAAATGTTTTAAACCTCTGCACTGCTGAGCTTCTGTGAGGATTTAGTAGAAGTCTGAAAATTGGCAGCACTCATAAATCTGAAATACCTGAGAGTACATATATCATTCTCTGACTTGAAACTTCAAATCAAGTAGGCAAGTATTTGGTTTACCTTGGTGGACCTGCATGGGACAGATCCCAGTTGCATTGAAGAAGGTTCATGGTGCTTTTCATCCACTTTTCTGTTCATCTGACTTCTGGAATTTCATAGTGTAGAATGGCTCATGTGGTCTGAAACTGCCCCTTCTTCAAAACCACTGTTAATGCAGAACTGCTGGAGTTTGGCATGCTCCAACTGCTGCTGTTTTCAAATATATTCAAAATCTCTAAGCAAATTCTAACTGAAGGATGTGAAGTCTGTTCTTGAACCTCATATTAGACATAGAAGCTGGTTTAAGTTTGCTTAGGAATAAATCAGAATTCAAACTTTGCAGATGAACATCACTTGTGTTCGGCCTGTAACAAACCAGACCCTTTTTCAAATGTTATTACCAATAGATTTTTGTTCAGCTTTCTAAAAAGTATATTATTTCTTTACATCAGGTACAAGACCTTCTGCATAAAGTAGGGCATTCAGTCCTTTCACTAACCTAAATTGTTGCTGCAAGTTGCCTTTCAGCTGATGTGATGTTTGGCAAACATCTTGTGACCATGAGAAGTCTTCCTGGTAGTGCTGATGTATTATCCACTTATTACGTAGTATCCACTGGCTGATGTACTTTTGTCTGTGAAGTTTCAAGAGTACGGTTCAGCTCTTTAGTGTTTACTGAAGATCCTCAAAAGAAGCAAGTCAGGTACAAAAGCAGTGAAGCTTCACCTGCATTGCAGTTTCACTGTTGCCTCTGTGAATAATAAACTTATTAATGCCTGTTAAAGGCCAGCTATTTACAGTTCAGGATTGAATGAGAATTGATGACAGCCAAGATTTTAACAGTATTATATTATGTGCAAACTTTTTTTTTTCTGTATGGTAAATCACAAGCTAAATTATTCCTTTTCCAGGTCAATTTTGTTTCTTTTTTCCTTAGTAGAAGTTTTGTTTATTCTTCTGGCTTACATATATTTTACCACATCTTATGATTGACATTTACAGCTAGGACTGAAGTTTCTGCTTCATAGAAAGCTAGAAAGAAGCCCATTTTAAAGGGAGAGAGAGAAACGGAGGCTTTCTTTCCATATACAGACTATACTAGGAATACCTGGAGTGGTAAATTTAATGATCATTTTCAGCAGCTATGTTGTTGGAAATTAGGTTGCGTGGTTTTTTGCTGTGGGTTTTTTGTGGTTTGTTTTTTTTGCTTTTTCTTCTTTTGAAGCAGGAATAGCTTCCAGCTCTCTGCACTAGAAGGCAGTCTACATTTACTGTTGTTCCTGTAGCACTGAATTCTGCACTGGATCTTTCCACTGTGAGTTTGAGTAGCCATACTGCATAAAGCACATACTGCTACCTCCTGTATTAGTAGCATTAGACAGACACTACCTTTTTCTCCCGGTATTGGTAGGCCAAGTCTGTAATAAAACTGGACTAAATAACACTCCTGGCATATGCACTCCATATTCCTTATGTTTCCTAAAAAAACCAAAAAATACTCCAAAGTGTGTGAAGTATGAGAAGGAAATTCTGTGTTTTATAAAACTTCATGGCGTAGTGTGTTGGGGTTTTGTTTGTTTTTTGTTTGTTTGTTTGTTTTTTGTTTTTTTTTTTTAATTTTTCCTCTCCTGGTTGACAATATTGCCTGCATCTAAGCAATCCAAGCAAACCCCTGTGGATTCAAGACATGTCCTTCTCTGTACCCTTTTTCTTGCTATGCAAATCTATAAAAGAAAGTATTGTTTTCTGCAAGACTACATCTCAAGTGACAACAGAGAGGACAGACAGAAGGAACTATTTTTATAATAACTACACATACAAGCAACCAAGCAACAGTCATTAAGTGACTTGCGTGTGGTCTCTGTGGCCAAGAAAACCAGAGTTTTACCTGCCAACGTACCTGTAGCACAGCACATTGTATTAAATGTTTTTGCTTTTTCTTAGACAAAGTCACTCATACCAGTTGTGTACTAATACCAATGTGACACTGCTGCAGTTAGAAGAACTAATTGGAAACCCTGTCATGATGGCTTCCAGACTACAAGTGCAGAACAGAAACAGTCCCTGCCACAGTGATTTTGCAACCAAGACTCCTGCTGAACCTCAGGAATAGTAGTATTTTCTGGTGTTATCTGGAGTTCATTCTTGTGCCACTCAGAGTTCACTGAAAGCTTCAATTTTCATTCCAGTCAAAGATGCCTGGAAAGCAAGCTTGATTCACCAAATTCACAGATCAATGCAGCAAGATTTGCATACAGGCAAGTTTATAAATCCTGCTTTGCAGTATATTTTCCTTCTCTTGCACTGCGAATTTTTAAAGAATCTTGTGTTAAGAAGAAGCAATAGTCTGACAGCACTAGAAAATGAGCTCCTTTGCTTTTCTGAAGAACAGATATAGACCAAGAAGGAGCAGTATCAGCTTTCTTTGACTGCATCCACCCATCTGGAAGCAAGCATTTTGAGAAAAGAGAAATCAACTCAGCCTGTATGTTCAGGCTTTGGCTGTCTTTCCAGGAGTTTGTTGTTGCCAAACCTGGGTAAAAAACAGGTTCTCCTACTGTTCTCTCACCATTTATTAAAAATAGAACATGAAATATGCTTACAGTAATTTTCAGGTTTCCATGGTTTTGGAAAATGCATGGCATTTCTGTGGCAGTGAAAATTCAAACCTTTTTTGTAAATACAGAGATTTAAAATGCTGTTCTGATTGCAACCTTAAAAGAAATAAGGCTTTATGAATAGCATCAAATGCACAAGACTGGTTGACACTTCTGATTCAGAACTTTTTCTCCTGAACTTGACCTGAGAACAAAAATCTATTTTGCATAGTTCATTGGAGGAAAGAAAAAAAAGGAAGAAGTTTTGTTCTCCACATCTAGGATTGAATTTGAGCTATGAGCCACAGGGTCAGCCCTGTACTATCCCACTGACACCTCCACAAATCTCAAGACTGTGGGTTCGATCCCCGTATGGGCCATTCACTTAAGAGTTGAACTTGATGATACTTGAGGATTCCTTCCAGCTAAGAATGTTGTGTTATGCTGTGATTTGCTGCTGCTTCCTCTATCTCTGAAGATATATAAGGCATATTTTCTTAAAGGATTTACAGTCTCTTCATTTTGTTTTCCCTAATCTTGTATTCTGTTATGGCTCAAAAAGCCATCACTATCCTTTTCTGAAAGCCAGCAAAATCAGCTGTCTTGGTCAAAAATGTACGCAGTTCGTCTCTCAGTGTAACCTGGTCTGAAAAGGAGTCTGGTTAATTAACATTGATTACAGTCCACCATCTGCAAGTAAAAATTGATTGCCAAGGTTTGTAATATCAATGCCTCTCTGTCTTGATTTCACTATTTCTGTGACTATCCAATGACAGAAACAGGGACAGAGACTGAATCCACTTCCTAAAGGTCCCAGTTATTTGCTGGCTCCCCTGAGAAAGACATTGGTGATTCTTCTGGTCCTACTTTTATCACCCCATGGGAAGGTCATTTGTTAGCACAGCATCTAATTGCTGCAAATTGTCAGTGTGCACATTTGGACCCTGTTCAATGCTCCATTTTTTATTGAGAGAGGAGCAATGGTATTGATTTTGGATAGTCAGGGAGAATGCCAGGGATATTAGTAAGGAGCTCAGAGAACACAACACATAAACTTTTATGACATGATGTCAAACTGGATTGCACAGGCATAAATGAAAAGGACAACATCTTCTGTAATTACTGCAAACATATACCATACATCTATTAGAAAAAGGGTACATTTCAATGAAAAAGAGACCTTACAAAAAGTGACATCTCAGAAAATTTGTCTGACCAAATCGGAAAAGGTTTTTACGTGTACCTTTTGAAATGACAATGCACAGTGCAGGAGCTGTATTTCTTTTGCTGTTGAAGTGTGACTGAAACCTACTTTGTGCAGTCTGGTAACCTATTTCCACCATGCTTTGAGTTTTTGTATGTATAATTCCATGCAATCCCAGTCCCAGTTAAACTGATGACAGAGTGGGATACAGCACAGCCGCTGCCCAACTCTGCTGAGCTTTGCCCTGGTTCTCCACATCAAAAGCAACTTCACCTGCATAAGGATGATACTGCATACCCCCCAAAAAGGAACCGGTAACCACTTAAGCTAGTGTAAAGTACAGAGTTACCACTGTGCTGAAGTTTAAACTAAACAGCAATTTAACCTGCTAAGCCAAGACCTTTAGTGATCTTCAAGCACTTAATTCATAATCATAGGTGAGCTGGTGTATGTTAGCCCATGGCTTAACTCACTTCCATCTGAGTCATGACTTTTCTCTGAAGTGGTTGCATGACATAATTTGTGCAAAACAATGTTAGAGACATTAATTCAGAAGTTTTTTTTCTCCTTGTGTCTGCTGCCATCCTTGATGTCTCACTATCTTTTCATGGTGCATTATGAAAGTCAGCATGAGTACTTGTGTTTTAGGTCACCCAGAATACCACCCATGAAATGCCAATAGCCCAAATTTAAGAAAACCTGGTATACTATGAGCACAAACTCAAGCACAGCTGGGTCTGTGTGAACATCACAAAACATTTTTTTACCATGAGTGTGACTCAGCACTGGCTCAGGCTGCCCAGGGATGTTGTGGAGTCTGCATCCTTGCAGATATAGCCTGGGCAACCAGCTCTAGACGTCCCTGCTAGAGCAAGTTGGTTGGACCAGATGACCTCCAGAGGCCCCTTCCAACCTCAATCACTCTGTGAGTTGCAATTATATGAGGCAATACAAAGAGCATAAATATCTTTTAAGCTATTGTGCAATTATTTTTCTACTTATGAGTTTATTTATTTATTTGCATTTTTAGTGCCCTGAATTTACTGAGTGAAAATTTTAAAAAATCCATGACTACTGGATTTAATTTTTGTAATCTTCAAGCAACAGGAAAGGTACAGGAGTTCCCAGAGGAATTGCCCTCACTGATTGATGTGACCTTCTCCCATCTTTGAAATACAGCTTTAAACCCAGAACAGCAGTAGATGAATGGCGAAGAATAAATGATGTCAACAATTTGTGTGGAGGCCAAAGAAAATATGAAGGGGCCCCCAATAACTTCATCTCTGAATTTGCTGCAATGCAGCTGTGAGTAATAAGTTAGCTTTCTTTTCAGGCATAGTACACTACATCTGAAATAGTTTCTGAACTCAGCACACAGTTTCCTGACCATCTATTTTTTTCCTTGGGGATAAAGAACCTTTCAAGCATTGAAGTGAAGAGTTTGATATGAGCATATAGTGCAGCAGAGAGATGGGTGGTGGTCTGCTGGCCTGATCTCACAAGTTGCAGAGCCTGGGGGAAGTCACTATTTAGACATATTAATATAATTTTATTGCTGACCCTATAATTTATTTTGACTCATCTGAATAGTGGCCAATTTTGTACTATTTTAAGCATGTGTGCAGAGAAGTCATGCAAATACATAAGTTTTCTGTATGGGTGTGTTTAGAAATAACTCACTGGGAATAAAGAACTAGATTAAATTTCTCTTCTTCTTCTTCTACAATCTGTAGAAGGTCTGTGATTGTAGCAGTGGTTGCCATTTTTAGAGGTGAACACAGACAGCAGAAAGGTGTCCCTTCATACATATGCGAAGGGCTATTTTATAAAAAAAAATTAGCATTTAAAGTATATTTTATTTCATGACCAAGAAATCAGATTGATATTCTAAGCAGTAGCATTTATTTATCTGTATGTTTGAAGTTTTCATTAAATTCTTAACACATTTTGAAAATTCCTAAGTAACTGAAGTAAGTTAAGAAGAAGCTACCTCAGTGTAGTTTTAATGAAGTAATTCTGTGATATAAAATCTAAAGTAATCAGCACTATGAAGAAAAGATAGTATTTCTCCTTTTGATTCTGAGTTATGCTGCTGCTTGTGGTGGCATTACTCAGCAAAGTGCACTGCTGGACTTGTCAGGCTCATCACTCAGCAATTTTAAAATAGGAGATTTTTATTTCCTAAATTCTTTTTATTTTCCTAAATTGAGAGGCACTTCTTCCCCCATATGCCACTCATCTCTGGAGAAGGTAAGTGTAGCCTACAACCTAAAAGCAACTGGATGTTTTGTTAGGTTAAATGCTCACTACTGCCGAGACTGTGGTGACTCTGATCCCTTCCATGTTTTTCCTGTGGCACAATATGTCTTTTGGTCTGTTTGGTAGCTGGGAAGTTTGCTGTGATGTGTTATGGTGTTTTGTTGCTGGTATGTGGAATGGATGTGGAATGTTTTTAGGGCCTTTTAGGGCAAACCCTGTCTTTTTCGGATGCAGTGGGCCAAGCTCAGTGAGTCAGGAGCCTCCTTCAAGACCTGCAAGCCTGTATTTCCTTGACCCTTTCTTCCAATACAAAGCCCTCATTTCCCAGGAAAGCCCCTTGATTGAGCACTATTTTGAGGAAGTTAAAGGCTTTTGCATACATTTAGTCCTAAATGACTGCGGTGTAGGGACTACAGGTTGCAAAATCTTTGGGGCAAAAATTTGTATTTTTCACTTGCAACATGCCTAGCCAACAGCATGCCTCTGGATCAGGAGAATAATACTGGTAAGAGGATGCAGACAGATATTGCTTTGGGGATTGGAAAAAAAAAGCCCACATGAATTAAAGTGAGAAAGTGCAAGTAAAAGACAGATACATATAGATGATCCAAATGTGGCCCCAAATCGATTTCTTTTTTTTATTGTCCATCCTGTGGCCCTCATCACTATATTTGCTGACAGCCTCTCTCTGTATCTCTTCTTCTCTCATTTCTCTGGTGCTTCTTCCAACAGAAGTAAAGAGAGAAGAGGAACAGTACCAGCAATGGGTGGTTTGATGCTTACGTCAGTGCTGAACAAACATTAAGGAGTTTTGCTGGAGGGGTGAGAAGGTGAAACAAGTTGCCTGTCAGCTGCCAGATTTCCACTGATTTTTTCACTGAGAGAGTGGCCACAGCCACCACACTGTTCTTGCTGAGAATCATTAAGGGAAACATGACTTGAAAGGAATGAGATGTTAATTATTGTGGGTTTTAATTAGCACTGTCACATGGATGCACATTTGCTACAAGAATGTGAAAAATATGTTCTGAGTCTTACTCAGTTACCTGTAAGGTAAAAATACTGATGTCTTGTTTTTCCTTTACGTTTAAAGTAGAATTACTGGTTTGTTTTTTTTTTTCTGTTATTGCAATAATAGCCAGGTGGCAGAAGAAGGGGTTTTCCTGCCTTGTGCTGACTATTAGTACAACTGGTAAATTAATCTAGTGGCTGGAATGATTTACTATTGATGAAGGATTGAAAGACTTTGATGATAGACAGAGGTTTTGGGACAAAAATAACAGGCTCATTGGGAATTTTGGTTAGTGAGAGAAACAAGGACTAAAACCACAGAGGCCAAGAGAAAACATCTTCAAAAGCAGAAGACAAGACATATTGCCCCCTTCTGCCACTGGCACAATGAACTTTAAAAGGAAAGAAGCAATCCTATCTTGCATATTCAACTTGATCATTTCTCAGAGAAAGGTATAATCCTGCAATCTGCGTGGAAAAGAACAAAAAACCAAAACCAACCAACCAACCAACCAAACAAAACCCCGACAAACAAACCCTGAGAAACACTTGAGTGAGGCGAAGAGCAGAAATTCGTGATGAGTCAGGTGAAACCTAAGTGGGATCAGGGGTAAAAGTTAGAGCTGTGTGGAATTCCCAGATTTGATTGGCAAGAATGTGCACTGCTGATAGACTTGAGGTTCTTTGAATTCAAGTTTGTTTGATCCTGAAATCCTACAAGCACAAATTGAAGCAATTTCTACTAGGAATCAAAGCATTCATATTAATCCTGTAGATCTTCTGTCTCTGAATATCTTCTAGGATCCAGCCAACCTTTCCCCTCATTTGCCACTGCAATTCAGACTCCACCCTGTTCCTGCCAAATGGCTAGTCTGAATATTTGCAAAAGAACTCCAGACTGTTGTCTGTGAAAATAAATGCATATCTGGCACAATGGCCACTGACACCTTCACCAGCTGGATCTTGGGCTTGCCTGATGTCTTTAGGTCCCAAGAATATCTACCCTGAACTTGATACAGTCTACACAGCTGAGGCAGATAATAAAGGAATAGCATACGTTTAATTGCAAACAATATTTAATTAAAATATTAGTAATAAACACTGTTGTTTCCCCACACAACACATTGGATAACACAAGTTGCTTTAGCCTATTTTAAAAATGACTTTTAGTGAGGACAAGTCACTGAAATCACTACCTTGTGAAAACTGTGCCCTTCTATACATAATTAGTCTTCCAATAACTGATTTTTAATTTTACAGGACTATATTTCTCTATCATTCTTTAAATTTTTGTATTCATGGTGCACATGTAGAAGATGAAAGTAATGCTGCTGTATGTGATAAGAATTTCCTTTAGGAAGGTGCAATTTAGATACGTGAGTGATTTTGAAGTCTAGAAAACTGAAAAATATAAGAATATTTCTTAATAGGAAAAAACCCCAACAGAATCATGCCAGTGTCCTAGCACAGGGCAAGTCTTTTCCTAAAACAACAGGAAAGAAGAAATTAAAAGTTTTTGACAGTGGTAACTACAGCCTTGAGTTTGTCAGCGGAAAGGACAATAGACTCTCAAACATCTTGGCAGATCAGGCCGTAAGGATTTTACGCATTTGCTTCCAGCATTTTATCAGCACATAGTTTTAAAATGTGGTTTGGTTACTGAACATAAAGAATTTTTTATGTTATTCTGTCCCTGGAATGGTGAAGTTCTGGTCATTGGTGCCTAAATAGTTAGCTAGCTGTTTTTGCTTTCAAAAAGTGAGCAATTGAAACGAAATGGAACATACATTTTGACATAACTTGAAGCAACTATTTCGTTTGCCATTTATGACACGGTCATGCTGAAGAGAAAGACAAGCGTGAGGGAGCTGATGGCTGGGTAGGCTGCGTGTTCCCCTCTGGAGACTCCCCAGCAGGAAACACCTTGAGCTGGCACAGGAGCGAGTGAAAGACGAGGCAAACTGGTACAGCTTTCCGGTGACTCTCCTGTCAGGAAGATTTGCCAGATCATACGGAAAATTTGGTTCTTGACAGGACTCAAAGATGACTTTGAGCAAGGAGCAAACTGCCCCTGGCCTGCTGTGCTGCCTCTGGCTCTGCTCTGCACTCTGGCGTTGCGTGGGACACACCACAGGAGCTGCTCCAAGGATGGCTCAGAAATGCACCTTGGGACTTGATGAGACAAACGGCTCCTTTCTCCCGCTTGGGAAAGTGGTGATCCGGCTGTCTGGAGTGGCAGAAGGTTTGGGAAAGTTTAGGTAAGGTTTGAGAAGGCTTGGGAAGGGAAGGGAAGGGCAAGGGAAGGGAAGGGAAGGGAAAGTATCGGAAGGGAAGGGAAGGTCCGGAAAGAGAAGGTTTGGGAAAGTTTGCAAATGTTTGGGAAGGTTTGGGAAGGTTTGGGAAGGTTTGGAAAGGGAAGGTTTGGAAAGGGAAGGTTTGGGCAGGTTTGGGAAGGTTTGGTGCCGCGGCTGCACTGGTCTTTTCTGCCGCGACCTTCCAGAACCGCCCCGGCAGGGATCGCTTCTACCAAAAGTGCAGACAGTTCACACAGTCCTGGGAGGATGGTGACCATGCAGATAGTTTGCCTTAAATGCGGTGGGATGCAGTAAAGAAGTGAGATGGGTCTCTGATATGATCTCCACAAGGATGTTTATTGTGAAGGGGTCAGAGATCAGAGACAAGATGTCTTTGGGGACAAGGGCTTATGTGGGATAGCAAAGGGGCGGGCAGAGCATCAGAACAAATGGTCAAGGAACAGGGGGGGGAATGGCAGGGATACAACCAATGAGGAGATGGGGAAGGAGGGGCTCAAGGAGAAGGTCCAATGAGGGTACAGCTTTTCAAGAAAATTCTGGAACACAACCCATGTATGGTTAACATCACTCAAACTCCAAGGGGAGGAGATGTAGGCGGTTCAAACGCTTGAGACGGCCCACCACTGACGTTAGGCTGGCCCTCTTCCTGAGGTGGCTTGTACCATCGCCACAGTTTGGGAAGGGAAAGTTTGGGAAGGGAAGGTTTGGGATGGTTTGGGAAGGTTTGGGAAGGGAAGGTTTGGGAATGTTTGGGAAGGTTAGGTTGGGGAAGGTTAGGTTGGGGAAGGTTAGGTTTGGGAAGGTTAGGTTTGGGAAGGGAAGGTTTGGGAGGGGAAGGTTTGGGAGGGGAAGGTTTGGGAAGGTTTGGGAAGGTTAGGTTGGGGAAGGTTGGGGAAGGGAAGGTTTGGGAAGGGAAGGTT